>CM067370.1:37106512-37706512 GCA_034401795.1 Chaetoderma sp. LZ-2023a | reverse complement strand
TGAATAATTGTTCAGTAGAATGGGTGGCGTATATTCTAAACAAAGTTTAGTGGTCATATTATATCATTTCATAGCCTAAATCGTGCTATATATTATAATATTGCGGCGAGTAATTTGACCATGTATCGTGAGATTCCTAGGCAATAACAGGTATTCGAGGCAATTAGGCATATCCCCCTCTAAGCCGATATGAGCCAGTGAATTGCGTTGCTATTAAACTGGTTCGGCCAAAATAAGAAGCGGCATATTTTATATGTTCAATACGGCAGTCAGTTACATCTAAGTTTGCATTTATTTTGTGACCCAGTAAACGGTACTGAGTGTTTTCGCGGAAAAAGGTTTAGCACGTGTTGCAATGTTATTGAATGATTGCCTCTATTTATATGACGATGTAGCGAGCGATCTGGCTGCGTTTTTGAGCAAGTTTATGCACATTGTAGAGTAGCTACTGTAACTACTCGGGTAGTATCCTCATATTGCCGAATTCTAGCCGTTTAGGCATTTTGAGTAGCGAGTCTACTGCGAGTCTAAACTCACTTTTTTGTACTGATGCGATAGGCTGATAGGCGGAAACACGATTTTAATTTAATACAGCAACAAGTTTGAACTGTTGATTTTTCACAATATTTTGTTGTAAGGCATGTGTACGTGTTTGAGCAAATAAATGGCAGAGCCAGAAGAGTTTGAATTAATTGACAATAAGAAGGGAAAGGCGGATGTATGGAAAAATTTCTGGCTGAAACTATCTAAAGTGACAAAGAAGATTGTTGACAATGTAGCAGTGTGTAGGAGATGTAAAGTGGAAATAAAGTTTGCTGTAGGGACATCAAATTTAACTGCCCACATGAGGCGTCATCACCCCACTGTTAATTGTGTTAAAATTGCAAGGAATAACAATGATAAAGATAAATCACGTGATCTTCCTCCTACATCCGATGTAGGTTCATTATCAGCATCTTTTTCTCAACAACAAACAACACTCACTGGAATGTTTGCTGCTAAATACCACTGTTCATCCCCGAAAGCATATCGTATTACAAACCAAATTTCAAGGTTTATAATTAAAGATTTGCGTCCATACAGTATTGTAGATGGAGATGAATTCCGGAAATTAATAAATATTTTGGATCCACGGTATAGTGTACCCTCCAGAAAACAATTTTCTGAAGTGGAAATTCCTAAACTGTACAATAAAATTGTGGACGAAGTCAAACAAGAACTCAGAAGTCCAGATGTAATGCAGGTAGGTTCGTAAAATTTTAATCCTAGATGGGACAAATTCTGTACGATGTATATGAATTATTTTGGTGAATATTTAGAAAATAATATGCGTGGAAGCCAATCACCCCATCAGCTTCAATTTAATCATATTACTTTCTGAATATCCAACAGAAAATCAACACGCATACATGTGCACGCACACACACACGCACGCACTGACAAGTATGATGCCTTAAAACTTGGACATGAGCCTTCAGCACTTTCACCACCAAGTGAAATTTCCACAATCTTAAATAATAAATACATGTAAATTCAAGACACGTATATTTGGGGGGCTATTGGTGGCTTGGTGCTGAGAATCTTGTCACGCTTGAGAATATTTTGAATGGATCTCTTTGTCAGAAGTATCATACAGGCGAATTGTTACACACATATTCAACATACATGTGTATCAAAATATTCACCACACAAATATACTAATAATAAGGAAATATTAGTTACCTCTCTGTCCGGGATGTATAACAATTGTTATACATCCCGGACGGAGAGGTAACTAATATTTCCTTATTATGAAGCATCCTGGGAGGGTGGGATCGGGACCAACATTTTCGGAAATATGCTAATGTTTCAATATTGTCATACATGTAGCTGCTAGCTGATGACTGTAACTCTATAAGCAATAAAAGAGGGTTGAAAATACTCGAGCAGCGGGCAAGGCAAGTAGCTGTAATCAATACCAAGACCGTTAGTAAATGAATTTGATGTCTTTATATTTTAAAAGGTCGCTCTCACTACCGATGGATGGACAAGCAGAGCAGTGGAATCATATGTCACAGTTACCTCATGCCATTTGAAAGAGGATTGGTCTCTGCGCTCCTATGTGTTGCAGACTAGGCAACTGCCAGAGTCACATACAGCTGTAAACCTGGCCACTGTTATTTTAGATTCCATAACGGAGTGGAATATTCCAGTACATCTGCCTGTACCCATTGTATCGGACAATGCGAGTAACATGATTAAATGTGTTGAATTGATAAATAAAGCGGTCCCCACTTTTCATGTTAAATGTTTTGCTCATACTCTGAATCTTGCTGCGCAGAAGGCGCTAAAAGTGAAACGTGTTTCTCATCTTCTTGCCCGTGTGCGAAAAACTGTTTCATTTTTTCATTGCAGTACAACAGCAACAGCTCTGCTAAAAACTCAGGCTTCACTGTTGTCATTGCCATCCCATAAATTGATCATTGATGTCGCAACACGGTGGAACAGTGCATATGATATGGTAGCGAGATTTCTAGAAATGCAATGTGCTGTAATATCAACACTGCGATGTAAAGACTTAAAGTGCAAGGATAAAGCTGATTTGGCTACTTTATCAGATGACGATGTTTCCTTAGCCGAAGAAGTAGTGAACTGTTTAGAGCCATTGAAAATCATGACTACAGCCGTATGTACTGAATCAGCACCCACAGTGTCCATTATCCTGCCTTTACAGGAAAGACTGTTAAACCATTTAATGCAACCAAAAGATGGTGATTCGGCTGCAGTAGTTGAAATGAAAAAGGCTGTTCATGATGACCTTTGTGATAGGTATGTCAAAGAGAAAGATACATTGTTATTAGCAGCGTCATTGGATCCACGATTCAAATCATTGCCTTTCATTGATGAGGAGCTAAAGTTTGATACATTTAATAGATTGGCAAGTGAAGCGGCCAAGTTATCAGAGTTTCAACACGTCTCTACACCACAAATACCTCAGTCAGCAGCTAACGGTGACATTACAATGCCACCACTGCCACATTTGGATGGAATATGTGAGAACAATCAAAATCAGGTTTCAGTAGTGCATGATCAGCCAACCATTCCACCCTGTAAAAAACGTAGTCTGTCATCCTTATGTGATGTATTAGGGGGCGACTATTATAAAACTAAACAGGAACCACCAAAACCAACACTTGTAATTGCACAAGAACAGGTTACAACATACCGAGCATTAGAGACACTGGAATTAAGTAATAATCCACTTTCCTGGTGGAAGGAAAACCAACATAAATGTCTCCTTATAGCTAAACTAGCTATGTGTTTTCTTTCTATACCAGCTACGAGTGTACCATCGGAGCGAGTCTTTTCCACAGCGGGTGACATCGTAACTGCACAGAGATCACTTCTCAAGGGTACTCATGTTGACAAACTCATATTCTTGAAGAAAAATATGAAGTAACTGTGATTTCTATTTTCTAATGGCTTTTATTCAGTGGTTCAACAATATTAGTATTAATTCCACATTTCTGTTTTCTCGTAATTTCACTAATTTGCCATGAATAAAAAAAATTAATCCCAGCACTTAAATCTCATGGCAACCATTCCAGAAAGTTAATTAGAAATATTCTGAAGACTGAATATTTTGAAAATAATTTTACTATTTGCATAGCAGCCACTTCTACTCTAGACAGAACTAGCTTCTGGCATTAAGCAGAAATGCTTCTAGTCAATAGTCACATTATTCTCAAAACTAACCCTTCAAGCATATTTCTAAAATTGTAGAGATTAGAGAATGTAGCTTGTAGCTGCCAGACCATGCTTTTTATTGTTAACCTGCTACTACTTAGTACTGTATCTTACTAGTTACTATTCATTAATCAATCAATACTCAATAATCAGTATTATTCAGTAGTCTGACTACTGCATGTACACAGCTTTGATTTTTGCTCAATGTTTGGCAGTGTGTGCCATGGCCCATGGGGGTAAATAAAAGACTAAAACAAGAAATGCTGTCATGATTTAATCATTTATTTTGTTTTTATTAGCATTCAGCAGTGAAATGATACTGAAATCATAGTATTTCAATTTCAAGGCAGTCATACATACACAATTTAAGAACTAACAAAGTTAGTCAATTAGAGTAGATGAATTGAATGTTGAATATTTTGAAAATAGTTTGACTGGAAGACATTGGCGATTTGCTGTCTTAGACAGTAAAATCATTCAAATGCCATTAATTTATTAATGGTCCATACCAAATGGCAAATAACCAAATACCAGTAAGATTGTTTCTAAAAAAAAATCCCAGATTGAAAACAAGATTGACTTTAAAATATATTAATCAGTAAGTAAATAATTTAAGAATTTACAATATGACAACATCTACCACTGCCACCGACAAATCCCTGAAAAGTATATTCGTTACATATAAAACTTATTTTGTTGCCTAATTTGAAGTTAATTTGACTGAAAGCCATGGCTGCCTAAGACAGCAACGGCTTCCAATCAAATTAATTTGAAAATACTCAAAACAGTTTATCTGTGTTTTTGAGGACAGAGATGGCATACTGAAAGTTAGCATAGATAATAATCATTATATATATGGTACATTTACAATAACTATATAGTGAAGAATTCCAGCATGTAGAGAGCTTCATTAAGCCTTTGCTTGCAGTTTGTCACGCATCCAATATATTGCAATATGTATCGCAATACATCGAAAAATATTGCAATATATTGCAATACAAAATTTTCCGCAATACCCACTCCTAGTTTTATGTGGTTCATTATTGAGAGCATACGAAAATGGAGCCTTTTCGTCTCTTGTCCTATAGTACATGGCACTTGTACGTAGAGAGCGTATGGGACATTGAGGTCATTCAGTCTTCCTCCCAAGAAGAGGGTGGGGGGGGGGAGCGCATATGACATTTGGTCATCTCTCATCCATCGGTTTGTGTTAGCCGATGTTCGCATCTAATCCTAACTGTGTTTTCACACAATTTCAGAAGTTTAAGTGCCTTAGACGCAGAAAAGCGCATAGGGAAGAGCTGGTCTTTTGACCTCGCCTCCCTCCCGCCGAATTCCCTGACGAATTCTGGCAATATCAAAGAGTATTAGGGAGGTAAGTATACTCTTGAAGTGAAATAAATGAAATCACGGATTTCTTTTTTCACGAGAGAGTTGATACTTACCTCCCTAATACGGACCCGGCCTCTCCACCCCACAGAGGCTCGGTCTTCAGGCTCTTGTAAGTTGCATGGTGTCAGCCAATAAATTAGTCAGAGGAAGTGCTAGTCTGCGCATGCGCGGTGGTGGGGCTGGCATCCGCCGGACTGCCCTCTGACTCCATGCCCAGTAGGGGCACCTAACTTTTTTAATCTGAGTGTTTTATTGAGTGAAAGCCGATATTTAGCAATATCAAAGAGTTTTAGGGAGGTAAGTATCAACTCTCTCGTGAAAAAAGAAATCCGTGATTTCGTTTATTTCACCTGTTACCTCGCTGCTGAATTGAAATCTGTGCGGGAAAGTTCCACAAGACCAAACACCCCAATGTCAATACTGGGTATGCCACTAGAGATGGAATATGCCGACGATGTGGACTTCATAGACGAGGAAAAGAAACCCCTTGACGAACTTCTCCCAATAGCTGCAAGCAAACTAAAAATGGAGAATCTCTTTATGAATGAATCCAAAACAGAGTTCGCCCACATATACCTATCTACAAAGCATGAAACTAAAGAAAATGATGACCCACTTCGTGGGAGGGAGGGGGGGGGGATTGCCAAATGTAAATGTGGTCATGTACTCTCCACATTTATATGGGTAACCCACAGACCAAATCTGTTTGAATTCTGTCCAATGGTTTCGGAGGAGATGCGTTACAATCAATTTCTTAACCTGTGGAAATTGATTGTAGCGCATCTCCGAAACCATTGGACAGAATTCAAACAGACTTGGTCTGTGGGTTACCCATATCAATGTGGAGAGAACATGACCAGATTTACAAATCCAAATCTAAATGGCCTCTTGCACTCCGCAATCATATGGGTAACCGTGCTCTGTAGGTGGGGCTTAGAATACACCTTCCGTATCCTCTGCGTGTCGTAAGAGGCGACTAAAGGAGGTAAGGGTGAGGTAACCCTGACAGAAACCTCGAGTGGTGAAGACGGAGGTTACAGGCCGCACGGCGCACTCTAATAAACCATGAATCCACGCACTTAACGCTTATGATCATGTCGATAGTCACTTACAGGACTGGGGGTATGATCAGCGAACGACAAGAAGAAGAAGATATGGGTAACTCAGATATCAAATTTGGTTGAGTTCTGTCTAACGATTTCAGAGGAGTTGCGTTACAACTGATTTGATCTTTTGACCATTTTGACCCCCTGGGGGCGGAGCCAAATCTAAATATTGTGTTGCAAAGAGGAATCATATGGGTAACCCACAAACCAAATTTAATTCAATTCCACCCAATGGTTTGGGAGGAGATAGCGTGACAGACAGACGGACGGAGGCGATTACAATATCCCCCGACATTTTTTTAAAACGTGGGAAAAATGAAATATAGAACACATATCAAACTTCATATAATGCCTGAGTCAATACCAATACACCAATTAGCGGGGAATCCAAAATTTATCTAACATGATATTGTTTCAAATCGGCACAAACAACACTTGATATTTATTGGTTCCCTGCTCCATTGACCAATAGTCATGCCGATATCTAATTTAATATTGGTCCTCTGCGCTGTTGGTCAACAGGCCAGCGCCGATATCAAATTTGATATTGGTCACTGTATGTGCCATTGCCAAGTTGGTCAACAGCGCAAATTCGATATTGGTGCGTTTCACCAACATACACACACATTTAATATAATATTATTTGCGCATATATAAAATGCATATAATCTATAAGTAAGTTATCATTGATTGGAGAGCAGTCATCAAATGAAGGCGTGGCATAAACGAAGAGCATTGCATCCTGCTTTCTGATTCGCTATAAGCCTATTCTATATAGCGTCAATCTGATCGGGAATAAGCGTGCCACAATGACAATTGGGTGTGCTCAATCAAACGCTTTAATTAGGTGTGAATCACTTAATGATGTCTTTGATAGATTTACAACTTAGCAAACATTCTGTTGAATATTTTGAAACTAATTTGACTGGGAGCGCTTGCTACCTATGAGCTAGTCAATTTGTTTCAAAATTTCCAATAGATTACTTGTATGAGTACCTTGAAACTGGAAATTCATAAATATTAAAACAAGGAAGATTTGTCCAACACTCGCGTCGTTGATACATGTATATTTTTCGACCAGGCAGCCATGAGGTCAACGGTTTCTATTTTTGAAGGAATGTTGCTGAATGAAAGCTGTTGATGTTTGTGTTTTAGCTTGTGAAACTAAAATTGGCACATGTCTTCGGAACCCCCCACGGGCAATCTTCCACTCATGTTTGGAGAAGATCCCTCCAGTAGACCCTGAGTTATTAAAAAATGTGACAAAAATTTACATTTTGAAAACAATGGTGCTGATGGCTGTTGTGTTTTAGGATTTTAATCTTAAATTTTTAATTTTTAAAAATTTGCGTACATCTTAGGACTATTCAAAAAATTGCGGCAGAAATGTCCATCTTGAAAACAATTGTGTTGCTGTAACGCTTTATCTTTTTACCCAAATGTATCTAGCGACGCTAAACACTGGTTAAAGTATTAAGCCTGGTTCTGTGCATGCATGTGAGTGGGTGTAAGAAAAAAGGCTATTCAAGAGCGCTATAAAAATTCTTAAACCAACAGTGTGGCGTGCTACAGTCTCTAAAAGGACAAGTAAAACAAAATTAATTTTATCTTCAATCAATCAAAAAAATAAGTTGTAAAATGACTACGAGACTATGTGGGACGAATCATCCCGGCGCGAATCATCCCTGGTATGAAACATCCATGGGGCAAACCGTCCCGCTTAAACAGAAAGAATCGACCCATATGAAAAATAGGACGAACCGACCTAGACGAATTGTCCCCGGGGTGAATCGTCCCGGAACCATCCACACATGGACTGGTTCATGTGATGTCATGAAATTAAAACATTAACTACTAAAATGGTGATTTTCAACACTGTTTCTGAAAGCGTAATAAAATCTAAAGCATGTAGGTAGGAACCCGGATATGAGAGTGAGTTTAGGCCCCTAGTAGAGTAGCGCCGATACGGTTAGAGTTCGTATAGCCACCTATAAAGAGATTATGATAATTTGACAACATAAACGCAATGATTCGCGGGAATCTAACTTAAATCTACTTAAATCAACACTCCGTAGTCTGGCAGTGGCAGATAAGACGGCCCGTCCCGTAAAGCAAATCAATGTGGTTCTAACTCTTTCTCCCTTGATCAACACTTACCATTACATTACTTATTGATAACAACCAACTTGTTTGTGCTCTAAGGCTACTAGACTTTAACAGACTCTACCGATTCCTGGAACCAGGTACTCGCCCGAACAACCGGGTACCCGTTACCATGAAGCCTCTTGTTTATATAGCTAAGCAGGATTGACTGCCATTTTGTTTTCTCAAAAATTCAAAGTTTAACTGATATTTTTGTGATAGCGTAATGCCTTTGGATCCATTATTCGCCTACTAATTGGATTATTATGGAATACGCGCTGAACTATCAGGTTGTATTTATTTATAATATATTCAGCTGTAGTGGAGACTTAGTGTCTCCAATTTCCTTTCGTATCTATATTCTATTACTCCGGGGCATTTGAGAATGTGGAAATATCAGTTATGATCGCCTACCTTAACTCCCAACGGCGATCAAGCAGTAAGAAAATTTTTAAGGAATGGAATTCACGGTTTTAACACTAAATCGGCTTTACGTCGTAGATCGTTTGTTATGTCTGGCCGGGTGATGTCACACCCTTTTGCTCCAAATTATTTTGTTATAAAATCTTTCTGTAGTCACACGTCTTTCGTTGGTCGCTGCTTTCTTGTTGGCTGCAGTTAATTAATGAATTTATTCGTCACGTTTTTTGCGGTTTGTCCGTTCTCTTGTTGGAACGGTTATGGAAAATTCTTGATTAAATGTTGTGACACTGCGGCTCTACCGTGATTTACAGCAATTTGGTTAAATTTGTTTAATTGTGTTTTATCTTTGTCTTTGGCCAGGTTAGCTGGTTTCTTCATTCATTTATGGGTTAACTTTTGAATTTATTCTTATGTTTACCACGAATGTTTAATCGACACTTTCTGGTTCCTATTTTATACACCCTTGAGGATCAATTTATGGGTGTATTTCAGCGTTAACGTTCTTTCGCCTGTTATAGCGATCTTTGCGGCGCATTAACGTTATTATGGATGCTGGAGGGTTATCAATTTATTTTGTTATAAATTATTTCGAAAATAATTTTTCTCCTTCAATCATTACTTACATTACATTACTTATTGATAACAACCAACTTGTCTAAAAAAGTCAAAATTTTCTATAATTTTTTCTCTGCTTATGTGCCTATTTCTTTGAATTGGATTACAGTGGAAGACTCCGCTGATACTCGGGTCATATAATTCCTAGACGTAATCTAGTTATAGTGGGGACTTTGTCTCCATTTTCCTGTGTGTTTTATGTTCCATTTCATCGATACTGGACATATGTGACAATGAAAAATTCGGGTTATGATCGCCTCCTTAACCCCCAACGGTGATCTGGCAGTAATATGAAATATTTTTTAGTTTGTTTACTGGTGAAATACATGGTTTTCTAACACTAATCGGCTTAGGTCGTTCATTGTGATGGTCTGGGCGGGTGACATCACACCCTTTTATCTCAGATTATTTCGTTGAGAAAAATGTTTCTTTAATCGCGCATCTTATCTTGGTCGCTGCGTGCGTGTTAGTGCTAGAAACTTATGAATTATTGGTCAAGTTTTATGTATAATTTCCATCCTGTTTGCAATGGATAGTTATTTTCAAAATTCTTGATTAGATGTGTGATACTCTATCATGTTAATTTATTCTGTTGTTTTTCTCATGTCGTGTTCGTCATTCGTCTGTAAAGTATAATTTTGGAAATGATTCTTAAATTTACCGCGAATGTCCTGGACACGGTTCCTGGTTCATTTATACATCCTGCAGGATCAATTTATGGGTGTATGTTTTGGCCTTTAACGTTCTTATCGCCAGCTTACGTGATCTTGGTTGCAATGTTTCAGGTTTTTGGGTGCTGGAGGGTAAACTGATAATTTATTGTTCAAATTATGTGTCTGCCTTCCATTCCATATCTGTCTGGCTTGCTTATTGTATCCTTATACTTACCTTGCAGACCCGTCCCGTCCCGCCATCCTGTGTTGAATGCCTTAAACTGGTGAATCTGATGTTCAAAGACCATGTTTGTTTTATGTGCACTAAGTGTAACATTGAAAATAGGTGTTCAATATGCTCAGGGTGGTCGGAGGAATTCTTTGTCTCTTTTTTGACCCAAAGTGATGTGGCTGGGTCTGACGCAGTGTCGGCCAGTACAAAATTTAATCGGGAACCACCTGTTTTGGCTAAGGTTGGTGGTTCCCGTCCTCGGTTGGAGGGAGAGGTGTTGGGCCCCCCCCCCTGTGTAGTTTGGGCTTGCTATGCAAGGTTTCTTGCATAGCGTCCTTCCCACAATGGTGCCGGCGTTCATCCCGAAGACTGGGGGGCAGTCACCCGTGTTTGAGATGGACCCTGTTCTAGGACATGGTCCTGGTCTGGTTTTCAGGGGTACCATCTCATATGGTCAACTGGCGGATCCTGTGGGCTCCGGCCTGTCCTGTTCTGCTTCTCCACAGTAGCGATTGCCGGACCGTCCAGCACGGGAGCCATTCACCATGATGGCTCCAGTATTTCCACAGGTTGGTTCTGTTCCTGACAGGACAGGCCTCCGTATGCTCGTCTTGGCGCAAGCCTGGACAGGCACTCCACCAGTGGTTGAGGCAGCACTGGTACCGGGCACGCATCCCATGACAGTTGGCTTGCCAACGGCCATGGTGGCGGCTGCTACGGGTCAGCCGTGGTACATACATATCACGCCTGAGCCAGTGGTTAGACAGTATTTCCACAGGTTGGTTCTGTTCCTGACAGGACAGGCCTCCGTATGCTCGTCTTGGCGCAAGCCTGGATAGGCACTCCACCAGTGGTTGAGGCAGCACTGGTACCGGGCACGCATCCCATGACAGTTGGCTTTCCAACGGCCATGGTGGCGGCTGCTACGGGTCAGCCGTGGTACATACATATCATGCCTGAGCCAGTGGTTAGACAAGGGTGGCATCTGGGTCCGGAACCGTCACGAGTCCGTATGGTTTTCCATCCCGACCGTTTCCATGGACTGGATTTGTCCGCGGGTTAGCAGCAGAACAATACGGTACCAGTGGTTATGGTGTTCCAACAGTGGCTCATTGCCGGGAGGCTATTGTTGGTAGGCCTGTGAATACATCAATGGGTGATGTGTTCACAGGTGTGTCCGCTTCAGAGACGAATTGGGTTGATGCCTTGACTTGGCTAGCCAGGGTGGACCCGTCTATGTTAGCGACCACCTCTGTGGGGGACACGCCCCATCCGTGGGCGGCAGCCGTATGAACAGGGGTCTTGCCCGCGGCCCAGGTTCAGAGCATTGGCTTGGACCCGAAGTTTAGAGAGTTATTGGATGCAATTTATACTAAGCAACTCTTGGTTAAAGACTAACTCCCTGCAGCCTCTGGGGAGGTGCGGGCAAGATGTTACATTCCGAGAGTAGGCTACGACAGTTATGGCTCTGTCCCCACGGTCACTGAAAATGATTGCTGGGTAATGGGTGTCCCGAGCGTTGGGGCGGGTGGTCCCGCTCAGTTGCTTGTGGATGGGAGCCAAGCTTCTACGTAGGAAGTCCTGTCACTATGTGGTGAGGGTGGCCATGAAAACAGTCAATCACTCTTATCGTCTGCTTCACTTGGTATGGGTTGAAGCGGGGCAGGCTGGCCGGTGCCGCCAGCGGCGATAGCATGCACCAATGACGGTCCAGTGCTGTCAATGGACGCACTTGCCCAGGTGCAAGCAAGAGTGACTAAGTTTAGGAGGCAGATGGTTATTGACCATGTGCGTCCGACTGTGGCCATCAGGGACAGGTTGCTTGGAACTCCCCTGAATGGACCCACCTATCTCTGGTGGCCAAGCTCGGGTCATCTTAGAGGGCTCTGCCATCATTGCGCAAGATCACGAGATGCATCTAGAGCTGGTGCGCCAAGCACATGCTCCTGAACCTGCAAACATACTACCAGTTGATCAGTCTTTAGATAAGCACAAGAAGAGGAGCCAGGCGAAAGCTGCGTTTTCTTCTAGTGTGACCGCTGGGCCTTCTTTGTGTCATAAATCATGCAGGCCTAGACTAACGTGTCTCGATCTCCCCATTATCAAGAAGGGTGGCGTTGTGAGGGTGGAGCGGACCACACGCCAACTGCCACCCATGGGCATCAATGCGCCTATCATGGGTGGAATGCTCAAGCGTTTCGCCGAGGCCTTGCAAGATGTGATGTCATGGTTACGTGCCAGAGTGGTGGGATTTCCCACCACAAAACCTGTCATTGGTACGTGTCTGGACTACCATACCAAGGGAGCCAGATAAATTAGAAGCCATTCAAAATGAAGTGTCAAGCTTGCTTCTGAAGGGAGCAATAAAGCTGCAAACAGAACACTCCGGCCTTGTATTCCAACATGTTCCTTGTTTCCAAGAGCAAAGGTGGTTTGGAGACCCGTAATCAATTTCAGACCATTGAACTGGTTCATCCATACACCTTGCTTGTTTCCAAATGGAAACAATGAGGTCAGTAATGGCAGGGTTGAGGAAAGGAATGTGGTGTGTGTCGATCGATCTGAAAGATGCATGCTTCCACATTCCAGTGAAGGAAAGTTTTCACAGGTACGTACCTATGATTCGCATTCGAGAATCACGATTCGCAATCAAGAATCGCGTTTGGGAATTTGTTGTGCTTCCATTCGGCCTGTCGACAGCCCTGAGGGTCTTCACGAGAGTGGTCCTATCGGTGACAGCGTTTCTCAGAAAAAAGAACGTGGTGCTTCACTCCTACATAGATGACTGGCTTATCAAGGCGAACTCGACAGCCAGGTTTTCTGACTGAAATTGCTTTCAGAGCTAGGATGGTTAGTGAACAAGGAGAAATCCACGTTGACACCAACTCAACATTTTGTCTATTTGGGATGCGATTCGATGTAGAGAAAGCCATGGTATACCCATCGAATACCAGCTTGGATTCTCTGATAGCCATTCTCAAGAGCATTCGAGTGGGAAATCACATTCAGGCGAGGAGGTTTCTTAAGATGCTCATCTCCATGGAGCTTGTTATTCCGTACGCTGCTCTAATGAGAAGGTCTATCCAGTTATATCTGATGTCTCTCTGGAAACAGAAGACACGCCTTCTATCCAAGCCAATGCCGGTTTTGGAGCCACTCATGTCATGCTGAAGGATCTTCAGAATCTCCTAGTAGGAGTTTCGCTTCACCAACCCCAGCTATCCGTTTATACAGATGACTCGCTGGTGGGGGGGGGGGGGGCCTGCCTGGGAGGATACCAGGTCTCGGCCACATGGACTCTTCAACAGAGTCGGCTGCATATCAATCCAGAGATGATAGCAGTAGAACTGGCACTGGAGCCATTTCTTCCAGAAGTCAGGGCCAAAGTGATATTGATTGTCGGACAATTCGACTGGTATCATACATAAATTGCCAAGACGGGACCAAGTCTCGAACACTGTGTATAAAAGTGTGGAACTTGGTTCTGTTACTCAGTTGTTTTGAAAGTAGCTGACATTCCTGGCCGGTTGAACATTCTGCCAACAGAATGGTATCTCAACCCTCTGGTTCTACAATGGATCTTCGAGCATTGGGGCAAACCAAACGTGGATTTGTTCGTCACATTGGAAAATGCTCAAATCATGACTTATGTCTCACCGATTCCAGATCCAAATGCCGTCAATACAAATGTTCACGCGATAAGCTGGAAGGGGATGCATGCATACACCTACCCAGCTACCATCCTTCGCCAGAAGGTGCTGGTGAATATCCAAGAACAACCATGTCTGGTCCAGTGCAGCTGCCCGAGATTCTGAACATAATCTCTCAGGCCAAGGACTGCTTCCTACACGAGCGGCCAGAAATGTTCATATTGACTGTGTGGATGTTATCAAACAACGTTCCACCTCGGAGGGCTTCTCTCAACAGGCTGCAAGTTTCATCTCAGCCATGAGGAGGTCAACCTTCAAGTCATATAACAACAAGGGTAACAAATTTGCAGAATGGGTTAAAAGAAAGAGTTTCAAACCCTTTCAAACATCTGTTCAGCAAATAGCAAACTTTCTCTGTCAGCTATTCCATAGTGATTTAGCTCCCATCACGGTTGCTGGATACAAGTCAGCTTTGGCATCTGTTATCTCTTGTCTAGCCAACAGGAATAGTCCAGAGGTGGCCATGTTAAACGTGATTGTGAAGGGAATCAGCCATCTCCAACCGAGATCCATGCGCATTTGGCAGAGGGCCCGATTTATTGTCTGGAGACTGTTCCCAAGAGCAGAATTCCTTTCAAATAAAGTATCCCGGCAAACCGATCTTTCTGCCAAAGTCAACTCGGTATGATCATGATGCCAGTGCCTGGTACCCGGTCCGTGTTTTGCCAAAAAACAAAAAGCGAATGGACTCGTTATGGTCAGATGATAAGCATCTGTGGATCTGCCATAAAAAGCCTTATGGCACAGCATCCATGAATACTATATCTTGTTCGGTAGTCGAATGCATTCAGACTACCCACAAAATCGCGACCGGGCACCTCGTGCAATGTCTCTTTGGAGGACGTCATGGCAGTTGTGCAATGGCACTGAGTCCTCATTAACCAAATACTACATAATGGATATGTCGGACTCGGCCAATCCACTCAACTTAGCAGTTAATCCCAAACTATTTAGACTAACAACACTGTTCTTTCTCCAATCAGTGGCTTCATTGCTTTATTAGGTATATTACAGGCGTGGTCAGCAAGAGGATGTCAACCATACAAGTCACGTGAGCCAGGGTGATGGTTGCAGTGGTGCGTCTGAAATCCAAATTATCAAAAGGTAATCCATGTTTGACTGCTTATTGTATTCTGTTTATATATCATGTTCATTCATTTGATATATTCATGCTCATTCCCAGGCTATTATGTGTCAAGTGCTGTTAACCCACTTGTCATGTTTGTGTTTCAGGCGAGATTGAATATTCGCTAGTCTTTCCCCCTTGCTGGAGAAGTGGGAGGGGGTTGGGGTGTGGGGTGGCGCTAATGCGAGTTGGTCAGGACTTGATGGCCCTCTGGTCTCAAGTTTAGTCTCATTCTTTATCTAGGGCACTAAGTTACTTCTGGCTTGCCGCTTCCCACCAGGTTACTGATCAAATCTGGTGTTATCAATAAGCAGGCCTGTGCTGTTATGATAACCTGTTGAAAACGTCTCCATGAGGTTGCCTTAATTTATTTTAGGGGACCTGAAATGGGTTACCATAATCTGTTGAGTCTAGTATGGAGATCAATGAGCTTTCTACGGTTTAGGTTACCATATGTCTCCTTAAAACATATAAGGCAACCTATTATGGGTTACCGTTGGAAATATTGCAACACAGGCCTGATAAGTAATGTAATGGTAATTAATTTCAATTTCCCTTTCTCCGAGATCTAACAATACTTACCATTACATTATGGATTCTGGCTTCCACCCCCCCCCCCCCCCCCCTCCCCTACGGAGGCAAAGCCATGTGTCATTCACTCCTGCTTTAGCTATGTTAATTAGGGTGGCTTCATAGTAACGGGTACCCAGTTGTTGGGGCGGGTACCTGATTCCAGGAAAACGGTAGAGGCAGTTAAACACTAGTAGCCATAGAGAACAAAGAACAGGTTATCGAGCCAGTCATTCCAGTGGTATATTTTCAAAAATAGTCTTCTTGGTCTGCAAATGGGCATTTCTCAAGACCACTGCAGAAGCCGTATTTGGCTGATATGGGTTAAAGGGTTAGGCATAATCAACAACCATGAGGTTCAATATATCAATGGCCGCCACTTCCTGGCTTGAGTATTTCCCAGTTTTTCTTAGTAGTGTTTGCTGGCAAATAGTGGATAATTATCTTGTAATAATAGGATCTAGTTAAGATGAGTTTATGATTGTATAAATGTTGTTCTCTTTAGGATGACATGACAATAGAATTAAAGGAAGGGCTGAAGCTGAAAGATTTGTCTGGTCCTGGATCACAGGGTGCTGAATTTGAAGTCGATGCATTTAACACAAGTAAAGGTAAGCATTTAGTGGGTGTGTCTGCGGCGGATTTCAATTGACAAATGTTACACATTTTAATGGTATGGTAATATACACCCATGAAAGTGGATGATTGATACTCAGATAATTGTCTGTTGTGTATGAAAATTGTTACTACTTATCATGAGTTGCGGAACATCAATTGAAATGTCGACTCCCTGGAAGCAGCAGCCATCCTGTTAGAAGAACAACTGTAGTTAAGCCCTGTGCTAATAGTTCCCACCCGGAACAAAATACAAGAACTCATCAGCGATTCCAGGGACAATTGGCATGCCCTGGATGGCATCTCTATTGGAGATGCTGGGGATCCCCTGTTCAGGAGGTATGGTTCCAATTGGTATTTTGCAATGCTCAGGAACTCCTTTAAACTCCTCGCATTCCGAGAATCTGTGTGAAAATACTGGTATGGGTCTCAAAAACTGCCATCCAGTCAAGCCTTCTGAGAGTCCCACACTTCAGGCACAGTTGGACCACGTTGTTTCAATCACATCCGGCACAATAGGCATAACTGTTCATCATTAAACTAAGTTTTGTTCTCAACCATGACATTCTGTCGTATTCACTGTATCTGTACTCTGTCACAAATGTGTTTCCTACAACATTAATAGATCAAATCAGGAAGCATAAAATCCAATCCTCATCTATTATGCGTTTTATGTCTTTTCATTGTTGTGTACTTCCCGGCACAGGAACTAGATCACACCAACAATCACGAATTTTGTCACTTTTTTTTTTACAAATTGGAGTTTTTTCTGATTCACATCTTGTTGCGACTCCTGTCACCACAAGATTCCACACTTTATAAACCTGTCCACACACAAAGCCTAGCATGGTTTATTAAACAACCGGTAATCTCTGACAGATTGCTGGTCTCAAATGATTACAGCATAAGGTCTTAAGATAGATGCTAAGACAGAGATAATATTGTTGCTATTACCCCCACCCCACCCCACCCCACCCATCAATACACAATTTCACTGAACAATGAACATCATAGAAAAGCGTTTACTGACAAATATACACATTTTGAGAATATTCATCCAGTGTAGGCAAGGACTGTGGCATCATATTCAGTATCTCTACTATTCGTAATAAACTTCCCATTAATCATTTCAGGCACAACCATGTTAAAGACTTGTATATTTTTTATTTAGACGGACCACGTGATAATACATGCTTTAGTCCAGACGAGGTTTTTAAAAACCTGAATTATGATGAGGATGATAATGGGGACGATGGACAGACACAGTTTCAGCGTCTCGCTTTAAAGATGACGGACCTCAGTGGCGATGGAGGCGTGCTAAAAATGTTCATCCGTGGTGGATCTGGTGTAGTCACACCAGAAGGCGCTCTGGTGAGAGGTATGTGCTCAAATTCAAATCTCTTTTGCATTCGAGAGAAAACCAAGAAGAGAAGTAGAAGAGAGAAAGGGAGGGAGGGAGGAGTGAGAGAGCAGACAGCCAAGAAACCGATTGACCATATTGATATAGTTACATACTTTATTTCACTTTATTTCAAGTAGATAGGGCTTCGTTTCTAGAGAATCAGTATGAGCTATAAATTTCTCTCTGTCATCAGTGCTCGG
The DNA here is from genome assembly GCA_034401795.1 of Chaetoderma sp. LZ-2023a. NCBI lineage: Eukaryota > Metazoa > Mollusca > Caudofoveata > Chaetodermatida > Chaetodermatidae > Chaetoderma > Chaetoderma sp. LZ-2023a. The sequence continues at coordinate 37,688,600 of CM067370.1, read as the reverse complement.
TGAGCGATCACTTTTCTGGTAGAATGAAAATGTTAAAATATTTTATTAAATTTGTTTCACTCTATATTTTAACTTAGGTTTTCCGGTTTGAGGTGAAGAATTAGTTCTGAAAGAGCTGACCTGTTGCTTTGGGTTCACTTTGCAGAATTCATTTTATGGGCAATAACTTTGTTACAAGTTATATGGCTTGGAATATTTGTATTATCAGTCATGTCAGTCTGTGTTGTCTGTTAATTGTCAAATAACATTGCAATATTCAATGTAGGGGGAGGGGCGGGGTTGCCCAAAGGTCAAATATAGAAATTGTTCACGCTATTTCGTCCCAAACTGTTGTGTAGAATTCAACCAAATTTGATATGTGGGTGACCCATATAATTCTGGAATGGGTGACAACATTATTGTTTGTCTCCGCTCCAGGGGCTGGAGAAGGGGTCAAACAGTCAAGAAATTGATTGTGATGCATAGATTTCATTCAAAACTTGTGCGCAAAATTCAACCAAAGTTGTTAGGTGAGTTACCCATATGATTGTGGAGTGGAAGAGGATATTTGCATTTTGTTTCATCCCCAGGCATGGGTTGGGGTCAAGAGGTCAGAGCGGTGAACGTGGGGATTTGCGATGACACATCATCGACCGAGTAATCTTGTTTGAGATTGCACCTGCTTAGAAACGGCCCGAAGCAATTATAGTATTTCCAGCTAAAGATGGAACCCTGATGTAGCTTGTGATATACTACATGTTTGTACATGTATATATTCTCACTGAAAGAGTCACAGTCGGAAAACCAAGAGCAGTGAAGAGGAAGTAATTGAAGAAGTCAACAGTGCACCCATGCCCTGGTTAGGAATGTTTGATGTAGGCTAACTATTTGCCCTTTGTACAGAAGAATTTTCTTTTGGACATCCACCCATCACCTCTTACTCATGGCTGCTATGTCTCCCTGTTCATCATACCTAGGTGGTGGCTCTACTAATGGCAGTAGCGATATCTGTTGAGGCGTCTGATGCTTTAGAATTCCTCCGGCGTCAAGGGGTCTTTCAGAACAAGTGACAAGTCATCGTCAAATATTGGGTCAAACAGTGATTCAGGCATCTAACCAGTACCACTTGTACAAATGTCTGTCACTTTACAATGTGGATCTACCAGAATTAAACCTTAAAGCTATAAATACTGAATAACCAGCTTAACCCGTTAACACTCATATCAGCCAAAAACGGCTGCTGCAGTGGTCTTGTGAAATGTCCATTTGCAGACCAAGAGAAGACTATTTTTGAAAATTTACTGCTGGAATGACTGGCTCGATAACCGAGCCAGTCATTCCAGTGGTAAATTAAAAAAAATAGTGTTCTCTTGGTCTGCTAATGGACATTTTCTACCAAAAAATTGAAATTTTTAAAAACAATTCAATGGTTAAAGGGTTAATGTACACCATGTGCTTGTTCAATGTCCATTGATCATTCATATGATGCCAGGATAAACATAAACATCACTTGTTGGTGTACATTCATTCTCTTAGCTGTCTGCCTGCTGAATTTATGCAGACTAGATTTTCTATATGGTTTAACTCTGGATATGCTGAATATTTTGAAAACAATTTGACTGAAAGTTGTTGGTGGCTAAGCCACCACCAACTTTCAGTCAAATCGTTTTCAAAATATTCAGCAGGTCCAGAGTTATTGCCTATTTAAATAATTGTCTGGTGGCTTGCAGCAGCAGTCAGACAGTTAAAATGACATCTAGGATGAAATGTGTTGCACTCTATTACCTGTCATTTATTTCCTTTCAGTGCACTATAATGCCTACCTCGAGTATTCTGAGGAACCATTCGACTCCAGTAGGCTCAGAAATGAGGAGATGAAGTTTCGACTTGGCATTGGTAAGCGTACACCTTTAAATCAGCTTTTTGGGTTGGGTCATACAGTACTTTAATACCTGTCATCATACTGTTCATACATATATAGCAAACATTGTTTCAGGTGAGATATATGTATTAGAGCTGGCCGGTTTCCCGATAATATCGGGAAAACCACGATAATATTGTTATCGTTATCGTCAGATTTTTAAAAACCATAAATGTCGTCAGCGACGGTATTGAAAATTTTAAAATTTGTATATTTATATCTGTACATGTATGTGTATAAGATCAAAAGAATGTGAATTACTATATTGAATTTATTTCCAGATCTTACCGTATAAATAGCTGTGAGCTTGACAAATACCTATCTTCCAATTATATTGCCTTATAAATCCACCTTACGGCAATAACCGTAAAGATAAATCTAAAAATACCCATCCAGCTTTCCGTTTTAACATTTTGTGGCTTTGTTGGCAAACACAGATCTGCGTATGACATTAACCAGTCCGCCAACATATGAAGCGGCAATAGCTCATAGATTTAGTAGCTTAGTTGACCCCTTCTTAACTCACATGCTTTATAAAAATTTGTGACTGACAAAGCAATTTACTGGAAATACAGCTCAGCCTTTATTCAACGGGAATATCCTGGTATACCCTTGGTTTATCCAATCTGCTGACGTCATAACTATGTCAATAAATGAGATAAATTAGTAAACTGTCCTAGCCAACGGTGACTTTTAGTAAAAAATCAGTTTAAAAAATCTCTTGGGGGATCAGTTCAAAACTCATAAATCATAATCTAGGCCCACAAATAAACCAAGTGTGTTCAACGGAACTTGATTGGCCAAATGCTTCGGCGGCCATCTTGGATTACCTACTTTTTGTGAAAACTGCTCGGGAACCGTCAAACGGATTGGGCCAAAGTTTGGGAGATATGATTAGGGTTTAAGGGCCATCAAACTTTGTCCAAGGGAAGTTGATACATAAAAATTCATGGCTGCTGTGTACCAATCCAAATGTAGCATGTTTGACTGTCATATTGGATCTTTTTGTTTGATGGACTTTGAAACTGAAATTGTCTTTCGATAGATTTTAGGGTATGCTAAGATTTCCACTTCAAACGAAGACTGTCGGTCAATTTTCCCAGTGGCTTCTTTGATTTTGGCCAATTTTTTTTTTAATGCCTTTAAAAATCTTCTGTTCTGAATTCACTGGGAGGTTCGATTCAAAATTCATGAAACGTCAACTAGAGCAACAGCTTTTTGTCAATGGAATTTTATTGGCCTAATGTTTTATCGGCCATCTTGGATGACGTAATTTTCATGAAAACAACTTCTCGAGATCAGCTGAGCAGATCAGTCCAAAATTTTGTAGGTATGATTAGGGCTAAGGGCCATTAAAGCTTGTTCAAGAGAAGTTGATACGTAACGAAACATGGGCACTGTATTCTTGTTACAATTCTGGTCAACTCTAGGATTCTACTTATAGCCAATGACCTTTTTAATTGAAATGCCATGTTCCAGGTGAATGATACAGGGTCTGTTAAAACCAATTTCTATGTTCATATTTTAGGTCTATTTGTAGGCCTCTCTAGTTGTGGTAGCCATCGTGGATTTTCCGAAAGTTTACGGGAAATCATATAAAAGTTTTATATACAAAAATCTCACTAGCCAATGTTCCAGGTGAGCAATGCAGGCACTTGTTTTTGAAAATTTATCACTGAAATGATAGGTGATAAATTCTTAAAATTTGCATATGGCCATTTCTGAAGATCACTGCAAAAGCCGTTTTGGCTGGCTTGCCTGTTAAAGGGTTGCACATCATGAACATCCCTACACTTACAGAAATATATATATCTGGTGCTGGTATGTTTAACCATTTAAGCTGTAAAGACCATAAATGACAAATTCTTTACGATGAAAAGAATATTCTGTTGAATGTTCCAGTCAAATTAGTGTCAAAAAAGTGAACAGCTTTCCTTTATATTTGTCTTGGAATTCAGACTAGTGGAATTTCTTGGGAATTTCAAAACTTATTAGAAACTATATTGTTAATCCAACATCAAGTTATGATAATTCTTTATTTCAGGTAAGGTAATTCCAGGTTGGGAGGTAGCCATTGCCAGCATGAAGAAAGATGAATTTGCACGTTTTCTCATAAGAGAAGACTATGCCTATGGAGCACAGGGATGTCCTCCGCGTATTCCGTCTGATGCAACAAGTATGTCAATACGACATTTAAGTAATGCCAAGAAAGACAACTCCTTAACTATATCTTACCGCGTCTTGTGTCAACTTAACCCTTTAATGGTCAAGTTCGCCAAAAATGGCATCTGCCCTGATCTTGAGGAATTCCTGTTTGCAGGCCAAGATAAGAAGAGTATTTTTAATTTTTCAATGACTCGGTAACTGGCATAGCCATTCCTGTGGTATATTGTCAAAAATACTCATCGCTCGGCCTGCAAATGGAACCTGGCTTAGAAAAAACTTTCTTCACCATTGCCACTTTGATAGCCAAACCAGCCAAAAGAACAGAAAACTATTTCCTTAAATTTTTGTATTAAGTTTACAAAAGTAGTCTTATTGTCGCACTAAAATAATGATTTTCGTCTAAAATCTGCACCATTAAAAGTTATTGATACGAGTAGCATTTTCAGCTCTGAGGCGTTGATGCACAAGAATGGTTAATAATATTGACAAAGCTAAATATAAACACTGACATCTGTATGACTATCTGATCCCATTGCTTATCATTGACAGAAGCAAGGTTATATCGCATCTGATGTGACGAGGACAATTATTCAACATAGCGATACTAATGTCATGTAATATGCGAGAATAGAGAGAGGACTCGAAATGCACACCACAACCGTTCTAATTGAGGAATCCAGTTTATCCATCAATCATATGACGTCATAGTCAACTAGATGACATGTAAGCTGATATCATAATCAATTATGTCATAAATGACTCGATTTAGTCTGTCTGAAACGCTTAATGGTCGATCAGGTTTCACAAATTAAATGTCTACTATTTAATAAACATGCTGTTGAATATTTTGAAGTTAATTTTACTGGAGATTGTTGCTGCCAATATTCAACAGCTTACCTGTAAAGTTTTCTGGAAATTGAGTGCCGCGATTGTTTCCAATACGGGTAAAGTGTGGGTTGAGCTTAGCTAGAGGTTGGTGGGGCATAGCTAAAACTGGATCCCTCCATTCTCTTACCCATCTATATGTCAATAGAGTTATTAACATGATGCAGTGGATTCCACATTCCACTTTCACCAAGGCTTTCAAGACGATTGGCTTTAGTATGAATAGGTCTATGAAAACGTTTGGATAAGTTCTGGTGTGGATTAAAATCCACATTTTATTTGTATTTTTCATATTATGGTGACTGGCAAAAATGTATAAAGATCTGCATTCCTGATTTTCCACCAAAAATGTATTATCGTATGGACTTAAAATTTGATATGTCATGCTTTGCTATGAAAGGTCTATAATATATGGAAATCCTTCCGTAAATTCATTCAAGTCTAGTAATTGATAATATTACATGTAGGATTGGTAAGCAGATAACAATTACTCCTGTTACCCTTGTTCTCACGCTAACGTGGGTAGCACAACATTTAAAGACTGTTACCAGACTTTAAAGTAATGTTGCATGTTTGTTATTGTTCTCGCAGTAATGTATGAGATAGACCTCCTCAGCTTCTCAGAGAATGTTGGCCTGGATGAGTTCTACTTTCTCACAGATGTAAGCATATATACATCTCTTGATTAACCATTTAATCACATCCGCTTGTCCTGACATAACCATGTCTTGATTAGCACTGACATACACTTGACCTGGATAAGCATTTACTGACATCCATTTGTTCCTGATTGGCAATTTACTGACATCCACTTGTTCCTTATTAGCCATTTAGGGACATCCATTTGTTCCTGATTAGTCATTTAGTGACATCCATTTGTTCATGATTAGTCATTTAGTGACATCCATTTGTTCCTAATTAGTCATTTAGTGGCATCCATTTGTTCCTGATTAGCCATTTAGTGACATCCATTTGTTCCTGATTAGCCATTTAGTAACATCCATTTGTTCCTGATTAGTCATTTAGTGACATCCAGTTGTTCCTGATTAGCCATTTACTGACATCCATTTGTCCTCATTAACCATTTACTGACATCCATTTGTCCTGATTAGCCATTTACTGACATCCATTTGTCCTGATTAGCCACTTAGTGACGTCCACTTTTTCCTGATTGTCCAATTATTGACTCACTTGTTCCTGCCTCTCAGAGATTTTTTTGTGAATATTGTCTAGGAACTTTTATCTGCACATGACAAATTGTAAAATTTACTGATGCATATAAGCGATGTAGAGCATGACTTAGGCCATTCATAATTTAGGCCATTGGTGACCTAGGCCATTCATGACTTAAGACATTGACAACTTAGGACATTCACCACTTAGGACATTCACCACTTAGGACATTTGCGGCTGTTATACTGTTGATATTTTTAGTAATTTCGCAACTGAAGGTGAAGGAAGTAAAGACAATCTAAGCAGAAAGGCAAATCAATATATTTAATTTAGCTAGTTTTGGTGTGACAAATGAGTTACTGATGCTGAATTTAAAACGTGTAATTGTTCATTGATTGATCATCGGTTAGATTGGCAATCCATCAGATCGACCACAAAAATCAAATCAATTCTCAACACTACTGATACGTGACTAAATCAACACTGTCAATTTGAAAGCAGCAGTACTTAAAGCTATATCTTAACCCTTTCACCAATATACTCCTGATGTCAATTATTTATTCAGTTATGTATCATTGAAATGGTTTAGACTAATTTGACTCGAGCCCTGTGCTCATAATTTGAGGAAATAACAGCTTCTGGTCAAATCAGTTTCAAAACATTCAACAGCTATTTTCATGAAATAATCTTTCAGTGACATGAATGCTAATAACTTGCGCGAAGACTAAATTCTGTTGTCATATCATCCAATGGACCTTTCCAGTTTATCCATCCATCATCTGACGTCATAATCAACTAAGTGACATGTAGGATGATGTCATAATTAATTATGGCATGAATGACTTGATTTAGTCCGTCTCTAACGCTTAATAATCCGACATGTACGAATGTATGGCTTTATCATTTAATAAACATTCTGTTGAATATGTTGAAACTAATTTGACTTGTCGCTGTTGCTGCCTAGGTCGCTGTTGCCATAGGCAGCAACACCACGTAGTCAAATTAGTGTCAAAATGTTTACCAGCTTACGTGTATAGTTTCTAGAAATTAATTAAGCATTCAAGGATCGAGATCGCAACACGAGCGAGGTGTGAGTGGAGCTTAGCTAGAGATGGGCAGTGCATAGCTAAAACTGTAAAGATCCATTGAATTCAATTGTCAAGCAAGTTTTCACATAAAATAAGCATGGCAGATTTATTGTACACTATAGATGTATGGAAAAATAGGTCAATTGCTGAGAAGTAAATGCGCTTACATACTGCAATAATATGATACAGTACGGGTCATAAATAAATCAAATGCTTCCAAAACAAAAACAGAAACATGTTAGCACAGTTTTGAACACGATCTATGAAAATTTTCAATATAATTGGGTTGAAAGAAATCTAATTATTTTCAAAATAGTTAATGATACATTCTATGTTATTTCTGGTCTGTACTGTATATATCAGAGTGTTATGTTATTGTTTGTTTATTATTAGGAGGAGAGGGAGAGAGTGTCATTCACTGAGATTCTGAAGGTGTGCAATGCTGAGAAGAAGGTAAGTACAACATCCATGAATAACTGCTATACTGATTAAATCCTTAACCGTCAAACGGCCAAAACTCGCTTCTTTAAACGTCTTCAAGTAATCAGCTTACTCGCAGCTAAGGAACATTCGTAGCTACCTTACAAACGATGCTACAAAATCGTTAGTAAATTGTCTTGTCACATCCAGACTAGATTACTGCAATGGGCTGCTGTACGGAATTCCAAGAACATTGACAAACAAGCTTCAACGAGTGCAAAACACAGCGGCGCGTATTATCACACGAACATCTCGATATAGTCACATCACGCCAATACTCAAGGAGCTACACTGGCTGCCAATAGAATCGAGACTGGAATATAAACTTTTAATACAAACTTAAAAGCTCTGCATAATCAGGCACCAATGTATATCACCGACATGTTGCAGCCATACAAGCCGAATAAGAACTTAAGATTCGAGAATTCCATCACACTGACTGTACCACGTTCATGCACAAAAACTTATGGCGACAGATGTTTCTCAATAGGAGCACCCAAGTTATGGAACACCATGCCACTGTATCTGCGAAACACTAACAAACTGTCCACCTTTAAAACATATCTCAAAACACACCTTTTCAAATCATACTTTGAAAATTCTTAAAGACTTCCACGGTTATCCCTTTTAAATGCCGTTTCGTTCTGTACTGTGGTTTTAACTTACTACATAATTATACTAACATAGTAAATTTTGTAATATAGAATTTTAAGTAGGGTAACTATGTCTTAGGTTTATATTTTTAATGTTGTCTAAATTTTGTATTTGTTTGTAATTTTAAAATTGTAAAGCGTTTTTGAACCGACTTGATGTTGGAATAGAATGTTATAGAAATATGGTCTAATAATAATAATAATAATCTCCAGTTACAGTCCAAGAGAAGACTTACATCAGGAAATTTACCACTGGAATAACTTGCTCAATACCCGAGCCAGTCATTCCTGTAGTAAATCTTCCAAAATAGTCTTCTCTTGGCATGCAAATGACATTCAGTGAGTAAAACTTTAGGTTTTCATGACTAATGATGAGCTGTAAAGTTCTAAATAATGTCATTACAATGCATACCTCTAGATGTGATAGTTACTGTGCATGGTGTACTGTAATATGGCCAGTAAAAGTGTACACACGGTTGTCCTATAGTGAACAGCGGTATTGCATTTGGATCGTTTTTCTGTCCATGACTGGTTATCATAATTGGATCCAATTTTACTAACATCTTTTCCCTATATTTGTCGGGAAAAGGTGCCTTAGGCAGCAACATCTTTGAGTCAAAATAATTTCAAAATATTCAACCGTTTTCCTGTATGGCCATTTTGAAAATGAGATACCGGGAAATCAGTGGGAAAGAATTTAACAAAATTTGTATATGTATGATGATTATGGAGTGCTAGAGGGTATTTACATTTGATGCAGGTGTCAAAAGCTCAAAGTGGTGAATGTGCAGATTTGCGATGACGCACCATCAACCTTCCAATCTTGTTCTTCAAAACTTTCATTCGGATCAAGATTAAACCAGGAAAGTCCATGTCTATGGGGGACATTACTAGATTTGACGCTTGATGTAACAGACATGTCCAAATTGAAAATGCGTAATCCATTTTTGGGTTAAGCCAATTTGTTTTAGGTAACCCATTCTGTTTTGCGTAACCATTTTTCATGTATCTATGTACAACATGAAAGGAATTGCGGGAACGGAAAACGGGTTGTGTCAGAAATTTTTGCTTATCCTTTGCGCGAACGAAAAATTAATTACGCCAATTTGGACATGCCTGTGTGAATTTCATGAGCCTTTGCAAATAACTGTGTATCATCAGAATTGTTGCGAAGAAACTTGCTCAAGGTCAATGGCATGTTTCTATGACCTAATAAAGCGTATTTATGAGTGAAAACTTGTTAACATTAATAAAGTTAGTGTTAAAGGTGATCTTTTTTTCACAGATTAAGTGTGTGATATGTACCTTTTGTAACAATTTAGATAGTGTATTTATTTACATTTTAACATACATTTTAGATTATTTGCTGCTGCATTTTGTTCTTTGCTTTTCAGGAGGGTAATCAGTACTTTTCCTCCAAACAGTTTCACCCAGCTTTTGCAAAGTATAAGAAGGTGTGTATTTAGGTCTATACCATGTTATACTTGTATCATTCCATGTCTAATCAACCAGATGTTAGATATTCTCCAAACAGTTTCACCCAGCTTTTGCAAAGTATAAGAAGGTGTGTATTTAGGTCTATACCATGTTATACTTGTATCATTCCATGTCTAATCAACCACATGTTAGATATTGTCCTCACTGATTTGCTTGAAATGTGGTACCATGTGAAAACCATAGAACTGAAATTTCAGGTCTCTGCTAATTAGTCTCTGAGATATCGGTTAGCGAACTTCTTGACTAATTAGCTCGACAAGGAAACGTCAAACAGCCATAACTCCAGTACTATTGCGCCTCGAGAGATGGTTCGTATATTAGACATTTTTAAACGACTCGAAACTAATTTCTATATTTTTTTTAACCCTTAGCGCTCTGATGCCAATATTCTGTCTTTTACTGTGTCTATGACAGCAACATCTTCGACCAAATTATTTGAAAAATTAACACCAACTCATTTTTTATTTTAATTTGAAAATTTAATATTTTGACTTAGTGGTAAGGGTTAACGGTCTTTCAATGCCCAATCATTTGAGCACAAAAATAACTAAAGGTAGAATGGAGAAAAATTAGTAAAAAATCTACCTTGGCATGTTCCAAAGTCATCAAATTTTACATTGTGTTAAGGCAACATATAAGCAACAAGTACTGTAAGTTTGGTGATGGGTGCACTAATCGTTTCCGAGTAATGCTCCAGTGAATATGCCAGGATCATGTCAGATCAATTGTATTCACTGACTGCATGAGTCAGGTACATTAGGCTTGCACGATATTGTCCTAGGAGGTATCGCGATATATCATGGTGAGAAAATCGCGATGTTTTGATATATCGTATAGCCTACATTATGGTATATGAATTCACGGGGGTGAATTGGTCTTGGGTCGAGTTGGACTGCACGGTTTGGCTTATCTAGACATATCGGCTTTGCTATCAGTTTTCATATCAGTTTTAACCGAATATGACTTCTAATTGGTAAATTTCAACAAAAACTTTAAATCCAGTCCCCAAGATGTTTAAAGAATGAACGTTAATAACATGAAAATAGGACACAATTTCCTTGTGTAAATTTTTAAAGCCTTACATCTTGGCTTAATATATACCCTGTCCATCATTGCGGGAGTGAAATTATTACATTGGACAACCTAAATATTGCGTATTCTGTTATAATCATCATTTATTGCATCAAAATTAATCCAGAAATTTTACATTTCATGTCGTCTTTGTGAAAATGTACAAATCATGTGATATTAGGAATGCACTTTAGATCCATAGATATTTAATGTTTAGATCTGATCCGCATTTACTGAGTACCCTTTTACTAATAATAGTTAGCCTTCAGAAACATCTCGGATAGTTCACCTTGCAGGCTAAAGCGGGTATACCATCTCATTTAGCTATCACATTTGTGAACGCACCACCTCTCGCCTCCAAAATCAGGAGAGCGAGCAAAATCTGTGAACACACCACCTCTCATCTCCAAAAACAGGAGAGCAAGCAATATTACGTGATTTATATATTTTTGCGACACCATTTATTAGCTCAATTATATTTGGCAGGAAGCATCCTTAGGGCATGGGGATCCAACTTTGTTCAAATGGAGCCGATCCGCCAAATTGGCCGGTGGCCATTTTGGATTTCAGCCGATTTTAAGAAACGTCTAAAAATCCTCTTCTCCGAAACTGCTTGGGGAATCGATTCAAAACTCATGAAACATCATCTAGGGAAAGAGGTATGCCAAATTTGTTCAAGAAGACTTGATTGACCAAATGGTTCGGTGGCCATCTTGGATGACCTAGTTTTCCCGAAAACGACTTATTCACCAGAACCACGGAAGGGATCGTGCCGAAATTTTGAAGATATGATTAGGGACTAAGGGCCATTAAAGATTGTACACGGGAAGTTGATCCATCAAAAAACATGGCCGCAGTGGTCCAATCAAAATGTAGCGTGTTACAAAATGTGGATTTTTTTATTTCTGGATTTTGAGGCCGAAATTGGTTCCATATATGTTTTTGAGTATTCTGAGCTCAAATGTGCCATTTTCGAAACTGTCGGATAAATGGTTTGGTGGCCATCTTGGATTATTATCCCGCCAAAGGCGCCCATACTAAAGCAATGGGAAATTTAAAATGTCTTCTTCTGGAGAACTACTAGGCCAATTTCAGTTATGTGTGTCAGGAAGCGTCCTTAGTGCATAGGGATCCAAGTTTGTTCAAATGAAGCCGATCAGCTAATTTGGCTGGTGGCCATCTTGGATTTCGGCCGATTTTAGGAAATGTCTTTAAAAAGCGTGTCCAAAACCGCTTGGGGAATCTATTCAAAACTTATAATACCTCATCTAGGGAAAGACGTAAGACAAGTTTGTTCAAGACGACTTGATTGACCAAATGGTTCGGCAGCCACTTGGACGACCTAGTTTTCCCGAAAACTGACTTCTCCAGAACCGCTGAAGGGATCAGGCCGTAATTTGGGAGATATGATTAGGGACTAAGGGCCATTAAAGTTTGTTCACGTGAAGTTGCTTCATAATAAAAACACGTCAAAAGTTCCCATGCTAAAGCAATTGGAAATTTAAAATCTCGAGAACTGCTAGGCCAATTTCAATTATATTTAGCATCATTAGGAAATAGGGATCCAAGTTTGTTCAAATGAGCCCGATCTGCCAATTTGCCCGGTGGCCATTTTGGATTTTGACCGATTTTAGGAAATGTCTTTGAAAATCTTCTCTGAAACCGCTTAGGGAATCTTCATCTAGGCCAAGACGTAAGCCAAATTTGTTCAAGAGGACTTGATTGACCAAATGGGTCAGTGACCATCTTGGATGACCTAGTTTTCCTGAAAATGACTCCCAGAATCGCTGAAGGAATCAGGCCGAAATTTGGGTGGTAGGATTAAGGACTAAGGGCCATTAAAGTTTGTTCAAGGGAGTTTGATCCGTCAAAAAAACATGGGCGCATGTAGCATGTTTGGCAGCCATATTGCACTTGTAAAAATGTCCACAAACTCATTTAAAGGACTATTAAACCACCCACCATAATTGTGACAAAAATTGATGGTGCTCCAGGTGAGCGACACAGGCCCCTTGGGCCTCTTCTTGTCAAATTTAGGATTAATTTTGATTTTATAAACCATGCTTATTAAGAAATATGCAATATTTATACCGTCCCAGGTAATAATTTCAGTCACGCGATCATAGTTTTGAGGTATACAGTAGGGCGGCAAGAAATTGTACCGGTAAATTGCGTTCAATTTTCGTATTAGTGTCCATCTTATAAAACAATTTTAAAGAATGAACTTCAGCTTCTTCTTGACCTATTCGTAATATAAGACCATCCCTCTCGCAAAGATGTTGGGTTGGAAATAAATTGAACAGCTTGCCGTAATAGAAGGCTACGCTACAAACACATGACAAATAGGCAGAATACGAAATACGACGTAACAATACAAATTTCTGCGATGTTTCGATTTTTTTCAAAATCATCGTAAAAGATTGTGACTGGAAAACAAATCGTGATTTTCGATAATATCGGATAATCGTGCAAGCCTAATGTACATACAGATATATCATTATCCCCACGTCTGGGATATTAAAATCTCTGTGTCTGTCTGTCCATCCATCCATCACACTATCTCATCCCAAACCGTTATGTGGAATTCAACGAAATTTGGTATGTGGGTTAGCCATATGACTGCGCTTTGCAAGACAGTATTTATATTTGGCTCTGCCCATGGTGGTCAGGGGGGCTGCCTCAAAAGCTCAAATATCCTAAAAACTGTCCATCACACTATCTCCTCCCAAACCATTGGGTGGAATTCAACGAAATTTGGTATGTGGGTTACCGATATGATTGCACTTTGCAAGACAACATTTAGATTTGGCTCCACCCACTCGTGGTCAGGTGAGGGGTCGAACGGTCAAATATAAAACTCCACACTATCTCATCTGAAACTTTTGTGTGGAATTCAAACAAATTTGGTATGTGGATTACCCATATAATTTGCGATTGTGTGACAACATGTGTTGGGATCCGCTCCCATTGGGTGGGAAAGGTGTCAAACAGTCAAGAAATTGATTATAATGCAACACTTCTGAAACCGGTGGTTGGAATTCAACCAAATTTGATAGGTGAGTTATGTATATGATTTTGGAGTGCAAGAGGACATTTTTATTTGACTCCGCCATGATGAGTGGGGGTTCAAGGCAAATTAGTGAACGTGGGGTTTGAGATGACGTGTCTTCGACCGAGCAATCTAATTAAGCATTACATTTATTGTATGATTACCTTTTTCATAGTTATATATAATATGTATATATTGTGCGGTACGTATAGATTTGTGAAGTTAATGTTTTCTGACTATGGTTAGAAGCATGCATACAAACATATATATTGCATTCTTCAATATCAACATGTTCCGAAAAATGACGAGAAAGGTGCATATATTGTTCAATGTAATTGTTCTAGAATTTCAGAATTTGAATGTTTGCAAAAGTATCCATATGTCTTGTCTGTAATGCAACAGCATTGAATCGATGACTTGTTTGTCATATCTGCTAAGAAATTCTTCATTTTCCATCCTCTTATAAGTGCCTCAATTATAGAAATAATGTGACATTAAAAACCGATAATTCAGAAATAGGAGTCATTAATCAGCAGCTTGTGAATGTCTTCTGAAGTGAATCTCGCACTGGCACGGCACATCATCAGTGCATTGAAGTGAATCTCGCAGTGGCACGGCACATCATCAGTACATTGAAGTGAATCTCGCACTGGCACGGCACATCATCAGTGCGTTGAAGTGAATCTCGCACTGGCACGGCACATCATCAGTGCATTCGCACTGGCACGGCACATCATTAGTGCATTGAAGTGAATCTCGCACTGGCACGGCACATCATCAGTGCATTGAAGTGAATCTCACACTGGCATGGCACATCATCAGTGCATTGAAGTGATTCCCTCACTGGCACGACATCATCAGTGCATTGAAGTGAATCTCGCACTGCCACGGCACATCATCACTGCATTGACAGCAAAAACTCCCTCCAGTGAAGTGCACTTTCTATACACACATTACCACAGTGCATTGTCAGTATGTTAACACAGGTTTTTTTCAGGATAGCTCAATAGCCATTTTTGCTGCTTCCATGAGCATAGAAAGCACCATAGGTTTTAATACTTTAAAATTCTGGCTGTGTATCCAATGGGTCTGTCTATGCATCAATGACGCTTCACTATCAATATGCTGTTGTAGTGCGGGTGATGTGCCGCCCTAGTGACCGATGCACTAAGTTTGTATATATGTAATGATGATATCGATGATATTAATTATCTTTTCAGGCAGTGCATTTGCTGGAGACTCGTCGTTTGAAAGATGCAGATGAAGAAACTCAACAACAGAAATTATTGCTGACGCTGTACTTGAACTTGTCCTTGTGCTGTCTCAGTAATCAGAGGTTTCCACTAACCATCACATATTGTAGGAAAGCACTGTCGATTGAGCGAAATAATGTCAAGGCGTTATATAGAATTGGAAAAGTGTGTATATCATTGTTTTTGTTTGAGAAAGAGTGTGTGTGTGTGTGTGCGTACATGCGTGCGTGTGTAACCAGCCAGTTCGGTGAGCTATAACGAGCACGCCATGTCCAGCATCTTTATGTCTGTCCCTCTTGGTCATCGACACTGGTGTCAAATTTCAGGACAGATTTAGATCAAACTTGGATAAAATGTTCCTATGTTCATCTCATTTATTCATTATTAAAATGAGGCGATTCGATAACAAACTGCAAAGTTACCCCAACCCCATGCAAATTATCTACAGTATGGGACCCAATTGGGAAAGATCTTACTTCTGTGGCACATTTCATAATTTTTGCCATGCCTTGGAAGCAGAAAGCGAGACATATGTATCACCACCGGTATTCCAGCAGCGCTAACAGTAAAAGTTGATACGTTTTTACCACCATCATAAAAACTGCTCCACATAAAGAAAAGATAATTAACATGCCATTCAGTCCAGCTTAGTGCTTGGGAGTTTGTATAGCTGAAAAGAAGCTAGCAATGCAGTATTATTCTTAATATCCCTAAGTTAATACATTTTTTAAATTCAACCATTAGTGGGAAAGAGTCCATGTGGCCAAAAATGTGCCTTATCTTAAAATATCTTTCAATGGTCCATCATGTCTGTCGCTAAGTATGTACATAATGTACATACATGTCTCCGAAAATCTTATCGCTGCAACTCCTACAGTTTTAGAGAGAACTGGCTGAAACTTGACAGGATGATTGTACACCACCCAAAGAGTTGCCTAATGTTAAAAGTTTTTCATCAGTCATGCATGGCTGATTTGCATTCATTATCCCCTCGAAAACGATGTTCGAGTGAATATAGGACTGCGCCCGTTCGTATGAACATTCATACTGATTGGTTTCTGGACACTAACTTGTTTGCCTGCACCGATTTAAACCAGCTTTGGCATACCACTTATTAGTGTGAATACAGTGGCCAAGTTCGAATTCCATCATTTCACATCAAAATTATTTAGCTATGAAAGTGTGAAACTCGAAAAATTATCTGTTTCCGATTTAAAACCAGCTTCAGCACACCACTTAGTAATACGAATATAAAGGCCAATTTTGAATGTTGTCAATTTGAGTCAAATTTACCTAGAGTTATTTGCCCTTAAAAGTATGAAATTCGAAAAAATTATGTTTTTGAACAATAAGTTGTTTGCCGACACCGATTTGAACCACCTTCGGCATACCGCTTAGCAATATGAACATGGAGGCCAAGTTCGAATTCCATGAATCAAATTTACCCGAGGTTGTTCCCCATGAAAAAATATAAAGTTTAATTTCCAGGTAATAACTTGTGTTATACGAATCAGATTCGAACCAAATTCAGAATAATGCTTAATACTATCGAGGCAGATGGCAAGTTCATGTTCCATTACTTTTAGACAATATTTGCCTGAGTTATCACCATTGAAAAACACAAACTTAGTTAATTTTGCCATTTGTGGGCAATATCTCGGGCTAAACTTAACCGATTCGAACCAAATTTGGAATATAGCTTAATACTAGAGAGGCTGATATCAAGTTCATGCTCCATTAGTTCATGCCAATATTTGCCCGAGTTATCACCCTGGAAATGTCGTTTTCAGGCAGTAACTCATGTTAGACTAAAGGAATTTGAACCAAATTCAGAATTTAAATTAATAGTATTAAGACGGAGGCCAAGTTCCTGTCTTGTTAGTTTCCATCAATAATTGCCAGAGCCTTAAAAAATACAAACTTCATTAATTTGATTTCATCCATTAGAACAAACACTGTAATGTAAGGACATTTATCAGTTATAGGGAGCAAGTGAATTGCCCAGGTTCCTTGCATGTCATTTCAAGAAAAGCGGGAATCGAGGGGATTTGTCTTGCTTGCATTGACTTGCTTGTACTGTATGAATAATATTGGTGAAAACTCATATGGGATGTACTCATAGGACAGTGTGGTGGGTGGGGTGGGTGGGCAATATGCCAGCCTCCAGTTGTTAACCATACTTTAAATGTGTTTACCAAAGGTTAACTTGTCATCTGGATTAAATACACCTTCTTAGCAATTTTAATGAAATTGAAACTTGTTTGAAAAATATGAAATACCCTGTATGTGTTAATCCATTCACGGAGTGTATATCAGCCTCCGGTTGACTCTTGGTAACATTATCTTCAGTGTGTTTATCAAATGATAACTTGTCGTCTAGATTTAATAAATGTGGTTAATAATTTTAATATTAAATGAGACATTGTTTGAAGAATATGTAATAACCTCAATACGTTACCTAATTCTACTTCGAATAATACTTAACCAATGTACTATTATGATAATGTCTATTATCTAGTCTAGCTCAAAATAAAGAATTAAAACTCCACACTCCATGGTCCTTGTCCATACTGTGTCCGGGAATTACCATAGCCTCCAGGCACCGAGTCAAATCCCAACAACAGTCAGATTCATCTATTTTGCACTCCAATCTAGTCGCGTGTTTTTTGCTCTCTAAAATTTCCAATTTTCTGAGGATTTAAGCCGTTTCTATCTGATTTGTTGCCGCAATCATGGAAGGAAAAGGGAAATCGTCGCAGGGGCAGGTTGTATCAATCTAGAATTTATACATTCGTGCCATAATGCCTGTTTGAAATTTCTTTAAATTGGCACACTGTTTTAAAATGGTAGCCATTGTTAGAGCCGCTCTGGTACCCGCTAACTTTTGAACCTTATCCGGGTACTCAGTTAATTTCTCTCGCGATTCCGTTCCTTCCAAGATGGATGCGCCCGTAGCTAAGATGGCGGTGCCCATGTTTAACGTTTTGTTTTGGCCTGACATGTCTATGCACTCAGTTTTTAAGCCGATCATTAGCTCTCGCTTCATTGTCGAGAGTGTTTGTAGCGATCGGTCTTAATTTCTTGGCTATTTTAACGTTAATTACCAAGTCATGTTTATAAAATTTAAGAGAAAGTTAATGTTTTACGTAATTTTAAAATTACAATCAAGTAATTTGTACGTATTGCTCGTCATCATCTTATCATGTGCAGCGTTTTAATTCTTAGTCTGTTCGCAGAAGGTGAAGGGGTAAGGATACCAGATACTTTATGTTCCCGCTGTAATCGCTTCATGAAGCGGAAGCTTGCGGGGCACCACTGTGTTGCGTGTGCCAAGTGTAAGGATGGAAATCCTTGCAATGTGTGTGGAGTGGCGGAGTTTGATCATGATCGGCGTGCGCGTGTGGAGAGAATCTCGAGGGACAAGGCGGCCAAGATGGATCAGGCATCAGTTAAAGGTCTGGAGGAGTGCCTGAATGAGTGGATGGACTCGGCCTTGGGTGTTTGGGTGGCCCAATTCAAGGCGATGTTTGAATCATTCGAGCCCACGGTTCCATCGATGCAACCTGGTGTAGGACAACCTATCGGTGGTCCGGCCAGTTCTGCGGAGGAACATGCACCTGACCTTTCTCTTGCATCGGCTCAAGAGCCGATGGCGGAGGAAAAGGATATTCTCCTGATGGATGACTCTGGCATGCCAGAGCTTTCACAGGTGACGGATTTCGGCGTTTCCTGCGGCTCACCCCTGGGTTTTGTTCAGATCTGTCAGCCGGGTGGAGATGTCGACGTTCCGTCGGGCATCTTCCATTCAGAGTTCGCTCTTTCCGGAGTACCCTGTCCTGCCGTGTTAGCGGCCGCAGTCCCGGCTTCCGTGCCGGAGTCGATGGATTGCGGTGTTTCCGTATCTGGTGATTCGCTAGATACTGGAGCCGCAAGTAGTCAAGCCACGGACCCGCTTTGAATTGGAAGTTTGGTCCATAGTTCGCAGCATGGGTTGTCGGTGGCCTCATCCAAGGGGGAGAAGGATGATGAAAATGGTAGTCCTTTAATGGACTAATCATCATTCTGCACCGAAGCTGAATGGGTGCAGGTTCTTGGATGGATGTCCGACCGTCTTGGGTTGGCATCTGACCAAGGGTCCCAGTGCAATCCGGCAATGGAGCGGATGTCAGAACATGCGGCTAGCGCTCTGTTGACTGGCTCTTCAGCCAAGTCAACTCTACCCTTGGATACTCAGACTTCTGACATGTTGGAAGTCGCGGCGTAACATCTGGTTCAGGCGGAGTATACGGTACCCAAGGCCCCTAAAGGGATTAGGAGTAGGGTCTGCTTTCCAGAGCAGGCCTATCATCAGTACGCCCGTGTTCCTCGGCTTTCAGTCGGAGAATGTGAAGTACTGAATAGGCCATTAGCTGGGAAATCCAAAGGTCGTTCTCGACCCTTGGTTTCTCAGACAAATAAAGATGCCTTCAATGAGCTAACACTGATTGATGATGCGGCGAGAGCGGCTATAGCTGCTCTCTCCCATGGCTATATGACCTGCGTGGCGGAAGGTTGGGGAGTGCCAGAGGCTGCTCCCGGAGTTATCCGGGACACCATGCGCTTATCCCAAGATTGCCTGGCCAGGGTGATCACTAGATCATTGGCGGAGCGGAGGAGAATGGTTCTCGATTGCGTATAACCAGGACCAGAAATGAGGGCTGCTTTGTCTTCTGCGCCCTTCATTGGTCCGTCCTTGCTTGGCGTCCATGGTTGCAGAGCAGCAGGTCATTGGCAAGTAGTGGAAGTCGATGAAAAGGACTCAGCCGCAGCAGTCCTATAAGCAGCACCGTCAGGAGCAGCAGAGGCAACGGCAAAGATCACCCTTCTGGCCGTGATGCCCATCTGGCATCCGGTTCTCAGGGACCTGGCCGTTCGTGATCATATAGGTCCTCTAATAAGACGCTGTATGAAGACGACAGGAAGGGTGGTGGCTCTAGACGCGGCGGCTACCATAAGGATAGCTGTGGTGGCGGTTCTGGGCCGTCATATTTCAAGAAGCCGCGAGGTGGCCGTGGAGTCCTGATGGACGGTCCTGACAGGCTTCCGGCGAGACCCATACCGGTGGCACCAGGAATGCAGGGAGTCGAGGATCTTCACCAAAACTAATTAACGTCTTGTCTTGCAATATCAACCACAAGCTGTGTGCCGATTCCTTCCGTCGGAGGCAGACTTCAGCTGTTCTTAAACCAGTGGGAACAGGTCGTGCAAGATTGTTTAGTCTGTCATTGGCTAAGAAACGGCTACGAGCCGGACTGGCGCATCCATCAATCGTTAGTTCCAGTGACGTCGACTCCCATATGGACTCCCGTTCCCAGGGAATCCGATCGTCTAGATGTCATTTGCTCAGAAATCAAAGATCTTCAGCGAAAAAATGTGATTTATTTAGTCCGCAATCAGTCCTCCCTGGGCTTCTATTCGATAATTTTCCTCATTCCGAAATGCACCAGAGGTTGGAGACCGATTCTCAACCTCAAACTGCTGAACAAATTCATACTTTCACCAAAATTTTAGATGGAGACTGTGGCAGTGGTGATGACAGGGCTGAGAAAAGGCATGTGGGCAGTATCGATAGATGTAAAGGACGCATATTTTCATATTCCAATGTCAATTCCTTTTCAGAAATACCTTCGCTTTACGTTCCAAGACATTGTCTGGGAGTTCAATGCATTACCGTTCGGTCTGACCACAGCCCTGAGGGTCTTCAACAAAGTGGTTCTCGCCATGACTCCTTATCTACGCAGGAGAAACAAAGCTGTTCATATTTACATAGATGACTGGCTGCTGAAGGCGAGGAATCCAGTCACTCTGCGCAACAATCTTCAGGTAGTACTGGCCTTACTAAAGGACCTAGGATGGATTGTGAATCTAGAGAAATCAGAATTGACTCCATCCCAGGAGTTGGTATGTTTGGGAATTCTTTTCAATCTCAGGTATGGTGTGGCTTTTCTGGAGGAGTGCAGAGTCAAGAGCTTGATTGCAGTTCTGGGGTTAATTTCTGTAGGAGCCTATCTGACGGCGCGTCAATTTCTCAGAATACTGGGTTTACTATTATCTCTGGAGAAGGTAGTTCCTTATTTAGCATTCAGGCGCAGGCTGATTCATTTGTACTTAATGTCATTCTGGTCTCAGAGAACGGATCCGTTATCTCAGAGGATTCCAGTAAAAGAACCATTGATATTCAATCTTCAGTGGTGGTTATCAGAATAGATTCTCCTGCGAGGTGTTCCTCTACAACCTCCTCAACCACAGATGTCCATCTTCACAGATGCGTCGACGATGGGTTGGGGAGCAGTATTGGACGATCTGTCAGTCTCAGGTGAATGCGATCGGACCAATGCGCAGAAACACATACTCAAATTATTAGCGGTGGCATTAGCATTTCGAAAATTTGAGACTAATCCGAGACAAGATTGTCTTAATAAGGACAGACAACTCCACAGTAGTGTCTTATCTGAACCGCCAAGGCGGGACGAGATTACCGGAGTTATGTATGATGATATGGAACCTTCTGCTGTGGTGCAAAGAGAGGAATGTTATTCTTCGGGCAGCACACATTCCAGGAAGATTGAACATCCTAGCGGATGCTCTCAGTCGAAGGACAGTTTGTCGTCCGACGGAATGGCAGCTCAACCGATCAGTAGTGGAAGTTCTATTCAAACATTGGGGCAAGCCAAATGTGGATCAATTTGCGATGAAAGGAAACACAAAGATGGTCACATATGTGTCACCGGTCATGTACACACTAGCTCTAGCAGTGGACGCACTGGCGATAAGTTGGAGAGGAATGTACGCGTATCCTCCAACAATTCTCATCCCAAAAGTTCTGGCAAAGATAAGAGAGGGCATATGCCAACTACTACTGATCTCTGCTCATTGGCCAGGCTGATCATGGTTTACGGATCTGCTGGACCTTCTGGTCTGCAATCAAATTCCTTTTCCAGACAGAAGGGATCAGATTTTTCAGAACAAAGGTCTGTATCTCCATGACAGACTGGAAATGTTCCAATTGACTGCATGGATGTTATCAAGCAGCGAGCAATTGAGGGTGGCTTTTCTGAGCAAGAAGCGAAGTTTGTCGCTTCAGCCAGAAGGGGGTCAACCACCAGAACATATAATTATAGAATCAACTAATTTGCAGAGTGCTGTAAGGGAAGAGATATTAATCCCTTTTCTGCATCTGTTCACCATGTAGCAGATTTTATCTGTCATTTATACTAGGTTGACAAACTAGTACCTTCAACCCTAGCAGCATATAAGTCTGCATTAGCTTCAGTCATTCCAATTCCTATCCCAGCATGGAATCTATCTCTTGTTCTACAGGCTTTAGGGCATGCTCCCTTTGAACCAATTAGATCTATAGATATTAAACTGTTAACTATTAAGTCGGTTTCCTTGGTTGCAGCAGCATCGGCGAGGAGAAGCAAAATTCATGCGCTTTCTGCCAAACAAGACCGTTTTGTCATCACGGGTGAAGGTTTAAGACTACTTCCACGTCTTTGTTTCCTGGCAAAGAATCAGGCACTTAAATATCCAGGACAGCTGATCAATTTGCCAAGTTTAGTTAGACATGGCCCAAGCTCTTCTGCTTGGTGTCTTGTCAGATGTCTGAAGATGTATAAGAAACGTACTGAGGAGTGGCGAGATAACCCGAAATCTCTGTGGTTATGTCTCAAAGCTCCTCATCTTCACACCTCGAAAGACACCATTTCTCGTTGGATAGTCAATGCTATTCAGATGTCACATAAAATCGCAACCCGAAAACAGATTGATCGTGTGAACGCCCATCAAGTCCGAGCACTAGCAGCAGCATCGGCCCTTTATAAGGGTGTCTCTTTGGAGGTGATGTCTGTAGCACAATGGCATGCCGAGTCGTCATTTACTGATTTCTACCGTCGCGATATCTCCAGCGCACTTAATCAGGTAGCCGTCACCAATTTATCGAATCTCACTGAAAGCCATGTCTGACCACTGTTTACGCACACATTGTAGGGTTCTTCCACAGGCACTGGCACTGGTGATGCACATGATCTGTGAACGACCGTGGATTGGGCGAAGCTCATGCGATGTTCAAGAAAGACCAAGCACTCAAAATTGTTTAAGTGACTAATATTAATTTACTTACAGTCGAATTCCCAGACTGATTAGGTAACGGTCTGGTTCAAGAGTATCTTATTCATTGCAACAGACAATAGACTCATTCAAATTTGAAAATCTAATGGATATACCGATATTTTTTTCAAAATTAGAAGTTGTAGTAGCTTCTTTGCACTCTCCTGGACTGCCATGGCTGGGACTTAGGGCTGACCCGGGTCTGGTGGGTGTTGCCTGCCATTTTTGACAGCCCTCTGTAATTTGTGTGGACAAATGAGGGGGGAACGCGGTCTAGACCATGGAAGTTTAGCACTCTATGAGTCAGATGGCGGAACCCAAGCGTATGCTGGGGTTCCAGTCTCTTCACAACCATCTCTGTTGGATGGTAGTTGAGAGCCGTTTCGAGCCTCACCTCTTCCCACCGGAGTTTCTTGGTTGTCGAAATCCGTAGTTTATCATAATAGTACATCTGGTAAGTATTATTCGAAGTAGAATAAAAAAAAGCATCCGCTTTTGTTTCTACAAGAATTGTTAATACTTATCAGATGTACTATGGCCAGTCTCAGCCGCCCCGCTAAGGTGAGGCTGAGCTGCTTTCGCTGTTTGTCAAGACAAATATAAGACGAATCACTTTACACACACATCGCAAGGACTTCCAACCTTACACTTGGCACACGCAACACAGTGGTGCCCCGCAAACTTCCGCTTCATTAAGCAATTACAGCGGGAACATAAAGTTTCTGGTATCCTTACCCCTTCACCTTCTGCGAACAGACTAAAAATTAAAACGCTGCACATGATAAGATGGTGATGAGCAATATGCACAAATTACTTGATTGTAATTTTAAAATTACTTAAAACATTAACTTTCTCTTAAATTTTATAAACATGACTTGGTAACTAACGTTAAAATAGCCAAGAAATTAAGACCGATCGCTACAAACACTCTCGACAATGAAGCGAGAGCTAATGATCGGCTTAAAAACTGAGTGCATAGACATGTCAGGTCAAAACAAAATGTTAAACATGGGAACCACCGTCTTGGCTACGGGTGCATCCATCTTGGAAGGAACGGAATCGGGAGAGAAATTAACTGACTACCCGGATAAGATTAAAAAGTTAGCGGGTACCAGAGCGGCTCTAACAATGGCTACCATTTTAAAACAGTGTGCCAATTTAAAGAAATTTCAAACAGGCATTATGGCACGAATGTATAAATTCTAGATTGATACAACCTGCCCCTACGACGATTTCCCTTTTCCTTCGATGATTGCGGCAACAAATCCGATAGAAACAGCTTAAATCCTCAGAAAATTGGACATTTTAGAGAGAAAAAACTAGATTGGAGTGAAAAATAGGCAAATCTAACTGTTGTTGGGAATTCACTCGGTACCTGGAGGCTATGGTAATTCCCGGACACTGTATGGGCAGGACCATGGAGAGTGCGGAGTTTTAATTGTTTATTTTGAGCTTGACTGGATAATAGACATTATCATAATAGTACATCTGGTAAGTATTAACAATTCTAGTAGAAACAAAAGCGAATACTTTTTTGATTCACTTGTGGAATCTCAGGAAAATAATTCCATATGAGGACAATGCTGCCTTAGCACTATAATGGACAAATTCTGTAAAGAAAATCTAAATATTTGCTTATTAAATGTCCAGTTGTCGGCCAAGACAAGATTATTATTGACAATTAGTGAGCCAGTCCTTCCACTGATAACTTCAAAAATGGTCTTTCTTAGCCTGCAAATCGACATTCCCCAACACCACTGCAGAGGCAGGTTTTGGCTGATTTGGCTATTGATGGGTTTACACTTTCACTGACAAATTCCTGAAAAAGCAAATTCTTTGTGATAGAAAACTTATTCTGTTGAATATTTTAAAATTAATTTGAAATTATTCACCAGCTTGTATGATCGGTTGCCTTGAAAATGTGATATCAGGAATTCATCAGTGAAAGGGTTCAGCTTCAGGCAAATTAAGTTCGGAATTCTCAAGTGTTTGTCTTGAAATATAGAACCTGGAATTTCATAATTTGTGAAATGGTCAATGCTGTTATGAATTTCATATGATTATTGCCAGGCTTTCCATCAGCTAAGTGACTTTGACCGATCACGTGAATATTTAGTGCGAGCGCAGCGTATACAGCCAAATGACAAAGAAATCAATGAGGAACTGAAGAGACTGGCGAGGTTAGACAAGATAAATTTATACTTATATCTGGTATTGGAGTCAAATTTTTGTCTCGCCTGCGAAGCAGGATCGAGACATAGGTATCACTTTTCTGGCGGCAGCGGCGTAAACTTTTACGTTAAGTTTATATCTCAGCAATGCCTGATCCAATTGGAACCAAACTTGGGTGCATGGTAATATACATCAAAAGGAAGCAGCCCGCCGATAAAAAGGCCATGAGGTCAAGATTACAGGGGTCAAAGGTTACAGTATAATCTTTGTTAATATTTTACATTAAGTTTTTGCGTTAAACAAAAGTTAATGCCTTATATCTCAGTAATGCCTGATCCAATTGGAACCAAACATGGGTACATGGTAATATTGAATGGAAGCAGCGCACCGATAAAGCGGTCATGACGTCAAGGTTATGGGGTCAACGGTCACAGTATAATCTTTGTTGATATTTTACATTATGTTTTTGCGTTAAACAAAAGTTATTTTCTTATATCTCGGCAATGCCTGATCCAATTTGAACCAAACTTGGATACATGGAGATATACATCGAAAGGAAGCAGCGCGCTGATGCAGACATCATGCGTTTAAGGTTGTGGGGTTAAAGGTCACAGTATAATCTTTGTTAATATTTTTTAAGTTAAGTTTTTGCATTAAACAAAAGTTATTGTCTTATATCTCAACAATGCCTGATCCAATTGGAACCAAACTTGGATGCATGGAGATATACATCGAAAGGAAGCAACACTCTGATGCAGGCATCACGAGGTCAAGTTTATGGTGTCAAGGTTCATCTTTGTTAATATTTTATGTTAAGTTTTTGCGTTAAACAAAAGTTATTGCCTTATATCTCAACAATGCCTTATCCAATGGGAACCAAACTTGGGTACCTGGTGATTTACATTTAACGGAAGCAGCATGCTGATGCAGACATCATTAGGTCATGGTTATGGGGGTCAAAGGTCACGGTATAATCTTTGTTAATATTTTATGTTAAGTTTTTGTGTTAAACAAAATTTATTGGCTTATTACATCTCAGCAATGCCTAATCCACTTGGAACCAAGCTTTGGTACATGGTGATATACATCGAAAGAAAGCATCACACTGATGCAGACGTCATGAGGTCAAGATTATGGTTCAAAGGGCATTCCATAATGTTTGTTAATATTTTATGTTCAGTTTTTGCATCAGCAATGACTAATCCAATTATAGCAAAACTTACCTGTTTCAGCATTAATTTTTTTGCATTAATCAAATATTGTTTAATATTTCATGACTGCTTAGCCATACTTGCACCATATTGCGGAATGCTGTTCCTCATGACACATTGCTGGTGATCCTGAAATCACTCTGTCAAAGGTCAAGGTTATTGTGACATGGTTATAAAGCAGTTTGTTTCCATTACGTTTTCGCGTTAAGCAAATGTGGTTGGATTATATTTCAGGATCGCTTAGCCATACTTTCAGCAAACCTAAAATGATTTTATTTCAGTTGACAACTTAAGCAACATCACAGTTATGATTCCTACTACTCGTTAATTACACTACTGCTAACCACATTTTTCCTTTCATGTTTGAAAACCACCTTTTACCCAAACACCCAAACATTATAATTTCATGCAAAATGATGATTATTCCAATCAATCACAATTATCCCAAGCAGAAATTGCTCAAGTCTAAGATGCATATTTTTTGTCTCGCCTGCGAAGCAGAAAAAGCGAGCCATAGGTATCACTTTTCCGACGGCGATGGCGTAACAATTGTTAAGTTTTTGCGTTTAGCAAACCTATCAGCTTATATTTCAGGATTGGTTAAGCCTATTGCAACTAAACTTGGTAAAGTGTGTGCCTATGTAGTTAAGAACCATCATGATCATAATGACATCACATGGTCAAAGGTCATGGTCACTGTGACCTTTGTACAAAACCTTTTTTCAAAACTCGGCTTATGTTTCAGGATTGGTTAAACCTATTGCAACTAAACTTGGATACATGGTTACATATATTGTTAGGAAGCAGCATGGTGACTAGAGCTGGGCTGTCTGACGGTAGTACCGTGAGGACCGCGGTATACCGTGACCATTGACATTTCCAAATACTGTGAATACCGTCCATAATGTTTGAGCAATATTTGAGAAATATACTCATAAAATCTGACCTGACCAAGGGTAAATAAGTGCTAATAGTGCCAAAAATACAGGCATCCCTAACTATTAGCCGAGTTGAGGTGAAAGGGTCATTGTAAAAACAAACATCAAGACGTCAATTACAAAATAATGACAGGCAGAATTGTATGTCAAACGTACGACTTGAAAGTCTCACGGTAAAATTGGTTTATTTAAAACATCTAAACTCATTCTCGGGCCGTCCGCCGGTAGTAATTACACTATAATATATTCCCTATTCCCGTTTCTATTATTTGTAATTTATTACTCCAAGTAATTTGTCACCGAACAAACACGCTAGAATAACAAAATAACATACAAACTGCGTGCTAACACAACAGCAATCTCGCAAAGCCGTATCTGATTGGTTGTTCATGAACTAGACCATGGGAAAATACATTACTATGCTGAATTTATCAATGAAAATTTACTACGCGCCGTTTTGATCACGTGCTAATTTATTAACAACGAGCAGCGTTGAAGTCGTTATTTTTTATTTTTCTGGCTTGTTTTAAGAAATTTCTTTACGGATTAAATCCAGTTTAAGTAACGACACCTAAAAATTATAGTGTTTTAGTTTTTGTAATTCATTTTTCAACTGACTACACGTCGGAAGTTCGCAGAAATAAAAATGCATTGTTCACATGAAGCATGGCGAGTAACGAGTCTGCACATCGGGTACTCGGTAATTATCAGACGCTTTGGAATCGGCTATATTCGATGTCGTGTTATATGTATGTGTATAGGTCTGTTTTCGCGAGTAACAGAATATACGACTCCAACAGAAATAAAAGAGTACAACACTCGCCCCGTTTAAATACTCGCGGATTTTGTCTGGACTATGTTTATCAAAGCGCTCGACTGCAAAAATAACATTTACCGTTTGCTGGTCGCACGCATTAATAGCAAGAACAATCCAGATTGAAAATAGTGCGCCCCCATGTCTCAAACAGCGGGTTATAGTTAGCGAGTCGACCACACCCTTTGACCGATATTCCCGTGAATGATATTACATCAATAAAAATAGTGACCTAATAAAATCGTGAAACTAAACAGTCGCAATAGCCATGTTTTTCTATCTAAATCAGGAAGCCGATTTATTTATTTTTCCTATATTTACCGTTGATTGGAGATGGAAGTGAAAAGGGAATGGAAAAAATTGTTCTAATTTCGTGGCATGCCTCAAACTCAGATGACGGTATGCCGTGGTACCACAGTATTTTTTCATGGTACCGATACCATCATGTAAATATCAATACCGCCCAGCTCTAATGGTGACGTTGCGGTCGCACGGTCACGGTCACTGTGACCTTGATACAGAACTCTGTTCTTTCAACATTAAGTTTTTGTGTTTAGCAAAACATCTTGGCTTATATTTCAGGATTGTTTAAGCCTATCGCAACTAAACTTGGATACATGATTACATATATTGTTAGGAAGCTGCATAATGATGTTGGGGGCACAAGGCCAAAGGTCAAGGTCACTGTGACCTTAATACAGAACTTATTTCAACATTAAGGTCATTAGGACATTGCTATTTGATCTCTGATTTTTCAACATTAAGTATTTGCGTTTAGCAAATCATAGACATTTATATTCAGAATTGCTTCATACTGCCAGAACTAATTTGGACACATTGAGCCCACAAGGTCAAAGGTTACGGTCACTGTGACAAACATGCGACAGGCGAGACATTTAATTCCGCGGAATTCTTGTTGTAACATGTAATTTACTGACTCTTCATTAAATTCTTAGCTCGACTTTAAGAAGTAAAACAAGCTATTGCGATTCCCTGCACATCGTCCGGCGGGGTTTCCGGCGTCCAATTTGCATTTAGCTCAACTTTTCTGTTTATATCATGTTTGGTTAATCATACTGGACCCAAACTTGGACACATTCCTCCTTATAATGACACAGCATGACACAATGATGTTGGCCAATGGCGTCAAAGGTCAAGGTCACTGATACGTATGTCGACCGTCTGTCTTTCAGCGTCCTTCCATCAACTTTTGTGTAAAAACGCTACTCATTAACCGCTTGGCGGATTTCAAACTAATTTGGCTGGAAGGACCCTATGGGGTTAGGCTTCAGAATTTATGTACAGAATTTAGATTGTTCAATTCTTTTGGTTAAAACCGTAGATATGAAAATTTATCTGAAATTGTCAAAACGCTACTCATCATTAACCGCTTGAACGATTTCAACTTACTCTGGCAGGAAGGATCGTATGGGGCTAGCCTTCAGAACTTAGAGAATTTTGATTGGTCAAGTTTATTGATGAAAGTCTGATTTTGTGAAAAATTTACTGGAAATTGTTAAAACGCTATTCCTCATTAACTGCTTGGTGGATTTCAACTGCTTTGGCTGGAAGGATCCTAAGGGACTAGGCTTCAGAATTTGTATACACAATTTTGATTGGTCAATATTTTTGGGTGAAAATCTGAGACTTTGTGAAAAATTTACTGGAAATTGTCAAAACGCTACTCATCATTAACAGCTTGACAGGTTTCAACCCTAGTGGGCTGGCCAGACCATGTCGCAGTAGGCTCCAGAACATCTGGTCAGAATTTTAATGGGTTGATTTTTTTATTGTGAAAATCTAATTTAATGAAAAACTTACCAGAAATTGTCAAAATACATCTCCATAACTGCTTGGTAGATCTTATCCAAATTTGGCTCGAAGGATTCTCTGGTGGTATGCTCTAGAACTACTGTACAGAATTTTGGTTGTTCAATTTTTTTGGTGACCATTTGGATTTTTAGCTCGCCTGACCAGAATGGCCAACTGAGCTTGCAGCGTCAACTTTTTCTTTAAACAACTTTCTCAAGAACCACTCGGCCGATTTGAATAATAGTTGACAGGAAGCATCCATACAGCATAGGGATCCAAGTTTGTTCCATACAGAGCCTTTCGGCCAGTTTGGCCGGCAGCCATCTTGGATTTTGCTAGGTTTTTAGAAATGTCTAAGAATCTTCTCCGAAACTGCTTGGGGGATCGATTCAGAACTCGTGAAATATCATCTAGGGCAAGAGCTGAACCAAGCATGTTCAAGAGTAAGTGATTAGCCAAATAGTTCGGTGGCCATCTTGGATGACCTAGTTTTCCCGAAAACAACAGAACCGCTGAAGGGATCGGGCCGAAATTTAGGAGATATGATTAGGCACTGAGGGCCATTAAAGTTTGTTCAAGGGAAGTGTCTGTAAAAAAACCCATGACCATCGTGGGCCAGTCAAAACGTAACGTAGCCATATTGGATTTCTTATTTGATGGATTTTGAGGCAGAAACTGTTTTTATATATTTTTTGGGGTATTCTGATCTCAAATTTGCCATTTTCGAAACTGTCGAACAGTTTGGTGGCCATCGTGGATCATTTTTCCCATGGATCATCTTCCATACTAAAGCAATGGGAAATTTTAAATGTCTTCTCAAGAACTACTCGGCCGATTTCAATTATATTTGGGAGGAACTATCCTTAGGGCATAGAGATTCAAGTTTGTTCAAATGAAACCGATCGGCCAATTTGGGCGGTAGCCATCTTGGATTTTGTCCGATTTAAAAAAAATATCTTTAAAAATCTCTGAAACCGCTTAGGGAATCGATGCAAACCTCATGAAATATGATCCAAGGAGCCATCTTAGATGACCTAGTTTTTGCGAAAATAATTTCTCCAGAACCGCCGAACGGATCGGGCCGAAATTTGGCAGATATGATTAGGGCCGAAATGCCATAAAATTTGTTCATTGAAAGTTGATATGTGTAAAAACATGGCCGTCGTGGAGCAGTCAAAATTTGGCATGGTTTGTGGCCTTGGATTTTCTGAAAAAATCATAAAAGACTACTTGTTAACAACTGGACCAATTTTAATCAAACTTGACTAAACCTTCACAGAAATTAGATTGATAAATGTTTCCAGTGATCATCTCGTTTTTTTCATTTGTGCCAGTGGGCAATAATTCCAGGTTAGCAATGCCGGCCCTTTGGGCCTCTTGTTTTACTTTTCCAGAACCATTGAAAACACTACTCCTTATTTAGTTGTCAGATTCAACGAAACTTGGGTGGAAGATCCTACATGCATCATGGTAGGCTTAACATATCAAACGAGAATTTTTATTGGTCAATTTCTTTGGTGGCCCTCTGATTGTTAAAAAACTATCCATCAGATCTACCGGTATTTAAATGCAAATGGTTCAAATGCTAATGGTCCAGGTGAGCATTATAGGGCCTTGGGCCTCTTGTTGATAAGTATATTGATAAGCCTTCTATATTTATTTTATGTTTGAAGTCAAGCTTCATAGTTCATTGAAAAATCGTCAAGTCGAGCTTCATAGTGCAACCACAGTTCTGTTTGAATCGCCTTAATTTTATGTCATTTCTTTCCTTGTAAAAAACCTTGAGATAATTATTGTATAATTAGCACTAAAAATTTCCAACATGGAAGAACTTGTATAAGTTTGAGGTTAGTCATCCGTAGCCATTTTTAGCTCAACTGGCCTGAAAGGCCAAGTAAGCTTATGCCATGGCGACCGTCCGTCCATCAACTTTTCCTTTAAACGACTTCTTCTCAAGAACCACTTGGCCGATTTCAATTATATTTGGCAGGAAGCATCCTTAGGGCATAGGGAGGGATCCAAGTTTGTTCAAATGAACCCGATCGGCCGATTTTAGGAAATGTCTTTAAAAATCTCCGAAACCGCTTAGGGATTGATGAAAATCTCAGGAAATATGATCTAGGGCAAGAGCTGAACCAAGTTTGTTCAAGGGAACTTGATTGGTCAAATGGTTCGGCGGCCATCACCTAGTTGTAGCGAAAATGATTTCTCCAGAACCACTGAAGGGATCGGGCCAAAATTTGGCAGATATGATTTGGGCCTAAGGACCATTAAACTTTGTTCAGGAGAAGTTGATCCGTCAAAAAACATGGCCGCCATGGGCCAATCAAAATATAGCGTGTTTGGCAGCCATATTGGATTTTTTTATTTGATGGATTTTGAGGCCAAAATTGTTTTTGTATGTGTTTTGCGGTATTCTGATCACAAATTTGCAATTTTTGAAACTGTCGGATAAACGGTTTGGTGGCCATCTTGGATCATTTTCCCACCAACAGCTCCCATACTAAGGCCATGGGAAATTTAAAATGTGTTCTCGAGAACTTCTGGGCCGATTTCAATTATATTTCGCAGGAAGCATCCTTAGGGCATAGAGATTCAAATTTGTTCAAACGAAGCCAATCGTCCAATTGGGCCAGCGGCCATCTTGGATTTTGGCTGATTTTTTTAAACATCTTTAAAAATCTTCTCCGAAACCGCTTGGGGGATTGATGCAAACCTCATGAAATATAATTTAGTGTAAGTGCTGAACCTAGTTTGTGCAAGGGAAATTGATTGGTCAAAATGGTTCGACAGCCATCTTGGTAGACCTAGTTGTAGCGAAAATTACATCTCCAGAACCACTGAAGGGATCGGACCAAAATTTGGCAGATATGGGCCTAATGCCCATTAAAGTGTGTTCAAGAGAAGTTGATCCGTCAAAAAACATGGCCGCCATGGGCCAATCAAAATATAGCATGTTTGGCAGACATATTGGTTTTTTTTTATCTGATGGATTTTGAGGCCGAAATTGGTTTTGTATGTGTTTTGGACTATTCTGAGCTCAGATTTGAAATTTTTGAAATTGTCGAATAAACGGTTTGGCGGCCATCTTGGACCATTTTCCCGCCATACTAAAGCAATGGGAAATTTAAAATGTTTTCTCGAGAACTACCTGGCCGATTTCAATTATATATGGCAGGAAGCATCCTTAGGGTGTAGAGATTCACGTTTATTCAAACAAAGCCGATTGGGCCGGTGGCCATCTCGAGAAGACATTTCAACATCTTTAAAAATCTTCTCCGAAACCGCTTATGGGATTGACGCAAACCTGATGAAATATGGTTTAGGGCAAGACCTGAACCAAGTTTGTCCAAGGGAACTTGATTTGTCAAATGGTTTGGCGGCCATCTTGGTTGACCTAGTTGTAGCGAAAACGACTTCACCAGAACTGCTGAAGGGATCGGGCTGAAATTTGGCAGATATGATTAGGGACCAAGCGCCATTAAAGTTTGTTCAGGGGAAGTTGATCCGTCAAAAAACCTGAACACCATGGGTCAATCAAAATATAGCATGTTTGCCATCCATATTGGATTTTTTTATTTGATGGCTTTTGAGGCCGAAATTGATTTTATATGTGTTTTTTGGTATTCTGATCTCAAATTTGCAATTTTTGAAACTCGGATTAACGGTTTGGTGGCCATCTTGCTAAAAAATGTACCACTGGAATGACTTACTCGATAATAGAGCAAGTTAGGTAAATTTTCAAAACGATCTTCTTTTGCCCTGTAAAGGGTATTCACTAAGCAGAAACTTAAATCTTCCTGCCCAATCGTGACCATTATCTGTTTAACCCTTTATCACTCAAATTTGTAAAAGAAAATTTCAATTTTCTCGTCGAAAATGTCCATTTGCAGACCAAGAGAAGACTATTTAAAAAAATTTAACACTGGAATGTACGTTTGCACGATATTGTCCTAGGAGCTATCGCGATATATTGTGGTGAGAAAATCACGATATTTTGATATATTGTATAGCCTATTTAATTTATGGTATATGAATTCACGGGATGACTTGGTCTTGGGTTGAGATGCACTGCATGGTTTGGCTTATGTAGACATGTCGGCTTCGCTATCAGTTTTCATATCAGTTTTAACCGAATATGACTTCCAATTGGTAAATTTCCACAAAAACTTTAAATCCAGTCTCCAAGATGTTTAATGAACCATCGTTAATAACACGAAAATAGGACACAATTTCTCGGTGTACATTTTTGACACCTTACACCTTGACTTAATGTATACCCTGTCCATCATTGCGGAAGTGAAATTATTACATTGGACAACCTAAATATTGCGTACTCTGTTATAATCATAGTTTATTACATCAAAATGAATCCAAAAATTTGACATTTCCTGTTCTTTAAATCCATAGATATCTAATGTTTAGATCTGATCTGCATTTACCGAGTACCCGTTTACTAATAATAGTTAACCTTCAGACATATCTCAAATAGTTCACCTTGCAGGCTAAAGCATGTATACCGTCTCATTTAGCTATCACATTTGTGAATGCACCACCTCTCCTCCAAAAACAGGAGAGCAAGCAATATCACATGATTTATATATTTTCGCGACACCATTTATTGTCAAATTTAGGATTGATTTTGATATTATAAACCATGCTTATTAAGAAATGTACAATATTTATACCGTCCCAGGTAATAATTTCACTCACGCGATCATGGTTTTGAGGTATACAGTAGGGTGGCAAGAAATT
The DNA here is from genome assembly GCA_034401795.1 of Chaetoderma sp. LZ-2023a. Lineage (NCBI taxonomy): Eukaryota > Metazoa > Mollusca > Caudofoveata > Chaetodermatida > Chaetodermatidae > Chaetoderma > Chaetoderma sp. LZ-2023a. Next base: position 37,653,535 of record CM067370.1, on the reverse strand, counting down.
GTACTGGGAAATTGTGTGCAATTTTCGTATTATTGGCCATCTTTTAAAACATTTTAAAGAATAAACTTCAAATTTTTCTTGACCTATTCCTAATATAAGCCCACTCCTCTCGCAAAGATGTTGGTTTAGAAATAAATTGAGTAGCTTGCCGTAATAGAAGGCTACATATGCTACAAACACATGACAAATCGGCAGAATACGACGTAACAATAAAACTTGTGCAATATTTCAATTTTTTTCAAAATTATATTGTAAAAAATTGTGGCTGGGAAATAAATTGCGATTTTCGATATCGGATAATCGTACAAGCCTACTGGAATGACTGGCTTGGTTGTCGAGCCGGTTAGACCATCGGTAAATTTTCTTAGATAGTCTTCTCTTGGTCTGCAAATGGACATTTCTTAAGACCAGTGCTGAGGCCGTTTTGGCTAATATAAGTGTTAAATAGTTAATGGGTAAATTTGGTCAAAAATATCAAGATGTTTGCTTTTTACATGTCCATGCAATCAATCCAATGGTAAATTTTAGTCTTCTATTGGCCTGCAAATGGCCGTTCTTCAAGAGCACTGTAGAGGCTGGTTTTGGTCAGCTTCACCATGAAAGGGTTAAATGATTAGATAATGATGAGCAGAATATATGATGAAATATTATTGCATGTTATGATCACAAGAAGTGTGTTCGTGTTGTACTTTTCAGGGATGTGAAGAACTTCAAGTTTATTGAGAAACAGACATGTCAGAGGATGTTTGCTGGACACGCTGATAAGGATGCTAAAGGTAGTCTTGAATAGCAGCTATGCTAGCTGAAAAGTAAAAGGCTTTCACTCTCTGTTTTTTTGTTAAATTAATTTCTTTTTTTACTTTCCATGGTTTCTTTTCTGTGTTTTGCTAGTGTATGGTCACATCCTTTCTTTTGTTAAATTTGTAACAAAATTGGACCACTTGTTTCTGAGATATCCATAGATCTGTAATTTGATTCAATTCAGATACAGGTTGTTTAATATGGATTACAGCCAAAGACTTGAAATCCTTTCATAGTAGCCGCCTATGCTGTGTTAAGATTTGAGCCAAATGGTCTTGATGCACAGACAGACATACACATAAGACAGATCTGAATACAATATTCCTTTTCTCTTACACGTGCATACATTAAATGTCTGGCTGCTGCAAGCCACCAGACAGTAATTTGAATGTGCAATAACTCTGGTCCTGCTGAATATTTTGAAAACAATGTGACTGAAAGTTGTTGGTGGCTTAACCACCAACAACTTTCAGTCAAATTGTGTTCAAAATATTCTGCATGTCTAGAGGTAAACCCCATGCAAAATTGTAATCTGCAGAAATTCAGCAAGCACGTAGTTAAGTTAAAACTTGTCTTATGAAGTGCTCACAAACAGTTCTCTCCCTGCAGGTGATGGACGAGCAATCGGTGGACACATAGGCAATCTCCTTCACTCCTCGTCTCCTCTCCACCCAGGAGTATAAATTGGTACCAGTGTAAAACTGGGATGTTACCAATAATAGACTGAAATAAAACCCGCCTAGATATGGTGCGAATGGGACCTGTAATCAGGGACTCAATAGACGCCAGTCAAACTAATAACTTTGTCACTATAGACAGATGAACTCTTAATACAAGTATGCTGCTGCTGAATATATGCAGCAGTTGGATCCTAATGATGGTGTTTCTTTAATATATGGGATCACGTGAATACGCTTGTGTGTCTAGACTTTACCTAGAGCCATATCTTTCTTAGCTCATCCAAAGCTTGTTTAATTCTTACGTCTTGGTCGCTCCCAATAAATTGAAAGATATCAAATGACTGGCTAAAATACTCAAGCCAGTGAACCGAGGGTAAATTTAAAAAATATTTTTCCTGTTTTCTATAAATAGGCTTTCATTAAAGAACAATTTTAATTTTCTAAACAAATCTTGACAATTAAAATGTTAATCCACATTGCCATCTGCTTGTAGCATCACTATAGCTGTGACAGAACATGGCGAGTCACAAACTATATAAAATTTCTACACAAATATTCATCCAACATAATATTAGTGTCCATCCACCAATACAACTGTCTATCTGTTGCTCTGTGCTATGTCTTTAAATTCGTCTAATGCATTGGATACATTCTTGTCTTGAATGCACTGGGCACTGATCATAGTAAATAGTTTGCTGACACGTTTAGAGCTGTTGACATCTAAGGAAATTAGTTTTCTTGACCACATTTGATGACTAAAGGGTTAATAAAGCCACAAATAAAATGTTTATCCGTGACCAGTATTATCTTGAGGTATTTGAGATGATAAATAGAACAGATCGTCAACACAATGTGAACACAATGGACATTTCCAAGTTTACCTATCCATCATGCGATGTCATATGACATCATAATCGACTAAGGGATGTGTGTGATGATGTGATAATCATGACGTCATGAATGACTCGATATAGTCCATTTTAACGCTTAATAGTTTGACACATTGTACGAATTGTATGTCTTTACCATTTAATAAACATTTTGTTGAAACTAATTTGACCAGGGCGCTGTTGCTGCCATAGGCAGCAACAGCATATGGCAGCAACAGCACCCAGTTAAATTAGTTTCAAAATATTTTAACAGCTTACCTGTATAGTCTTATGGAAATTGATAGTGATGAAGTTCAGGGTTCGATCGATCCCAACAGGAGTCAGGTGTGGGTGGAGCTTACGTTCTGGAGATGGGCGGGGTTTACATCTGGAAAGGTCAATTATGTAGTTTCACAATAGATAAGATCCTCTTCTAGTGATGCCCCGCTTATTTCTAGCTTAGCTCCACCCACCTTAACAGATTCAAATCCATTTAACGTGGAAAGCTGAATTCCAAGAAAGCTGTTGAACAGTTGGAAACTAATTTTAGGCAGCACAGCTCCCTCTGAAATCAGTTTCAAAATATTCAACGCAATGATTATTAAATTATAAACTGATCAAAGACCTATAACTCTTAAACTAGTGAGAGACGTAACTAGTGAGAGACATTTCGATTTTCATGATGACATTATTGTTATTGTGATGTAATCTAACTATTGACATCAATGATTTTAATGTGTGATACTTGAGTTACAGATCATGTCCCTCCATTCTATCCACTGTGTTTCAGCTGACAAACCTGACAATAGTAAAGCTGCATCAGCTCAGTCAAAAAAGAATGCTCTAAAATGTTCACCAGAGTTTCAAGCATTGGTTTCAGACAAACTCCAGTATGTACTTAATAAGCAATATCTTAATCAGGTTATGTAAATACTGTCTCATCAAACTGTTTGTGGCTTATAAGCTTGTCTCCATTATTAGCACACTTGGCCTGAAATTAGGGGTATGCTCGTTGCATGCGATTTCTGATTTTATCGATTTTTCAACCAACGATATTGATCATTTATTTGGTGATCGTGAAAAATTCAGAGACCATATTACGTTGACTAGCAAATTCCTATGCACCGAGAGTATTTATTTCATCCTCGCTGATTTAACTGATATTAAATGAATTTACTGGTACTTAATTCCACCCAAAGTCAGTGTTATTTATCTAAAGCTCCTCGGTTTTAGCAAGTCATATATATCAAAAGGTCGCTAGCACAACTGCGCATGATCGTGCACATGTTCACATTCTTCTTGTAGAAAACCGTATAGCTGTTTTTCCTACAGTTTCATTGGCTAGTACGTGGAGATAGTAAATGCGAACCTAGTTTTCTCGTCATGATGGAAATTTAGAACATAGCATAGGCCATAGGGTGAGTTTAAGCTGTCACTCTTGTAGCTACTCGGGTAGGTACTTGATTCTACCCTCCTATTTAAATGCGTTGGCGAAAGTACCTACCGGGTACAAATATTTACATTTTCGTGCTACTCAAGTAACGTGAGAGTGACGATATTAATTCGTCCTTAATGTATCATCATGTGATTTATATCTTTTTGCGACAACATTTTATGTCAAATCTTGGACTAATTTTGATGTAATAAATGATGTTTATTAAAGCATACGCAATATTTAGACATAATTTCACTCCCACGATGATAGTTATGAGGTATACATTAAGTATAATCGTAAGGCAGCAAGATTCTATAATGTGTTAAATTTTCGTGGCATTGTCTATTTTTTAAAACAATTTTCGAGAATCATTTTCAACTTTTTCTCAAAATATTGGCAGGTCTGACGATATTGTGATATCGTTTTCATTTACAAAACGATATCTTGAGCAGCTTGACCATTTTGAGCACAGCTCTACCTGAAATTCCAAGTGAGCTTTTGGCGTGGCAATCGTCCATTGTGTGTCCGTCATCCAGCATCCTTTCCTTTAAACAACTTCTCAAGAACCACTGGACCAATTTGAAGTATATTTGGCAAGTGCATCCTTAGGGCATATGGATCTAAGTTTGTTCAAACGATTTATTATTTTCTATGATGGCTGCACACCTTTCATTCTAATGGAGTAGAATGATGTTAATTGCTAATTAAATCTGAAATCTGCAGATTATTTTGAAAATAATTTTAGTTGTTATTACACCACAAAAACATCCAGTACCGTTCAATCACTACTTGCTAAATCAATTATCTGCGTTTAGCCATCAGAATAAGATTTTTATGCCTGCATACACACCTCCCCATGCCTATTCCTATTAATATGGACCCTCAACCAGGCTACTGGTTAAGTCCATCTCGAGCATACTGACAGCTATAGACTGGCACCAGTCTATACTCGCCCCATAGTGACGCTTGTCACTAAACGCGCTTGTGCACTGGAGCCCAAATAGGAAACAGATTCACTTTTCAATTATTCTGCTTGCAGAACAACTGCTTAAAATATTCGTCTAAGTTTTTTTGTGCTTTGCGCTGTGTCAGCTACAGCTTTTGCCTTCTATATTATTAAAATTATGTCTAATATGAAGTCAATCCTCCCTAAGTTATGTGTAGGAAGTATATTCGTGGTTATATGGTATTTTATAACTATGTTCATATTGTTACCGTTTTTTGTGAAAGATCGTTCTCGCTTCGTGGTATCTTAATTACTATGCCTATATCATTCATCATCATATATTAAACTCCAGCAGTCATCCAGAGCCCGTATCAATTTACTCTAGTGCATTATAAGGATTATCATTTATCCCTAGGCAAGTTTGCTTTCTTGTTGGTAAGGATTTTGCTTTCTGATTTGAACTTTCCCGCCTTTTTAAGAAATGATTTTTATCTTTCTAGTCTTCTTTTTACGATTTTTAAGCGATATGCTTCATTGTTACGTTTTTCATTTTTAGGAGTCCGCTAAATCGTCTGACAAGACATAATGTACGTCATCAAAGTGTGATCGCCATCACTTAGTTGAATTTGCCGGGCATGTCTGTGCGATATGTACCACTTGTACCTTCACAACGATGTGTGGGATCTGTAAAGGGTAGCCGGTCTCGGTGTCTAAGGCCTCTTTTTAAAGATTTACCGTTTAGACAACCGCTGCCCTCCGGTCATCCTTCCCCTACCTCCGTTGCTAGCAAGGCAAAAGCTGTGTCTTTTGCACAATCTAATGTATCTTTACTGGTAGCAACGGAGGGGGGGAGCCTCTTCGGCGAATTTTTGCAAGATTTGAATTGTTCGCATCTGTTTTGACGAAATCCCTTAACGAGAGGATATCTTCTGCAATAAAGGAGACTAAGAAACAGGATGTTTCTTCAAGTTCCGATGATAGCCCGAAGGCAAATGGGGGAAACTGGTCCCTCTAACCTCCATGCAGGTTAAAAAATCTGAAGCAGATGTCTAGAGCGACTAAGCTCTCGAAAGTGGGTTCATGTAGTGCACCGGGTCAAACCCACCTAAGACTTGAGGGTGATGGGCATAACCCACAAGCAGTGGTGGCTGAGGCTGACGTCCATAAGGCTGGACTTTATGCAAATGCCAATTTTTCGATTGTGCCAGTCGTCAAGGTTCTTTCTAGATCGCCCATTGCCAAGAATTTGATTTCTAGTCTTGCTATTTCTTCCAGTTATCCGGGGTCTGTGGACTCCTATTATCTTCCGGTAGAAGCGCTTCCGCTTCCGGTTTGGATTCCTGTCTGTACACTTCCGCTTCTGTTTCTAGAGGTGTACTTCCGGGTCGTTTAGACTCGGATAGACTTCCGTCCTCAGGACAGGGGTTACTTCCATTTTCTGGATCTACCTCCGTTCTTTCCGTATCCGGTCTGACTTCCAGTTTTTGCCTATTTCCGGTTCCTTTGTTATTCTGGTGTTTTACTGTACATCCGGGTTCAGTTTCTGGTTGTCTTCTTCCGGTTTGCGCATTTTCGTTTCCTATCTTTTCACTTCCGGATTCGTACATCTGGGGATAGGGTCATTACCGGTTTCATGGTTTTCTATGATTAACTTCCGGTTCTGTTTTCCTTTTTTGGATTTCCGGTGATAGCTCTTATTGAGATTCCAGGTTAGTTCAGTAAGTGCTTTTAAAATTGGAATGTTTAATCGCTGAAAATATTAATTCCGAGACATTGCCAGTCTTGAAGTCTCTCTTGAAATTAGATATTCAGCATTTATTCTCTTATCAGTGAAACTTCAACGTAATTAAAGACTCTTCCGACTGGTTGCCAGATGGGTTTTTTTTGTTGCAGTCGATAAGTTAGTCTGTATTCTACGCATTATCACTAGATGTCGCAATTAAAATTAGTTTTTAATTTCATCCAACTTTAGATGGCCAGTTGTCTTCGGGTCGTTCAGCCTTTTTTCGCGCTCTTTTTTCCTCTTATGTCGGCAGGTTGACATATTTATTTTATCCAAAGGGAGTTATTTTCTTGAAGAAAATCCCCATTTCTAGCGTAATTCTTAGTCTAATTCTGTCAGACGCTGAAAGGAATAGTTTCAGTAGTGGATTCATAGGGAAGAGAATGGCTCTAAGATTAATGATTACAAGAGCTAGAAAACGCTGAGAATAGAGAAATAAGATTATGGTGAAGGAAGAAGGAATAAAAGCCGAGTTTTTTCTTCTGCGTTGTTACAGTCATGGTTTAGGTGAGTCTTTTTGCTTAGATTTTATATCGCCTGTGTTTTTCAGCGTTTTGTTTTGTGTTTTCATCCTGTGGTGTTTAATCATAATCAAGTATTAGTGTTTTGTGTATTTAACATCCAGATGTTCCCGGGATTCATTATCATTCTATCAATCATTACTTTTATTAGCATATCAATCTCAATGACATCCGTCTTTACATGATGATAATATTGGTTCTAAGTCTTTAATAATAATGAGTAAGATAAGTATAGGTCTCTTCCTTCATCCTCTGCTCCTTCTCCTGCTAAAGTTTTCTTCTAGTCATGTTCTCCTTCCTCTTTCTGTCTTTCTTCTTTTTTCCCTCCTCTGGGGGTTTCCCGTATTTCATCGTCTATCTATCCTATCCAGGGATCTTCTGGTCCTGTTCTTTCCTCTTCATCTTCCATTCTTCTTAATTCCTCTCTTCCTCCTTCTTTTGATCATCTTCATCTGATTTTTTTTTTCTGTCGTTCTCTCTTTTGAACTTGAGTTTCTAAGTGTTGATTAAGGTCTGGTTTTTTCATTGTTTTCTGTTTTTAGGGATTCGTCCCTTGTTCGTTCTTTCATGTCAGCTTTTTTCTTTATTCTTGCCATGTCCTCTGGTCAGGATGTATCTGTTCACATTCCTTCTGATCAATCTTTTTCCTTTTCTGATTCTACATTTTTCTAACCTTCTAGCTTCCAAGAGGCTTTGCTCTCCTCTTTCCATTTGAACTGTTGGTTCTATGGCCTCTGGTGACTCTTCTCATCTCTTTTCTTCTTCATCTCCTAATCCTTCTTCTTATTCTTCTTTTCCCTAGTCGGTCAGGGCTGAGGAGATTTTGTCCAGTCAGGGTCTCTTCGGATGACTGGTCCCTGTCTCTCTGGTGGATTGCTTAGACTCTCTCTTCTTTTTAAGGACGAGTTTTCTATAGACCTTCCTTCTTTTGTGTCGGCTCTTTCCTCTTTTAATTCCTTTTTCTTGTCTCCTCTGGTCCTTTCAATTGACAATTTGGTCATTATCATGTTAGTTTTCTTTGTGACTTATGTTAATTCTAAGGAATTTATACATACATGAGAGCATTCAGCGTAGGGTAGGAATTCCTACCCCGTCATTAAATCTGAGTAAAATGAAATGATCTCTATTCACTCTGAAACATTCAAATCTGCATTAATTTTAATTTAACAAGGGGGTATGTCATGATTAAATCTCATGATTCTTACTCCCAAGTCAAGATGGAGACCATCTCCCAGATCTTTTCCAATCTAGATCAGGGTATGTGGTCGTTTCCATTGACCAAAATGTCGCCTTATTTCATGTTTTCATTTACCCTTCCTTCAGTAAATTCCTGAGTTTTGCTTACTAAGATCGAGTTTGGCAGTTTCGCGTCATGTCTTTTGGCCTGACCACGGCTCCTTTTCTTTTTCTCGCATAGTCTCAGCCGTGGCAGAAATTTTCACCGTCGTTCTATCCATCTCCACGTTTATATAGACGATTGGTTAGTAAAGTAAGTCTTCTTCAATTCTCTCAGGAATTCTTCCAGAGGTTTGCAGTCTGGCATGCAACCTAGGGTGGATTTTAAGTCTAAAGAAATCAACCCTAGTTCCATCTCATATCCTTACGCATCTAGGCATTTCTTTCGACCTGGCCCGGGGTTTAGTCTTCCGCTCAGATCCAAGGATAGAGGCTTTATCAGTGGCAATGGAAATTCTGTCTTCTCCCATGGTAATAGCAGGATTCTTTTTAAGAGTGATAGGACTGATGGTCAGCGTAGAGAAACTAATTCCTTGGGTGGCGCTGATGAAGAGACCCTTCCAAATGTATTTAATGTCCCTTTGGAAGCAGTCAGTCCACTCTATTTACCATCAGATTCCCATCAGAGAACATTTGATCCCTCATCTAGATTTTTGGAGGGATCGTTCTCTGCTTCTGATGGGTGTTCCACTGGTAAAGTCCTCCCCTCAGGCGATTATCTTCACAGACGCTTCCCAGGAGGGTTGGGGAGCAGTCTGGGACTCCCTGTCAGTTTCCGGCCTTTGATCCCTGGAGGAGTCGATAGCCCATATCAACATTCTGGAGTTGTGGGCTGTCAAGAAGGCTCTCCTTTCATGGTCAGATCTTGTGATAGGTCTCAAAGTCTCGATTCAGTCGGACAATCTTCTCTTGTGGTGCCGCAAGAGGAAGATTTTTCTAGTGTCCTCCCATGTCCCAGGCAGTCTGAATTTTCTGAAGAAAGTTAAAGAAGTCGGTTGTCAGAGCGTTTTTCAGTCATGGATCATCCTCTAGTAGATCTGTTCGCGACCTTTCTGAATGTCCAGATCTCCTTACATGTCTCCTTTTCCGGACAGTCAAGCCCTGGTGGTGGATGCTCTGTCTCAGTCCTGGACAGGAATGTTCGCCTATGCCTTCCCTCCAACAATTTGATTCCGTTAGTCTTGAAGAAGGTCAAGGACCAAGATTGCGAGGTTCTTCTGATAGCTCCCTTTTGGCCCAAGAGGATTTGGTCTATAGACCTTCTAGATCTTCTGGTAGACTTCCCTCGTCTTCTTCCAGTATCCCAGGATCTTCTATCTCAAAGAGAGGTCTTTGTGTGCATCCAACTCCAGAAATTTTCAATCTGTGCGTTTGGAGAATCTCGAGTCTGAGGTCCTCGAGAATAAGGCTTCTTCAAGATCTCAGAGAATTATTGACTCTGCCAGAAGAGAATTGACCTGTCGAGTTTACAAGGGTCGACTTAAAAATTTTTGGTGAGTGCTTTTCAGACCAAGGTTTCGTGCCCAATTTTGTTTCTATACCACAAGTATTAGATTTTTATTTTTTTATACTATCTGTTTGATTCTTTACATTTGTCAGCTAATACGGTCAGGGGATATAGATTTTCTCTGGCGTCTTCCCTTCCTTGTCTTCGGAATGCTGATGTCAAGGATACTAAGACTTAATAGTTTTATTAGAGGTCTAGGTAATATTCGTCCTCCGATTGCTAAGCCTTTACCGTCCTGGAATTTGGCTTTGGTTCTTCAAGTTTTGGCAGGTCGCCATTTTGAACCTATTTTAACTTTTAAGCTTTTAACTCTCAAAGCTGTTTTTCATGTTGCTGCTGCCTCTGCTAGAAGGTGTTCAGAGATTCATGCTCTTTCTGCTGAAATGGATAGATTTATAGTTTCAGGAGACGGTTTGGTTTTATATCCCAGAAGGGACTTTTTATCTAAGACTCAGTTTAACCGCTTTCCTGCTAGTCTGATCATTTTAAAATCTTTATCGTCTTTTTCGCTATCCGATAGATTTTTGTGTCCTGTTAGGGCATTAAGAACCTACAAACAGCGAACCGATTTTAAAAGGGTCGATCCATCCCATTTATGGGTTTCCTACGCGGAAGAGTTATCTAAGCCGGTCTCAAAATCTACGATTGCCAGATGGAATTGTGAGACAATTAAGCTTTGTTATGAGATAGCCTCACCGGATCAAATTAATCTCTTCCAGATTAAAGCCCATGCGTTAGAGGTATGGCTACTTCTTTCACTCTTCTGACGGTTCGTCTTTAGATGAGGTCATGCAGGTGGCAGGATGGAAATCTGAATCCACTTTTACATCCTTTTATCTCAAAGACCAGAGTGCAGCAGCCTCTTTCTTTCATAACATACTATTTTAACTAAAAAAGGCGAAGACCATTTACCAAGCACTTTCCACCATTTTCGTTAGGACTGTGCGTCTGTGAGAAATGGTGAGAGGCTTCTTTTGGTTTTTATTTATTTCTTTAAGTTCAAGTTTTCCTTATTTGTTAATCACGGTGTGATTGAGTTAAATGCACTATTATGTTATGTTATTAACATTTGGATAAGATTGGTTCGATTTTTATCCTTGTTTGTTGATTCTCAAATCTCCTCCCACCTAATGTTTAAATGGGGCACTGACTAAATCAACGGGTTTAGCAAGTAGTGATTGAATGGTAATGGATGTTTTGTGGTGTAATAACAACCCCCCCACAGACCCCCCTTGTGGGTTGGTCTGTTGTTTTATTAACCACTATAAAAACATACTTACCATTCAATCACTACGACCCGGCCTCAACCACCCCGCGTGGTAAGATTTGAGAATTGGCCTTTAATATTTAACACTTAAATTTAGAAAAGTGAATCTGTTTCTTATTTGGGCTCCAGTGCGCACTTAGTGACAAGCGTCAACTTCTGGTTGAGTATAGACTGGTGCCAGTCTATGGCTGTCAGTATGCTGGAGATGGACTTAACCAGTAGCCTGGTTGATGGTCCATATTAATAGGAATAGGCATGGAGAGGTGTGTATGCAGGCATAAAAATCTTATTCTGATGGCTAAATGCAGATAATTGATTTAGCAAGTAGTGATTGAATGGTAGGTATGTTTTTATAATGGTTAATAAAACAACAGACCAACTCACAAGGCGAGTCTGTGGGGGGGGGGGGGAGGGGGTTATTGCTTCGTTTCAGTCATATTGTAGCATGTAAATGTTACATACTAATAGTATTTAGAATGAACTGGGTTAGTCATCTCAATTTTTTAATCCCCAATTACACAGCTTCCTCTCCTTCCTTTGTGAGAGGCATATCACACCTATATATGAGCTGTGGATGGCAAGAGTATATAACAGCCAGCATTTAGTTTGCTAAGATTTCTATGTAAATCAATTTCCTGCTAGGCTGAATATTTAAGACGGTATACTGGTATTAATGGATTTGCATTTGATGTCACGATATATATAGCACACATGCAAGTCACCCGTACATGACATGAAGGTAATTAGGTTGCTGAATATTGGAAAATATTTTAACAGGAAGTTGTTGTTGCAGCCTCTAGTCTAATTGGTTTCAAAATCTTCAACTGAAATAAGTTTGTGCATTAAAAAGTATGTGTTGCATAGATCTGCTATGCAGCGTGAATATGTTTATATGATGAGCCTAAGTTCCATTTTTGCTAACATATTTCACCATGTTTTATATGTGTTTCTATATTAGCCCCTCAAATGCTAAAATTATAGCTAAAAATCCTTTATATATTAATTAGAGGGGCTAATATAGAAACACATATATATAAAACAGGGTGAACTATGTTAGTAAAAATGCAACTTAGGCTTATCATATCATATATAAACATCCACACTGCATAGAGGAAATACCGGGCAATACAACCCCTGGCATGTACTCCAAAAAGTGGAACATACTGGGAAATACACCAATAGGTGGGTAATATACATCATAAATGGTTAAATTATAACTAAATATCCTTTGTATATTAATTAATGGTGAATATTATCCACCTATTGGCTTATTTCACAGTATTAAAATGTCCCACTTTAGAGTATTTCACGGGGTGGTATGTCCCAGTATTTCCTGCACCGGAAAATTGCTGTCAACCCTGAAACAATAATATGTACAATTTTCAAGGTTATCGCTCTGACTTAAGATTTAATGTGTCGATAGTGATATTTGGTGTTATATATCAATGTGTGACATTCTGGCACGGGGTGGTGTTGGGGGTGGTTGGGTTGGGGTGGGTGGTGGTGTTTGGTCTTATGGAATTTTTCCGCACAGATTTCAGTGCAGCAGCAAGGTAGTCCATCTCCTTGTGGTAAGCCGATTGATGTCTCAAAGACTGCAAACTTCACTGACTTATTTGTACTCTCAGCTTGGTGTCTGCAAGTGGTAGTCTCATTTGTCGTAACTCATTTTCATTGGCACTGGCCTGGCATAGTACATCTAGGATCTTTGAGCTTTTAATTGTGTCAAAGGCTTGTGACATGTCAATGCCGATTTTGTGAAATCCCATTGCTTGGACTGACTCAGGCATACGTTGAGCCCATCTGCGCAGCTGCATCCACATTTAAAGCCACTGAAATGATCCAGTGACGTCATAGGAGACGGAACACGTAACAGCAATGGAGCTGCACTAGTGGCATTCCTATGTTCCAATGAAAGGCATGTTTGTGACAAATAGGCCAAACATCCATGCCATCCATCACTGGACAGGACACATTGCTGACCGCAAAGCCCCACTATGTGCTAAGGCTACAACAACAGTCTTCAACCAAATAGACTTCATACTATCTAAAACAGAAGAAAAGCCCCTACTTTGTGATCCTCTTTCCTATGGGGGTGCAGGCCTCAATTTTGATTACAAGCCAGTCATTACACACCTTCATCTGAACCGTCTCTAACTAATGTACAAACGCTATACCAGGCAAGAGGGTAGTCACCTACAACCTGCCCAAGCGTGACACGTGCCTCCTGTGTAACACATCCATTACTTACATGTGTGACACTCACCTCAGTCCATCACTGTTACATGTGTGACACTTACCTCAGTCCATCACTGTTACATGTGTGACACTTACCTCAGTCCATCACTGTTACATGTGTGACAGTTAACTCAATCCATCACTGTTACATGTGTGACACTTACCTCAATCCATCACTGTTACATGTGTGACACTCACCTCAGTCAGGGTTCCCACCCACTCTGGAAATGAGGGAAAACTTTGAAAAGGAGTTTCCATTTTTCTAGTCAGGGAAAACCCAGGGGATTTGAAAAAACTCCAAAAATCAGGAAAAACTCTGGGAATTTGACCGTGACCCAAAAGAGGATTCAAATTTTCCCATTTTGTCATATGTGCATCTTGTGTCATGTGTACAAGTTGTGTCCATTGACTGAAAATGGAAATAAATTACAATTATTGTATGTACAGGCTACAACTCTGTTGTATATATGATCAGCATCTTAGTTGCTTTGCTGCAACTATATCATGACTTCCCAACAACTTCGTTAAAGTGAAAATATTTCTCATGGGATTTTGGAAATTTCTCGGGGGGAAATATAAAGAAAACTCTTGATAAAGTGCGTGGAACCCTGTCAGCCCATCACTGTTACATGTGTGACACACGCCTCAGTCCATCACTGCTGTGTGTGTGACCATGCTTCAGTCCATCACCGGTGCATGTGTGACACACTGAATAATCGCTCTTCAACGATTAGTAATTGTGCTTAGTAAATATGTCCATCTGGAGATCATGACTGAAAGGACAATTTTTCTAAATTAGCCATTGGAATGACTGATTCACTTATCGGGAGAGCCATTCTAGTGGTATATTTTAATTTTTCAATATGTCTTTGCATGCAAATGAACATTTCTCAAGCCTAGTGCTGAAGTGATTTTTGGTCGACTTGCCCATTAAAGGGTTAGAGTGAACAATCATTGTTTAAGCGATATATATTCATATTCATGATAACATTGTCTAACTGGCATGCCTGCTGTGGTTTGAATCATAAACATTTATCCATTGATTGCATGTTTTTGTTCTGTAGGTCATTCTGTGAAGATGCTGCCATGTCAGAAATGCCATTCCCCAGTTATAATTTAACTGTGCCTGAAATTGGATGCTTGCTTAGTACAGCAGAGAATTTTGGTTTACTAGTGATCAGGAGAGGACATGTGAGTAAATAAATAGTTCTCTTATTAAATACATTCAGATTTTCTGATTATTAGACTATTGTGCGCTATATAATAGACTATTGTCTGCTGTGTGACACTTGTGTGCTATGTAGCAGACTATGATGTGCTGTGTGACAGACTATTGTGTGCTATGTAACAGACTATTGTGTGCTATGTAACAGACTGTGTGCTATGTGGCAGACTATTGTGTGCTATGTAACAGACTATTGTGTGCTATGTAACAGACTATTGTGTGCTGTGTGACAGGCTATAGTACGCTATGTAACAGAAACTTTTGTGTGCTATGTAACAGACTATTATCTGATGTGTGACAGACTATTGTGTGCTATGTGGCAGACTAGTGTGTTCTATGTTTTCACTTCAAGAGTATACTTACCTCCCTAATACTTTTGATATTGCTAAATATTGGCTTTCACTCAATAAACACTCAGATTTAAAACAGTTAGCTGCCCCTACTGGGCAGGGAGTCAGAGCGTAGTCTGGCGGATGCCAGCCCCACCACCGCGCATGCGCAGACTAGCACTACCTCTTTGCTAGATTATTGGCAGAGAGTTCACACATGTCTTTTTGTGCTGAAGCTTTTCTTAATCTTAAACTGTTTAAGTGGTGTTGTTTGGTGTGATAGTCACTTTTTTGGATGGCGGGAAGTGTCAATTCGCCAAAGGAGGACTTAGGACCTTTAAATCAGGTGACTTCTAGTAAAATTAGCGAGTTTTCTTCCCGGTGTATTGTGTTTCCGGGACTCGCGTTTACCGTGATAAGCGCCTTAGTTAGTTGGTTTAGGTCAACTCGGTGCTACCTAGGACTAATTTCTCTTTCTGTTTATGTCCACAGGTCTGTATGACGCTAGGTGGTGACATCACAGTTGCAGAGAGTTAGTTTTCTCTCCACCATGGTTCCATTTCCTACTAACACTGTTAGGTTATCTAACCAAATGAAAAATATGTCCAGTGAGTTGGAGGCCTAGTATAAAGGTCTTCTCACTTTGCCCTCTTGATCCAATTCCTTCCCCATGAGGTGGAGAGAGTTAAGAGGCGTGCAGATGGTGGAGTTCTCCGGTTCGTCACGTTGGATGGTTTGTCTATACAAAGTGTCAGGTATCTAGTTATTGATAATGTGGTGATGTTAATTATTGTAAACAAACAAAGGGAGATAATTAACATTTTTGCCAGAAAAGAGTTATCTATATGTATCTGATGGTTGTGTAGTCAACTTATCCATTCAGCATACAATTCGTCCTTGCACTTGGATGTTTTGTTGGGATCGAATTTTTCCTGTCACGGGATTAATGACGTCATAATCAGCCTGGCTATGTGTTTATCAGCAATTCAAGCGCTATGCTGGTTTCTGATGTATATTGATCTTTATGATCGTTTTCCTTCTCTTTGAGTTGGATTGAGTTTCTAAGCTTAACTAGTTGCTCATACTCCTTGTCCTTTGCCCTGTTTCAGGGACCGGGTTGCGCGTCCTGTGGTCGTTTTCTTCAGGATAAGTTCTGGCCGCATCTGTGCTGTCAATGTAGCCCTTGTGGTCCATTGGTTAATTGTGACATATGTAAGCACTGGGGGGGGCGAGTTAATGTCCGAATTCTTGTGCTGCTTACAGGCGACGGACAAGGTGGTAGAGGAGGAGAAGAAGAAGAAGCGGAAACGAGAGGTTGTAAGTAGGAAGGGTAAGGGGAAGGTCTCGTCCGCGGTGGATATGGAGGCCTTCCGGACCGAGATGTTGGGAGAGATGAAGAGGACAATAAAGGATTTGGTTCCAGGGTTGCTTCGTGGCATGCTTCCTGGACCAAATCCTTTACTGTCCTCATCATCGGCTTCGGAGCAGGTAATCCCCGCCTCTGGATCGATTTTCCTTAGTCCGCTTCCGTTGTTCGACGATTCAGAGGTGGCCCCATTAGAGGGGGCGTTCCACGGCCCTGGCAGCAGGCTTATTGCCACGCCGATAGGGGACCGTGGACGGTTGTCGCTGGAACCCGCGGGCTGCTTATCAGTCCAGGGGTATCCGCACGCCGCGGTGGCCAGTACCTCCTATGGCACCGTTCCTGGTCAGCCCGGGTTAGCTCTCTTTGCTGACCCGGGGTCTAATCTTTCTGACCAGGGTAATGAGGATTACCTGCTAGGGTCGCCGTCTGACGACGTGGACATGGATGAAGACGTTTGTGCACCCCTCGCGGGGAATACAGGCGCCTTATTCCACGGTTTTACTCACCCTGGAGTAAAGTCCGCGGCTCAGGTGGTGGCCCAGGGCGCTGCTGATGGCCAGCGGTACCGCATACCTCGGCTTGCCGAGGGTGTTGCTGGTGCTGGCCGGGCCCGTGGTGAGACTATATATACCCCGCGCTCTGCCACGGTGCCTGCTCCTGGTCAAACCAGTGATATTCTCATGCCGGTGCTGTCAGGCCCGCGTGTTTTCCCTGGCTTGCCAGGTGTATCAGCATACCCGCCGTCAAGCTCTACTGCTTGCGCTCAGGAGGAAGACGAAGGACCCCGTCTTGTAGAGCGCTCGCAGTTAGCCACGGAGGAGGATTGGTATGACGCTTGCCAGTGGTTGGTGAGCGTTAGGCCTGATCTGCCCGTGGAGCAGTCGGCTAGCCAGCGTGTTCACACGCCGTGGTTAGCTGGGAAACCGACTGCTAACGCTATGCCTTCTCTGCCGCTGGCGGAGCATGTCGTTGACATGTTCAAGGCGGCGGAGTCGTCCATTAAGTCGAGTGGACGTCTCGCGAAGGCCCCTCGCGAGGTGGCCAGGCGTTGTCGCATCGTGCCCCTGGATTACCAGCGGTACGGTGTGGTACCCAAGCCCAGCGTGGATGACCGCGCGGCTTTGGGTGAGGATGCGCGGCCAGGCTCCCGTTCTGACACGGGTGTCTTGTGCGCGAACGCGTTGCGTTCGGCGAATACCGCGTTGCGTGATGCGGAGGAGAGTGGGAGGGCTTCGATTGCCGCTCTGTCCCACGTCTCCCAGCTGTTACAGGGGGTAGTAACGGCATCCGCATCGCGCCAGCCAAGTCCGGTCACTGTCCAGCGAACCATCCAGGATGGTATTAACCTGGCGCTGGACTGTGTGACTCGGGCGGTGACCAGGAGTGTCAGGGCAAGACGCACGTTTGCCCTGGACAATCTGTGCCCGTCTCAGGACCTGTACAATAGGCTACTGCGTACGCCTATGACGGGCCCTGGTCTTTTTGGAGGTGAGGGATGTCGCCACCTCCAGGAGACGGTCACCCTGGTGAATAACCAGAGGGCGCTGCGCGAGCAGTTTGATGTGCTGCGTCGTGCTAACGCTCGCGCCGCGGCCCCGGCGTATCGTCCCCTGCAGGCTCGAGGTGGTGCTGGCCAGGTCAGTGGCCAGCCACCGTCGCAGCGTCGGCCTCGGCCGCGTGCGATTCGGCCAGTAGCGAGGGGGGCGCAGGTTCCTCAGGCGCCGTCAGCCAGGCAGCCGCCCGCGCACCGAGGTGCGCGCGGGGCGGGGCGGGGCGCGCGAGGATCTGGGCGTGGTTATCGATCCTGACAGGACGCTTACCGCGGTAAGAACCACTCCGGTGTGTATGGCGGCGGAGACAGTGCCGCTCTTGCATGCCTCGTGTCCACCGCGGTCCCTAGGTGGGCCGGTGGGAGGCCGGCTAGCCGGCCACATGCAAGAGTGGGAACGGTTAACTCAGGACCGTTTAGTCTTGCGATGGCTTTCCGTCGGGTATCATCCAGAGTGGGTGACAGGCCCGCCGTCGCGACTGTCTCTGGTGCCAGTCTGGACTCCCATTCCGAGAGATCCAGGGCAAAGGTTGTGTATCGAGGAGGAGATAAATTCCCTCATACAAAAGGGAGCTATTCAGCCGGCACAAAGGTGTCCGGGCTTCTATTCAACCCTGTTCTTAGTAACAAAACGCACCGGTGGGTGGAGACCGATTCTCAACCTCAAGCCATTGAACAAGTTCATCGAGACGCCCAGTTTCAAGATGGAAACGGTGCGCTCGGTGTTGGCGGGGTTGGAGAGGGGGATGTGGACGGCGTCGATAGATTTGAAGGACGCTTATTTCCACATCCCCATCCACGGGAGTTTCTGTCGCTTCCTGAGATTTGCATTCCAGGGCAGACAGTGGGAATTCAGGGTGTTGCCCTTCGGAATTTCCACGGCTCCTCGGGTTTTCACCCGTGTGGTTCTTGCGATCACAGCATACCTCCGCAGGAGAAGCATAGCAGTCCACACGTACATAGACGACTGGCTGTTGAAAGCGCACACCCGGGAAAGTTTGTCCGCCAATCTGGAGATTGTTTTGAAAATTCTCACAGACTTGGGCTGGATGATCAATTTCCCAAAATCAGAGCTGACTCCATCCCAGAAGTTTGTTTACCTGGGGATGTTCTTCGATCTAGAGACAGGATATGTTTATCCTACTCAGGAGAGAGTTCAAATACTCATCTCGTTGATTCAGTCAGTGTGCGACAGTCGTCATGTCCTGGCACGGGTTTACTTGAGAATGCTGGGGTTGATGGTTTCGTTGGAACCAGTCATTCCTCAGGCCGCCTTACGCAGGCGGCCGATCCAGTTGTTTCTCATGACACAATGGACCCAGAGTACAGGTTCGCTGGACTCGAATGTGTCAGTGTTGGCGCCTCTGATTCACCACCTGCAATGGTGGTTGAATACAGAGAATCTCTTGCCGGGGGTTTTGCTAACCCCTCCCCACCCTCAGGTGACTGTGTATACAGATGCATCGATGGAGGGCTGGGGAGCTTGCCTGGAAGAATCCACGATATCAGGGCTTTGGAATCTGGAACAGTCACAGGAACATATAAATCTACTGGAGCTAAGAGCAGTAGTCCTGGGCCTGGAACATTTCTTACAGAAAGTTCAGGGCAAGATTGTTCTTATTCGTTCAGACAACTCAACAGTTGTGACTTACATAAACCGCCAGGGCGGAACGAAGTCGCCCAGTCTCTGTATGATGACATGGAAACTGCTTTGTTGGTGTCTGGATCACCAGATTACCTTGAAAGCAGTTCATATTCCGGGAAGGTTAAACCTGCTAGCAGACTCATTGAGCCGAAGGATGAGTGTTTTACCCACGGAATGGCAACTAAATCAATGTGTGGCGGATCGTCTGTTCGACCATTGGGGGAAACCCAACATCGATTTGTTCGCAACGAAGAAGAATGCGAAGATGACGACGTACGTCTCTCCGATTCCGGATCCAAGCGCTTTCGCAACAGATGCGTTAGCTATCAGCTGGGGGAGAATGTATGCATACGCATTCCCTCCAGCAATCCTGATTCCAAAAATTCTTCAGAAAATCAGACAAGAGGAATGCCAAGTGCTTCTGATCGCCCCGGATTGGCCAAGCCGATCATGGTATACGGATCTGCTGGACCTTCTGGTCTGCAATCCGGTTCCTCTGCCTCTGATGGACGATATTATCTTCCAGGGCAAGGCCCTTCACAACAATCCGTCAATGTTCAGATTGACTGCGTGGATGTTGTCAAGGAATCTAGAATTAAGGAGGGCTTTTCTGAGCAAGCAGCCATGTTTATGGCCAAAGCCAGGAGGGGGTCAACCTCCAGAGCATATAATTATAAAATCAACAGATTTGCAGAATGGTGCTCAAAAAGATGTATTGATCCAATGGATTCATCTATTCAAGTAGTAGCTGATTTCCTCTGTCACCTCTATGATGCCTATAGCCTCAAGCCTAACTCTATTGCTGATTATAAGTCAGCATTAATGTCTGTTATTCCTTGCTTGGCTAAGAGGGGAAGTGATGAAGTAAATACATTGAATGTCTTGATTAAAGGCATGGGCAATCTAAGACCAAGGAATCCACCTGTGATTCCGTCTTGGAGTTTATCGCTAGTGCTTCAAGTACTAGGTGATAAGCCTTTTGAACCACTTAGTTCCATTTCTATGAAACTATTAACACTGAAGACTGTGTTTTTAATTGCTGCGGCCTCGGCTAGGCGTAGGAGTGAAATTCATGCCTTATCAGCCGAGGATGACCGTTTTGTGGTTTCAGGGGAAGGCCTTAAGCTGCTACCTAGGATTAATTTCTTGGCTAAAAATCAGTCGTTGAAATATCCAGGTCAACCTATTATTTTGCCTGCTTTAACTAGATATGATCCTAATTCTAAAGCATGGTGTCCC
This sequence comes from Chaetoderma sp. LZ-2023a, assembly GCA_034401795.1. Lineage (NCBI taxonomy): Eukaryota > Metazoa > Mollusca > Caudofoveata > Chaetodermatida > Chaetodermatidae > Chaetoderma > Chaetoderma sp. LZ-2023a. The sequence continues at coordinate 37,632,899 of CM067370.1, read as the reverse complement.
GTCCGGGCGCTGCGCCGGTACAAACAACGTACGGCGGCATGGCGCACCGACCAGTCAGCGTTATGGTTGTCATATATTGAGCCCCATGGGAGGGCTTCTAAGGACACCATTTCCAGGTGGATTGTGGAATGCATTCAGTTTTGCCATAGATCCGCCACCGGGAAGCAGGTTGACGTGGCCAAGGCTCACAGTGTCCGCGGCGTAGTGACATCCACGGCCCTATTTAATGGGGTCCCTGTGGATGATATTATGTCGGTGGCTCAGTGGCACTGTGAGTCAAGTTTTACAGACCATTATCTCCGTGACACCTCTAATCCTCTCGCCTTGTCGGTTTTGAAAAAATAAATCGGTTTATATTTTTTGAGGAGGTTTTTCCTCATTACTTATATATTTCACAATTAATTTATGGAAACACCCACTTTTTTGGGCCTGCATCAGTCTTTACCAATGGGAAGATGATGTCAGCAGCCATTTTCAACAATGTCAGTCTTGTTCATGTGTTGTCCGTTGTTGATTGTATTGTCACGATTACCCGTTATTAATATGGTGATGGTTTGTGTATTTGTGTGGTTCATTGTTGAGAGTTACGAAAATGGAGCTTTTTCGTCTCTGTCCTGTAGTACATGGCACTTGTACGTAGAGAGCGTATAGGACATTGAGGTCAGTCGACTCTTCCTCCCAGGAAGGAGGGGGGGGAGCGCATATGACATTCGGTCATCTCTCATACATCGGTGGTGTTATCCGATGGTTAGTCAAATCCTGACTGTTTTTTCTTACAGTTTCAGAAGTTTAAGTGCCTTAAACGCAGAAAAGCGTATAGGGATGAGCTGGTCTTTTGACCTCGCCTCCCTCCCGCCAGATTCACTTTCGAATGCTGGCAATATCAAAAGTATTAGGGAGGTAAGTATACTCTTGAAGTGAAATAAACGAAATCTAGGATTTCTTTTTTCACGAGAGAGTTGATACTTACCTCCCTAGATACGGACCCGGCCTCTCCACCCCACAGAGGCTCGGTCTTCAGGCTCTTAATAGTTGCATGTGTGTCAGCCAATAATCTAGTCAGAGGTAGTGCTAGTCTGCGCATGCGCGGTGGTGGGGCTGGCATCCGCCAGACTACGCTCTGACTCCCTGCCCAGTAGGGGCACCTAACTGTTTTAAATCTGAGTGTTTATTGAGTGAAAGCCAATATTTAGCAATATCAAAAGTATTAGGGAGGTAAGTATCAACTCTCTCGTGAAAAAAGAAATCCTAGATTTCGTTTAGACAGCCTTATCTGCTAAGTAACAGACTAGTGTGTGCTATGTGGCGGACTATTGTGTGCTGTGTGACACACTATAGTACACTATGTATCAGACTATTATGTGCTATGTAACAGACTATTATCTGGTGTGTGACAGACTATTGTGTGCTATGTGGCAGACTAGTGTGTGCTATGTAACAGACTATTGTGTGCTGTGTGACAGACTATTGTGTGCTATGTGGCATACTAGTGTGTGCTATATAACAGACTATTGTGTGCTGTGTGACAGACTAGTGTGTAACAGACTATTGTCTGCTGTGTGACAGACTATTGTGTTCTAAGTGACATACTATTCTGTGCTATGTAACAGACTAGTGTGTGCTGTGTGACAGACTAGTGTGTGCTATGTAACAGACTAGTGTGTGCTGTGTGACAGACTATTGTGCACTGTGTAACAGACTAGTTTGTGCTATATAAAAGACTGTTGTGTGCTATGTAACAGACTATTGTGTGCTATATAACAGACTATTGTGTGCTGTGTGACAGACTATTGTGTACTATGTGACAGACTATTCTGTGCTATGTAACAGACTTGTCTGCTGTGTGACAGACTAGTGTGTAACAGAATATTGTCTGCTGTGTGACAGACTATTGTGTTCTAAGTGACATACTATTCTGTGCTATGTAACAGACTAGTGTGTGCTATGTAACAGACTAGTGTGTGCTGTGTGACAGACTATTGTGTGCTATGTGACAGACTATTCTGTGCTATGTAACAGACTGGTGTGTGCTATGTAACAGACTAGTGTGTGCTGTGTGACAGACTATTGTGTGCTATGTAACAGACTATTGTGTGCTATGTGACAGACTATTCTGTGCTATGTAACAGACTTGTCTGCTGTGTGACTGACTAGTGTGTAACAGACTATTGTCCGCTGTGTGACAGACTTGTGTGCTGTGACACCCTGTTGTGTTCTGTGACAGACTAGTGTGTGCTATGTAACAGACTAGTGTGTGCTGTGTGACAGACTATTGTGTGCTATGTAACAGACTATTGTGTGCTATGTAATAGACTATTGTGTTCTACAGGGCTCGACATAAGTCGCGAACGGTCGTTCAGGTTACGCAGGGGTTACGGTGATTGAATGTACCGAGAACGATCCTCCGTTCACGGCCAAAAAATGTAATTCAGGCAATGATCTTTTTTAACAAGCTAGCTCACTTAATTTTCGTATCATATATGGCGCGAATTGTGAATTGCGCAGCTTATATTAACTTGCAAACAAAAACAATCCATTTATTTACTGGTAGTTATCGTTATGGTTCACTTTTTCGATCTGTCAATTTCTCTAAACAAGCACTTGTGCGCACGCGCTAGAACTATTTCTGTTCAAAAGTGTACACGTTTTGAGACGATCTTTGTAAAGCAAACTCAGAATTTTGGGCTTACACTATTGTATTATATAGTGAATCCGAATACAACCGAATATCAAGATTTAAATAGATTTCTTAAAACACTTAGATGTCCGAACGCATGTCTGGCATTGAAGCCTAGAGGGGGATATGACAATTGCTAATTGCGCCAGGATTTTCTATGTCTGAATATCAACAGGCAGAGGAATTGTAAAATGTATCGGCGTACATATTGACTGATCTAGGGCGTTTGTAGGCAAGAAATCTTCTCAGAGCAGATGCTGAACGTTACTACTAAATATTTGGGTATTTCACGACGGTTTTATGGTCAATGTTATTTATTGATATAGATAGTACACATCACAAAAAGAACTATTTTCTATGATAAAATGGGTACCGGTTCACTCAATTTCTCGTTGCGGCAACGAGGCGTAACCTACAGGTTACGATGGTCTATTTTAGCCTAACCTACTGACAGGTTGCGATCAATATCCTTATGTCGAGCGCTGTTCTATGTAACAGACTATTGTGTGCTATGTAACAGACTATTGTGTTCTATGTAACACTATTGTGTTCTATGTAAGACTATTGTGTGCTATGTAACAGACTATTGTGTGCTATGTAACAGACTATTGTGCGCTATGTGACAGACTGTTGTGCGCTATATAACGGACTATTGTGCGCTATATAACAGACTAGTGTGTTATGTGACAGACTGTTGTGCACTATGTGACAGACTATTGTGTGCTATGTAGCAGACTATGGTGTGCTATGTAGCAGACTATGGTGTGCTATGTGACAGACTATGGTGTGCTATGTGACAGACTATGGTGTGCTATGTGACAGACTATTGTCTGCTGTGTGACAGACTATGGTGTGCTATGTGACAGACTATGGTGTGCTATGTGACAGACTATTGTGTGCTATGTGACAGACTATTGTGTGCTATGTAACAGACTATGGTGTGCTTTGTGACAGACTATGGTGTGCTATGTGACAGACTATGGTGTGCTATGTGACAGACTATTGGGTGTCATGTGGCAGACAATTGTGTGCTGCATACCAAATTACGAAACATGAATGCTTAGTACACGCATCTTTGGGAGATGATTATATACACTTGAATTGTAAGCAAGTGTACCTTTGAGAGATGATTATAAGCACTTGAAATCAAACTGAATTCACTGTAAAGTGGGCCTGATCTATATCGCGAAACCAAAACCATGTGTTGAATTTGATAAATGAGCGACCTGTTTATAGTCATGTTGTCTTATTGTATGTAATTAAGGAAACTGTTCTAAATACTCATTTCCTCCTCGGGTACACATTTCTTCTGTGACATTTCAAATGTTTTGTTTTAACAGGAACCAAATATTCAAATGACACTAAAGAAGTCGACAAACAGCCCGTGATAGATCCTTGAAGTGCACACACAAGTAATGGTGATGATAGTGCTATTTTCAAAACATGGTGCTACAGTGAGACATTGTGATGACACTACTCGCCATGTGTTAGGCCACTGTCTGTCGCAAAGATAGGAAGAATATAAACAGCATAAGACTGATATTTTGATTAGTATTTTGTGAAGCTTGCTACGTCTTGAGAAATGTCCATTTGTTGACAAACAGAATATTTTTTCGAGAAAATGTGCATTTGGAATTTGGTAGCCATTTTAAAGAAATATTCTCTCGTCTGAAAATATGCTTTCTGTATGTGAAACTATATCTTTACTGACTTTAGATCTCTAAAGGACAGGTTTGTGTGGACAATGAGGATACCAAAGTTCATTTTGAACAGTCTTACAGTTACAGCCTGATGATCTTTAAAAGAACTGAGCAGAACGAGCACACTTCTAGTCGCTAACAGTTCTGCTACTGAATATTGGTGACCATATTGTCATGAATCAGCTGTCTTGAAAGATAGTACATATGCTCATTTACTTCTGAATTTTATTCATAAAGCGGCCACTATTTAGCAAGTTGATTGTGCATTATTTGGCCAAGATTCAAATTTGTTAATGGAACTGTTTTTGTTTTCTCAATTTAAACTTTATTTTAAAACAAATGTAAAGCTTCAGAGAACAGATTGCATGGTGGGAATCACGCAACTCTAAACTGATTAATTGGTCATTCATCTGCGCAAATATCTGTAGTTTTATTTCTATAATGCTGGTGCATTGTTGCTATGTGTGATGTAATATAACTGTCTGCTTACTGAATTTTTGTATACTACATTTTCCATTGTGCTTAACTCTGTAGCTTCTGAATATTTTGAAAACAAATTGACTGAAAGTTGTTTTCAAAATATTCAGGACATACAGAGGTATTGCCAATTGAAATTCTTGTCTGATGGCTTGTAGCAGTTAATAAAATGATACATAATGTATGCATGTATATAAGACCTACCCTACACCATTGGTGCTAAAACTATGATGTAATCAAGAGTTGGCAAACATGTGGTATGACAATGGCTGGTTGGATGAATAACTGAATCAGCAGCTGTGTGTCATAACTGTTTCAAGAGGAAATTTGATTAACTGAGTAAAGCTACTGAATCATTGACCAGATTATTTACATGCTGTGATAAAACTTGCTCCATCATCTTACAGATTCATTGTCTTGATCCATGCCTGTTTTTTTAAAATTTAAATACAATCTTGTTTTGCCTTACATGTCCATATGCTGATAGGACATTGTCATGGTCCGGCAGCAGCCTCCTTGTCCGCATCCCCAGGGTGTTCATTCTAAGACTTAAAATTACCAATAGAGTTGCATCAAATCTGGTACAGGGCTTAAAGTATGACAAGGCCTCCGACTATCTGGCATTGCTGATTATATTTACCAGAGTTATCTCCCTGAAAAGTGAAATCTGTTTTCCAGAGCCTAACTGTCTGTAGCAAGCCTACATTGACTAGATTCAAATTTGGTATGTAGGTACCTTGTGTCAAGCCATTGGTTGGGTTTGAGTTGTGAAATCTGTCCATATTCATCATAGGTATGGTCCAATAGATAGTTTAGCTTACATAGGCCAAGTGACCTCGTGCCATGGTGATTGTCTATCTGTCTGTTTCTTCATCAACTTTTTCAATTAAATGCCGTCAAGAATCACTGGTCCATTTTCAGTTAAATTTGACAGAGATTATCCTTAGGATATCTAGATCCAATATTGTTAAAAGCTGATTAGTTGATTTGCTCGGTGGCCATCTTAGATTTTTTCCTTTTTAACAACACTGAGGATCTCCGAAACTGCTTGGCCGATTGCCACCATCAACTAATCAAAAAGCTGAACTAAGTTTGTTCAAGAGAAACTGATTGCATGACTTGCAACGCGACCGTCTTGGAAGAGTTAGTTTTCACATAAACAACTCAAACAATGAACAGATCAGGGTGAAACCTCTCATATAATTAATGGAGACGGGTCATTCAAGTTTGTTCAAAGAGAAGTTTATAAGTGAAGAAGTGTGGCATACAACTGTGTCAGAAATTAAAAAATGACGGCGAGTCGCAACATTTGTCATATATAGATTTTGGAGCCTGTTGAATAGGAATTTGATACTTTTCACTCTGATTGGTTGATTGTGTCAGTGACATTCATAAAATTATTTTTGCCTTTCCTTCATTTCTGATATAAATGGCCATATTCCCTCTCAGAATTGTCTCATTTCGAATTTATATTTACATGTTTCGTAGAGATATGCTTGTAGTTCCAGCCAAAACTCAATTCATATTGCCGTTACAAATATTGATGTTTACTGTTACTGTTTATTTACTCTTTAAAAATAATGATTTTAATTTCCCAGGATATTTTTACTTAGTTTTTAATGCCGTTTGTTAAACTGGACATAGACGCATAACTGAACTGTGTTCCAAATATAATTATGAGGACATTCCATAACAGAAGCAGCAGGGGCAATTCACCTTTCCAGAGTACCCACACATCATATGACATCATAATCAAATACGTGATGTGTAGAATGACATCATGAATGACGTCGATAAGTACGTCACGAACGCATATTTGAAGATGGTCTATGCGTTGTTGTACAAATTGTATGTCTCTACTATTTAATAAATATATTTTGAAACTAATTTGACTGAGCGCTGTTGCTGCCATAGGCAGCAACAGCACCCAGTCAAATTAGTTACAAAATATTCAACAGCTTCCCTGTATAGTTTTCAGTAAATTGATAGTTAGGGCCTTTGGTGATCGATCAATCCCAACACGGCGAGGTGTGGTTGGAGCTTAGCTAGCGATGGGCAAGGCATAGCTAAAAATGGAAAGGTCCATGGATGCCCTCCCATGGCCTGGGACATATTTATTGATGGATCACTGGCTCTGAGAGGTCATTCCCTGCATTCTGATTTATAAACAACATAATTACTTACTTGGTTTCTAATTGTGACTATATATAGGCCCTTCCACCCCAGTTCTGCTGCAGTCACTGCCATAGTTGGTTTATTTGAAGGAAACAGATTTGTCCAGTCACTATAGTTCATCTCATTAAATCAATACTGCCAGGTAAACAAGAGAAATCAGAGATTGCAGACCCTCCTCATCCTCTCATTTTTGTCACATTGTAAGGTTTTTAGATTTTCAGATTTTGGGGGGATTTTCCTAGATCACACCCAAGGCTGTGGCGTCATGGTGTAGGGTTATACTATTTCGTGTGTTAAAATTTGTTTCCGCGATATCCACAGATCTAGCCAGAATTTGATCCGATCTGGATGCGGGTTCTCTTATCCAGATCACGGTAAAAGTCTGGTAATCATCTTGCACTGCAGGTTCCGTCGTGTTAATATTTAAGCCTAATCAGAACTGTAGTATTTGAGATACAGCTCTGGACACGCACATGCAGGCACGCACACGCACGCACACCTGATCGCAATGCCCTCTTTCCCCTAGGCTAAAATCGTAATGAATCTTTTAAATTGAACTTTGAAAAGCTTTAAATGCTTGTAAATATGTAAATAAATCCAAAGAGAAACATATTATGCATGATAGTACATATGACTTAGTGTATACGCAATTAGAGGATTATTTTTGTTTGAAGAAAGTAATAATGCAAATTCCTTCCAATGTTTGACATATTTGTTTGAGTAGGTTGAAATTAATGGAGGTTTCTGATCTGTCACTCAAGTATCTTACTTCATAGTCAATTGCGTCACTGGTTAGCTCGTCACAATCATAGTGACATAAAACCATCAGGAAAATTGAAAAATCTGCATGAAATGTACGAATTGTATGTCTTTGATAATTTACATAACCATTCTGTTGAATATTTTGAAACTAATTTGACTATGAAGTGTTTCTGCCAAATTAGTTTTGACATATTCAACAGCCGGCCTGTATGGAGGTACGGTTTCAGTGTTAAAATCGATACCAAGTTTCTGCACACGTATAAGTGGGAGGAGCTTAGCTAGAAATGGCCAGGGCATTACCCATAGCTAGGAATGGATCTCTCACTTATTTTAACTGTTTTTGTATTACATGTGGCAAATTCTTTCCAATGTATGACATAATTGTTTGGATATTTTTTAATTATTTTCCCATATGTTTGTTTTTGTGTTCCAAAGAATGGTTGCCAGTTTCTGTTAGTCTGTGCCAGTCTTGCCTCATCTGCTAGCTTGCTATTACGTAGAAAGTGAGTCATATGTACCAGTCAGTATGGTGCAAATCCTAGTCATGAAACTTGAACTCATAACATCCTTTGTAGGAGAACCGCATTAAGATGCATGTGCCATATTATTCAAGAACAGCCTTCGGCTCTTTTGGAACTATCACTGTTCTGAACAATATATTTGGTTTTTTGGGGGGAGGGGGAGATAACAAGTCAAAAGAATGTAAATAAAATTTCAAATGTCTCACTTCTGCAATGACTCGTGGTATACTGGTACACACACAGGGCTAGCATATTCTCTGATCATTTGTAAATAAAATGTACATCGAGAGTTTATTGGCACAAGTTTGCAGGTCTTCATCTAGGCATTAAAATCCATGTACAGTGTTTTGTTTCATAAATAGCTGGCATGTCTCCATGATGAGACAAATGATATTAGTCTTCTATGTGACAACACATAATGATCAAATCTGTATGTACATGTTATTTATGAATACCCAGAATAACCTTTCATAATGTGTTTGTGGTGAACCATGGAAGAACCGACAACCTGACATTCTACTGTGACCAAGATTAGATGATAAAATATGATAATATGACTCCTGTCATGGTAACACATCAAGGTAACATCCAACATAAGCCTATTTCTTAGATGCGGGCCTTGCTCTACTCCTATGTAGTGCCATAAAGGTGCACTAGGCCCATGATTAAGAAATGAAAGCAGTTCCCTCACATTGGCTGCTTTCTCATATTTTCTCCTGGAAATTGATACTGGCATGAATACCTCCCACATGCTTATCCGCAGCATGTCTGTAAGCACTTGTATTACCTGCTTTTTCGATTTATTTATTTTAGGTTTGATTTAAATTTGAATGAAAATTTTTGCTGCCACTGCTTTCAGTCTGAATATTCTAAAATAATCATCATTGCTCTTCGAATCTGCAACAAGTGAACATAATGTTGATTTGAACAGCAATTTGACTGTAAGGCAGCAACAACTTTGTCAAATTGTTATCCATATGGTCAGCTGTTTCTGAATCTCTAACTTAATATCTAAGTATAACTGTAGGCCTAGATATGCTTTCTCTGCAAAAATGAAGTATTTAGCAAAGACTATGTGTACAATTATTTTCAGCCAGTTTAATATTTCTGGATATGAACACACATGTAATATTCAACGAAAGATTTTCTTGGTTAGATACCGCGTAAGAAAACATAATTCTGTAAATGTGTCTGGAGGAGATTTGTTTATCATATAAACAGACATTTACAGAACTATTATCGCCTGTTTTAGTGAGGTATTCACCGCGTATCTGACACAATAGAAAATCTTCTCAAGTTATATATTAAACCTTTAATGCTCAAAATATTTTCTTGAATGTTGGTCTGCAGAGTATTTTTAAAACTTTACCACTGAAATGGCTGGCTTGTTTCTCACTGACTATGGTACTGATGGAAGCCGGTACAAAAATTGTTATCCACGTAAAGAGCTCAAAACTCCATATTGCCCCAATCTTCATGTTACAATGTGAATGATCAAGATCACAAATGACCACATTTATACTCAATCATGCGTTAACTGATTTCATCTAAACTAAAAAAATTTATTTTTATGTGTCCCAGCTGTGGAGGTCAGTGCTTCTTACAGGGATTAGAATCTTCCTCTTTTTGGCTGATTTCCTCCTTGTTTTTGTTCGTCTAGTAGGTAACATTCCTCCTTGTTTTTGTTTGTTCTTGAGGTAACATTCCTCCTTTTTCTGATTTTAGTCAGTAGACTAAATAATCACTAGTCATTTTTGTTGGTTTGTAACTTTATAAGAGATTATTTATGAACAGATTTAAGGGAGACAGATTTTAATGTTTCTATTCATAAGTTAATTATAGTCTACAGTAATTTTAATGAAGTTATGTAATAATTATGCGTAGTGTTGAGGCGTTCACACAAATGGCTGTATTTTATTACTCATGCGTTATCATTAAAGAAACAGTATTTCTTAATTTAATGTTTGATTCGTGATCTATGCCATTATAGAATTACATCTGCTGGTGGCTAGGAAGGGATGTCATGAACCTGTCACCATCTAGCAACATGTCCCGGATTATCAATGAGGAGTTAATTTCCTTAAAGCTAACACGATGTGTTAAAATAGTGAATTCTAACCAATACTGATAATATAGTGGGACCAATCCATGTCTGTTTTCGGTAACTAACCAATAGAATTGAGGGTATGGAGTATTGATACTTTTGAAAGTGACCTGACTAATCTCTCCTCTCCGTGTATAAAACCATTCACTCAATACCTTCTCATTTAGCCAGAAAATCTGTTTTGGTCTCTGATGATTATTTTGAGAACCATTTGACCATGTTGCTCAAACTTCTCAAAATAATTAGCCTAGCATGTTTCACTTGCTCATATAGGAAATACACACTTAACATTGAATGATATACTATAGCTATTGAGGTAGGTCTGCTCACCTTGGAAACCAACAGCACAATGGTTTTCATTAGGATTACACAGTTTTATTAGCTCACCTGGCCGAAGGGCCAAGATAGCGTATTTATGCTAATTAACCCGCTAATTAACCCGCTGAGCGGGTAGCAGTCATACCAGGGGGCTGTTGAAATAGGACAAAATACTTAAATATCTTCTTAAATGGACCAGTGACTAAGGTTTCTTAAAGAAAACACATGCTACAGAATATAGCAGCATGGCTGAAGCGCATCAGTCGGCTCTAGATCATTACTAGACAGCAATCTACCTATCTGCAAGCGGTTTGCTACAGTTAGTGGGTGTTTGGGATCACAGGGATTGTATGGTCACATTAAAAGTCATAGGGGCGGTTTAATTGGGAGGGGTTGGTTAATTAGAATAAATACGGTAGCTTATGCCATGGTCCATCTATCAAATTGCATCTCATTTATGCTTTGACCGATTTCAAGCAAATTTGGCTGGAAGGATCCTATGGTGGTAGGCTCCAGAACATGTATTCAGAATTTTGATTGGTCAATTCTTCTGGTGACCATCTCGGATTTTCAGAGAATTTTCCTGAAAGTTAAAACGCTACAATATAAATGGCCCATCTTCAACGAAACTTGGGTGGACTAATTCTATACTGACAGGCTTCAACACTTCTAATGAGAATTTTGATTGGTCAATATTTCCGGCGGCCATCTTGGATCTTCCCAAAATTTATGAAAATCAATTAAAAGCCTACTCCTCATTAACCACTTGACCGATTTCAAGCAAACTTGTTTGGGAAGACCCTAGAGTATTTTTTCGGCAGCCATCTTGAATTTTCTGAAAAATGGCTGCAAATCGTTTAATACACTACTCATTAACTGCTTGGGCAATTTCAACCAGACTTGGCTGGAAGGATACTATGGTAGTAGGTTTCAGAACGTGTATGCAAAATTTTGATTGGTTAATTCTTCCGGCGGCCATTTTGGATTTTCCGAAGATTTCTGGAAATCAGTTAAAACCCTACTCATTAACTGCTTGGACGATTTCAAGTAAACTTGGCTGGGAGGACCCTAGAGTGCTATGCTTAAGAACATATATACAGAATTTTAATTGGTCAATTTTTTCCGCAGCCATCTTGAATTTTCTGAAAAATCACGGGAAATTGTTTAAAATGCTACTCATTAACTATTTGGGCAATTTCAACCAGACTGCAGGAAGGATACTAGACTGGTAGGTTTCAGAGTTTTTATACAGAATTGTGATTGGTCAATTTTTCTGGCGGTCATCTGGGATTTTCTGAAAATTTTGAGAAATCAGTTAAAAGGCTACTCTTCAGTAACTGCTAGGCCGATTTCAAGCAAACTCGGCTAGAAGGATCCTAGAGTGGTTTACTTCAGAACATGTGTACAGAAACAGAATTTTGATTGGTCAATTTTTCTGGCGGCCATCGTGGAATTTCAGAAAATTTTGGGAAATCCGTTAAAAGGCTACTCATTAATCGCTTGGCCAATTTAAACCAAACAACTGGAAGGACCCTAGGCTTATACACTTCAGAATTGGTATATAAAATTTGACGGGTTCATTCTCTTTTGCTGAAACTCACTACATTTAATTTGTTTAATTAAAGGTGATTAAAGTTTGTTAAAGATAATTTGTTCCTTGATGAAACATGGTTGTCATGGACCAATCAAAGTCTAAGGTTCAATCTGATTGTGTGATCAGCGTCCACATTAATTTCTCATTAAATATCATTTCTACTGAATTCCAATTTTGGATTTTATGCCTTGTTACTGCTGAATTTAAAGAATTATGTCTTCAAATACTTTAGATCAAACGCTAATGGTCCAGGTGAGCATTATGGACCTTGGGCCTCTAGTTGTCAAGCCCATAGCGAAGCGGAGGATCTCGACATCGTTCCAAATGATGTCGGGCCTCTGACAAGAATTAGGTAAATGTTACGGTTTTTCAATGGACATTTAATTCATCAAGGAGGTATCCGATCTTAATACAACTTTACTTATACCATCATTGCATCTGGTCTCCCTCAAATTGAAATGAATTTTTACGGGGTTTGGTCTTATTTTATACCAAGAATTAGGTAAATGTTTTAAGTTTTTCAATGGACATTTAATTCTTCAAGGGCTTATCTGATATAAATAAAACCTTACAAATGTGTTCTAGGCCATCATTGTATCCCGGCTCCATGATGATGAGTGAGACTTGCTAATTTTTGTCCATACTTTTCCGGGTGTTGGACTGAGTGCATTCAGTCTACATGATAACACATAGGTTTTTAATTTAATTTTTGCCATATTTTTACCGGGTTTGTACTTATTTTGTGTGATGAATACCCTGCTTAAGCCCAGAATTAGAATTAAAGTTTTTCAATGGTCTTAATTTATCAAAGGCTTATCCGATCCCAACAAAACTACAAAATTGTTCTATATCGTCATTGTATTAAGTTGCTTTGGACGTGATTTTGGGTGTCTGAAGAAGCGTATCAATTTTGTGTTCAATGGTCAAGATCACAGTAACCTAATTAATGATGTAATATTGCGTTTCGCGATGATAACTCAAATTATTGAAGAGATTGTTACCAATCTTGCATGGGAGCTTGTCCTTGGTGGTACAAAGAACCCTCGATTTTGGGATCAAATGGTCACGGTCATGGTGACCTAATTGATGATTTAATATTGCATTTCCAGATGCGAGTTATATTGAAGGGATCGTTCGTTACCAATCTTGCGTGGTAGCTTGTCCTTGATGGTCCGAAGAACCCTATTGATTTTGGGGTCAAAGGTCATGGTGACCAAATTAATGATATTGCGTTTCTGGATGATAATGAGTTCTATTGAAGAACCCTATCGATTTTGGGGTCATGGTCATTGTGACGTAATTATATGCTTTCATCCCGTATGTACATACGTCAACTCCTACAGTTACGTCGTCTGTCCGTACATTCCGAAAGTCTTGTCACTGCAACTCCTACAGTTACAGAGAGAGTTGAATAAAACTTGGTAGGATGATTGTACATCACCAAAAGATGTGCCTAATGTTAAAAAAATTTCATCGGGCATGCATTTTGGGGGGGTGGGGGGTGGAGTTGCGCACGTCATCTGTCCGTACATCCCGAAAATCTTGGCTGCAACTCTTACAGTTTCAGAGGGAATTGGATGAAATTTGGCAGGATGATTGTACATCACCCATAGATGTACCTAATGATAAAAAAAATTATGCCCGACTGAATTTTTTTTTGGGGGGGGGGGGGGGGCCATACGTCGTCTGTCCGTACATCCCGAAAATCTTGTCGCTGCAACTCTACAGTTAGAAGGAATTGGATGAAACTTGGTAGGATAATTGGACACCACCCAAAGATGTGCCTAATGTGAAGTTTTGCATCGGTCATGCATGTGTGTCTATACATCCCAAAAATCTTGTCACTGCAACTCCTACAGTTTCCTAGGGAATTGGATGAAACTCTGCAAGATGATTGTACACGATAAAAAGACGGGGATGTACATATGTTGGGGATGGGGGTATTGTCAGCCTCCAGCTAACTTTCTCTTGTTAATGACATAATATTGCATTTCTGGATGATAACTCGAGTTTGATTGAAGGGATCGCGACTAATCTTGGGTGGGAGTTGTCCTTGGTGTTCCTAAGAACCCTATCGATTTTGGGGTCACGGTCACAATGACCAATCCTGGGTTGTGCTTGGCGGAATGGGGGAGGGAGGATACTTTAGCAATCTCTGATTGTCATTCTTGTTAGCTCACCTGACTGCGCTTTTGCCTAGAGCTGTGCTCAAAATGGTCAAGCTGCTCACGATATCATTTTGCAAATGAAAACGATATCACAACATCGTCAGACCTACCACTATTTCGAGAAAAAGTTGAAGCCAATTTTCTAAAATTGTTTTAAAAATAGACAATGCCACGAAAATTTAACACATTATAGATTCTTGCTGCCTTGATTTGACATGAAATGTAGTCGCAAAAAGATTTAAATCACATGATGATACATTAAGGACGATTTTAGGTCGTCACTCGCGTTACTTGAGTAGCGCAAAAATGTAAATATTTGTACCCGGTAGGTACTTTCACCGACGCATACAATTGGAGGATAGAATCGAGTACCTACCCGAGTAGCTATGAGAGTGACAGCTTAAACTCACCCTATGGCCTATGCCATGATCTAAATTTCCGTTATGAAGAGAAAACTAGGTTCGCATTGACTAACTTCACGTACTAGCCAATGAAAATGTAAGAAAGAGTTAAAGTTTTCTAGAAGAAAACTGAACATGTGTACGATCATGCGCAGTTGTACCAGTGTGTTCTTTTTTCAATAATTTTCATTCCCGATAAGAGTTTACTATACTTTGTGATAAATCGCATCGTACTAGCCAATCAAAATGTAAGAGGAGCATAACTAGAAGAGAGCATCTAGAACATTGTGCAAACATAAATATCTTGCAACAATGGATGCTAGCGATCTTTTTGATCTATATGGCATGTTAAAATTGAGGAGCTTTAGATAAATAACACTGACTTTGGGTGGAATTAAGTAACAGTAAATTCATTTAATATCAGTTAAATCAGCGAGGACGAAATAAATTTTGTTGGTGCATTAGAAATTTGCTAGTCAACGAAATATGGTATCTTTGAATTTTTAACGATCGCCAAATCAATTATCGATATCTTATCACAGGTTGATAAAATCAGAAATTGCGAGCAGCGAGCACACCCCACTTCAGCCGTGGCGACCGTCCGTCAACTTTTGCTTTAAAACACTACTCATTAACCACTTGGCTGATTTTAACCAAATTTGGCTGTAAGCACCCTATGGTCGTAGGCTCTAGACCTTCCATACAGAATTTTGATTCGTCAATATTTTTGGTGAAAATCTTAGATTTTATGGAAAATTTACCGGAAATGGGGTCAAAATGCTGCTTCTTACGACTTTGAGCAATTTCAACCAAACTTGGCTTCAATGATCCTATGATCATAGGCGTCAGAATTTCCATTCAGAATTTTGATTGGTAGATTTATCCCAGTGAAATTTTTTTTCCCATCTTGTTTAATGTAAAGAATCATGTATATTTAAATGCAAATGCTTCAAATGCTAATGGTCCAGGTGAGCGTCACAGGCCCTTTGGTCTCTTATTTCAATAGACATTTGATTTATCAAGAGGGCATACTTTTTAAGAAATCATTATTTTGCGACTGCCAGCCGTGTTATCTGCAGAAAGACTAAAGGGCTCGACACGTGCAACGCAGTCCATCTGGTATTGAACAGTACGTAACTGTGAACACAATAGAATCTCAAATAATGGCGGACCGGTTCAATGAATATCAACATCAAATCAGCCTTATTTGTTTTAACCCTCATAGAAAATATCTTCTCTTGGTCTGCAAATGGACCTTTCCCAAGACCACTGCAGAAGCCGTTTTAGCTGATATATGAGTGTTAACGGGTTAATATAGAATATCATATAGTCATATAGGACTTGTATGACATGATCACAAAACCAGCCTTCTTTTGCTGTAAATTTGCCAGTAATACTTATACTCCACTTCGTAGACCCAACAGGTCGAGGCCCCACTCTACCTTTGTAGTGCGAGGTCATACGATATATTGATGTTATGCTAGATGCACACCCAAGAGGGTCACCTAAGTCACATGATATTGTAGCCAGCTAGATTCAGTGGTATCATTTGACTGGGAATTTCAGGATTATACGAGTCTCCGCTCACAAGGCTCCACAGTGCTTATTGGTTTGCTGACCATAGATACCGTGCGGTCGAAAACATGGGTCTAGATTTTCAAGGGTTGCTGCGTTATGAAAATTGTACGATTTCACTTCAAGAGATATAATTAACTCCCTAACACTGATATTTCCTAAATATCGACCTTCACTCAATAACGCCAGAGGAAAAAGAAAGGTGCCCTTAATGGGCAGGTAGACAGGTGACAGTCAGCCGGATGCCAGCCCCAACCTCGCGCATGCGCAGACTGTCACTGCCTCTTTCTTGACTATTGGCCTATACCACATGCTTGTGTTTTTATATCCACTTGCTGAGTTTTGCTCAATATTGTTTCTAAAGTTATTCTAGAGTGCTTAGAATCATGTCTGATAAGTTCAATTCGCCTGAGGCCATGCCAGGACCAAGTTATCAGGTGAATTCTAGTACAATTATGTTTTAAGTACATCTTAATTACGCGGTGTCCCCTATTTCTGCGACATGGTATAGACATTATAGGCTCTCAGAAAACTGGTAACTTTATTATCTGGCGCCATAAAATGCGAATATCTCTTTATGATTGTGTCCACAGGTTTCTGTAAGGAGGTTTGTTCACATCTAAAGAGGTTTGTCTCCACTATTCCCCTATAAATGTTAGGAAAAAAGACTATGCCCTGAATGACATAGGCTCCCATAAGAGAGCTTGTCGTTCTGCCCTCTGGTTCCACCCTTCCCTTTAATAAATGAGTGGTGATGAAGAGTGGTTGTCTGGTGGAGCTTCCAAGAGCTGGACATGGTGGTATGCCTTTGCAAAAGACTCTAGTTATGGTTTATGGCACGTTAAAATATGTGAAAATATTTGTAATGATTTGCTGCCAATATTTTTTCAGTCATACTGTTTATCTGTATTATAAAAGCATGAGCTATTACTGTGTTCACATTACTGTTTAGTGTGCTCTTGTATTCATACAATTCGTCTTACACCTGGATGTTGTTCGTCTGTTTTATTTTTTGAAAATTATGACGTCATAATCAACCTTATTATTATTTTTTAGTATCCTCTATGAGGCTGGTTGTTCATCTTTTTTCACTGTCCTTTATAGGCCTATAGGTGATTTCTTTCTCCTTTATGAGTTATTTAATTTATTTAAAATTATTAAAGAATCTTTAACTCATTGTCGTCATCTTGTCTCTTTTTTTCAGAAGCCTTCCTGTGTCGTCTGTAAACGTACCATCAAGACAAAGTTTGCTCCTCACCTCTGTGTCAAATGTTCACCTTGTGGTCCATTATTAAAATGTGATGTTTGTAAACAGTGGGGGTGCGACTTATTCTTTGAATTCTTGTCTTTACAGGCGTCGGAGAAGGGTGTGAAGAAGAGTGTAAGTGGCAAGGGTAAGAGAATGGCCTCTGTTTCTTCGGAAATGGAGACTTTCAGCTTGGAAATGATGTAAGAGATGAAAAAGACAATAAAAGGTTTGGTACCAGAGCTGCTTCGCAGCATGCTCCCTGGGCCGAGTAATTTATTGTCTTCTTCATCTGCTCCCAAGCAGAAAATCCCCACCGCTGATTCTGGTGTCCATCGTGGTCCGTGGTCAGAAAATGTTTCAGAATCAGTGGTGGCTTCAGTAGATCTTGGAAGGCCCGCCGCCTTGCCAATGGATCCTGAAGCAGGTCTATATGATCATGGCAGCAGGCTTGCCGCGCCGTTAGTTCTTGAACCAGGGCTGCTGGACACAGGCTCATGCCTAGAGTGTTCGCGCTCGAAGGGTACCGCCTCCTCTTACGGTACCTTCCCTGGCCAGCCCGGGTTAGCGCTCTTTGCTAGCCCAGAGGCAGTTTATGATGGCCAGGAGGAAAAAGATTTTCTGCTGGGTTCACCCGTTGAAGCCATGGACATCGAAATGGACGATCGTGCACCCCGCGCAGGGAGCACGGCCAATTTTTTCCATGGAACTACTCCTGCAGGGTTAGCTTTCATTGCTCAAAGGGTGACCTGGGGTGAAGGGGATGACCGCCGTTTCCGTATACCTCGCCTGGCCAAGGATATGACGGCGGCTGGTCCGGCCCATGGTGTGGTTGATTACACCCCGCATGTTTCCATGGCGCCGGCTCCTGGCTTTTCAGCCGTGGCGCAAGACATGCCTACTCTCTCAGGCCGTATCCACGGCTCCAGCCACGTTTACACCTGCGAGTGCATTAGAGGATGATGAAGGCCTGTGCCTTGTCGAGCACTCACAGGTGGCCACAGAGGAGGACTGGTCTGGCGCATGCCTATGGCTGGTAAGCGTTAGGCCAGAGCTCTGTGTAGAAGTCGGCACGCCAGCGGGACCAGCGCCCGTGGTTGGCTGGAAAGCCGGCAGTTAGCGCTATGCCATCTCTGCCATTAGCAGACCATATTGTGGATATGTTCACGGCGGCAGAGACGTCCATTAAGCCTAAAATCAGGGAATTCAGTTTTACCATTAAGCCTAATAGATGGCTTGCAAAGGGGCCCCCCCAACGCGAGGTGGCGAGGCTGTACCATATTGTTGCTGGCCAATACCAGAAATACGGTACAGTGCCAAAGCTGAGCACTGATGATCGCGCAGCGCTTAGCGAGGACATGCGGCCAGGCTTCCGTTCTGACACGGAAGTGCTGTGCTCGAGCGCCCTCGCGATGCAGAGGAGAGCTCCAAAGCATCCATAGCAACGCTCTCGCATGTCTCACAGCTGTTACAGGGTGTAGTAACAGCGTCTGCATCGCACCAAGCAAGCCCTGTCTCAGTACAGAGAGCCGTCCAGGATGGTATTAACCTGGCTCTGGACTGTATGACTATGGCAGTGACTAGAAGTGTCAGGGCGAGACGCACATTGGCGCTAGACAATTTGTGTCTGTCTCAGGATCTATACAACAGGCTGCTGCGGACGCCTATGTCAGGTCCTGGTCTCTTTGGGGGTGAGGGATGTAGACACCTCCAGGAGACAGTCACTCTAGTCAATAATCAGAGGGCGCTACACGAACAATTTGAGGTGCTTCGCGCAGCCCCCCTCCCCCTGCGTACCGTCCACAGCAGGCCCGAGGTGGCACTGGTCAAGTCAGAGGCCAGCCGCAGCATAGGCCATGGCCACACCAGCACTGGCCTGCAGTGGGGGGGGGGGTGCAGGCTCAAGTGCACCGAAGTGCACAAGGAGCGGGCCATGGCGTGGGTGGTACAAGCCGTGGCGTATGAGGATCTGATCGTGGTAATCGTGCCTGATGGGCCGATTTCCACAAGAATCACACCAATGTTAAAACCAAAGACAATTGCACTGCTCTTGCTCTTGCATTGCTTATGTCCACCTCTCCCTGGGTGGACCCGTGGGAGGTCGATTGACCTTTCACAAGCAGGAGTGGGAGTGGTTAACCCAGGACCACTTAGTCTTGCGATGGCTTTCAGCTGAGTACCAGCCGGACTTGGCGATAGGCCCACCATCGCATCTGTCTGGTTCTGATCTGGACTCAAATTCCAAGAGATTCAGATCAACGGTTGTGTATAGAGGAAACGATAAATTCCCTCATACAAAAAGGAGCAATTCAACCGGCGCAAATTGCCTGGGCTTAAATTCAACCGTGTTTCTAGTGACAAAGCACTGGAGAGTGGAGACCAATTCTCAACCTCAAGCCATTGAACAAGTTCATAGACACACCGAGTTTCAAAATGGAAACAGTCAAGATGCTTATTTCCACATTCCAATTGCGAAGAGTTTTCGTCGGTACCTGAGATTCGCATTACAGGGCCGACAGTGGGAATTCAAAGTTTTACCATTCAGAATTGCCATGGCCCTTAGGTCTTCACCAGGGTGGTTCTTGCAATAACAGCATACCTCCGCAGGAGAAGCATAGCAGTGCACACTTACATAGACGATTGGCTGTTAAAAGCACACAATCGGGAAAGTCTTGCAGCAAATCTGGAGATAGTGTTGAAAACTCTCACAGACTTAGGCTGGATAATAAACTTTCAGAAATCAGAGCTGACTCCATCCCAGAAGTTTGTTTACCTGGGAATGTTCTTCGATCTAGAGATAGGGTATGTTTATCCTATTCAGTAGAGATTAGAAATACTCATCTGAGTAATAAAGTCAGTGTGCAATAGTCATCATGTACTGGCACAGGTTTACTTGGTTTCTCTGCAACCAGTCATTCCACAGGCAGCCTATCCAGTTATTTCTCATGACACAGTGGACCCAGTGGTCAGGTTTCCTAGACTCAGAGGTGTCAGTGTTGGAACCTCTTATGCACCATCTTCAATGGTGGATGAAGAGAGAATCACCCCACCCCACCCTCAAATAACGATGTACACAGATGCGTCAATGGAGGGATGGGGGGGGGGGGGGGGTCCTGGAAGAAGCCTTGGAATCAGGATAAGTCACAGGAACATATAAATCTACTGGAATTACGAGCAGTACTTCTGGGCCTGGAACATTTCTTAAAGAAAGTTCAGGGCAAGATTGTTCTAGTTCGATCAGACAACTCAACAGTAGTGACTTACATAAACCGCTAGGGTGGAACGAAGTCACCCAGTCTCTGTATGATGACATGGAAACTGCTCTGCTGGTGTCTAGATCATATGATCACCATGAAGGCAGTTCACATTCTGGGAAAGCAAAATCTGTGAGCAGACTCATTGAGCAGAAGGATGAGTGTTTTGCCTACAGAATGGTAACTAAATCAATGTGTGGCGGATCATCTGTTCGACCATTGGGGGAACCCAACATAGATTTGTTCGCAACGAACAAGAATACGAAGATGACGACGTACGTCTCTCCGATTCCAGATCCAAGCGCTTACGCAACAGATGCGTTAGCTATCAGCTGAGAGAGAATGTGTGCATATACGCATTCTCACCAGCAATCCTGATTCCAAAAGTCCTTCAGAAAATCAGGCAGGAGGAGTACCAAGTGCTTCTGATCACCTCAAATTGGCCAAGCCGATCATGGTATTCAGATCTGCTGGACCGTCTGGTCTGCAATCCGGTTCCTCTGCCTCCGATGGACAACATAATCTTCCAGGGCAAGGCCTTGCACAACAACCCGTCAATGTTCCAATTGACTGCGTGGATGTTGTCAAGGAATCTAAAGTTAAGGAGGGCTTTTCTGAGCAAGCAGCCATGTTTATGACAAAAGCCAGAAGGGGGTCAACCTCCAGAGCATATAACTATAAAATTAATAGATTTGCAGAATGGTGCTCAAACACATGTTAATCGAATAGATTGCAATCCATTCAGGTAGTAGCCGATTTCCTCTGTCACCTGTATGATGCCTATAGCCTCAAGTCTAACTCTATTGCTGGCTACAAGTCAGCTTTGATGTCAGTTATCCATTGCTTGACTGATAGCTTCGTCATTGAACACTAATAAAAGGCATGGGTAATCTAAGACCGAGAAATCCATCAGCGATTCCGTCTTGGAATTTATGTCTAGTACTCCAAGTGCTAGCTGATAAAGCCTTTGAACCACTAAGTGCAATTTCTATGAAAATGTGACACTTAAGACTGTATTTCTAATTGCTGCGGCCTCTGCAAGATGGAGAAGCGAGATTCATGCTTTATCCACCGAGGCAGACCATTATGTGGTTACAGGGGAAGGCCTTAGGCTTCTACCTGGGATAAATTTTATGGCTAAGAACCAGTCTTTGAAATATCCAGGTCAACCAATTGTTTTACCAGCTTTGACTAGGTTTGATCGTAATTCAAAAGCATGGTGTCCAGTCCGCGCATTAAACAGGTACAAACAACGTACACAGGAATGGCGGATGGACCCATCCTCGTTATAGTTTTCTTATATGGAACCCCATGGCAGGGCGTCAAAAGACTATATCTAGGCAGATTGTGGAATGTATTCAATTTTATCACAAATCCGCCACTGGTAAACAAGTTGACTTAGCCAAAGGCTTACAGTGTCCATGGCGTAGTGGCGTCCACTGCCCTGTTTAATGGGGTGCTGGTGGATGATATTATGTCGGTAGCTCAGTGGCACTGTGAGTCAAGTTTTACCGACCATTACCTCCGTGACACCACTAATCCTCTTGCCTGATCGATATTCAAACGATGATCAGGTGTATATAGTGTAGATAAGTTGCACTTGCTGTCTTCAGACAGCACATTTTAATTGTGGAAACAACGCATATTCATGTATCATATTTCCTTCACTGATGTGGACTGGGTGGATACAGCTTTCATGCATAAGGTCAGTACTGCCTTTTGTGTTACATAATTTATTGTCACATGTATTAGCCTTATTTAACAATAATGTAATGGTACCTGTGTATTATGTGGTTCATTTATTGAGAGTATACGAAATGAAGCCTTTCGTCTCTTGTTCTGTAGTACTTAGCACCAGTACGTAGAGTGTATGGGACATTGAGGTCATAGCTTCTCATTTCCCAAAAGGAGGGGGGGGGGAGGGAGGGGAGAGCGCATTTGACATACAGTCATTACTCTCACCATCAGTTGTGTTATCCGATGTTTAAATCATTGGCTGATTGTGTCACACAATTTCAGATGTTAGTGCTTCATACACAAAACGCGCAAGGGATGAGCTGGTCTTTTGACCTCGCCTCCCTCCAGTCAAATTCTCTTACAAATTCTGGCAATATAATTTTTCACGAGAGTTGTTATACTTACCTCCCTAATATGGACCCGGCCTGTCCACCCCACAGAGGCTCAGTCTTCAGGCTTTTAAGTTGCATGTGTCTGCCAATAGTCAAGCCGAGGCAGTGACAGTCTCAAAAAAGCATCCGCTTTTGTTTCTACGAGAATTCTTAATACTTACCAGATGTACTATTATGATAATGCCTATTATCTAGTCTAGCTCAAAATAAACAATTAAAACTCCGCACTCTCCTGGTCCTGCCCATACTGTGTCCGGGAATTACCATAGCCCCAGGTACCGAGTCAATTCCCAATCACAGTCAGATTCGTCTTATATTTGCCTTGACAAACAGCGAAAGCAGCTCAGCCTCGCCTCAGCGGGGTGGCTGAGGGAGGGCCATAGTACATCTGGTAAGTATTAAGAACTCTCGTAGAAACAAAAGCGGATGCTTTTTTTATTCTACTTCGAATAATACTTAGCAGATGTACTATTATGATAAACCCCCAACAGACCCCCCCTTTAGTGGGTTGGTCTGTAGTTTTATTAACCACTATAAAAACATACTTACCATTCAATCACTACTTGCTAAATCAAATATCTGCATTTAGCTATCAGAATAAAATTTTTATACTCGCTTACATACTCCCTAATGCCAATACCATCACCATGTAGACCCTCAACCAGGCTTCTGGTAGAGGGACCCCCTGCATTAGCCTTACATTAGACTGGCACCAGTCTGTACACACTCCTTGGTGACGCCTGTCACTAAGCACACTCGCGCATGCGCAGTAGGTCCCAAATGTGAAAACTGATTCACTTTTCTAAATTTAAGTGCCATATATCCAGAATAGATTCTCAAATCAATACCCAGCGGGGTGGCTGAGGCCGGGTCGTAGTGATTGAACGGTAAGTATGTTTTTATAGTGGTTAATAAAACTACAGACCAACCCACTAAAGGGGGGTCTGTTGGGGGTTGTTATTACACCACAAAAACATCCATTACCGTTCAATCACTACTTGCTAAACCCGTAGATTTGGTCAGTGCCCCACTACGAAACTTTGGTGGGAGGAGATTTGAGAATCCATAAGCAAGGATAAAAATCAAACAAAAGATAACCAAATGTTAATAACATAACATAATGGTGCATCTTAATCAATCACACAGTGATTATCAAAAAAGGATTTCTTTAAACCTAAAGAAATAAATAAAAACCAAAGAACAACTCACACCATTACATGCAGACCCACGGTCCTAACGAAAATGGTGGGATGTGCTTGGTAAATGGTCTTCAGCCTTTTTAGTTAAAATCATAAAGTTCCTAAACAAGGAAGCTGCTGTGCTCTGGTCTTTTTCAATAAAAAGTAGTAAAAGTAGACTCGGATTTCCATCCTGTAACTTGCATAACTTCGTCTACAGAAGAGCCAGCAAAAATGGCAAAAAGAGGAAGCCATCCCTCTAATGACATGAGCTTTAATGTGAATGGTCTCACAAATCCAGCTGGGAATAGATGCCCTAGAGACTGGACTGGCCAACCCCTCCTCATACGGAACCCAGAAAAGGGACAGATCGGATCTCTAAAAATCAGAACGACGCTTATAAACTTATGGAGCTCTGACAGGACACCAAAATCTGTCAGCCGGAGAAAAGGAGGTTAAAGATTGTGAAATAATCGGCTCAGCTGGATACCGGATTGATTGAGTCTTTGACAAAAATTCCCTTCAAGGATATAAGACCAAAACCGTCCCCAGATTCGATAAACCTATCCTTTTCAGCCGAGAAAACATGGATTTCGGACCGTCTTCTAGCAGAAGCAGATGCAATTAGAAAAACGGTCTTAAAAGTTAAAAGATTCAAGCTAATCGTAGAGATAGGTTGGAAATGATGACCTGCCCAAGAACCTGAAGAACCAGAGCCAAGTTCCAGGAAGGCAAAGGTTTAACACCTGGAGGACGAATATTACCTAAACCTCTGATCAAAAGATTAAGAACCATAGTATCTTCAACTTCAGCGTTCAACAAACCAGGAAGAGAAGATGCAAAAGAAAATCTATATCCTCCTACAGTGTTAGCAGACAGATGTAAAGAGTCGACCAGATAAGATAAGGAGTCTAGCATCTGGGAAATAGAAACAGAATCAGGCACGAGACCTTGATCTGAACACCATTCTCCAAAAATCTTAAGCCGACCCTTGTAAACTCTTTGAGGCGACTCCCT
Source organism: Chaetoderma sp. LZ-2023a (assembly GCA_034401795.1). NCBI lineage: Eukaryota > Metazoa > Mollusca > Caudofoveata > Chaetodermatida > Chaetodermatidae > Chaetoderma > Chaetoderma sp. LZ-2023a. Next base: position 37,607,603 of record CM067370.1, on the reverse strand, counting down.
CCTGGCAGAATCAAAGATTTCCTGAGATCTTGTAGAAACTTTATTCTCAAGGATCGAGCACTCGATATACCCAAACGCACAGACTTAAGATTCCTTGGTTTGGATGATGGTAGGTACTAGAAGATCGAGAAGGTCTACAAACCAGATCCTTATTGGCCAAAAGGGAACTATTAACATGATCTCGCAGATCTGGTCCCTGACTTTATTCAGAACCAAAAGAAATCAGGATTGTGGGAGGGAACGCATAAGCGAAGATTCCTGACCAGGACTGAGACAGGGCGTCCACAGCCCACGCTCAAGACAATTGGTCCGCAAGAAAACTCAGACAGCCTGGGACATGAGTGGACACTCGAAAATTTGTTTATTCATGCGACACCCCATGAGGAGGTTCCACACTTCCAAGTACAGGAGAGACGAGTTAGTGCCCCCCTGCCTGTTGATATAAGAGACTGCTGTCGAATTGTCCGATCGAATCGAGAACTAGAGACCCTTAACCTGACTGTCCGAAAAGGGAGACATGAAAGATAAAATCTGGCCAATCAGACATGTCGCAAACAGATTGGATCTAGTGACATCCCAAGAAAGACTCGATCCTCCTAAAAATGAAAGAAAACCCCATGGCAATGGCTGAACGAATCCAACCCAGAACAGAAGCCTGGATTAACTTTCCACAGAAGAGCCTCTTCTTAGACTCCTTGACGAGCATAGAAGACAACAAACCCTCTAAAGCTAATAGCTTCTGATTAGAGGAACAGAAGACCATTTGGGAGGAGACTGCAAAGAAGGGTTCTAGATCCAAGAATATCTGCCCCTTTTGATAAGGGCTGCCCTTAAAGATGTGGCAAGCTTACTATATGCTACAGAGGACTGCTTATAGAAAACACATAGATTACATCTGCCATGATGCTCCAACCAAAATCCTGGGCTATATCCTTATTGCTTAGCCCTCACTAAAGAGGTAACTCATGTTTATTATGGATATTTTAATAATACCGCTTAGTCTGAATGGAGAAAAGTCTCATATCAGTATAGCTTAACTTATTAAAAAGCTAAAGACTGCAAAAATTATAGATAATTTTATTTATAGAGATTTAACCAGATATCGTGGGAAATCAAAAAACCCATGGTAAGCCTAAGGGAGTGCTTAGAGTCAAGATATAGCCAAATCCTGTACCTGAGATCTGCAATAATCCCAACTGGAATTCGAAAACCTCATTTCACTTCAAGAGTATACTTACCTCCCTAATACTTTTGATATTGCTAAATATTGGCTTTCACTCAATAAACACTCAGATTTAAAACAGTTAGGTGCCCCTACTGGGCAGGGAGTCAGAGCGTAGTCTGGCGGATGCCAGCCCCACCTCCGCGCATGCGCAGACTAGCACTTCCTCTTTGCTAGATTATTGGCAGAGAGTTCACACATGTCTTTTTGTGTTGAAGCTTTTCTTTATCTTAAACTAGTTTAAGTGGTGTTGGTTGGTGTGATAGTCATTTTTTTTGGATGGCGGGAGGTTTCAATTCGCCAAAGAAGGACTTAGGACCTTTAAATCAGGTGACTTCTAGTAAAATTAGCGAGTTTTCTTCCCGGTGTATTGTGTTTCCGGGACTCGCGTTTACCGTGATAAGCGCCTTAGTTAGTTGGTTTAGGTCAACTCGGTGCTTCCTAGGACTAATTTCTCTTTCTGTTTATGTCCACAGGTCTGTATGACGCTGGGTGGTGACAATCACAGTTGCTGAGAGTTAGTTTTCTCTCCACCATGGTTCCATTTCCTACTAACACTGTTAGGTTATCTAACCAAATGAAAAATATGTCCAGTGAGTTGGAGGCCTAGTATAAAGGTCTTCTCACTTTGCCCTCTTGATCCAATTCCTTCCCCATGAGGTGGAGAGAGTTAAGAGGCGTGCAGATGGTGGAGTTCTCCGGTTCGTCACGTTGGATGGTTTGTCTATACAAAGTGTCAGGTATCTAGTTATTGATAATGTGGTGATGTTAATTATTGTAAACAAACAAAGGGAGATAATTAACATTTTTGCCAGAAAAGAGTTATCTATATGTATCTGATGGTTGTGTAGTCAACTTATCCATTCAGCATACAATTCGTCCTTGCACTTGGATGTTTTGTTGGGATCGATTTTTTCCTGTCACGGGATTAATGACGTCATAATCAGCCTGGCTATGTGTTTATCAGCAATTCAAGCGCTATGCTGGTTTCTGATGTATATTGATCTTTATGATCGTTTTCCTTCTCTTTGAGTTGGATTGAGTTTCTAAGCTTAACTAGTTGCTCATACTCCTTGTCCTTTGCCCTGTTTCAGGGACCGGGTTGCGCGTCCTGTGGTCGTTTTCTGCCGGATAAGTTCTGGCCGCATCTGTGCTGTCAATGTAGCCCTTGTGGTCCATTGGTTAATTGTGACATATGTAAGCACTGGGGGGGGCGAGTTAATGTCCGAATTCTTGTGCTGTTTACAGGCGACGGACAAGGTGGTAGAGGAGGAGAAGAAGAAGAAGCGGAAACGAGAGGTTGTAAGTAGGAAGGGTAAGGGGAAGGTCTCGTCCGCGGTGGATATGGAGGCCTTCCGGACCGAGATGTTGGGAGAGATGAAGAGGACAATAAAGGATTTGGTTCCAGGGTTGCTTCGTGGCATGCTTCCTGGACCAAATCCTTTACTGTCCTCATCATCGGCTTCGGAGCAGGTAATCCCCGCCTCTGGATCGATTTTCCTTAGTCCGCTTCCGTTGTCCGACGATTCAGAGGTGGCCCCATTAGAGGGGGCGTTCCACGGCCCTGGCAGCAGGCTTATTGCCGCGCCGATAGGGGACCGTGGACGGTTGTCGCTGGAACCCGCGGGCTGCTTATCAGTCCAGGGGTATCCGCACGCCGCGGTGGCCAGTACCTCCTATGGCACCGTTCCTGGTCAGCCCGGGTTAGCTCTCTTTGCTAACCCGGGGTCTAATCTTTCTGACCAGGGTAATGAGGATTACCTGCTAGGGTCGCCGTCTGACGACGTGGACATGGATGAAGACGTTTGTGCACCCCTCGCGGGGAATACAGGCGCCTTGTTCCACGGTTTTACTCACCCTGGAGTAAAGTCCGCGGCTCAGGTGGTGGCCCAGGGCGCTGCTGATGGCCAGCGGTACCGCATACCTCGGCTTGCCGAGGGTGTTGCTGGTGCTGGCCGGGCCCGTGGTGAGCCTATATATACCCCGCGCTCTGCCACGGTGCCTGCTCCTGGTCAAACCAGTGATATTCTCATGCCGGTGCTGTCAGGCCCGCGTGTTTTCCCTGGCTTGCCAGGTGTATCAGCATACCCGCCGTCAAGCTCTACTGCTTGCGCTCAGGAGGAAGACGAAGGACCCCGTCTTGTAGAGCGCTCGCAGTTAGCCACGGAGGAGGATTGGTATGACGCTTGCCAGTGGTTGGTGAGCGTTAGGCCTGATCTGCCCGTGGAGCAGTCGGCTAGCCAGCGTGTTCACACGCCGTGGTTAGCTGGGAAACCGACTGCTAACGCTATGCCTTCTCTGCCGCTGGCGGAGCATGTCGTTGACATGTTCAAGGCGGCGGAGTCGTCCATTAAGTCGAGTGGACGTCTCGCGAAGGCCCCTCGCGAGGTGGCCAGGCGTTGTCGCATCGTGCCCCTGGATTACCAGCGGTACGGTGTGGTACCCAAGCCCGGCGTGGATGACCGCGCGGCTTTGGGTGAGGATGCGCGGCCAGGCGCCCGTTCTGACACGGGTGTCTTGTGCGCGAACGCGTTGCGTTCGGCGAATACCGCGTTGCGTGATGCGGAGGAGAGTGGGAGGGCTTCGATTGCCGCTCTGTCCCACGTCTCCCAGCTGTTACAGGGGGTAGTAACGGCATCCGCATCGCGCCAGCCAAGTCCGGTCACTGTCCAGCGAACCATCCAGGATGGTATTAACCTGGCGCTGGACTGTGTGACTCGGGCGGTGACCAGGAGTGTCAGGGCAAGACGCACGTTTGCCCTGGACAATCTGTGCCCGTCTCAGGACCTGTACAATAGGCTACTGCGTACGCCTATGACGGGCCCTGGTCTTTTTGGAGGTGAGGGATGTCGCCACCTCCAGGAGACGGTCACCCTGGTGAATAACCAGAGGGCGCTGCGCGAGCAGTTTGATGTGCTGCGTCGTGCTAACGCTCGCGCCGCGGCCCCGGCGTATCGTCCCCTGCAGGCTCGAGGTGGTGCTGGCCAGGTCAGTGGCCAGCCACCGTCGCAGCGTCGGCCTCGGCCGCGTGCGATTCGGCCAGCAGCGAGGGGGGCGCAGGTTCCTCAGCCGCCGTCAGCCAGGCAGCCGCCCGCGCACCGAGGTGCGCGCGGGGCGGGGCGGGGCGCGCGAGGATCTGGGCGTGGTTATCGGTCCTGACAGGACGCTTACCGCGGTAAGAACCACTCCGGTGTGTATGGCGGCGGAGACAGTGCCGCTCTTGCATGCCTCGTGTCCACCGCGGTCCCTAGGTGGGCCGGTGGGAGGCCGGCTAGCCGGCCACATGCAAGAGTGGGAACGGTTAACTCAGGACCGTTTAGTCTTGCGATGGCTTTCCGTCGGGTATCATCCAGAGTGGGTGACAGGCCCGCCGTCGCGACTGTCTCTGGTGCCAATCTGGACTCCCATTCCGAGAGATCCAGAGCAAAGGTTGTGTATCGAGGAGGAGATAAATTCCCTCATACAAAAAGGAGCTATTCAGCCGGCACAAAGGTGTCCGGGCTTCTATTCAACCCTGTTCTTAGTAACAAAACGCACCGGTGGGTGGAGACCGATTCTCAACCTCAAGCCATTGAACAATTTCATCGAGACGCCCAGTTTCAAGATGGAAACGGTGCGCTCGGTGTTGGCGGGGTTGGAGAGGGGGATGTGGACGGCGTCGATAGATTTGAAGGACGCTTATTTCCACATCCCCATCCACGGGAGTTTCTGTCGCTTCCTGAGATTTGCATTCCAGGGCAGACAGTGGGAATTCAGGGTGTTGCCCTTCGGAATTTCCACGGCTCCTCGGGTTTTCACCCGTGTGGTTCTTGCGATCACAGCATACCTCCGCAGGAGAAGCATAGCAGTCCACACGTACATAGACGACTGGCTGTTGAAAGCGCACACCCGGGAAAGTTTGTCCGCCAATCTGGAGATTGTTTTGAAAATTCTCACAGACTTGGGCTGGATGATCAATTTCCCAAAATCAGAGCTGACTCCATCCCAGAAGTTTGTTTACCTGGGGATGTTCTTCGATCTAGAGACAGGATATGTTTATCCTACTCAGGAGAGAGTTCAAATACTCATCTCGTTGATTCAGTCAGTGTGCGACAGTCGTCATGTCCTGGCACGGGTTTACTTGAGAATGCTGGGGTTGATGGTTTCGTTGGAACCAGTCATTCCTCAGGCCGCCTTACGCAGGCGGCCGATCCAGTTGTTTCTCATGACACAATGGACCCAGAGTACAGGTTCGCTGGACTCGAATGTGTCAGTGTTGGCGCCTCTGATTCACCACCTGCAATGGTGGTTGAATACAGAGAATCTCTTGCCGGGGGTTTTGCTAACCCCTCCCCACCCTCAGGTGACTGTGTATACAGATGCATCGATGGAGGGCTGGGGAGCTTGCCTGGAAGAATCCACGATATCAGGGCTTTGGAATCTGGAACAGTCACAGGAACATATAAATCTACTGGAGCTAAGAGCAGTAGTCCTGGGCCTGGAACATTTCTTACAGAAAGTTCAGGGCAAGATTGTTCTTATTCGTTCAGACAACTCAACAGTTGTGACTTACATAAACCGCCAGGGCGGAACGAAGTCGCCCAGTCTCTGTATGATGACATGGAAACTGCTTTGTTGGTGTCTGGATCACCAGATTACCTTGAAAGCAGTTCATATTCCGGGAAGGTTAAACCTGCTAGCAGACTCATTGAGCCGAAGGATGAGTGTTTTACCCACGGAATGGCAACTAAATCAATGTGTGGCGGATCGTCTGTTCGACCATTGGGGGAAACCCAACATCGATTTGTTCGCAACGAAGAAGAATGCGAAGATGACGACGTACGTCTCTCCGATTCCGGATCCAAGCGCTTTCGCAACAGATGCGTTAGCTATCAGCTGGGGGAGAATGTATGCATACGCATTCCCTCCAGCAATCCTGATTCCAAAAATTCTTCAGAAAATCAGACAAGAGGAATGCCAAGTGCTTCTGATCGCCCCGGATTGGCCAAGCCGATCATGGTATACGGATCTGCTGGACCTTCTGGTCTGCAATCCGGTTCCTCTGCCTCTGATGGACGATATTATCTTCCAGGGCAAGGCCCTTCACAACAATCCGTCAATGTTCAGATTGACTGCGTGGATGTTGTCAAGGAATCTAGAATTAAGGAGGGCTTTTCTGAGCAAGCAGCCATGTTTATGGCCAAAGCCAGGAGGGGGTCAACCTCCAGAGCATATAATTATAAAATCAACAGATTTGCAGAATGGTGCTCAAAAAGATGTATTGATCCAATGGATTCATCTATTCAAGTAGTAGCTGATTTCCTCTGTCACCTCTATGATGCCTATAGCCTCAAGCCTAACTCTATTGCTGGTTATAAGTCAGCATTAATGTCTGTTATTCCTTGCTTGGCTAAGAGGGGAAGTGATGAAGTAAATACATTGAATGTATTAATTAAAGGCATGGGCAATCTAAGACCAAGGAATCCACCTGTGATTCCGTCTTGGAGTTTATCGCTAGTGCTTCAAGTACTAGGTGATAAGCCTTTTGAACCACTTAGTTCCATTTCTATGAAACTATTAACACTGAAGACTGTGTTTTTAATTGCTGCGGCCTCGGCTAGGCGTAGGAGTGAGATTCATGCCTTATCAGCCGAGGATGACCGTTTTGTGGTTTCAGGGGAAGGCCTTAAGCTGCTACCTAGGATTAATTTCTTGGCTAAAAATCAGTCGTTGAAATATCCAGGTCAACCTATTATTTTGCCTGCTTTAACTAGATATGATCCTAATTCTAAAGCATGGTGTCCCGTCCGTGCGCTGCGCCGGTACAAACAACGTACGGCGGCATGGCGCACCGACCAGTCAGCGTTATGGTTGTCATATATTGAACCCCATGGGAGGGCTTCTAAGGACACCATTTCCAGGTGGATTGTGGAATGCATTCAGTTTTGCCATAAATCCGCCACCGGGAAGCAGGTTGACGTGGCCAAGGCTCACAGTGTCCGCGGCGTAGTGACATCCACGGCCCTATTTAATGGGGTCCCTGTGGATGATATTATGTCGGTGGCTCAGTGGCACTGTGAGTCAAGTTTTACAGACCATTATCTCCGTGACACCTCTAATCCTCTCGCCTTGTCGGTTTTGAAAAAATAAATCGGTTTATATTTTTTGAGGTGATTTCCTCATTACTTATATATATCACAATTAATTTATGGAAACACCCACTTTTTTGGGCCTGCATCAGTCTTTACCAATGGGAAGATGATGTCAGCAGCCATTTTCAACAAGGTCAGTCTTGTTCATGTGTTGTCCGTTGTTGATTGTATTGTCACGATTACCCGTTATTAATATGGTGATGGTTTGTGTATTTGTGTGGTTCATTGTTGAGAGTTACGAAAATGGAGCTTTTTCGTCTCTGTCCTGTAGTACATGGCACTTGTACGTAGAGAGCGTATAGGACATTGAGGTCAGTCGACTCTTCCTCCCAGGAAGGAGGGGGGGGGGGAGCGCATATGACATTCGGTCATCTCTCATACATCGGTGGTGTTATCCGATGGTTAGTCAAATCCTGACTGTTTTTTCTTACAGTTTCAGAAGTTTAAGTGCCTTAAACGCAGAAAAGCGTATAGGGATGAGCTGGTCTTTTGACCTCGCCTCCCTCCCGCCAGATTCACTTTCGAATTCTGGCAATATCAAAAGTATTAGGGAGGTAAGTATACTCTTGAAGTGAAATAAACGAAATCTAGGATTTCTTTTTTCACGAGAGAGTTGATACTTACCTCCCTAGATACGGACCCGGCCTCTCCACCCCACAGAGGCTCGGTCTTCAGGCTCTTAATAGTTGCATGTGTGTCAGCCAATAATCTAGTCAGAGGAAGTGCTAGTCTGCGCATGCGCGGAGGTGGGGCTGGCATCCGCCAGACTACGCTCTGACTCCCTGCCCAGTAGGGGCACCTAACTGTTTTAAATCTGAGTGTTTATTGAGTGAAAGCCAATATTTAGCAATATCAAAAGTATTAGGGAGGTAAGTATCAACTCTCTCGTGAAAAAAGAAATCCTAGATTTCGTTTAAATTGTGACAGAATTTAGCAAGATAAAATGAAGAAAAGAAATTACGGTTTCCCAAACCACCACTCAAAAAGATGAAATAAGGGAAACTTACTTGTGATGACATCATCACAATTCTACGAATAGAACGCATGACAAGGTCCTGTTAATAGAACTATGGCAAACATTTGACTATCTAATTTAAAAATCGTATAATAATGGAGCAGATTCAACAACAAAATTGTTATTGAATACATCAACGGTTGCCTAGCCGCTCGGGCTTGACAGATCATCTTGTCAGCTTGTCAAATAATACTTGATCTACGCAAGTATTTCTTACAAATAGTGTTAATGTATGGAATCCTTTACCAACAGAAGCAATTAACACGCCAACATAAAACACATACAAAAACGACCTAGACTCATTCTTCAAGTCAAAGGGTTTTATATATATATATATCTAAGGTCGACTAACTCCCAAGATTGCACTCACTTCTTCTACACTGAAGTATTAGACTGCAATCACTGGAAAATCATCAGCCTGAACGTGACAGGATCCTATAATGATTGCAAAACTGTGTCCTATATTTAAATCAACGACATAGGAAAACAAGGCAGCTTCAAGACTTGGCTTAGGTATACTGATCAATTTGATATCCTAAACCATTCGATATTTATGCCCAGAGGCAGAAACTTAAAAGAGTTTGTATATATTTATTGATTCTTATATTTATAGTCTTAGAATCAATAATTTCATCTTTGTAATAACAAATGACATTGTGTTAGTAATCCCGATAAAAGGAAAGATTGAACACTGATACTTTATATTAACTGTCTGGATACTGAATTTTGCAGACGACATATTACAACTAATATCTCTGGACCTGCAAAATATTTTGAAAACATTTTGACCGAAAATTGTTGGTGGCTGCTTAAATCCAGATTCTCAGCCATTCCTCCACCCCTCCAGCGCAACCCCCACCCCACTCCAACCGGCCCGTCGCCAGCCCCCAGACAACAACTTCAACGAGCAAAAAACCCAAGACCCACCGAACAGTCCGGGAACAATCCGACCGAAAGTTGCCAGTGGCTTCACCGTTATCCAGTCAACTCGGCCCAAATACAACCCCCCCCCCCCCCCCCCCCCGGCCCACCCTCAACTCGGCCTAGTTCCAACTCGACCTAAGTTTATGCCTAACATGTGCGAATATACCCTTGGGTCGAGTTGACCCTACAGTATCACCCATAACCGCATACGAATGCACATATGCGCACACATGTATATACCTATAGGTGCACTAGTAGGCCGAACCGACACTGCGCTATTAACTGTACATATGAACATAGCTATAGCAATATTATTGGGCTAACCAGTATGCTTAAATAGGATAAAGTTTATCGAGTGTAGCAGGCCTACCTAGACTTCTATGGTAGCTACTACACACGATAATCTGTATACCATGACATACACGGAAATCTCGGTAATATCTTAAGATCGCCATTGTCTTACAAAGATAGTGCCTTTAGGAGTGTCTACGTCTTATGTAAAATAGTTGCGCGTTAGTGAAAATAATAGACACTAATAATTCTGACCGTCTTTTAATAAAGAGACGTAAACGCCAGTACGGTAAATATTATTAGATCCACCAACAGACGACTAATGCTGGTATAATACGACTGGTATAAGAGGGATCTCATATTTCCAAATCATCAATTTTTGAAGAAAAATTCCGAAATCAAGGATATAGAAAGATGAGATTCCCAATTATTCCATGCTTCCAGCCAGGTAAAAAGATTTCATCTTGAGAACAGCTCTTCAAGTGTGATACCAGCGATCGAAAAGAGAAGAAAGAAGCCAGTTAAATGCATTCCTAGGCCTATTTGACCATTAAATCGGGCCGACATGACTTTTTATCCTAGGCCGATCCGACTAATTTAAGTAGGCCGGGTTGGCAATTGGACCGACTCGACTGGAATTCGCTTCACCAACAACCCTCAGCCAGACCACCCCCAAACAAAACCAGCAAATCCCGAGTCCCCGCCCCCCCCCCCCAAAACCACCGTCCGGAGGCCTGCAGCAACCCAGTCAAAATAGAGCAAAAAAATTACGCTAGAAAAGGGAAAACAACCAAAAATCTGGAAAAAATTAAAACAAAGCGAACTCACCGAAACTATGTCAACGCAGAAGAATTCGGCTTATATTCCGTCTTCCTGCTCCCTTATCCGCTTGATTATCTTTTCTAAGCGACTATTGTTCTTGTAGACATTAATCTTTTAGTCATACTGATCCCTATGAAACCTTTACTGATCTAATTCTTTTCAGCGACTGACAAAACTATACTACGATTTACGCCAGATCACGGTTTTTCCCTATACAAATTCACTCCCTTTGATTAAAATAAATATGTCAACCTGCCGACATAAGAGGTAAAAGGAGCGAGAAAAAACGCTGAATGGCCCGAAGACAACTGGCCATCTAAAGTTGGATTTAGTAAAAATCGTATCTCGAGATAATGCGTAGAATAGATTGACTTATCGGCTGATGATATGCGCATATAAAATAATCTGCAACAAAAAACCCCATACGGCAACCAGTCAGAAGAGTCTTTAATTACGTTGAAAATTGTCACTGATAAACGAATAAATGTCTCAATAGACTACAATTCCAAGAGAGACTGGCAATGAATATTTCCAGCCATTCAACATTTCCAATATTAAACAAATACGGAAATATGACTAAATCTTAGGCAAGAATATGACAAGATTCTAGGAAAGCGAAGATGTAAACCGGACTTGAAGAACAAAACTGGAACCCCAGGAAGTTCTCTATCACCTGAAATCCAAAAACAGGAAGACAGACCCGGAAGCTAATCCTAGAACAATAGAAAGATCCATGAAAACCGGAAATGACCTTATCCCCGGCTGTACGAAATCCGGGTGTGGGAAAAACGGAAAACGGAAATGCGTAACCGGAAGTAGATACAGGAAACTGATCAAAATTCTACAACCCGGATGTACAGAATTACCGGAAGAGGAAGCTGAACCGGAAACGGATATAGATGAATGATGCAATGCCCGGTCTAACAGACCCAGATAAGTATTCTTCCTACCGGAAGTAGCAACACTACTACCAGAAGAGGAAGCTGAAAAACCAGAAACGGAAATAGATGAATGATGCAATGCCAGGTCCAACAGACCCAGATAAGCATTCTTCCTACCGGAAGTAGCAACACTACTACCGGAAGAGGAAGCTGAAAAACCGGAAACGGAAGTAGACGAATGATGCAATGCCACATTCTTCCTACCGGAATCGGAACTCTATAGCCGGAAACGGCGGAAGTTGACGAAAAAGCCAGATTATCATGAGTCACCGGATGTTCAGCCAAGCCAGAAACAATCACGGTGCTCATTTCCGGATGCCCGGTAAAACCAGAAGACAATCCGGACGGCAAACCCGCTTGCCCGGACAAGCCAGGAGCAGAGACGGGAGCAGAGGCGATCGGCGATCCTAAAACATTCCTGGCAATCGGTATCACGGAGAAACGAACTTTTGCATGTGATGACAAATCGGAGGCTTCTTAAGGACACTTCCTTTGAAAAATAAGAAATGATAAGAAATAAATCAGCTAGCTTTTATGAGGATACGTCATATGCGTACTTAAGAAAGTGACTGAAGAAAGGAATCATAATGATTCCTGAATGATGATGTTTGAGGGCACTAGGAACTACGTTAATAGGAGTGGTACTGGCTATTTTATAACATGGTACTCTTGATGGTATATAATAGGCCTGGTTACTCTAACCTCGAAAACGGGAGTAGTGACACGAAAACTGGTAACTCAAAAACTAGAGTTACAAACACCTCTAAAACACCATGATATAAAAAGTTAAACATAACTTAGGAAGGATGGGTTTCATGGTAGGCATTATTCGTGTCAAATATAGTAATAACTGAAAACTTTCAGTAGCAAAGCTAAAACTTTTATATCAGATTGATAGCAGGCAAACTGTACTGCTAGCAGAATATTTGAAAAGTGAATCAGTTTTCACATTTGGGACCTACTGCGCATGCGCGAGCGTGCTTAGTGACAGGCGTCACCAAGGAGTGTGTACAGACTGGTGCCAGTCTAATGTAAGGCTAATGCAGGGGGTCCCTCTACCAGAAGCCTGGTTGAGGGTCTACATGGTGATGGTATTGGCATTAGGGAGTATGTAAGCGAGTATAAAAATTTTATTCTGATAGCTAAATGCAGATATTTGATTTAGCAAGTAGTGATTGAACGGTAATGGATGTTTTTGTGGTGTAATAACAACTCCGGATTTCGACAGCCAGGAAATACCGGTGGGAGGAGATGAGGCTCGAACCAGCACTCATCTACCATCCAACAGAGAAGGTTGTGAAGAGACTAGAACCCTGGCATACACTTGGGTTCTGCCATCTGACTCATAGAGTGCTAAACTTCCATGGTTTAGACCGCGCTCCCCCCCCCCCTCTTTTGTCCACATAAAATTCAGAGGGCTGTCAATGGGGATGCAACACCCACCAGACCCGTGTCAGCCCCAAGTCTCAGCTAGGGCAGTCCAGTAGAGTGCAAATAAGCTACTACAACTTCTAATTTTGAAAAAATATCAGTATATCGATTAGATTTTCAAATTGGAATGAGTCTAATGTCTGTTTGAGAGGATAAGTATACTCTTGTACCAGACCATTTACCTAAGCAGTCTGGTATTTCGACTGTAAGTAAATATATTTATAGTCACTTAATTAATGTAAACACTCACCATTTTGAGCGCTTGATCTTTTCTTGTTCATCACAGGAGCTCGGCCCAATCCACGGTCGTACTCAAGTCATGTGCATAGCCATTGTTCAGTGTGAGTGGAAGACTTTGTGATGTGTGCGGAGTAGTGGTCGGATGTGGCTTAGTTTAGATTCGATAAATTGGCGATGGCTACCGGATTAAGTGCGCTGGAGATGTCGCGAAGGTAGAAATCAGAGAATGACGACTCGGCATGCCATTGCTACAGACATCACCTCCTCTAATGAGACACCCTTATAAAGGGCCGATGATGCTGCTAGTGCTCGGACCTGATGGGCATTCGCACGATCAATCTGCTTTCCTGTAGCGATTTTGTGCGATATCTGAATAGCATCAACTATCCAACGAGAAATAGTATCTTTCGAGGCGCGTAAATGAGGAGCTTTGAGACATAACCACAGAGATTTTCGGTCATCTCTCCACTCCTCAGTACGTTTCTTATACATTTTCAGACATCTGACAGGACACCAAGCAGAAGAGTTTGGGTCATGTCTAGTTAAACTTGGCAAATTGATCGGCTGTCCTGGATATTTAAGTGACTGATTCTTTGCCAGGAAACAAAGACGTGGAAGTAGTCTTAAACCTTCACCTGATAGTAAACACTCACCATTTTGAGCGCTTGATCTTTTCTTGTTCATCACAGGAGCTCGGCCCAATCCACGGTCGTACTCAAGTCATGTGCATAGCCATTGTTCAGTGTGAGTGGAAGACTTTGTGATGTGTGCGGAGTAGTGGTCGGATGTGGCTTAGTTTAGATTCGATAAATTGGCGATGGCTACCGGATTAAGTGCGCTGGAGATGTCGCGAAGGTAGAAATCAGAGAATGACGACTCGGCATGCCATTGCTACAGACATCACCTCCTCTAATGAGACACCCTTATAAAGGGCCGATGATGCTGCTAGTGCTCGGACCTGATGGGCATTCGCACGATCAATCTGCTTTCCTGTAGCGATTTTGTGCGATATCTGAATAGCATCAACTATCCAACGAGAAATAGTATCTTTCGAGGCGCGTAAATGAGGAGCTTTGAGACATAACCACAGAGATTTTCGGTCATCTCTCCACTCCTCAGTACGTTTCTTATACATTTTCAGACATCTGACAGGACACCAAGCAGAAGAGTTTGGGTCATGTCTAGTTAAACTTGGCAAATTGATCGGCTGTCCTGGATATTTAAGTGACTGATTCTTTGCCAGGAAACAAAGACGTGGAAGTAGTCTTAAACCTTCACCTGTGTTGACAAAACGGTCTTGTTCGGCAGAAAGTGCATGTATTTCGCTTCTCCTTCTCGCCGACGCTGCTGCAACCAAGAAAACTGATTTAATAGTTAACAGTTTAATGTCTATAGATCTAATTGGTTCAAAGGGAGCATGCCCTAAAACCTGTAGAACAAGAGATAGATTCCATGCTGGGATAGGAATTGGCTGTCTAGGTCGCAGATTGCTCATTCCTTTAATAACTTCATTCAAGGTGTCATTCTCCACTCCTTCAATGGCCAGACTGGGAATGACTAAAGCTAATGCAGACATATATGCTGCTAGGGTTGAAGGTACAAGTTTGTCAGCTTCGTATAAATGACAGATAAAATCTGCTACGTGTTGAACAGATGCAGAAAAGGGATTGATAACTCTTCCTTTACACCACTCTGTAAATTTGCTGATTCTAAAATTATGTTTTTGTGGTTGAACCTCTTCTGGCTGAAGCAACAAACTTCGCTGCTTGCTCAGAAAAGCCACCCTCAATTGCACGCTGCTTGATAACATCCATGCAGTCAATTTGAACATTTCTGGTCTGTCGTGAAGGTACAGACCCATGTTCTGAGAGATTAGATCTCTTCTGTCTGGAAGAGGGATTGGATTGCAGACCAGAAGGTCCAGCAGATCCGTAAACCATGATCGGCCTGGCCAATAAGGGGCGATCAGTAGCACTTGGCACATTCCTTCTCTTATCTTTGCCAGAACCTTTGGGATGAGAATTGTTGGAGAATACGCATACACGTACAATCCCTTCCAACTTATCACCAGTGCGTCTACCGCTAGAGCTAGCGGGTCCGGGATCGGTGACACGTAAGTGACCATCTTTGCGTTTTGTTTCATCGTAAACAGGTCGACATTTGGCTTGCCCCAATGTTTGAATAGAACCTCCGCTACCGACTGGTTGAGCTGCCATTCCGTCGGACGACAAACCGTCCTTCAACTGAGAGCATCCGCTAGGATGTTCAATCTTCCTGGAATGTGTGCTGCCCGAAGAATAATATTCCTCTCTTGGCACCACAGCAGAAGGTTCCAAATCATCATACAGAACTCTGGTGATCTCGTCCCGCCTTGGCGGTTCAAATAAGACACCACTGTTGAGTTGTCTGTCCTTATTATGACAATCTTGTCTTGAATTAGACTCTCGAACTTTCGAAGTGCCAATACCACCGCTAATAGTTCGAGAACATTGATATGTTTCTGCGCATTGGTCTGATCCCATTCCCCTGACACTGACTGATCATCCAATACTGCTCCCCAACCCGTCGTCCATGCATCTGTGAAGATGGACATCTGAGGTTGTAGAGGAACACCTCGCAGGAGATTCTGTTCTGATAACCACCACTGAAGGTGGAATATCAATGGATCTTTCACTGGTATCGTCAGAGATAACGGATCCGTTCTCTGAGACCAGAATGACATTAGATATATCTGAATTGGCCTGCGCCTGAGTGCCGCATATGGAACCACCTTCTCCAGAGATACTAGTAAACCCAGTATTCTGAGAAATTGGCGCGCCGTCAGATAGGCTCCTAGAGAAACCGACTCCAAAACTGCAATCAGGCTCTTGACTTTGCTCTCCGCCATAAAAGCTACGCCGTCCCTGAGATTGAAAAAAATTCCCAGATAAACAAACTCCTGGGATGGAGTCAATTCTGATTTCTCTAGATTCACAATCCATTCTAGATCCTTTAACAAGGCTAGGACTACCTGCAGATTGTTGCGTAGAGTGACTGGGTTCCCCGCCTTTAGCAGCCAGTCGTCTATGTAAGAATGAACAGCTATGTTTCTCCTGCAAAGGAAAGAAGTCATGGCGAGAACCACTTTGGTGAAGACCCTCGGTGCCGTGGTCAGGCCGAACGGAAGCGCATTGAATTCCCAAACATTGTCTTGGAAAGCAAAGCGAAGGTATTTCTGAAAAGGAATTGACATTGGGATATGAAAATAAGCATCCTTCAGATCTATCGACACTGCCCACATGCCTTTTCACAGCCCTGTTATTACTGCTGCCACAGTCTCCATCTGAAATTTGGGAGAAAGAATAAATTTGTTCAACGGTTTGAGGTTTAGAATTGGTCTCCAACCTCCGGTACGTTTCGGAATGAGGAACATCATCGAATAGAAGCCTAGAGATGACTGATTGCGGACTAGATAAATCGCATTCTTCTGATGAGGTGATTCTATTTCTGAGCAAATGGCATCTAGACGATCGGATTCCCTTGGAACAGGAGTCCATATTGGAGTCGATGTTAACGGAACTAACGATTGATGGATGAGCTAGTCCGGTTCGTAGCCGTTTCTTATCCATTGACAGACTAAACAATCTCACACGACCTGTTCCCATTGGCTTAAGAACAGTTGAAGTCTGCCTCCGACGGAAGGAATCTGCACACAGCTGGCGGTCAAGATTGGACGTGAAGATGCTAAATCGCTTGGGTGAAGATTCTCGACTCCTTTCGTTCCTGACGTCACCGGAACTGGTCCCCACCGGAAACCCGCAAGGACCGACCCCCATGGCCGCCCCGCGGCTTCTTGGAATATGACGGTCTGGAACCGCCGCCACGGTTATCCTTACAGTAACCGCCGCGGCCTGAACCGCCACCCTTCCTGTCATCTTCATACAGCCTCTTATTAGAGGATTTGTATGAAGATGAACGGCCAGACCCTTGAGAGCCGGATGGCTGATGGGCATCATGACCTGAAGGATGGATGGGAGATCTTGGACGCTGTCTCTGCTGCTCCTGTCGATGTTGCCTGTAGGACTGCTGCGGCTGTGTCCTCTTAGTCGACTTCCATGACTTGCCGACTACCTCCTGCTCTGCAACCATTGACGCGACCTTGGAGAGAGCTTGTCGTGCCAAGCCGCCAAACAATCCTGGACCGATGAAAGGCGCAGACGACAACGCAGCCCTCATCTCTGGTCCTGGTTCTACGCAATCGAGAACCATTCTCCGCCGCTCTGCCAATGTCCTGGTGATCACCCTGGCCAGGCAATCTTGAGACAGGCGCATGGTGTCCCGAATAACTCCGGGAACAGCCTCTGGCACCTGCCCACCCTCCTCCGAGCAGGACAGCATTCCCTGCAGGAGGGTAAGCCTAAGCTCATTAAACGGATCTTTATTGGTCTGGGAAACCAAAGGACGAGAACGCCCCTTAGACTTCCCAGCCAACGGCCTGTTCAGCGCCTCTCGCTCCCCGACAGAAAGCCGTGGAACCCGGGCATACTGATGGTAGGCCTGCTCCGGAAAACAGACCCTACTCCTCAGCCCCTTGGGGGCTTTGGGCAGTGCATACTCCGGCTGAACCAGACGGCATGCCGCAACTTCCAGCATGTCGGAAGTCTGCGTGTCCAACGGGAGTGTCGGCATGGCAGAAGAGCCACTTTACTGAGCGCTAGCCGCTCGCTCTGACATCCGTTCCATCGCCGCATCGCGCTGAGATCCAAGTTCAGATGCCAACCCGAGACGGTCGGACATCCAGCCAAGGACCTGCACCCATTCAGCTTCGGTGCAGAAAACGGATTCGTCCATTAAAGAACTACCGTTCTCATCTTCCCTCTCTCCCTTGGATGAGAAGGCCACTGACGATCCATGCTGTGAGCTATGGGACGCACCTCTACTAACATAGGGCGCATCCATAGCCCAACCACCAGCGGCACCGGTGTCCAGCGAATCGCCAGACACGGATTCCCCGCAGTCCATCGGCTCCAACACGGGAGGCGGGACCACGACCACTTTGCCTACGGCAGGCGACAGCAATCCGATAGGAGCCGCGCCTAACACCGCCAGGAGGCCGGTAGGAACCGCAAAACACGGCTCCACCGACACCACGGGTTGCACAAACCCTGGATGGAAAATGCCTGATGGAACGTCGACATCACCATCCGCCTGGCAAACCCGTACAAATCCTGAGGGAGACCCCTGGGAAGTACTGGGCATTGCCGTCATCGAGATATCCGGCATGCCGGAATCTTCCATGAGAAGATCTTCCTCCTCCACCGTCGGCTCTTGAGCCAAGGACAGAGAAGGGGCAGGTGCGTGTCCCTCCGTAGAACTAGCCGGACCACCTAAAGGTTGCCCTGCACCAGCCTGCATCGAGGGGACCATGGACTGCAATGAGTCGAACATTGCCTTGAACAGGGCCGCCAATACGCCCAGTGCTGAATCCATACGAGTATTCAGACGACCTTCCAGTCCTCTCAACGACGCCTGATCCAGCTTGGCCGCCTTGTCCCTCGTGATCCTCTCCAAGCGCGCACGTCGATCCCGATCAAATTCTGCCACCATCTTCGACGACCACTTGGCGCACACATCACATGGGCTTCCCACTTTACACTTCGCGCAAGCTACACAGTGATGACCAGAGTATTTGCGCTTCATGAACCTGTTGCACTTCTGACATAGTGTCCTGGTTCTTGGCTTTCTGTGAACACAAAGAAGAATTAAAACGCTGCACATGACTGATGATGAGCAATACGCACAATAGATCTGATAGTAAAATTGAATTACTAGGAAAACATTAACTTTTGTCTCAATTAATGATAATCAAGCCTCAGGAAGGAAATATTTTAAACTTTTTTTTAAAACAACCTAGACGTTAACTAACGTTAAAACGACCAGGAAATAACTGCCAATCGCTACAAATACCCTCGACAATGAAGCGAGAGCTAAAAATCGGCATAAATAGAGTGCATAGACATGCGAAGCCAAGCGGAATAAACATCATGGGCGCCGCCATCTTGGCTAAGAGCGCATCCATCTTAGAAAGAACCGACTCGCAGAGAGAAAGAACTGAGTACCCGGATTAACACTAATAAGCTAACGGGTACCGGGCGACTCCAACAATGGCTACCATTTTAGAATAATGTGCCAATTTAAGGAAATTTCAAACAGTCATTATGGCACGAATGTATAAATTCTAGCTTGATACAACCTGCCCCTGTGATGATTTCCCTTTGTCTTCCATGATGCCAACAGTAACGCACTCCAGCAGCGCTTAAATCAGTTAAAATTGAAAATTTTAAGAGCTTTGACAAAACGTGACTTTCTCAAGTCGCAAAATAGACGAATCTGACTGTGATTGGGAATTAACTCGGTACCTGCGGCTATGGTAATTCCCGGACACAGTATGGGCAGGACCAGGAGAGTGCGGAGTTTTAATTGTTTATTTTGAGCCTTACTAGATAATAGGCATTATCATAATAGTACATCTGGTAAGTATTATTCGAAGTAGAATGCGCATGCGCGAGGTTGGGGCCGGCATCCGGCTGACTGTTACGTCTACCTGCCCATTAAGGGCACCTATCTTTTTTAATCTGGGGTTATTGAGTCAAGGTCAATATTTAGGAAATATCATAGTGTTAGGGAGGTAAGTATAACAACTCTCGTGAAATAAGAAATCCGCAATTTCGTTTATTTACCTCAATAACCTCGACATAATTTCCGGTGGTTGGATGAGTGGTATGAGCTTGGGGTTGAAAACATAGTAAGCCACCTAGAGACTGGTTTGGTATCTAGACCTATGTTTTCACGATTTAGGGATTTTACCTAATTAATATGGTTCTAAACATGCAGATTGGCATCTGGTGGTTTCCGAGTCCTTACGACATATATATATATATATATATATATATATATATATATATATTGCATTTCCAATGGCTTATATTGCATTTCCAACATAAAGCCCTCTAGTACTGAACATTTCTAAGTTCACCTAGATGCTAGTAGATTATAGTGACTCATACACGCCAATGTGGGGCGCACATGGGAGCTATGAGCTTAGCAAACAGGCACGAGAGACCGTTTGCTAAGCTCATAGCTCTTGTGTATGTTGAATTTCTCTGAGTTTTGGGCCAAGAATGACCATGAGCAAAATATCTATCGTGTTTCAATAATTTCATTCGTTCGTGCCGAGAATCTCATCGTGTGCGCTGAACAAAGCTAATAGCTTAGCTGACATAATCGATTAACCAAATGACAACGTACAGCTCTCACGTGATTTTAAAAGTTCAAATAAGTTATACCAAAATTATTGACAGATGTGTCTCCAGAACATGGATTTTAATCGGGTCACCATGGCCGTGACCTCAAATTTGTCACACATCTTTATGACTTCATGGGCAACCTTTCCTCAAATTTTGATTACTGTATGGTATACGAAAAACCTGAAACTACGGCCCAGAATGAGCTTTTGTGACTGATTGAGTGACTGACTAATACAGCGATTTATTAACATGCAACCCGCCGATAAAAAAAAACCCATTTAATATACATATACACATATTTCAAGTTTATTTTATAAAAGATTTACATTAGAAACATATTCATACAATTTAAAATGTGAAAATAAAATGATGTCCATTGCACACTTAACTAGATGATGGTGGGACCCAGGAAGTGCCAGTACCAGAATCCATACGGGCGATATCCTGGGTCACTTGAGTCAGATCCTGAACAAATATACGCACCTGAAATTTACATAAAATACCTGTTTGTATTACATCAAAATAAATTGCATTTTGTATCGCTAAACACATCCATTTCAGAAATGGTGTCGCTGAAACATAATGCTGTATCCATAATACTGCTTAGCAACACAATTTTCAAAATCAATAGTAGCTACCACATAAAAATAACAACACAATAAACTAGTAAGATTGATACTGTCAATAATATAAAATTGCACTACAGAAATGAGTCCAATAGGCAAAAACAATTCTTGCACTAATGTCAGTTTAGTTTCATTTATTCATTATGAAGATGAATTGATTAGTATCTATAAACAATTATACAATTAGTACAGGTTAGTGAATCCTATCTTGCACTGAGAATGACTAGAGCGATGCAGGAGTGAATGCTTAGACTACTGGCTAGGTACAGGTGCAGGATTAGTGGCAGCCGTAGATTCCCCCTTCTTCAGATCACGTACCACATCAGTAAGGTCTTGAATAAACATTTCAATCTGTGAGAGAGGTAAGCAACAGCACAGCAAACAATCAGTGCAACTACACACAGGATAGGTTAGTGAGCATACAATCTACATGTAAAGACTAGCTTACTGAGCATACAAGACTACGTGTGCATTTTCGTGACTGACTGGGTTAGTGAGTCAATGGCTTGCTTCCTAATTCTGCGTTTTTCGCATACCGGAGGTGAAAGATTTACTGATGTGGTTCCTTGAACCACGAACTAGTTACTGGTTCATAAATTTCTAAATGGTGGCACCCAGCTAAATTTTACAACTTATTTGAATGACGAAATCTTGTCGCTATTTTAGTGAATGCCGTCCTCTGAATTTAAAACTTAAATCGAAATACTATAAAAATATTTGCTAAAGTTAAGTCAATTTCGAATGCCTGTCGGTTCAGAACATATCCACGATAACACGAGCATCAAATATTGCCAATTCACAAATCCCATTTTGGCATTCTGGTTCGTGAGGATGAATCAAGTCAGTAAATTCACTGACGTGGTCAGTCACAAAAAAGCACCCCAAGTTGGCTTAGTGAGCATACAGACTAAACTATGAGCAGTGAATAATATGCAGCCTACCTTACTTCATCAGATTTCATACAGTAACATTAAAATGGTGTCCACACATTGTGAGTATGGTAAGTGAACATGCTTTATAGCCACAGACAGTTCTCATGCATTCAAGTTATGTGCAGTGAACATAAGTGCTGTCTTGTGCAACACTACGGCGTATTTTATATTTTCAATACTATGGTTATTTTTTAATAATTCTGATCGCGTTGACACAAGATTTTAAGACAAATTATTACCAGTATGGTGAAACGGTAGATGCTGTATGATCGCGGTAATAAAACGGTTATTTTTTAGAAATAGTTCTTTGAAAAAATATATAATATATCATCTTTCTCTCTAAATGCGTTTCAAAGGAACATCTGGATTTTGAATGGCTAGAAATGTGCGTGCAATAAACACATGCACACAGACACACTGAAGTACTTGTGCGTACAGATTCACTCACAACATAGGGTCTACTCTTTTTTGTTTATTTATGTTTACTGCTTTGAAACATTCTCGTTTAACCATTTAATAAAAGTCAAACTGTTGGATATTTTGAAACTAATTGAACTGGACCTAGTGCTCTCATAAGCAGCAACTGCTCTCCTAGTCAAATTAGTCTCAAAATATTGAAACATTTGTTGTTACTGTCCTGTAAGCGTTGAAGGGTGTTAATGGTGAATCTGTACTGCATCAGTTGCTTATAATAATTTATGTGTTCTAATTACTATGAAATCACAAGGATTAAATGCAGGAGAGTAATTACAGGTAAAACAAAATGCATGATTACTATACTAGTATTATTAACCCGTTAATACTGAAGGTAAATATCCAGATTTCAGATGAGGTGATTTAAACGAAATCTAGGATTTCTTTTTTCACGAGAGAGTTGATACTTACCTCCCTAATACTTTTGATATTGCTAAATATTGGCTTTCACTCAATAAACACTCAGATTTAAAACAGTTAGGTGCCCCTACTGGGCAGGGAGTCAGAGCGTAGTCTGGCGGATGCCAGCCCCACCTCCGCGCATGCGCAGACTAGCACTTCCTCTGACTAGATTATTGGCTGACACACATGCAACTATTAAGAGCCTGAAGACCGAGCCTCTGTGGGGTGGAGAGGCCGGGTCCGTATCTAGGGAGGTAAGTATCAACTCTCTCGTGAAAAAAGAAATCCTAGATTTCGTTTATTTCACTTCAAGAGTATACTTACCTCCCTAATACTTTTGATATTGCCAGAATTCGAAAGTGAATCTGGCGGGAGGGAGGCGAGGTCAAAAGACCAGCTCATCCCTATACGCTTTTCTGCGTTTAAGGCACTTAAACTTCTGAAACTGTAAGAAAAAACAGTCAGGATTTGACTAACCATCGGATAACACCACCGATGTATGAGAGATGACCGAATGTCATATGCGCTCCCCCCCCCCTCCTTCCTGGGAGGAAGAGTCGACTGACCTCAATGTCCTATACGCTCTCTACGTACAAGTGCCATGTACTACAGGACAGAGACGAAAAAGCTCCATTTTCGTAACTCTCAACAATGAACCACACAAATACACAAGCCATCACCATATTAATAACGGGTAATCGTGACAATACAATCAACAATGGACAACACATGAACAAGACTGACCTTGTTGAAAATGGCTGCTGACATCATCTTCCCATTGGTAAAGACTGATGCAGGCCCAAAAAAGTGGGTGTTTCCATAAATTAATTGTGAAATATATAAGTAATGAGGAAAAAACCTCCTCAAAAAATATAAACCGATTTATTTTTTCAAAACCGACAAGGCGAGAGGATTAGAGGTGTCACGGAGATAATGGTCTGTAAAACTTGACTCACAGTGCCACTGAGCCACCGACATAATATCATCCACAGGGACCCCATTAAATAGGGCCGTGGATGTCACTACGCCGCGGACACTGTGAGCCTTGGCCACGTCAACCTGCTTCCCGGTGGCGGATCTATGGCAAAACTGAATGCATTCCACAATCCACCTGGAAATGGTGTCCTTAGAAGCCCTCCCATGGGGCTCAATATATGACAACCATAACGCTGACTGGTCGGTGCGCCATGCCGCCGTACGTTGTTTGTACCGGCGCAGCGCCCGGACGGGACACCATGCTTTAGAATTAGGATCATATCTAGTTAAAGCAGGCAAAATAATAGGTTGACCTGGATATTTCAACGACTGATTTTTAGCCAAGAAATTAATCCTAGGTAGCAGCTTAAGGCCTTCCCCTGAAACCACAAAACGGTCATCCTCGGCTGATAAGGCATGAATTTCACTCCTACGCCTAGCCGAGGCCGCAGCAATTAAAAACACAGTCTTCAGTGTTAATAGTTTCATAGAAATGGAACTAAGTGGTTCAAAAGGCTTATCACCTAGTACTTGAAGCACTAGCGATAAACTCCAAGACGGAATCACAGGTGGATTCCTTGGTCTTAGATTGCCCATGCCTTTAATTAATACATTCAATGTATTTACTTCATCACTTCCCCTCTTAGCCAAGCAAGGAATAACAGACATTAATGCTGACTTATAACCAGCAATAGAGTTAGGCTTGAGGCTATAGGCATCATAGAGGTGACAGAGGAAATCAGCTACTACTTGAATAGATGAATCCATTGGATCAATACATCTTTTTGAGCACCATTCTGCAAATCTGTTGATTTTATAATTATATGCTCTGGAGGTTGACCCCCTCCTGGCTTTGGCCATAAACATGGCTGCTTGCTCAGAAAAGCCCTCCTTAATTCTAGATTCCTTGACAACATCCACGCAGTCAATCTGAACATTGACGGATTGTTGTGAAGGGCCTTGCCCTGGAAGATAATATCGTCCATCAGAGGCAGAGGAACCGGATTGCAGACCAGAAGGTCCAGCAGATCCGTATACCATGATCGGCTTGGCCAATCCGGGGCGATCAGAAGCACTTGGCATTCCTCTTGCCTGATTTTCTGAAGAATTTTTGGAATCAGGATTGCTGGAGGGAATGCGTATGCATACATTCTCCCCCAGCTGATAGCTAACGCATCTGTTGCGAAAGTGCTTGGATCCGGAATCGGAGAGACGTACGTCGTCATCTTCGCATTCTTCTTCGTTGCGAACAAATCGATGTTGGGTTTCCCCCAATGGTCGAACAGACGATCCGCCACACATTGATTTAGTTGCCATTCCGTGGGTAAAACACTCATCCTTCGGCTCAATGAGTCTGCTAGCAGGTTTAACCTTCCCGGAATATGAACTGCTTTCAAGGTAATCTGGTGATCCAGACACCAACAAAGCAGTTTCCATGTCATCATACAGAGACTGGGCGACTTCGTTCCGCCCTGGCGGTTTATGTAAGTCACAACTGTTGAGTTGTCTGAATGAATAAGAACAATCTTGCCCTGAACTTTCTGTAAGAAATGTTCCAGGCCCAGGACTACTGCTCTTAGCTCCAGTAGATTTATATGTTCCTGTGACTGTTCCAGATTCCAAAGCCCTGATATCGTGGATTCTTCCAGGCAAGCTCCCCAGCCCTCCATCGATGCATCTGTATACACAGTCACCTGAGGGTGGGGAGGGGTTAGCAAAACCCCCGGCAAGAGATTCTCTGTATTCAACCACCATTGCAGGTGGTGAATCAGAGGCGCCAACACTGACACATTCGAGTCCAGCGAACCTGTACTCTGGGTCCATTGTGTCATGAGAAACAACTGGATCGGCCGCCTGCGTAAGGCGGCCTGAGGAATGACTGGTTCCAACGAAACCATCAACCCCAGCATTCTCAAGTAAACCCGTGCCAGGACATGACGACTGTCGCACACTGACTGAATCAACGAGATGAGTATTTGAACTCTCTCCTGAGTAGGATAAACATATCCTGTCTCTAGATCGAAGAACATCCCCAGGTAAACAAACTTCTGGGATGGAGTCAGCTCTGATTTTGGGAAATTGATCATCCAGCCCAAGTCTGTGAGAATTTTCAAAACAATCTCCAGATTGGCGGACAAACTTTCCCGGGTGTGCGCTTTCAACAGCCAGTCGTCTATGTACGTGTGGACTGCTATGCTTCTCCTGCGGAGGTATGCTGTGATCGCAAGAACCACACGGGTGAAAACCCGAGGAGCCGTGGAAATTCCGAAGGGCAACACCCTGAATTCCCACTGTCTGCCCTGGAATGCAAATCTCAGGAAGCGACAGAAACTCCCGTGGATGGGGATGTGGAAATAAGCGTCCTTCAAATCTATCGACGCCGTCCACATCCCCCTCTCCAACCCCGCCAACACCGAGCGCACCGTTTCCATCTTGAAACTGGGCGTCTCGATGAACTTGTTCAATGGCTTGAGGTTGAGAATCGGTCTCCACCCACCGGTGCGTTTTGTTACTAAGAACAGGGTTGAATAGAAGCCCGGACACCTTTGTGCCGGCTGAATAGCTCCCTTTTGTATGAGGGAATTTATCTCCTCCTCGATACACAACCTTTGCTCTGGATCTCTCGGAATGGGAGTCCAGACTGGCACCAGAGACAGTCGCGACGGCGGGCCTGTCACCCACTCTGGATGATACCCGACGGAAAGCCATCGCAAGACTAAACGGTCCTGAGTTAACCGTTCCCACTCTTGCATGTGGCCGGCTAGCCGGCCTCCCACCGGCCCACCTAGGGACCGCGGTGGACACGAGGCATGCAAGAGCGGCACTGTCTCCGCCGCCATACACACCGGAGTGGTTCTTACCGCGGTAAGCGTCCTGTCAGGACCGATAACCACGCCCAGATCCTCGCGCGCCCCGCCCCGCCCCACGCGCACCTCGGTGCGCGGGCGGCTGCCTGGCTGACGGCGGCTGAGGAACCTGCGCCCCCCTCGCTGCTGGCCGAATCGCACGCGGCCGAGGCCGACGCTGCGACGGTGGCTGGCCACTGACCTGGCCAGCACCACCTCGAGCCTGCAGGGGACGATACGCCGGGGCCGCGGCGCGAGCGTTAGCACGACGCAGCACATCAAACTGCTCGCGCAGCGCCCTCTGGTTATTCACCAGGGTGACCATCTCCTGGAGGTGGCGACATCCCTCACCTCCAAAAAGACCAGGGCCCGTCATAGGCGTACGCAGTAGCCTATTGTACAGGTCCTGAGACGGGCAGATTGTCCAGGGCAAACGTGCGTCTTGCCCTGACACTCCTGGTCACCGCCCGAGTCACACAGTCCAGCGCCAGGTTAATACCATCCTGGATGGTTCGCTGGACAGTGACCGGACTTGGCTGGCGCGATGCGGATGCCGTTACTACCCCCTGTAACAGCTGGGAGACGTGGGACAGAGCGGCAATCGAAGCCCTCCCACTCTCCTCCGCATCACGCAACGCGGTATTCGCCGAACGCAACGCGTTCGCGCACAAGACACCCGTGTCAGAACGGGTGCCTGGCCGCGCATCCTCACCCAAAGCCGCGCGGTCATCCATGCTGGGCTTGGGTACCACACCGTACCGCTGGTAATCCAGGGGCACGATGCGACAACGCCTGGCCACCTCGCGAGGGGCCTTCGCGAGACGTCCACTCGACTTAATGGACGACTCCGCCGCCTTGAACATGTCAACGACATGCTCCACCAGCGGCAGAGAAGGCATAGCGTTAGCAGTCGGTTTCCCAGCTAACCACGGCGTGTGAACACGCTGGCTAGCCGACTGCTCCACGGGCAGATCAGGCCTAACGCTCACCAACCACTGGCAAGCGTCATACCAATCCTCCTCCGTGGCCAACTGCGAGCGCTCTACAAGACGGGGTCCTTCGTCTTCCTCCTGAGCGCAAGCAGTAGAGCTTGACGGCGGGTATGCTGATACACCTGGCAAGCCAGGGAAAACACGCGGGCCTGACAGCACCGGCATGAGAATATCACTGGTTTGACCAGGAGCAGGCACCGTGGCAGAGCGCGGGGTATATATAGTCTCACCACGGGCCCGGCCAGCACCAGCAACACCCTCGGCAAGCCGAGGTATGCGGTACCGCTGGCCATCAGCAGCGCCCTGGGCCACCACCTGAGCCGCGGACTTTACTCCAGGGTGAGTAAAACCGTGGAATAAGGCGCCTGTATTCCCCGCGAGGGGTGCACAAACGTCTTCATCCATGTCCACGTCGTCAGACGGCGACCCTAGCAGGTAATCCTCATTACCCTGGTCAGAAAGATTAGACCCCGGGTCAGCAAAGAGAGCTAACCCGGGCTGACCAGGAACGGTGCCATAGGAGGTACTGGCCACCGCGGCGTGCGGATACCCCTGGACTGATAAGCAGCCCGCGGGTTCCAGCGACAACCGTCCACGGTCCCCTATCGGCGCGGCAATAAGCCTGCTGCCAGGGCCGTGGAACGCCCCCTCTAATGGGGCCACCTCTGGATCGTCGAACAACGGAAGCGGACTAAGGAAAATCGATCCAGAGGCGGGGATTACCTGCTCCGAAGCCAATGACGAGGACAGTAAAGGATTTGGTCCAGGAAGCATGCCACGAAGCAACCCTGGAACCAAATCCTTTATTGTCCTCTTCATCTCTCCCAACATCTCGGTCCGGAAGGCCTCCATATCCACCGCGGACGAGACCTTCCCCTTACCCTTCCTACTTACAACCTCTCGTTTCCGCTTCTTCTTCTTCTCCTCCTCTACCACCTTGTCCGTCGCCTGTAAGCAGCACAAGAATTCGGACATTAACTCGCCCCCCCCAGTGCTTACATATGTCACAATTAACAAATGGATCACAAGGGCTACATTGACAGCACAGATGCGGCCAGAACTTATCCAGAAGAAAACGACCACAGGACGCGCAACCCGGTCCCTGAAACAGGGCAAAGGACAAGGAGTATGAGCAACTAGTTAAGCCTAGAAACTCAATCCAACTCAAAGAGAAGGAAAACGATCATAAAGATCAATATACATCAGAAAGCAGCATAGCGCTTGAATTGCTGATAAACACATAGCCAGGCTGATTATGACGTCATTAATCCCGTGACAGGAAAAATTCGATCCCAACAAAACATCCAAGTGCAAGGACGAATTGTATGCTGAATGGATAAGTTGACTACACAACCATCAGATACATATAGATAACTCTTTTCTGGCAAAAATGTTAATTATCTCCCTTTGTTTGTTTACAATAATTAACATCACCACATTATCAATAACTAGATACCTGACACTTTGTATAGACAAACCATCCAACGTGACGAACCGGAGAACTCCACCATCTGCACGCCTCTTAACTCTCTCCACCTCATGGGGAAGGAATTGGATCAAGAGGGCAAAGTGAGAAGACCTTTATACTAGGCCTCCAACTCACTGGACATATTTTTTCATTTGGTTAGATAACCTAACAGTGTTAGTAGGAAATGGAACCATGGTGGAGAGAAAACTAACTCTCTGCAACTGTGATGTCACCACCTAGCGTCATACAGACCTGTGGACATAAACAGAAAGAGAAATTAGTCCTAGGTAGCACCGAGTTGACCTAAACCAACTAACTAAGGCGCTTATCACGGTAAACGCGAGTCCCGGAAACACAATACACCGGGAAGAAAACTCGCTAATTTTACTAGAAGTCACCTGATTTAAAGGTCCTAAGTCCTCCTTTGGCGAATTGATACTTCCCGCCATCCAAAAAAGTGACTATCACACCAAACAACACCACTTAAACTAGTTTAAGATAAAGAAAAGCTTCAGCACAAAAAGACATGTGTGAACTCTCTGCCAATAATCTAGCAAAGAGGAAGTGCTAGTCTGCGCATGCGCGGAGGTGGGGCTGGCATCCGCCAGACTACGCTCTGACTCCCTGCCCAGTAGGGGCACCTAACTGTTTTAAATCTGAGTGTTTATTGAGTGAAAGCCAATATTTAGCAATATCAAAAGTATTAGGGAGGTAAGTATACTCTTGAAGTGAAATTAGAAAGCATGGCAACATATTTTTAAATGGTCTCTGCCAGCAAAGCATGAACTATATCTGTCATGGAATAGGACCTTTAGCAGTAGTGCTGCTGCTGACGAGGATTTACTGTGTTCTGCAAAACTTCTTTCACCTGCAATCACTTTCTCTTCAAGCGTCTTCTCTGCGTCTTGTCCACTGCGAGCGTCCTAAGCTCCATTATGTTCTTTCTCGTCTTTTGTGGCCCTAGATTATGTTGTCTGGTTGCAAAATGTTTAGCAAGTTGATGTGGAATCCTTTGCATGCCCCATACATATTGGCACCTACGACTGCATATGCTAGTGCTTTCTGAGCAGGCATATTTTCGGGCATTCGAGGAAGATGTCCAAACATAGGCCAAAGCTGTTGCGCTACCCTCACAGGCAGTGGCTATGTTACATAGTTCGTAGAGTGTTGCATTTGATACTAGACTGTGACCAACGATGATTTGTAATGCTTCGCAGATGTTTGCGGTGACATGCATCAAGCGTGTTCAAGAGTGCTGTTGGAGCTGCCAAGCTGTTGCAATTGTACTATGGAAACATGTAGCATCATATAGTTCGATCTTGACTTTCATGGGGATTTTAGAGACATGAGTCCACAATTTCCAAAAGGATTGGAAGGCGATATTTCCGGTTACACAGCAAGTTTCAATGTCAGTAGAGCTGCAGAAGAGGGAACCCAAGATTCTGCTCTTCCTCCACTTCTCGGTGCCCTGATAGGAGGTACAGTCATTTGTTTCTGTGGTTTCGGATAGGTACACCTAAGTGAACTCTGTTTTTGGCCTTTGGCTTCATCCGTGTAAAGGTTTGTAGCCTCGACCTGTTCTGCATCTATTGGATGTAGTGTATCAAGAGGACATTCTTCATCATTGATAAATTCAACATCATCAGCATACTCCATCTCTCGTGGCATGACTAGCATTGAAGTTGGAGCTTGGTCTTCTAGAGTGTTCTATAACAGATGGTAGTGCTGCGCCGAGGTAGCAAGTCAATAGCACTGGTGATAAACCACCTTCTGGTGATCCTATTGATGTCTCAAGCTGTGCAGAAAGGGTTGATTTGATGCGAACATTTAATTTTGTGTTTGCAAGTAAGTCTCACTAGGTGTATGTACTAGTTAGTCATCATCGCAGCCAGATTGGTGGAGAAATTGAAGGATCTTTGGTCTCTTAATGGTATCAAATGCATGCAACATGTCGATTCCCATCTTTTAGAATCCTTTGATAGTACTATTGATTTCAATATTCGTTGTGCCCAGACTATGTCAACGCAGTTCTTAAAACCACTCTGCCAGTTTCTCGTAGGTTTGTCAATCTTATCTCTAATATGAGATAATGTCACATTTGAGAAATGCTGTTCAAAAACACTATTGGTCTCGGGTTGGATAGAATGGAAGTTGGCTTGAAAGTCGGTATTATAAGCATATAGACCATGGTGAATTCAAATCTACATCGTTTTTATTCAAGCAGATGTTTGTGGTCAGTGCTCACATTTATATTGAATAAGTACACCCATCTCATGTTGCTCTAGCACAATTTGGGTGCAACCAGTGAATATCATAAGCTATTGATAACAAATAATGCAAACTGGATAATCAGCTGTCAATGGGTTAATAATACAACTGAGGCTTTGTTAAAAGTAAGACAGCACTATCAAGCGTGTAGGCAATGGACCATTCCAGTTTTAGCTTTGCCCCGCCCATCACTAGCTAACCTCCACCCACACCTCGCTCCCTGAACTTCCTGACTATCAATTTCCAGAAAACTATACAGGTAAGTTGAATATTTTGAAACCAATTTGACTACGTGCTGTTGCGCCCAGTCAAATTAGTTTCAAAATATTCAACAATGTTTATTAAATGTTAAAGAGAACAATTCATACACTTGTCAGACTATTAACCCCTCTTGTGTCAACCGGCGTTAATAGTCAGTGCTCAAAATGCTACTTATATTAATTAAACATTTAATTGTCAAGATTTGTAAAGAAATCAAATTGTTCCTCAATGAATGCAATCCAATGGAATTTACAGAAAAAAATCATTCTATTTTCCTGCCCTTTGCTTGGCCATTAAAGGCCAGGAGAAGACTATTTTCTGAAAATTTATCACTGGAATGACTGGCTCGGTTACCCAGTCATTCCAGTGATCAATTTTAAAAAATAGTCTTCTTTTGGCCCGCAAATGGATATTCCTGACTGACGAGGATGGCGTGGTCTGTTTCACCATCAGTTGCTTAAGTTGACATAAGAGGGGACTAGACCAAGTCATTCATGCCATAATTAATTATGACATCATCCTACGCGTCACTTAGGTGATTATGATGTCAGATGATGGATGGATAAACTGGAAAGGTCAATTGTGATAAATATTGCTATGGTGATAATAGCGGTGAAGATAATAACACTGTTAGAGATGACTTACTTGATTAAGCTGCTCAGTCGTGTCATCTATATGTGCTGCTTGCTTTTGATGTCGTTTTACAAGCTGATACAGATTGTGAGTTGCCCTATATCAAACAAAAATATTCACAGATGTATTACTAAACTTGCTTGGATTGTTCAAAGTCAGTTAAGCATTGCACATAATTGTTTCTTCACATCATCCAGTACAGAATCATCACAAAATGCTGCCTGTGCATATAATACCTAGATTATAATAATTGCACGTGTCATTCCTTAGCATAAGAATAACACATGGTGGAATAGAAACAAACATGCTCGATGATATAACAATGTCAGTTCTGACCACACACACACTGTCAGTTCTGACCACACAATGTCAGTTCTGACCACACAATGTCAATTCTGACCACACAATGTCAGTTCTGACCACACACACTCAGATCTGACCACACACAATGTCAGTTCTGACCACACACACAGTTCTGACCACACCCAATGTCAGTTCTGACCACACACAATGTCAGTTCTGACCACACACGATGTCAGTTCTGACCACACACGATGTCAGTTCTGACCACATGCAATTTCAGTTCTGACAGCAATGTCAGTTCTGACCACACAATGTCATTTCTGACCACACACAATGTCAGTTCTGACAGCAATGTCAGTTCTGACCACACACAATGTCAGTTCTGACCACACATGTCAGTTCTGACCACACCCTTGATACGTACATTTTGATTCTTCCAAGGAGAAGTGTTTTCTTTGCTGCAGTATTTTTAATGTGTGTCCATTTTGATTCCCATTTGACCGCTTGGCTCTGGGCTTTGTCCAGTCGTGTCTGAAGATTTGCTAACTGATTGTTGTATCCTAATATTTCATTATTCTTCTCCTAAAATCAGGACACATATGTTTATTAATGAACATGACAATAAATGTGACAAATTCTATACTATGTAAGTACGATTCACCTAATTTGTCAGGAATGTGATTCCAGCTTCCAGTCAAACTAGAAAACATTGTTTGACTCAGAGGGCCCCGCAATCACTGGAAATACATTTCTCTATGTAGTAGGCAGCAATTTTATTTAAAGCCTTCATATTAGTAAAAGTAAAAAAAAAAAAAAAAAAAAAAATATATATATATATATATACACATCAAAAAAAGTAAGTTCCCCCCTAAATATGGGCCTATATTTTCTAAAGTATGTATCTATTTGTAATGAAATTTTGCACAGGTGATCGCCGCGACTATAGCACTGATATGTGAAATCGATTCCCGCAGAAAGTCAGTCGTGCCTGTTCTAGCGCGCACTAAATGACATTTTGATCCATTTCAAAAATTCTGAAATTAGACATGATCATTGCTAGAGGAATATCACTGATTTTGTCACTAGTTGTGCAAAGACACATGTTAGCGCGATCAGAGTTCTGTAATTTGATAATGCCACGTTTGTCCAACCAGAATAGGGCAATTGCCATTGGGCTTTTGGAGGCCAATTTCGCTGTGAAGCAAATTGCGCGTAGAATGGGTGTTAGCCCAAATGCCATCAGGAAGTTACGGCAAAAGTTCCAACAGTATGGTGATGTGAATGACCGGCAGAGAAGTGGAAGGCCCACTGTTACCACTCCACGCCAAAATCGTTTTGTAGCAAATACAGCACGCCGTAGCAGAACGTCCACAGCGCGCGCCATCAATGATCGGCTACATGCAGCTGCTGGAGCTGGAGCCAGAAGATGCAGTGACCAGACTGTTAGAAACCGTCTTCACGCCGCTGGGCTGCATGCTCGACGCATGATTAAGAGGCCAGCCCTCTCATTGAGACACAAACAAGCCCGGCTTGAGTGGGCACGAGACCACGAAGGTTGGACAAGGCAACAGTGGTCAAATGTCATGTTTAGTGACGAGACACGCGCTACTCTTCATCACATTGACGGAAGGTCGCGGGTTTGGCGTCGCCCTGGTGAACAGTATAATGTGTCCTGTGTACAGCCAACCACAGCATTCGGCGGAGGAAGCGTTATGGTTTGGGCAGGTATCAGCGCTAGAAGAAAGACAGAACTTATACCAATCAATGGTAACCTTAATGCTGTGCGCTATATCGCCGAGGTCCTTGAGCCACATGTACTGCCGTATGCTGCTGCAATAGGGGATGAATTCAAGTTCATGGATGATAACGCGCGTCCGCACCGGGCAATAATTGTAAATGACTTTCTGACAAACCATGGCATCGAGAGGATCCCGTGGCCAGCTAACTCGCCAGATCTGAATCCCATTGAACATCTGTGGGACCAGCTAAAGAGAGCTGTGTACCGGAGAGTTACTGACGACACCGTCCTCGGCGACCTCCATCAGCTGCTACATGAAGAGTGGGTGGCGATCCCACAACAGAGGATCACCCGTCTCATCAACAGCATGAGAGCACGGTGTCGCAACGTGATAGCGAATAATGGTGGATACACGCGTTATTAACTGTGGTCAAGTCATTAGTTGTCTCTTTGTTGAGATTTAACAGATTTGAAATTTTCTAATGAAATCTTTATTATGCTTTACCCGATATGAAATTAATGTATAGTGAATATTGTTACCCGCAAGATCTGTATCTTGCACTCTAGCTGTTGTTATGATTTTCTTGTTTTTGAATAAAATCTGTATTCAAATTTTTTAAATTGGGCAAATTTTCATTCAATGCATGCTTATGCAGGCGTAACACGTCATAGACTGTAATCATTTGCAGAGATTGTTCTTATAGTCATATTGATGATCTGTGAAAAATTTCATTACACTCGGTTGTATAGTTTGGAAAATATTAGCCCATATTTAGGGGGGAACTTACTTTTTTTGATGTGTATATGTATATATATATATAAAAACAAGGAAATTGAAAAAATTTATTTTTTGCATTAACAAGCCCATTTTCACACAAAATCTTGGACCTATAAAGGTGAATCCTCCAAAAGGCACCTCTACCCATCATAAAAAAGCTACCTGCTAAGTTTCATTAAATTATTTTAAGCGATTCCGTATGATATGCCGTTTACGAGAATATTGACAAAAAATGTTAATATTTGCATTAAAAAGCTAATTTCAGCCCAAAATATTGGACCTATAAAGGCGAATTCTTCAAAAGGCATATCTGATATACATATAGTCGTATTTAGCCTCGAATCATGTATTGCCTGTCATAAATATAGGTGGACTCCCAAAGACAAACCGTTGGAAGGCATGACAGTCTGTTCAGTAGTATTACCTCTGTGTACTTCATCAGTTCCTGTCTCTGTTTTTCCACAACATCTTGATTCATCAGGTCACGCTCCAGTAAATCCTACAAATACAATCAATGTAGCTTCACCCATGTGTGAAAGACAACTGCCTGAACTATGAGATTGTGACTTTCTTAAGACATATGATTGCCTATCAGTTAACTGATCAAAATATTGGTTATGAAAATTGTCATTTTTCCTAGTGTTGAATGTCAATTTGAAGGACAAGACTATATTTTAAAATGTACCACTGAAATTACTAGCTCTGGCATCAAGCCAGGGATTCCAGTGATAATTTTTTGAAAATAGTCTTCTCTCATGTCCCCAATGCCTATCATATGCTAATCGCTAAAACATTACTTCACATCATCTAAAAAGGACAACGTCCATCCAAATTAAGTTAAGGCGCCATGACATGACATAACAAAGTTTATTACATTTATTTTCTAAAGCCTATATACATGCAGTAATACTGTTGAATGAAGACGATTTAAGTCACGGTAGAATTAAATTGATTTGTTTATTTTGTGAATGATATTGCTGAATATAATTTAGCTGAAAGTTGTTTCTCTCAAATCTGCTAGTCAGAATGGTCTACAATCTAGGTTCTTGTGTAAAAATTTCAGCCAAATTTAACTCTGGGCACACGCACACACATATGCACAAACATGAATGTAATGCCCTCTTCCCCGTACCAGATGACGGTATTATTGAATGACAACAATTCATAAACGCTTTAACCTGTTAGTCATCCAGATTTGTCACAAAATGTGAAACTTTTCCTTAATGAATGTCAAGAAGACTATTTTTGAAAAATTGCCACTGACATAACTGACTCAATTATCGAGCCAGCGATGATGTCATTAATTACCTCATGTGTTGCAGTCAGTGTATCATACCTGGCGATGATGTCATTAATTACCTCATGTGTCATAGTCAGTGTATCATATCAGGCGATGATGTCATTAATTACCTCATGCGTCACAGTCAGTGTCTCGTATCAGGCGATGATGTCATTAATTATCGCATGTCTCGCAGTCGGTATATCAGATCAGGCGATGATGTCATTAATTACCTCATGTGTCGCAGTCAGTTAATCATATCTGGCGATGATGTCATTAATTAGCTAATGTGTGATAGTCAGTGTATCAGATCAGGCGATGATGTCATTAATTAGCTAATGTGTCATAGTCAGTGTATCATATCTGGCGATGATGTCATTAATTAGCTAATGTGTCATAGTCAGTGCATCAGATCAGGCGATGATGTCATTAATTACCTCATGTGTCGCAGTCAGTGTCTCGTATCAGGCGATGATGTCATTAATTACCGTATGTCTCACAGTCAGTATATCAGATCACGCGATGTCGTCATTAATTAATGCATGTCTCGCAGTCGGTATATCAGATCAGGCGATGATGTCATTAATTACCTCATGTGTCGCAGTCAGTGTATATGTATCATATCTAGAAGTGTCATTAATTACCTCATGTGTCGCAGTCAGTGTACATGTATCATATCAGGTGATGATGTCATTAATTACTGTATGTCTCGCAGTCGGTGTATCCGATCAGGCGATGATGTCATTAATTACTGCATGTCTCGCAGTCGGTATATCAGATCAGGCGATGATGTCATTAATTACCTCATGTGTCGCAGTCAGTGTATATGTATCATATCTAGAAATGTCATTAATTACCTCATGTGTTGCAGTCAAGTGTATCATATCTGGAAATGATGTCATTAATTACTTCATGCATCGCAGCCAGTGTATCATATCTGGCAATGATGTCATTAATTACCTCATGCGTCGCAGTCAGGGTCATATCGGGTGATGATGTCATTAATTACCTCATGCGTCACAGTCAGTGTATCATATCTGGCGATGATGTCATTAATTACCTCATGCGTCACAGTCAGTGTATCATATCTGGCGATGATGTCATTAATTACCTCATGTATCGCAGTCAATGTATCATATCAGGCGACGATGTCATTAATTACCTCATGTGTCGCTGTCAGTGTCTTGTATCAGGCGATGATGTCATTAATTACCTCATGTGCCACAGTCAGTGTATCATATCAGGCGATGATGTCATTAATTAATTCATGTGTCGCAGTCAGTGTATCATATTAGGCGATGATGTCATTAATTAATTCATGTGTCGCAGTCAGTGTATCATATCAGGCGATGATGTCATTAATTACCTCATGTGCCAGAGTCAGTGTATCATATCAGGCGATGATGTCATTAATTAATTCATGTGTCGCAGTCAGTGTATCATATCAGGCGATGATGTCATTAATTAATTCATGTGTCGCAGTCAGTGTATCATATCAGGCGATGATGTCATTAATTACCTCATTTGTCGCAGAGTCAGTGTATCATATCAGGCGATGATGTCATTAATTAATTCATGTGTCGCAGTCAGTGTATCATATTAGGCGATGATGTCATTAATTAATTCATGTGTCACAGTCAGTGTATCATATCAGGCGATGATGTCATTAATTACCTCATGTGTCGCCGTCAGTGTCTCGTATCAGGCGATGATGTCATTAATTACCTCATGTGCCAGAGTCAGTGTATCATATCAGGCGATGATGTCATTAATTAATTCATGTGTCGCAGTCAGTGTATCATATCAGGCGATGATGTCATTAATTAATTCATGTGTCGCAGTCAGTGTATCATATCAGGCGATGATGTCATTAATTACCTCATGTGTCACTGTCAGTGTCTCGTATCAGGCGATGATGTCATTAATTACCTCGTGCCACAGTCAGTGTATCATATCAGGCGATGATGTCATTAATTAATTCATGTGTCGCAGTCAGTGTATCATACCAGGCGATGATGTCATTAATTAATTCGTGTGTCGCAGTCAGTGTATCATATCAGCCGATGATGTCATTAATTACCTCATGTGTCGCAGTCAGTGTATCTTATCAGGCGATAATGTCATTAATTAATTCATGTGTCGCTGTCAGTGTCTCGTATCAGGCAATAATGTCATTAATTACCTCATGTGTCGCAGTCAGTGTATCTTATCAGGCGATGATGTCATTAATTACCTCATGTGTCACTGTCAGTGTCTCGTATCAGGCAATAATGTCATTAATTACCTCATGTGTCGCAGTCAGTGTATCATATCAGGCGATGATGTCATTAATTACCTCATGTGTCGCTGTCAGTGTCTCGTATCAGGCGATGATGTCATTAATTACCTCATGTGTCGCAGTTAGTGTATCATATCAGGCGATGATGTCATTAATTACCCCGTGTGTTGCAGTTAGTGTCTCATATCGAGCGATGATGTCACGAATCTCATGGAATTCCTCGCCAGCTTCTAGCACACGCTCCATGTATTTCTGGAAGATTGTGTGTTTTTCTAGTTTCTTCTGCACCCTCTCCTTTTCTTTTAGCAATGAATCTGTCTGATCCTTGAGCCTGGTGAAAATGTCACAGAATTAACCCTTTAGTGGTCAAGAGTTGTCAAGAAAATTTAAATTTGCGCTAAGTGAAAGTACAGTTGCAGGCCAAGAACACAATTTTTGAAAATTTACCCCTGGAATGACTAGATAGGTTATCGATCCAGTCATTCCAGTGGGAAAATTTCACAAATAGTATTTTCTTGGCCTGCAAATGTACATTTATAAAGATGTTTCGGCTGGCTTCTACATTATAATTTATAAAGACTAACAATGATTCTGTGTGATCTGTGAGCATGGTGAGAATGTCACAATAATAGCATCCGTCTTACAATCCCTCTCAACCTTGCAGCAAATCATGGAAATAATACTATCCAGTGTTTATTTTGAAAATATTAATGAAGACATTGCTGCGCTAGTGATCAGTGTCATTTTCCAAAGAAATGCCAGTTGATATTTTATGTAATACTGCACAGAGCAGCATAGTTAACTGATAGAGAAGTGATCTTGCACGATCCTAACAAATACTGGTATTCAGATTGACCCCCTAACATTAACTCTTTAATAGTCAAATTTGGTCAAGAAAATCTCATTATCAGCCTATTGAATGCTCATTTAAGGCCAAGAGAACACAATTTTTTTAAATTAAAGGTTAACGAGCTAGTAATTCCAGTGATAAACTTTCAAAATTGTATTCTCTTGGCCTGTAAATGGATATTCCACAAGACCATAACAAGAGTCCGGTTTTAGCCAGTTATGACCATTAAAGGGTTACCAAAAGCGAATGTCTAAAACAGCTACAGCTTTTGTCAACGCCAAAATGATCATTGATTAATAAAGTGAACATAGCTCACAAGCTTGTAGATAATTGAATAATACAGGGACAGAATGAGGGAACTACAGAACAAAAAAGAATTACTTGTCTATTTCTTTATCTTTAGTTTTTGCGAGTTCCCGTTCGTCATTAGCCTTTTTAACAGCTCTTGATCGCTTTGAATCATTTTCCTGTAAATATAATAAACAGATCAGAGGTCGATATCATTCAATGAATCACTAATACAAGAGGCGCAAGGGGCCTGTATCACTCACCTGGAACATAGGCATTTCAACTAGAATGGTCATCGTCTATAAGTAAAATCCTAAGGTGTGGTCAGAACCGCAACAAGAACAAGGATGTGTCCTATCAAATTTGGTTAAATTGGGTCCAGTGGTTCTCAAGACATCTTAAATATCACATTACTTTAATGTGGAAGTTTTTGGCGGGGAAAAAATCCAAATTGACCACCAAACCATTTATCCGACAATTTTGAAAACAGTAAAGTTGAAATCTGCATACCCAAAAACCTATAAGGAACCAATTTTCAAAACCCAGCAAATAAAAAAAATCCAATATGCCCGCCAAACATGCTAGATTTTTATTGGTCCACGGCAGCCATATTTCTTGATATATCAATTTCCCTTGAACAAACTTTAAAGGCCCTTACTTCCTAATCATATCTCCTAAATTTCGGCCTGATCCATTCAACAGTTCTGGAGAATTAATTTTCTCGAAAACTAGGTCATCCAAGATGGCTGCAAAAGCATTTAGCCAATCAAGTTCTCATGAACAATGTTAGTACAGCTGTCGCGAATGATGGTAGGGCTGGGCGGGTTGGCCTAAAAGAAAACCGGTTTCACCAAAATACTGGTTTAAGGGGCTAGAAAGATAAAAATGATTTCAAATATGAAAATATCTTGTTTTTATTAGCTACAGTACATGTATTTTTGTGATTTGACAACTGACGTAAATTGCCACAAAATTAGAACGGTAACTATGTACGACTGTTCACTTTGTTGCAATCTATCTCAAAATAGTAGTTAAGATAAATAAAATTAATAAAGTCTGGGTCATGTGATGTCATCAAATTAACACCCTAACTACTACAAAAGCGTGTTAAAATCTAACACATGAAAATAGGAACTCCGATATAAGAGCGAGTTTATGCCCCCTAGTAGAGTAGCGCTGGTACGGTTAGAGTTCACACAACCACCTACAGTATGATCTAGACCAGTAACAGTAAGTCACGTGTTTGTATTTGGGTACACGGTATTCAGTAATACTCTTCAATAAACTGTCGGATGAATCATTCGTGTTCTCGCAAGATCTCTTACGCTAACGGGAGCAAGATATGTATTCTCGGCATAGCATGAAGCTATGGCTCTATGTTTAGATTGGCGGGTGAATGTCATTCAGCACGTAACTTTACGGTAGTCATTTCCCGGAAATCGCACCAAGAATTCTCACAAAAAGCTGTCTGTTTGACTACTTTTCGAGAGCATATGCCATAATAAAGAGATCATGATAATTTGACAACATAAATGCAATGATTCGCGTGAATCTAGCTTAAATCTACTTAAATCAACACTCCATTAGTGTGGCAGATATATGAAGACCCGTAAAACAAAACGATGTGATACTAACTCTAGTAACTACAAAAGTCACATGATAAAAAATACTACGATTTACAGGAATTTCATTCATAAAATCAGTAGTAGTGAATATCCTGGCGGAAGAATTCATTAACAATCAATCACATTATGCCTGCTCGTATTTGAGAGGCTAAAAGGTTTATTTTACTTGTAACTGGTCTGCCAACGTAAGAAGCGACTTAATCGTCTTCATTTCTCAGGCGTTTAAGCAATTTGTCTTGTATGTCTTATTCCGTGCTGGATCATTTTATGTTTGTCGAAATCTAAGGGAAATAATGACATGTTTGGATTGGGAGTTCATTGTATAGCATCATTGTTTTCGTAACGAGTTCCCTTAATTTTTTTGTATCATGTTA
Organism: Chaetoderma sp. LZ-2023a; assembly: GCA_034401795.1. Lineage (NCBI taxonomy): Eukaryota > Metazoa > Mollusca > Caudofoveata > Chaetodermatida > Chaetodermatidae > Chaetoderma > Chaetoderma sp. LZ-2023a. The sequence goes on along the minus strand of CM067370.1, from coordinate 37,565,910 downwards.
CGTTTGGAATCCTAATTAAACATAGTACAAACTCAAATTGACAAAAGGATTATTTGTTACAAAGAAATTTTGATTTTCAAATTATTCAATCTTACCTTGAACTCACAGATCATACGTCATGTAAAATTCACTGTGGGCAAATCAAATTATATTTGCCGAGTGTCGTCCTCTGCCGATTTGTTGTTATTCCAGCCCCTGCTTTCCCAAGGCTAATAGTTATAGATGACTAATTTATGGGCACTATTAGCAAATGGTTACCCACTAGATGATAATACTCAAGAACAAACTAGTTTAGAACAGTCACCAGATTTCGCACAATGGCGATCTTATGGATGGTTTTTTGTTTTTTTTGTTTTCGGCATACCGCGCAGCCCTAGATGATGGTCCATAAAATTTGGATCGATCCTTCACTCAGTTTCGGAGATTTTTAAAGACATTTCTAAAACTTGGAAAAATCAAAGATGGTAAATGCTGACCAAATTGGTCGATCGGCTTCGTTTGAACAAACTTGGATCTCTATGACCTAAGAAGACTTCCTGCCAAATACAATTTAAATCGACCCAGTAGCCCAGAAGTTGTTTAAAGAAAAAGTTGATGGATTGACGGATGGACCATTCTGACAAGGTGAGCTAATAGTGACGCCTGGTCTCACTGGCATATTACCATCAATGAACTACAAAACCATAAGAAAAGCCATGTTCTATCAACATGGTAAACAAAGCAATCAAGCAAACAAAAAATTGATGCATAAATAATTGTGTATAGTTGATAATAAGCATGAAAAGTTCATGCCAAAATTATGATTCTCGCATGCAACAATATGTTAACAGCTCAACATAGCGAGTACAGCTAAGGCAAGAAACTCACTATGAACTGAGTACAAAGTTTATACTCACAGAGCACCATCCATGAGTGAGTTCTGAAATGCACTGACTAATCTGAGTACATGCTTCTCAATTCATTATGAACTAGATTTCTCAGTGGATGATGTGTCATTGCAAATCCCCATGTTCACTGCTTTGACCTTTTGACCCACCCAACCGACCCCACACCAGGGGGTGGAGACAAATGTAAATGTCATCTTGGACTCTGCAATCATATGGATAACTTACATAACAAATGTGGTTGAAGTCCATCCAATGGCTTCGGAGATGCGCTACAATCAATTTCTTAACCTTTTGACCATGCACCCTCCCACCTCCCCTGGGTGCAGAGCCAAATGTAAATGCTATCTTGCATTCCGCAATCATATGAGTAACTCACATCCCAAATTTTGTTGAATTCCATCAAACGCTTTTGGAGAAGTTGCATTATAATCAATTTCTTAATCTTTTTACCCATATCTGCAAACATTGGGGGGGGGGGGGGAGAAGGGATGGGGGGGGGGGCGCAGAGCCAAGTGTAATTGTCCAAGATCCTCTTGGGTTGGAGTCAAATGTAAATGGCCGCTTGGACTCTGTAATCATATGGATAACTCACATAACAGATTTGGCTGAATTCCATCCAATGGTTTCTGAGGTGCGTTACAATCAATTTAATCTTTTGACGCCTTCCCCGCCCCCGAGGGTGGAGGCAAATGTAAATGTGCTCTTGTATGCCGCACTCATATGCATAACACACAGATAAAATTTGGTTGAATTCCTTCCAACAGTTTAGGAGTTGCGTTGCAATCAATTTTGTGTACACGTGATGATAAAAAAGTGCAGACTGCAGGACTGCTCTCAGTGGAGATAAACATAAAACTTGCTGAATATTTGACTGAATTTGTGGGTATGGATACAGTTAATGGCAGCAACAATATATGTCAAACTGGGTAACACTTAACTTCAAATGTCATAAAACATCATTATGTATAGATAATGAAATAATAAGTAGCTCTTAGAAATAGATTTCTATTTCTTGAGAACTCAACATACAGTTTCATACTTTAAGGAATTTATCAAATTTCAGTAGGGACTCCTTTAATGAGAACTCCTTCCTCTCTAACTCCTCTCTTCTCTGCTGGAGGCTCTCCATCTTCATTTGAAACTCCTGCAAAATTAAAAAAGACAACCATATGCATACAGAGCGGACAATGCCATCTGATAATCTGTAAAATAAACACAGCTTTAAAGCAGAGCAGATAATGATAAGGAAAGAAAATGTATGTTGGTATCCTCCCAGAAAATGCAGAAAAGAGGTTTCATGGGACAATGCCAGGTACACGTGTATATAATCAGATCATCACCAGGTTAATTCCCATCACCGGGATGATTACATGACAGGACTTTATATTAGTAATATCATAAGACATTCCCGGGACCAATTACCATCACTGTAATGACAGAAGCTTCCTACTTCCACACTGATATGATTATACAGAAACCGCAAAATGATTACCATAGGTGTGTGTGTGCACGTGTGTGTGTGCATGCAAGCACATAAGGACATAGACACTAGTGGGTGTGTAAGCGCATGAGGAAACTCCCCGATGAACGACATAAAGCCCACTTATCCACATACCCGGGATAGGGAGTTTAGTGATCAGCAAAATGGCGGTTTTTACTGCCGGGGAAATTGTAAAATTAGCAATTTTAATCATTTTTAAATAGAGAACTGGATTAATTTCTCTTAGAGAATTGTAATAAATCTTATTTATCTATTGATATTGATGTGTTATTTTAACTTTTTCAAAATAAAATTTGCCCCAAATGAAATATTCCCAATGAAATAAATACAATTTATCCAGCAGTGCTTGCCTATTTTCTGAGTCAGTAACAGCCACGGTACCATTCTTCTTACAAGATATCCGGTATTATATGACAAAAATACACCGGTTCCGCAATGGCTACAATCGCAAATGATATATCATTTTGCAAGGCATTCGCTGTACTTTTAGAAACTGTAATTGAAATGTCGACTATCAATGATTTTGTCATCAATACAGTTGATTATTGACAGACGGAGGTGAATATTCTTCAGAAAACAGCCTTATAAGTACAAATATAGCTTGTAAATCTACAAAGAATGCACTCTCATGAAAATGTTATTAAAAGTCTACAATTCAATAACAGTTTCTAATAGTACAGAGAATCCCTTACAAAATGATGCATCAGTTGTGAGGATAGGCATTAAAGAACCGGTGATTTTTGGACAAACAATCTGGTGTATCTTGTCCTAAAAGTATGTGGTTTAATGTACTAATTAAATATGCAAATTTATGCTAATAAACTAATAATTTATAAATCACTATTAAAATCCAGATCACTGGCTCTGACTTATTAAGATACAATTGTGTACATTTTAGAAATTATGGGAATTTATGTTTTGAAAACTGGATTATGCTTATATCGTAGCATTTTAAGACAATAGGGCTAGTGTTAATCCAGTGACCTAATATATATGAATCCCCTATGTGAGTCTAGACCCTAGCATTGGGAAATAGCAAATAAACACCTTAAAGATTACTATGAATCCCCTAATTTGGCAAACTTCACATAAGCATAGCATTGCAATGAATAGGCCAATTTTTTAATGGTTTTTATTAATCAATTTGTTATGCTGCCTTCTATTAGACATTAACTACTTCAAATGTCACTCTGAACTCCGTACCGGGGAGATGATTGTACAAGGACCAGTTCAGGGTAATGATTCTAGTGCTTAGAGAAACATTTAGCCCAAGATAAATATGTTGTCCTGCTCTAAAATTCATAACATCCACTTTCCTGGGGCTGTACTGTAGAGCCGCTAAATTTCAACATGATCATCTGAGGGCAAATTAATTGCAAGAGCATGTGAGTCGAGTTTAAACTTTTGTAATTTGTTACCTCTTTTTGAGCAGCTAGGGCCTGTTCTACTTCAGCCATTTCACGTCTTTTCTCCAGCAGTCGTGTTGCAGGTGTCAGGTGATCATCCTCCCGCTCTGGCATCTTACTGAAATATATATAGTAATTGTTAAGTTTTTTTGTCTTGCTTCATCAGATCTGGTAATTGTGCTATCCTCGCGTTGCAGGTCAGCCATTTCCTAAGTTGTCTTGAGTTTTGATTTGACATACATGTAGCCAGCTATAAACCAGAAATGTTTTAGAAAAATCCAAGATGGCCACCAGGGAAATTGACCAATCAAAATTCTCATTTGATATGTTGAAGCCGACCACCATAGGATCATTCCACCCAAGTTCCGTTGAAATTAGCCTACTAATTAAGGGGTAACGTTTTAAATGGTTCTGAAAAGTTTTAAAAAAATCCAAATGTCCACCAAAATATTTACCACCCAAAATTCTGTCTAGAATTTCTAGAGCCTACTATTATAGAATCCATCCAGCCAAATTTGGATATAATCCACCAAGCGGTTATGGAGAAAATGAATTTTGATAATTTCTGGTCAATTTTTCACAAAATTTATGATTTTGACCCAAAAAATTGACCCAATAAAATTCTGAATTGATATTCTGAAGCCTACCATGATAGGGTCTGTCTATCCAACTAGGGTTGAAATCTTTCACGTAGTTAATGATGAGTACCATTTAGACAATTTACGGTAAATTTTTCATAAAATTTATGATTTTGACCCAAAAAATGTACCCAATAAAATTCTGAATTGATGTTCAGAAGTCTACCATGATAGGATCTGTCTAGCCAACTAGGGTTGAAATCTTTCAAGCGGTTAAATCTTCTTTTTTTTTATCGCTGGTATCACACTTGGAGAGCCGTTCTCAAGATGAAATCTGTGGTTTTCTGCAGTTCTTCCACAGGCCCCTACAGCTTTTCAAGAAAAGCGGTTGACAAAGGCCAGATCTCTTCTCTCAGCAGCTGATACGTACTGCAACATTGAAGTATGTGCTCTGTGGTCTGTTCTGCTTCTCCACAAGGACAAGCGGGCGATGTCGTAAGGTGGAACCGCCTGTACATGTGTTGGTTTAGTCTGTTATGTCCAGTTCTGAGACGAAAAATGGTCACTTGCTCTGGCCTCGAGAGATGATGGTAGGCATCTTCTGATTGAGGTGTTCTATAGTGACTTGATGATAGTCTTCATCTCTGTTTGTGTAACCATGTTTTCTCCTTCGATCAATACTCACCATTCTGTTACTTCTGATATACAGCTGGCCCTGACAGCTGGCTCTAGGACTATAGACTTAGAAAGCTTTACCGCCTCCTTGGAACCGGGTACTCGGCTCCCAACTGCCGAGTACCCGTCTACCATAGAGCTCATTCTTGTTTGCCTAGCAACAAGAGCAATACATGCTTTTTAATACACTTGTCTGGGTGAAATCGGAGTAGCCATGTGTTATGTGGATGCACTCAGCTAGTGCATCCAGATCCGTCTGCAGAGCCGCAGAGTCCTCCTCATTTAGAATCGTTCGGAAGATTTTAGTGTCATTAGAGTATAACTCAAGCAATGCCAATACATATACCGCACAAAAAAATAATTCCCTCAAACAAACAAAGACCACCATGGCTAAATAGACAATTACTTAGGTTAATAAGAAAAAAAGAAAAGTACTGGAAAACATATTTGGGCACACAAGATACACATCATTATAAGAAATATGCTCATGTGAGAAATCAAGTAAAAGCACAATGTAAAAGGTCAGTCAGGCTCTTTGAAAAAACATCGTGACTAACATTAAAAAGAACCCTAAATCATTTTGGCGCTATGTCAATAATAAACTAAAAACAAAAGAAAGTGTAGGAGATCTTGAAGACATAAATGGTAACCTTACTGTAACAGACCAAGAAAAAGCAGAATTATTAAATCAACTTTTTTCTAGTATATTTACCCAAGAAAATATGAATATTATTCCCATTATGAAATTTAAAACCGAAACCAATGCATTGAGCAACATTAAAGTGAATCTGGATACTGTGAAAGAAAAACTAGGCAACTTAAAGCAAAACAAATGCCCAGGACCTGATGGTTTACATCCTCGGCTACTCAAAGAATTAAAGGATGTCATAGCAAGGCCCTTGACACTTATATACCAAAAATCATTAGACACAGGTTCAGTGCTGACAGATTGGAAATATGCCCATGTCATACCCATACATAAGAAGGGGTAAAAAAGACAACCAAATAACTATAGACCGGTTAGCCTTACTTCCATTTCCTGTAAGGTACTGGAGAGCATTGTGAGGGACAAGGTAGTAGTAGCCCACATGATAAATAACAGGTTTTTTGACTGAATATCAACATGGTTTCATGGCTGGGCGATCTACAGTTACACAATTATTAGAAGAGTTAGAGGCCTGGATGACTGCTCTAGACAGGGGTGATGATATAGATGTCCTGTATCTTGATTTCATGAAGGCATTTGACACAGTGCCTCATGAACGCCTTCTAAGTAAATGAAGCCAATACAAAATTTCAGGTAATCTACTAAACTGGCTAAGATCCTTTTTAACAAATCGCCAACAGAGGGTTGTAGTAAATGGAGCCTTTTCATCATGGACACCTGTTTTGAGTGGAGTTCCACAGGGCAGTGTACTCGGTCCAGTACTTTTCACTATTTTTATCAATGACATGCCATCTGTGATTGAATCTGACATTTTTTAATTTGCGGATGATACTAAAGCTTATAGAACCATAACACATGCAGATGATTGTAAAGAACTACAACAAGACCTTAACTCACTGCAGCATTGGTCAGAAACATGGCAGGTCCGATTTAATCCTCAAAAATGTTCTGTAATGCACATAGGCCATAATCACTTTAATACTTCCTATCAAATGATAGATGATGGGAAAACCCTAAAATTACATTACGAAAATATAATCAATGACCTAAGCGTGTCAATAGATACAAAACTAACATTTGAGAGCCATAAAGAGAAGATAATTTCTAAGGCTAATAAAATGACAGGCATAATATGGCGTACATTCCAATATATAGATGAAAACCTGTTCATGAAACTTTATCCAACATTAATCCACTCTCACCTGGAGTATGCTGCCCCTATATTGTCACCAAACACATGGAAACAAGCAGAAAAACTTGAAAAAATTCAGAGACGAGCTACGAAAATGGTGCCCAACTTAAAAAATCTAAATTACCAGGCAAGATTAGAATATTTAGAACTACCAAGTCTAGTATACAGAAGAATAAGAGGGGATCTTATAAATGTCTATAAGTACATGCATAACCTGTATACTGTGGACTCTAGAAAACTTCTAATTATCCGTCCAAGAAGGAGAACTAGAGGTCATAAATTTACATTACTAAAACCAAGAGCAAATACATCACTTAGACAAAGCTTTTTCTCTAACCGTGTCATAGACTGGTGGAACTCCCGTATGCCTGAAGTTGTTGAAGCTCCATCTCTAAATAGTTTTAAAACCAGACTAGATAAACTATTTATTCAACATCCTGTATACTATAATTATAGAGCTCTAGATAAACCATGTAATCCAAAAATGACTATTAGATAATGTAGCTCATCACCGAATTTATTGAATTAGCTGATAATATGATACAATGTCCTAAAAAGCTGTACATGTTATGAGTACTATCTGCAAATAAGTATACGTCTGTGTATACACCTGGTAGATCATTAATGTATATCACGAAGAGCAGGGGGCCTAGCACACTACCTTGTGGTATCCCACTGGTGACATCCATCCAATTTGATCCTTCCCCATTTATGGTAACCAGTTGCTTTCTATTACTGAGAAATTCCATAATCCATCCATGAATTGGGTTGCCTATATTATAAGCCTTTATTTTATCCAAAAGCCTCCCGTATGGCACTGCCTTTTTAAAGTCCAAATAGATGGCATCCCCTGTGTGACCCTCATCTATTGCCTTTGTCCATTTGTTTAAGACATGTAGAAGCTGAAGCGTTGTGGATCTTCCACTGATAAAGCTGAATTGATTTGGACTAAAGGTCCCGTTTTCCAGAAGATAGGCCATTATGTGGTCTCTATGTTTCCACCTATTTCCCCTCTGCTATCCGATCGTCTGTCAGCGACCAGACGATTGTCAGACGAGCATACTACCACCACGGCCAATCGTCCCATCATAAGAAAACAAAGAACATATTCTTGGCATATTTCTTGATCTTTCTAAGGCTTTTGACACAATTGGTCATAAGATTCTAATAAAAAAACTCTTATTATGGAGTGAGAGGAATTGCCCTAAATTGGATAACATGTTATTTATCAAACAGAGTACAGTGCATACAATACAATGGAGCTTGCTCTAGCAATGAAAACCTAGTCTGTGGTGTCCCGCAGGGATCAGTACTTGGACCTCTCCTGTTTTTAATATATATGAATGATTTACCCAATGTTTGTCAGCACCTTTCAATGGAAATGAAGAAATGGAAAAAGTAATAAATTGGTTTAAAGTAAATAAATTATCACTGAATGTCGGGAAAACTAATTACATGCTCTTTACAAAATCTAGAAAACTAAAGAAAAATGACTTGCCAAAATTGTACATTGATAATCAGGACATACAGGAGGCTGAGTTTGCTAAATTCTTGGGTGTCTACCTGGATAAAGATCTAACCTGGGAGAAACATATAGAGATTGTAACATCTAAAGTGGCAAGAAACATTGGGATCATGCGACGACTTAAATCATACTTACCACCTAACATACTAAAAACACTATATTGCACGTTAATACTCCCACAAATTACTTATTGCAACACTATTTGGACTAATACATATAAAATCAGACTGGCAAGACTAAAATCACTTCAAAAGCAAGCCATTAAACTTTTTGCACAAACAGGAGAGGCCCAAAATGTTTACAACACAGAAAATTTATTAAAACTAGAAGATATTGGTAATCTCCAATTATATACAATAATAAGATTTTTTCAAAGGTAATCTACCAAATTCACTGTCTTCTCTCTTTAACCTAAACACTGAAATACACGCATACAACACCAGATCTAGACACAACTTTCACACAGAATACAATAGAATGGAAATCTCAAAACAAAAACCATCCTTTCAAGCCACAAAACTCTGGAATAACACAGACACGAACACACGTACACAGATTATTAGGCAAAATTCCTGCAAACATATTATTAAACAAATGTTCATTAATAAGTACTAAATCGAGTAATTGGACCTCACTCATATATTAGTTACTACACCTTCATGTGCCCGGACACCACAGCAATTACCAGCAATTCATCATGAAGAACCACCTGTTAACAACACTGATATTACTGCTCTTGCCCTGCCTCTACACTCCAGTTTGACATATTGTCTACATAAAATAAATGGTACCGGTACTGCTGAATATTCTGGACCTAGTGGAATTTGTGGGAGAATTTTCTGCATAAGGCAGCAATGTCTTCTATTCCAAATGTGTACAGAAGATTACTTACGTCATAACCAAATCAGTTTGTTGCTAGAATCATGTTGGCCATTGTTATCTTTACTGTATCATTAACCATAGTCATATTTAATTTAATTTATTTTATTATATTTTATGTGAATGTCCTGGGTCTTACAGACAACACATCCCAAGGGACATAGCTCCTCTTGCTGGGTGTTTTGAAGAGGACTTGACCGGGGGCTGTGGTTGGCTAAGCCACCAACAACTCTCGGTCGGGTGGCTTTTCTGAATATTCAGCGAGTGTGCAGCTTCTGTGTTAAATCCTGAGTCAAATTGGACCAGCACTCCTCAAGATATACACAGATCCAGAACGTGATCATATCTAAGAGCTCTAAAAAATCCAGCCATGACAAACACACTAAGAAATAGACTCGAACACAGATTCACATAGCCGGTTTACTCTCTTTCCTCTAGGGAAAGAAGGTGATAGACAATAATAATAATAATAATAATAATAATAATAATAATAATAATAGTAGAAACAGGATGAACTCCAGCCCCCACCCCCTTCATCCCCTAGCCCTGTCAAATGTCTTGTCTTTTTCTTATTTTTTCTCTTCTTTTTCTATGTCAAATCATATATTATTTGTCTGTAGTTATGTATAATATATTGTCATAATGCCTTATGTCTACTTATGTCAAATCATGTGTAATTTGTATGTTATTCTATGTCAGGGGTCCACACGCTAATAGGCACAGCCTCCAGTGGACTCCCTGTTATCATATTGTAATTTGTAATATTTACCAAGAGAATAAATCTAAATCAAATCAAATAAGGTATGACGTACGTAAATAAATATTCGAAAACTGGTATCGTAATAAACGTATGCAGGGGTTTGCCACTTACACCAAGAGCTTGTCTTCGAACGTCGTTCGGAAGTAGTCTTTGAGGCTAACCGTCATCTTTATCTCGTTTTCTAGCAATAAACTAAAAGTAAATGACTGAAATTGAAGCTTTTAAAAATTTCTGCAAACGTGAAACCAATGTCAACAATGGCGTGCTTTCCGTAGTAACGCCGAGGATTGTGGGTAAACAGACTGGTTCCGTGCGCAGACCGTGTACCAGCCTATCATCAAAGGTCAAGGGTCTTGGCCATACAATTTCTGTAAACACAACTGTTGAAGTTGTTGAAAATGGCATCTGTATTACAACATATTTGTAGGAGAGTGGCGACAAGGTCTTCAAATACGGGCTGGCAAATGTACTTGTCTTCATCCAGGTATTGCATAATGAATAACAGAATATTTATATTTTCCCACCGTGACCATCAATATAATTATTTACACAATTCAAAGCACAGACAGAGCTATCTTTAAATAAAGTTTAAATTGAAAAAGTTACTATGTCAGGAATCTTTATCCCCCAAAGCTGCATTAAGTCTGTATGATTCTTTAATCAAACCTATTGCCATGTGTGGGTGTGAAATATGGGGTTCATCCCTTTGCTCCACATCTCTGCAAGGACTCTTCAAGAAATTTGAGTCTGTCTGCAGAGAAAACTTCTCAGTTATGCACGACATATACTCGGACTTGGAAAATATTCCACAACTGATGCAGTGAGGGGTGAACTGGGGATATTTCCAATAGGAATTTCAGTAATGAAAGCAGTCTTAAAGTACAGATTCCGTCTAGAAGAGGCCTGCCCAAACTCCTTGCTTGGCAAAGCATACCACCTCTCTAAAAGGCTAGCAAGGAACCGTGCTAGCTCATGGGTAGGACCAGTGAATGAATAAATCAGAATCATCGGAGGGGGGTATGCCCAAATGGGGAACTGTATCAAAATAATGAAATATGAACTGATAATCAGATGGAACAGGTCCCTTGCCCGAACAGATTCAAATAAACTTAGAACATATGTTACATTTAAATCGAACTTCACTTTTGAAAACTATCTCACAACTGTTAAGAATGGTGAGCATAGAATTGCATTAACCCGCTTAAGGACATCTAAGCACAGGCTACATATTGAAACAGGTAGATTTACCCAGCCAAAACACCAATCGAAAGCAGGGTATGTAGCCTGTGTAACTTAGGTGAGATTGAAGATGAAACTGATTTCCTAGTTCGATGTCCCTTCTATCAGGATGAACGAATGATTCTCTATGAACATATTTACACATTAAGTGTGAATTTTCAAACTTTAAGCTGCAAAGATAAGTTTATCTACTTGCTGACAGCTGATAATTCTGCCATAAAAGAAGTGGCAAGTTTTTGCTTCAAAGCTTTAAAAAACCGATCAATGGCGTTGACACAGTAAGTGCCAATGTACAGGTTACTTACCCTTGTGCGTGGTGTACCTGTGCGGTGTGTGTGTGTGTGTATGCGTGCGTGCTTGCGTTGCATGTCGTAAATTTATAACTATATATATGCATGTATATTTTTGTAATGACCCATCTATTGGTTGGATACAATAAATATTATTATTATTATTATGATATAGGGTCTATGAGTTGTTTAGGATTAAGTCTGTATTTTGCTATATTGTTGGGGTTTTTTGGGTTTTTTTTAATGTTCTTTTCATAACTCTAAACTGTACTGTGCTGATTAGCCGTAATGGCATAAAAACGCAATAAAGTATTGGCCTATATACCATTGGGCTGGCTGGCTACTGTAACTGTATGGTATCAGGAGTTTCGTACCTGGGATGGTTCGTCCATGAGATGTTTCATGCAGGGACGTTTTGTCCTGGGATGATTCATCTGCGGCGTTTCATCCCAATTTCTAGGAGGAGAACATGCTCAAACCACTGAGAATCATGGTCACGATAAAGTGCCAAAAAATAGTCTGTCTGCAACGTTCTTTGTGGAGAGCAATGGTTTCTTAGCACACCGCTTTGAGGAAAACCCAGCTTCATTGAGCCTCCGTGCAGTTGTTCTTCTTGAAACAACCTTATTTTGTGAATTTCTGAATTCTTCTGCTAATTTGGTGAGAGTCTTCTTACAATTCTTCAGAACAGTGATTTTCAGCCTTCTTTCATCTCGACATGTTGTCGCTTTAGCTCGCCCAGAACCTGCTTTCCGGGCAACAGAACCTGTGTCACCTTGAAATGTGTGGCCAATCTCTGTATTGTAGACAGTGGAATCTGAATATCCTCAGACTTTAGACTTTTCTTAATCTCAGGATATGACTTTCCAGCTTGACGAAGACCTGCGATCCGGCTTTCGACTTCAACAGGTACATGGAATTTAGCCTTTTTTGAAGATATTTTGAATAAAAAATAACAACTTGACTCTTCAGGCACAGTGTGGTAATACACAGAGATTACAGAAATGGCTAATGTCTTGTCACCTCGGTCAGCGTAACTCAACTAGCATGCTAGTTTGGTTAGTTAATTCACTTTAAATCCTGAACACAGAGATGCACTATTTGTCTTTTGTGTATGCATGTAGGTCTAATATAGAACAAGAATCCATTCAGTAGATGGCACAGCATTGACGCAGCACAATGCAAAAAGCTTTCAGACAGCTTGCCCAAATGGGTGAGTTTTGAGACAAAAAAATAGGGGAAACGCTATCCCATACTAAAAGGTACCCTGCACACAGACAATGCATATATTTATTAACATGAAAGAGTAATCATAAAAAATAGGATAAATCATGTTTGCCTCATTTTTTTGGCCCAGCAGTGTATACTTAGTTGCAGAGTGCTAGGCAATAATCACTGAACAAAATTCTTTTTAATTCTTTTAGCAATTTCAGGGTGTGTACTAATTTTTCCTTTTTGATTCGGTTTTTATGCCTAATTAAGGAAAATAATGCAACAGCAGTCCAGATTGTTGTATTTTGAACTGTGCGTTCTGTTGATTATTCTTAGATGTAAATCGTACATTCTGAAAGCAACTATAAACTGCACTATAGGAGGAGCTTACGCCATTACTATCATAGTTACTCAAAGCTACCATCCTATGTATATGGATTGTGCAGTATCTCCCTGGGTACTAATATTAGCGTCTTCACGCTACTCGGGTAATGACCTAAACTCCTCCTACAAAGGGAGGTTATAAGCGGAAGAGGGATTTTTATTTTTACTCGACGACATTTTATGTCAAATTTTTATGAAATAAACGATGGCATAGATGTAGGATGGTAAGAATTGGGCACATGAAATTGTGTTCTAATTTCATGCTATTTTTGTATCATTTATTTCAACTTTTTCTAGAAATTCCAAGTCCCAGTTTTGGTGACTTGTCACGTTACCCCGGTTTATACTTTTGGGAATTTGGACCTACGATTTAATCGAAAATTGCAATTTTTTTTATAAAATCGATCGCGATGTTTCAAAGCAAAGATCGTGCAACCCTACAATCAGCTTTCTGACAATGGTCTCCACAGATGAAGGTTTCATACCTTGTGTATATTATATATAGTAGGGAGAATATGTGGTAGAGGGATGGATGGAGGAAAATTCAAAGGCCTGTGATTTAATTAGTCAAACTAAATTGATATGACATTGTAGGCAAGTGTGCCGAGTGCATTAGGAGCTTTCTTGGAAATAGACAGCAGCGAGTTCTGGTAAATGGATCACCATCAAACTGGGCACCTGTAACTATAGCGGGTTATCACAAGGTTGTGTCCTCAGACCTGTCTTGTTTGTTGTATTCATCAATGACTTGCCAGATAACATAGTGTGCTGCTCAGATATTTGTAGATGACACTAAGGTGTACACCCAGATCCGTTCCAAGAGTGACCGCCAAGAATTTCAAGATGATCTGTACAACCTAATTTACTGGTCACATACATGGCAGCGTGGAATCAATGCCTCAAAATGCGAGGTCATCCCAAAACAAATACAATGTGTGCATTATTATTTAATAGTGTGGACTTTTTTCAAGAACCGTAAATGTAACACGAGGCCACCCATACAAGTTAAGAGTAGACCGGTGAAACAAGATCACTAGAAGCTTTTTTACCAAACGAATATTGAATCTCTGGAATTCTCTTTCAACCCATACTGTTGAAGCAAAAGACTGTGAGGTTTTCAAACAGAGACTAGATACAAACTTAGACAAAATGATGTACGATTTTGACTAGCACCAGAGCCGATATTACTATCAATAAAACCACACCAGCAAAATGCAAACATATGGCAACAGGACATAAGAAGTCTAAGGCTTAAGTCCTGAAAACACGATGATGATGATGATGTCGTAACAGCTCCAACACTAAATAGCTTCAATTCAAGACTCGACAGGGAATGGACACAATACATGTTTGCCATATGAAATGATATAGTTATATTCAGGGTTGGGGTCAATTCTGATTGGAATTGATCAGTCAATTCCAATTAAATTCTGGAATTGGAATTGATAAATCTGAGGACTCTGGAATTGGAGTGGATAAATTTTAAGACACCGGAATTGGATTTGGAATTGATAATTTGAATTGACCGGAATTGATAAATTCAAATTCAAATTCAAATCAATTCCAGTCATGTGTGTCAGATTTACTGAACATTGCTGGCTATAAAATGTACATATAATATATGTAAATTATACACTGATCTTTATATGCCCTTAATGCATTTCATTATGATACCATTTACCACATTTCATTTTATATGCAGGTTGATGATATTTATTATGCCAGCTGTTATTAGATGTTTTATTGAATATTTTACAATTTATTTGGCTGAATACTTTTGTCTCCTATGCCTGCAAAAGTTTTTATTAAAATATATTTTAACAACTTAGTTATATGTTTGGTTTGAAGACTTAGAATTTGAGAACTGATAATTCAGTGATGAGCAAGTTAGCCCTTAAGATACCCTTTAACACCTTAGCCAGCCAAAACACCTGCAATGACTTTGAGACAGGCCAATGGAAGACTATTTTTGGAAATTTACCACTGGAGTGACTAGCTGGATAACTAAGCCAGTAATACCAGTGGTAAATTTTCAAAAATAATCTCTCACTCTGAGTCTTTCATTCTGCATTCCCTAGAAACAGGGTTTCATCTCTATGAAATCATGCCATCTTTAAAATCATTTAAAGATGTTAGCAATAGTGTTCAGTAACGCAATAGCTATCATCTGCATGGAATGAAATGGGTGAAGAAAGCAGTATGTTACAAGATAATTGCCATGTAATTATACGCTCCTACATAACAAAGGAATCATTGAACAACCCCTCCGGCCTGACAGGTTCTGTCTCTGCGGCCACCTCCGGGTGGTCCAGTAGCGGTGGCCGGTCCGTAAGGCATGGGAGCCGTCCGCCAGGAGTCTGAAGACGAGGAGGCCGAGGAGGAGAGGTTGCTGCGGCCTGTGATGCCACGGGTGGAGAATATGGAGGTTGATTCCGTCCTGGACAGAACTGTCCTCCATCTGTCTGGCTTGGCGCAAGCCAGGGCAGCGGCTCCGCCCGTGGTTGAGGCTAATCTGGTACCAGGCACCGGTCCCGTGACGGTTGGTTTGACGCCAGCCGACACAGTGACGGGTGTGCCGGGCCAGGCGTGGTACTCACCTATCTCACCTGGTCCGGCGGTTAGACGTGGGGTGCTGTTGGCGCCCGTGTCTGGCCACGGTTCCGCGTCTGCTATGGGTTCGCACATTTTTCCGTGCGGGCCTACCCCATGGACTGGTGTGTTTCATGGGGTGGCGGCGGAACCGTTTGGTACCGGAGTGCCTGGCGTGTCAGCCGCGGCTCCTTGCCGGGAGGCCGTGGCTGGCCGGCCCGTGAACGCGTCAACGGGTGACGTGTTCACGGGTGTGTCTTCCTCGGAAGTAGACTGGTCGGATGCTCTGGCTTGGCTAGCCAGGGTTGACCTGTCTGGTTTCGGCCATGGCCGAGGAGGATGCGCCCTGTCCGTCGGTTGCAATGATTAGGACGGGGATCTTTCCCGCAGCCCGGATCCAGTCTGTTGGACTGGATCCACGGTTCATCGAGTTGCTTGAGGCTATTTATAGTAAGCAGCTCATGACCGAGGATGACCGATGGGTTCTGGGTGTTCAGAGTGCTGGAGCGGGTGGCCCCGGTCCGGCACTTGTGGACAAGTCCCAGGCACCCCAGGATGGAGTCCTGTCCCTATGCGATGAGGGTATGAGGGCAGCTATGAGTGCTGTCAACCATTCGTATCGCCTTCTTCAGTCGGTGTGGGCTGAAGCGGGGGCAGGCCACCCTGTGCCACCTGTGGCGCTTTCATGTGTTAATGACGGCTTGGTGCTGTCTATGGACGCGCTGGCAAGGGTGCAGGTGCGTGTGACAAAGTCCAGGAGGCAAATGGTTCTTGACCATATGCGTCCGGCTACGGCAGTCAGGGAGAACGTCTTCTTGGGACACCCCTGACAGGGCCTAGCATCTTCGGTGGCCAGGCGCGGGCCATCCTAGAGGACACTGCCAGCATTGCGCAGAATCGGATGGAGGTAAACCTACAGCTGGAGCTAGGGCGGCAAGCGCACGCACTAGGGGCTGTAGGGAAACCGTTAGCTGTTCAACCTTCAAAGAAGCAAAAGAAGCAGAAAGGCAAGGCGAAAGCTAAGCCTACTGCGACTTCTGCTTCGTCTGGGTTTTCTTAGCCGCAGCCGGCTAAGAAAGCCAGGAAGGTTGTGGAGGCCCCTACCCTCCCCAATGTTGCTCCTGATCGCCCTAGAGGCGGGACGGGTAAGGGTAAGTCCTCAAAGCGCGGAAAGAAGGGAGCGGATCGTACCTAAGGGTACGAGAGCTCCCTTCATATCCGCCTGGACTGCACCTGTGCGACAGGAACAGCGGTGCCAGTTAGACCTGCCGAGCAAGACCGAAATGGTTCTCTCTCTCTCTCTCGTTAAGAAAGGGGGGGGGGGGTGCGGACCGCGAGCCGGACAACCCCGTTAGACGTCGAGGCATCTATGGTGGGTGGAAGGCTCATGCGTTTCGTCGAGGCCTGGCGATGTGTGACGTCTGGTCCTGGGATGGTTATCCCAGGGTTACATGCCGGAGTGGTGGGACTTTCCGCCGCAGAATCTGTCTTTGGCACCTGTCTGGACACCCGTACCAAGGGAACCAGACAAGTTAGAAGCCGTTCAAAACGAAGTGTCGTGTTTGCTTCTGAAGGGAACAATAAAACCAGCGAACCAGAACACTCCAGGCTTCTATTCAAATATGTTCCTTGTCCCCAAGAGCGCAGGGGGTTGGAGACCCGTACTCAATCTCAGGCCATTAAATTGGTTTATCCATACGCCTCGGTTCCAGATGGAAACGCCGGGGTCAGTAATGGCGGGATTGAGGAAAGGAATGTGGTGTGTGTCGATCGATCTGAAAGATGCATATTTTCACATTCCAATGAACAGGAGTTGTCACAGGTTTCTGAGATTTGCGTTTCAGAATCAAGTATGGGAGTTTATTGTTCTCCCATTTGGCCTGTCGACAGCTCCAAGGGTTTTCACAAGAGTGGTCCTTGCGGTGACAGCGTTTCTCAGAAAAGAGAACGTGGCGCTACACACCTACATAGACAACTGGCTGATCAAAGCACACTCGGCAGCCAGGTTGAACGTGGATACTGCTCTGACTCTGAAGTTACTTTCAGATCTAGGCTGGATAGTCAACAAGGAGAAATCTGAGTTGACACCCATGCATAATTTAGTTTATTTGGGGATGCGATTCAATCTCGAGGAGGGCAGGGTTAACCGGTCAGAGCCCAGAGTGGTGTCTCTGTTAGCCATCCTCAAGAGTTTTCGAGTGGGAAACCACATTCAGGCGAGGCGGTTTCTTCAGATGCTGGGCATGATGGTCTCCATGGAGCAGGTGATCCCGTACGCTGCTCTAATACGAAGACCTATCCAGTTGTATCTGATGTCTCTGTGGAAACAGAGAACACAACCCCTGTCACAACTGGTGCCAGTTTTGGAGCCGATAATGTCGCATCTTGTATGGTGGAAAGAGCGTCAGAATCTCCTAGTAGGGGTTTCGCTGCACCTACCCCACCCCCAGCTGTCCGTATACACGGATGCATCGCTGGAGGGGTGGGGGGCCTGCCTGGGAGAACACCAGGTCTCGGGCACATGGACTCTCCAGGAGAGCCAGCTGCATATCAATCTGTTGGAAATGATGGCAGTGGAACTGGCGTTGGAAGAGTTTCTTCCGATGATCAGGAGCAAGGTGATATTGATGTGGTCGGACAATTCAACGGTAGTATCATAGATAAATCGCCACGGCAGGACCAGGTCACCCACACTGTGTATCAAAGTGTGGCACTTGATTCAATGGTGCAGGAATTACTCGGTTGTTTTGAAAGCAGCTCACATTCCTGGCCAATTGAACATTCTGGCGGATGCTTTGTCTCGCAGACAGAGAATTCTGCCAACAGAATTGTCCCTCAACCCTCCAGTTCTACGAAGGATCTTCGAGCATTGGGGCAAACCCAACGTGGACTTTTTCTCCACAAGGGAGAATGCTCAAATCATGACTTATGTCTCGCCGATTCCAGATCCAAATGCCGTCGATACAGACGCTCTGGCGATAAGCTGGAGAGGGATGCACGCTTACGCGTACCCACCCACCATTCTTCTGCCGAAGGTATTGGTGAAGATCAGGGAGGAACCGTGTCTGGTCCTGCTAATAGCGCCATATTGGCCCAGCAGGGCATGGTTCACGGATCTGCTAGATCTGCTGGTGGAAAACCCAGTGCAGTTGCCTGCGATTCCGAACATAATCTCCCAGGCCAAGGGACGCTTCCTACACGAGCGTCCCGAAATGTTCAAATTGACTGTGTGGATGTTATCAAACAACGTTCCACGTCGGAAGGCTTTTCTCGACAAGCTGCTGATTTCATCGCGGCTGCGAGAAGGAGGTCAACCTTCAAGTCATATAACAACAAGGTTAACAGATTTACAGACTGGTGTGAAGAAAAGGGTATTGATACCTTTCAATCCACTATTCAGCAAATAGCAGATTTTCTCTGTGAGCTGTTCTTTTCAGGACTAGCTCCCGTCACAATTGCTGGATACAAGTCAGCTTTGGCATCAGTTATCCCTTGTCTAGCCAACAGGGATAGTCCAGAGGTGGCCCAGTTAAATGTGATGGTGAAGGGAATGAGCAATCTCCGACCGAGACAACCGGTAGTCATTCCAGCCTGGAGTCTATCTTTAGTGCTTAATGTATTGGCCAAGCACCCTTTCGAACCGTTGCGTTCGGCTAGTCTAAAGCATCTGACTCTAAAGGCGGTCTTTCTATTGGCAGCTTCCTCAGCTAGAAGGCGCAGTGAGATCCATGCGCTTTCAGCAGAGAGAGACCGATTTATTGTCCCCGGAGAGGGTCTGCGTCTTCTGCCCAGAGCAGAGTTTATGTCAAAGAATCAATCTTTGAGATATCCCGGCAAACCGATCATTATACCAAAACTAACAAGGTTTGATCATGATGCCAGTGTCTGGTGGCCGGTCCGTGCTTTGACTAAGTACAGGAAACGGACAGACTCGTTACGGTCGAACGATAGACATCTATGGATCTGCCATAAGAAGCCTTATGGCGCCGCATCCATGGATACTATCTCTAATTGGGTAGTCGAATGCATTCAGACTACTCATGAGATGGCGACTGGGCACCAGGTGCAATGCGCAAGGGCACACGATGTTAGAGGAATAGCCGCCTCGACCACCCTTTACATTGGTGTTCCGTTAGAGGACATCATGGCCATTGCACAATGGCACTGTGAGTCCTCATTCACGGATTACTATATGAGGGATGTGTCAGACTCAGCCAATCCACTCGCTTTAGCTGTTTTGAAACAATAGTTAAGCGACCACACTGCTCTTCTCCATTTTTTGACTTTGGTAAGAAAGAATTAGAAGCAGACATGGTCGAGCGAGAGGATGACAACCAGATTGTGTCACTGAGGGCCGGACAAGTGAATGGTTGGAGGCAGTACGTCTGGAATCCATTTATCATGAGATAATTCAAGATTGAGAGTTTTTTGTATTATGTCTATATATCATGTTCATTCATCTTATATATTCATGCTCATTCCCAGGCTAATACATGTGTATATATGCAAAGAGCAGTTAACCCTCTTGGCATATTTGTGTTTTCAGGCGAGATACATGTTCGTGAGTTCTCTCCCTTTTCTTAGGAGAAAAAGGGGGGGGGGCAGTGATGCGAATGTGATTCGGTTCCGTTAACTTGACGGTCCTTTTTAGGTTTCCTTTAGTCAAGTGTTTAAGTCTAGCTCTTTCTCCAAGGGGCAAAGGTAGCAGTTATGGCTTGCCTCTTCCCACCAGGTTACTGACCGAATCTGGTATATATCAGAAGTAACAGAATGGTGAGTATTGATCGAAGGAGAATGAAGGAAATTTAAATTTCCCTTTCTCCGAGATCTAACAATACTCACCATTCTGTTACGAACCCAGCCTCCCAGCCCCACGGAGGCAAGCCATGGATTTCTCTTGTTTGGTGGCTATGCAAACAATATGAGCTCTATGGTAGACGGGTACTCGGCAGTTGGGAGCCGAGTACCCGGTTCCAAGGAGTCGGTAAAGCTTTCTCAGTCTATAGTCCTAGAGCCAGCTGTCAGGGCCAGCTGTATATCAGAAGTAACAGAATGGTGAGTATTGTTAGATCTCGGAGAAAGGGAAATTTAAATTTCCTTCAGTCTTCTTCCACCCTAGTGCAGTTGGTATACACTTTGACACAACTTCATTGATTTTATCCAGAGTCATGCTCTCCTTTGTGGTACACGTATCTTGTCACTATTTCAGTATTGGTGAGCTCAGCATAACACTTAAGGTCAAAGGTTATAACAATATGGTAACTTTTCCCAAGTGGAGGTAACTTTTTGATGCTTTGTACATAATTCTCATCATTTGTTAGAAAGAGATCTAATATATTGGATGTTTGACCGATCCTCTCGCTTGTAGGAAAATCTATATGTTGAGTCCAGAAACAATCTCATATAACTTTTATAAATTTACTAGTGTAGTGGTCATCATTGTGATGTGAAGACAAGCTAGTCCAGTCAATCCTATGTAAGTTAAAATCGCCCTTGATAAGAAGATGAGATTGATTCTCCTCATTTGCCTTCATGAGCATATCTAATAACATCCGATCATTGTATTCTGATGACGACGGACTTCTGTACATCCCTCTTCCTCTTCGCCCCGAATGAGTCATTTTCGCACTGGGTCGATTTGCAAAACATTAAAAAGTTTTTGATGTTTTTGTCTTGCCTGCGAGGCAGAAGCGAGACATTGCCCGTATTCAACTGGGCGAAAACATAGAGCACATTGGCTCCATAGAGAATATTTTTTATTCAACTGGTATTTCTCGGAAAAACTTGTGGCATGTTTCGTGAAGTACATCACGTGATGAAAAATATGAAAACGTGGTTCTTAGGGAGCTGAACTATACTATTATTCACATACATAGTCCTTTTCTGCTGATTAGGCTAAACAGTCTGTAGCAGATCTTCATTTTCTTCTTCGATATCTCCAGACGATTCCTCTTGTACCTGTTGTTCATGTGGGTGGGTGTGGACGAGCTCAATGGGAAAGTCGTTTTTAAACATATGAAAGTTGGATTTTAATTTCAAGATTGTAAAATTTAGGTAATATCGTGTTTCTGCCCCTTCCATACTGATAGAGTTTTTTTCATTTGACTGGTACGTTTGCCTAGAGCACATTTTGGCGACTGAGCAAGTGGATGGAGACTAAATTTACTCTGCGGGAAAGTCCCAGTCGAATACAACCCTAGGGATTAGCATTTCCGGCGGCGGCAGCCATATTTGTACCTTTTGTTACGCTTTTTAAATCAACTAATTTTTCAACAATGGGCCAATGGCTCATCCAGCCATCTTGGATTCTCCGAAAAATGGGAAATCATTTACAATGCTACTCCTCATTAATCGCTTGTTCCAGTGACTGTCTGGTTCTCGAAACTGACATCTGAGGAATTGCTGTACGGAGCAGGCTGAAACTCATTACATTTAATTTCATCATGGAACTATCAAAACCTACGGTTCAGTGTGATTGTGTGGTCAGCATCCATCATTAATTTCCCACTAAATATCATTTCTACTGAATACCAATTTAGCATTTTATGCCTTGTTACTGCTGAATTAGTATTATGTTTGTTCAAAGGTTAAATAGATCAAATGCTAATGGTCCGGGTGATGGTTTCTTGAAAATGATACTGCTGAATTTTACCCCATTAACCATCAGCAATGATGTTGTTCTCTCAATATCAAAGCTATGTTTAATATATGATTCACGGTTATCTTGTATTTTTCTTTGCCTTATCTTTAACCCTTTCCACTCTGATGTCAATATTCTATTTTCTTACTGTGTCAATAGCAAAGAAACTGGTGCACATTTTTCAACAATTTTTAGGACAATGTTGCTATTTACAATGGCAACATCTTTCACCAAATTTGTTGAAAAAATAACACCAGTTAATCTTTTCATTTAATTTGAACATTAAAAATTTTGACATCAGTGTGGTACGGGTTAAGTGTTTACGGGTCAAGCTGTCCATGAGCGGCTTTTGTAGTGACTTTGGAAAAATCTCATTTTGCATGTCAAGAACAATATCTCTTAAAAACTTAACACTGGAATGACTTGTTTGGTAACCAATCCAGTCATTTCAATATTATGTTTTCGAAAATATTCTACTCTGGGCTTGCAAATGAATGTTATCAAGCAATGTTGCTGAATGCCGTAAACATGAATCGATGAAGACAGAGTGTGAAAAAATGTGATATATGTACATGACTTTCATACTGTGAATATTCTGTTAGTCTCAACAGGCCACAGACAGAGGAAATTGACCATCATGAGAATGGAGGGTGGTTTAAGAATCTACTAAATGTCCGCACTATCCCACACAGTAAGGAATCTCATGCTAGCCAATTGTCCAACAAGGAGAAAGTTTATGAGTTACAAGGTTAGTAGCAGTTATATAATGTTGACCCTTTAACCCTTTCACGATGAAGCTGGCCAAAACCGGCCTCTGTAGGGATCTTGACGAATGTCTATTTGCAGTCCAAGAGAAGACTATTCTTGAAAATTTAGCACTGGAATGACTGGCCCGAGCCAGTCATTCAATGGTAAATTTTTAAAAATGGTTTTCTCTTGGCCTGGAAATGGACATTCAATAAGTAAACATTTAAATTTTCTAAGAAATTTAGTCATTAAAGGGTTGGCTTATGTAGTGGTCATGAGCCTGATAAGACTAACTTAAGATAACTGGCTGGTAAGTTGTCAAAGAATATTCTCCTGTATTCTCTTTCACAGAGCTTTATATTCACACATTTCTGTTATTGACCCTTTAATGCCTAAATTTGGTCAAGAAATTCTAAATATTGCTTATTGAATGCCCATTTGCAGTCCAAGAGAATACTGTTTTTGAAAATTTACCACTCTACTGACAGGCTTGGTTACTGAGCCAGTCATTCCAGTGGTAAATTTTCTAAAATATGTTTCTCTTGGACTGCAACTGGACATTCTGCAAGTCCACTGTAGAGGCTGGCTTCATCCTGAATGTGATGGTCAGGCCAGCCAAAATCAGCCACTGCAGTGGCCTTGAAGATTGCTCATTTAGACATTTACAATCCAATAAAAGACTATTTTAAAAAATGTACAATTATTATGACTGGCTCAATATCTGAGCCAGTCATTCCAGTGCTAAGTTTTAAAAATATAGTCTTGCTCTTTATAAAAAGTAAATGGTCATTCAGAAGTCTCAATCTCCTTGTCAAAAGGTTAAAGGTGTTAGAAGGTTAGCTTGTATGCAATCATTAGATGCACTACATGAGCAATGTTGATTGCGCTGGATTATATCGGCAGTAGGTGTAGGGTGTGTGTGCTTTTCATCTCCGGAAGCTCGCAAATTCAACTGAAGGAATTATTACCAAATTTGGCAATTACATGTATGTTTCTCTTCGGAATCTGTGGAACTGTCTTGGTGTTGTTAAAGACAAATTATCAAAGATAATAGTGACCCAATTACAAAAATTGCATTGCATTTCCAGATTACTCAAGTTCTACTAATGGGATTTTTGACAAACTTGACTGTCCAGATTATTTTTGGTGTCCCAAATATCGTGTTGATTTTGGTACCAAAAGTATACGGCCAAAATCATGGTCATATTCTTAAAATCATGTGCTTTGTTGCTGATTGAATGTCATTACAGCATATATATGTACATAAGCCTGAATACAACCACGACAATATGTTGTGTTAGTTTCCTTTGATTCTGCACTACATGGGAGACACTGGTCTATGTACATTGACAATTGTTTGACTGATGGGGGTGGTGGTGGTGTGTGCGTGTGCGTGCGTGTAGATGTTCTTGTTTCTGCGCCTTATTGCCCCCTCTTACATGTTAACCATTTCACATCATGAGAACATACTTACCTCCCTAACACTCTTGATATACTAGTATATCGGCTCAATTCAATAATATTCAGAATTATAAAAAGTTAAGTGCCCCTAATGGGCAGGTGGAAGTACAGGTGCCCCTAATGGGCAGGTGGAAGTACACAGTCATGCACATGACAAACACCACCCACTGCGCATACGCATACCGGTACTTCCATTTTCTAACATATTGGCTAAGAAGCAACATGTGAAAATCTTCACATGCTCTTTTCTGAATTCTACTAGAACAAAATCATCCCTATCCATCATGGCTAATACTAAACTATTGGAGGAGTCCTCCTCGTCATCCACTAAGGTGACATTGTTCCTTGTATTTATTTAAGACTTGTAACTTTTATTTGTTACCGGTTTTCGTCGCGGCCGTTTCGGCGGTACCGCGTTTTCAGGCGCTGGGAATCCTTGTAAATTTTTTCCCAGCGCCTAGGGCTATTAATCTCTTGTGTTTTATGCTTACAGGTTTGTCTTGTGACTGAACAAGGATTCCTGTTCTTCTCTTGAAGGTTGTTCACGTCTCGGTTTTGACTTATCATCGTGATATATCTAAGGGTTGGAGATATATTAAATTAATAAAGGAAATATGTCCTTCCTTTTGTCCCATCGCCGTCATCAGTTCTTCTGGAAGAGGAGTCTCGGCGGATGGATGGACGTGTTCCCCTGCACAAGAGGATGGTTGCCTGTGCTCAGGCTAAGGGAGTTTATTAATTATGGCACATAATTATTTGAAAATAATCAATTTTCTGCTGCCTTTTGCTTTTTGCACTATATTCTCTCTTGTGTGTGCATGGGTTCTCGAATATATATAACTTAATATTATATTATTCGGGGGGTATGAATGTCTTTTATATCTAGATATTTCTTTCATTCTTTCTGACATCCCCTCTCCTTGAAGGAGCTTTTGCATTGAGGCTTGATGTCATAATCAACCAGAGTTTTTTCTCTTTCCTTGATGTCATAATCTTAGTTTAGAGAAGTGTGTGATGTGTTCATCTCCATTTATTAGGAGGGTGGAGAGATATCTAGATAGTCATAATCTTTCTCTCTCTCTCTCTCTCTCTCTTAATTTGTTGTCCTGGTTGTGTTTGGTTTTTATTAACTAGAGAAGTCAGCTGTCCCGTCAGGGTTGTCTGTCATAAAAGTGGATGTCTTCTCTCGAGTTTGTTCTTGTTTTCTTCTAATAGTCTATTAACAAGGCTTTGAAAACTATCATACTCATTGTCTTCGTATCCCTTCCCTTTCAGAAATGTGCATCCTGTCTGAAGCCTATGAAGGCTAGATTCTTCCCCCACCCTTGCCATCTGTGTTCAGCTTGTAGGCTAACTAACAAATGTGTCATTTGTAAAGCGTTGGAGGGGGGGGGGATCTAACCTCTGAATTCTTCTCTTTTCAGGCTACGATGATGGCTGATGAGGGCAAGAAGTCTAAGAAGGAGGGTAAGAAGAAGGCCTCTGAGAAGGGTGGGCTCGAGGCCTTCACGGTTGAGTTAGTGAGTGAGATGCGCAGGACTTTGAAAGACCTGATGCCTGGCATGCTTCGCGGCTTGTTGCCTGGCACAGGTGTTTCAACTTCCTGCGCGTCGACCTCAGTGCAGGTAGCCCCTGTCCCTGGATCATGCCCTACTAGCTCGGACAAAGTGTTTAGTGATCCAGGGGTGGCCGTCTTGGACCCAGGCTTGATGTTCGCATCGCCTGGTGTTCCAGCGGCGTGAGAAGCATCAGACGGGACCCGACCAGCGGGCCTGACCACGATCACTCGCGGAGTACACTCATCATCTGCTTTCGAGCATTCTCCTGGTAAGTCCGGATTAGTTTTCTTTGCTAATCCAGAGTCTAACTTTCCTGACGAGGAAGATGATGAAGACTACCTGCTCGGTCCACAGGTTGACCATGAAGACATGGATGCGAGCGTCTACACTCCTCTCATGGGGAGCGTGACCGCTCGCACCTATGGCACTGTTCCCTCGGGAGCAGGTTTCATGGTTCAGCCTGTGGCCCGGTTTGGAGCAGAAGGCCGGCCGTATAAGATTCCATGCTTGGACGTGGAATCTCATACGGACGTTCCAGGCCGCTCTTGTGTGCATGAACCCCCTCACACAAGCACGGCCTTGGTGCCTGGTCAGCCTATGGAGAATGCTATACCAGCCCTCGCGGGCCCGTATACATTCCCAGGGCAGCCAGGTTCGTCTATAGCCTCCTCCTCGACCATACCTGCGAATGCCATTGAAGATGACGAGGGCCCGCTGCTCGTCGGCAATTCGCAGGTAGCCACGGATGAAGACTGGTCAGAAGCGTGTGCGTGGCTCCTCGCTGTTAGACCAGAGCTCTCCGTGGATGAGACGGCCGCCGGTAACCCTCGGGCATGGTTACAGGCGAAGCCGTTGGCCAGCAC
This sequence comes from Chaetoderma sp. LZ-2023a, assembly GCA_034401795.1. Lineage (NCBI taxonomy): Eukaryota > Metazoa > Mollusca > Caudofoveata > Chaetodermatida > Chaetodermatidae > Chaetoderma > Chaetoderma sp. LZ-2023a. The sequence goes on along the minus strand of CM067370.1, from coordinate 37,538,856 downwards.
GACTCTGTCTCTGCCGTATACTGAGCATATCTTAGATACGTTCTCGGCGGCAGAGGAGTCGATCAGACCGAAAGGTCGCCTCGCGAAGGCCCCCCGCGAGGTAGCTAGGCGATGTCGAGTTACTGCTAGTAAGTATGCTCGATATGGCCTAGCACCCAGACCGAGCGCGGACGACCGCGCCGCTCTGGGGGAAGATACGCGGCCGGGTTCCCGTGCTGACACGGGAGCGTTGTGCACGGGTGCTATGCGCTTGGCTAATGTCGCCTTGCGCGACACCAAGGAGAGCTCGCGAGCGGCGATTAGTGCGCTGTCGCATGTCTCTCAGCTGCTATCGGGTGTGCATAGAAGAGGAGATAGAATCTCTAATTCTAAAGGAAGCAATTCAACCGGCGCAAGATTGCCCGGGTTTGTATTCAACCGTGTTTCTTGTGGCAAAGAACACCGGGGGGTGGAGACCAATTCTCAACCTCAGACCTCTAAGCAAGTTTTTAGACACACTGAGTTTCAAAATGGAAACAGTAAGATCGGTGTTGTTGGGGTTAGAGAAGGGGATGTGGACAGCATCTATAGATCTCAAGGATGCTTATTTCCACATTCCAATTGCAAGGCGTTTTCGTCGGTTCCTGAGATTTGCTTTTCAGGGACGCCAATGGGAATTCAAGGTTCTTCCATTCGGCATCTCGACGGCTCCAAAGGTCTTCACTCGAGTGGTACTTGCTATCACGGCATACCTCCGCAGGAGAAATATAGCTGTTCACACTTACATAGACGACTGGTTGCTGAAAGCACACAACCCAGAAAGTTTGACAGCAAATCTGGAGATAGTTTTGAAAACTCACAGATTTAGGATGGATAATCGACTTTCAGAAATCAGAGCTGACTCCATCCCAGAAGTTTGTTTACCTGGGTATGTTCTTCGATCTGGAGATAGGATATGTTTATCCATCCCAGGAGAGAGTGGAAGGTCTCCTCTCGTGCATTCAGTTGGTTTGCAACAGTCGTTATATTCTAGCACGGGTCTATCTGAGAATGTTAGGTCTGATGGTTTCAATGGAACCAGTCATTCCTTAGGCGGCCTTATGCAGGCGGCCGATTCAATTGTTTCTCATGACTCAGTGGACGCAGAGTCCAGGATCACTGGACTCGCGCATTCAAGTGTTGGACCCTCTCATTCATCACCTTCATTGGTGGATGGAGAGAGGAAATCTCCTGGCGGGGGTCATGCTGACCCCTCCCCACCCTCAAGTAACGATGTTTACGGATGTGTAACGGGCGATTTCTTTGGCATCCCGCACTAATGGATGGATCGATAGACTGACGGATATTAGCTTCGTCCGTCATTTGGATCGATGGATTGACAGATGGACGGACAGATTGCTAATTAGTATCCAGCCATGTGGATTGATGGCTGGATTGGTGAACATTTTGGACAGGTGGACTACTGGACAGACAGACAGCTGGCTAACTCTGGTCGTGCGGCTTCATTTGTACTGGGTCATCATCTGAGAATAACAGAGCAATATGATTTTGTATACGGTGTAGAAATCATTGTTTACCATCTGAGCTGTCCGCACAGAATGATTCTAGATTTCTGTACAACCTTGCCTCAAGACTTTGTTTTCTGTTATTCTCATGGCAACCACTTAACCAGTTTTTACAAGTCTGGTGCATGGTGGATGGTGGTGGGTAGGGGCATTTGGCTTATTAGACCTATTCATATCCAGACTGTGTGTGTTTGGTGGGGGCTGGGATAGGGAGCGGGGCATTGGTTCATATATTACAATACACCTATACACAGGCTGGGTGTGGGGTTTGAAGTGACATATTTCACTCAGTTATTTTAACCTGTCTTAACAGTATTATTATTATTATATTAACTGGTGTACATAAACTAACATATATTATTTTAACACATTAATAATAAATTAATCCTAAAAATGGTTATCAATTAAAATCTAAAATATTATACAACTAGTCATTACATTCATAAATGACATGGCTTATTATGTAGCTGATAAATGTTTATTTCTCTCTTTGACTGCAGTGTCATAGCTCCAATATAAATATACACATTTCAATATTAACGCCTTCAAGCTGTACAATTCATTCTTACCTTATATTAAATTCTACTGTATATTTTAAATACAATCTGACTGAATGTTGAATCACATCAGGCAAGACAACATTTCTGTCAGGGTATCTTTAAAATACTCAGTAGATTCAATTTTAGCAAGAGATAAATATCATGTTTTCAGGATGTTGGCATTGAAAGGGTTAATCATTCATTTTAGAGATTCAGGTGTCAACAATGGTCAAGTAATTACTGGCTTTCATCTATTCACATTATTATATACAAGCAGCTTATCAATGAAATAAATGCAATGAGAATTATATTATGTAATACATTATCTTGGAAATACAATAAATTAAACCTGTTTGAGCAACCACCTGCCCTTTGGGCCAATATCATGGTGGCTCTTTAAGACAGTGGTCTCTTAACCACCTGTGTTAAAGAACCATATTTTCTTGCTCCAAAGGAACTTCTTATCACAGCTCACTCTTTTAAGAGAGCATATAGTGGCTACATTTTTGTGCCCATAAGGTGGTCCCTCAAGACAGGTTATAGTTATTTAATTTTTACTGTATGATAGATGCATCGATGGAGGGTTGGGGAGCTTGCCTGGAAGAAGCCACTATATCAGGGCTTTTGAATCTTGAACAGTCAAAGGAACATATCAACATGCTAGAATTGTGGGCTGTAATTCTAGGCCTGGAACACTTCTTAAAAGAAGTGGAGGGAAAATTTGTGATGATACGTTCAAACAACTCTACAGTAGTGAGTTACATAAACCGCCAGGGCGGAACGAAGTCGCCCAGTCTCTGTATGATGACATGGAAGCTGCTTTGCTGGTGCATGGATCATATGATCACCTTGAAAGCAGTTCATATGCCGGGAAGGCTGAGTCTGTTAGCAGACTCATTGAGCTGAAGGATGAGTATTCTGCCTACGGAATGGCAACTAAATCAATGTGTGGCGGATCACCTGTTCAATCATTGGGGAAAGCCCAACATAGATTTGTTCGCAATGAAGAAGAATGCGAAGATGACGACGTACGTTTCTCCGATTCCAGATCCAAGCGCTATCGCAATAGATGCGCTAGCTATCAGTTGGAAGGGAATGTATGCATACGCATACCCTCCAACAATCCTGATTCCAAGGATTCTTCAGAAGATCAGACAAGAGGAATGCCAAGTGCTTCTGATCGCCCCGAATTGGCCAAGCCGATCATGGTTTACGGATCTGCTGGACCTTCTGGTTTGCAATCCGGTTCCTCTGCCGCTGATGGACAATATTATCTTCCAGGGCAAGACCCTTCACAACAATCCGTCAATGTTTCAATTGACTGCATGGATGTTGTCAAAAATCCGCGATTAAGGAGGGCTTTTCTGAGCAAGCAGCCAATTTCATGGCCAGAGCCAGAAGGGGGTCAACCTCCAGAGCTTATAATAATAAAATCAACAGATTTGCAGAATGGTGCTCAAAGAGATGTATCAATCCGATGGAAGCATCTATTCAGGTAGTAGCTGATTTTCTCTGTCACCTGTATGATGCCTATAGTCTTAAACCTAATTCTATTGCTGGATACAAATCAGCATTGATGACCGTTATCCCTTGCTTGGCAAAGAGGGGAAGTGATGAAGTAAGTGTTTTAAATACTCTTATTAAAGGTATGGGAAATCTCAGACCAAGAAATCCTCCACTGACACCGTCATGGAGTCTTTCTCCTTCGATCAATACTCACCATTCTGTTACTTCTGATATACAGCTGGCCTTGACAGCGGCTCTAGGATTATAGACTTAGAAAGCTTTACCGACTCCTGGGAACCGGGTACTCGGCTCCCAACTGCCGAGTACCCGTTTACCATAGAGCTCATTCTTGTTTGCATAGCAACAAGAGCAATACATGCTTTCTGCATTAGGGATTTTAGTGTTTTAAATAATCTAAGTCTTTAATCGGTGATAGTTTGTGTGTTCTGAAAGGATGAACTAAGGACTATGGAGAATACCGCCCAAGACAACCAGGTTGTATTGTTCTTTATTATCCATAGTTAAAAGACTTAGGTCTCTAAATTTCGTTGTGTCGCATGTTCCAATTTCTGACCCCATAGAATCTGGGACGTGTGCTAACAACGATATATGCCAGATGATCGCCTTCTTTAACCCCCAACAGGCGATCGGCAGATATAAAAATAGGTGTTTGCTACGGTATTTCTAACACGAATATCGGCTGACGTCGTTCTCCGTAGAATCCGAGCGGGTGACGTCACACCCGGTCGCTCGGATGTTTATGTGAAGAAAATTTTTTCATTAATTCGCGCATCTTATTCTGGGTGCTGCGTACTAAAAATGGTACCAGAAACTTTAGAATGATCAAGTTTACGTGCGATCACGATCGGTTTGCAATGATCGGTGGTTTCAAAATTCTTGAGTAGATGCGTGGTCTGCGGTTTTACCGTGTGAGACAGCAGTTTGTTATACATTTTGTTGTTTTCTTCACATATCGTGCTGCTTTCGTTAGGAGTATAATTTATATTGATTAGTAAATATACCCTGAATGCTATGCGATATGATTCCTGGAGCCGTTACACATCCTGGAGGATCTATTATGGGTGTGTTTGTGCCCGCCGCGTGCTTGTCGTCATAATCAATGCGATCGTTGTTGTAACGTGGCGGGGTGGGGTGCGGGGAGGTTACGGTTAATTTATGAGTCAAAATTATTTGAAAATTAATTGTCTGCCTTCCATCCGGGTCTCGTTCCACTTGTTTATTGTAGGTTTGTGCTTATTTTATAGGCCAAGCCAGCCCCGCCATCATGTGACGAATGTCATAAGTTTGTCCGTGTAATGTTCAAGGACCATGTCTGTTTTAGGTGTTCCCTGTGTAATATAGATCATAGGTGTAATGTTTGTGCTGTGTGGTCCGTCGAAATGATGGTTAAGTTCCTTGCCCAGAGGGACTTGGCTGGGTCTGACGCGGGGTCAGGCGGTCCGAGAGGAAATCGTGGAGCGCCCGGTTCGGCCGGTGGGGGTGCTCCACGTCCCCAGCTGGAGGTGGCGGAGATGGCACCGCCGGCGTGGTTTGGTCCGGCTATGCAGGGTTTTCTGCATAACGTTCTGCCCACGCTGGTGTCGTCCCTGCTACCAAAGGTTGGGGGGCAGTTTCTCCCCATGCCTGGTACGGATCCTGTCCTCGGACAGGATTCTGGACTGGTTACCGAGGGGGGCCGTCTCGTACGGCCCCCCTGGCAGGCACGTCTGGCTTCGGTCAGACGGGTTCTGTCTCTCTGCGGCCACCTCCGGGTGGTCCAGTAGCGGTGGCCGGTCCGTCAGGTGTGGGAGCCGTCCGCCAGGACGGCTCCACGGTTGACTCATCTAGTGACGGCTCTTCGGAGTCTGAAGACGAGGAGGCCGAGGAGGAGAGGTTGCTGCGGCCCGTGAAGCCGCAGGTGGAGAATATGGAGGTTGATTCCGTCCTGGACGGAACCGGCCTCCATTTGTCTGGTTTGGCGCAAGCCAGGTCAGCGGCTCCGCCTGAGGCTGAGGCCAATCCGTTACCTTGCACCGGTTCCGCGCGGCTTGGTTTGTCACCAGCCGTCATGGGAACGGGTGTGCCGGGCCAGGCGTGGTACTCACCTATCTCGCCTGGTCCGGCAGCCGGACGTGGGGTGCCGTTGGCGCCCGTGTCCGGCTATGGTTCCGCGACTGTTACGGGTCCGTACGGTTTTCCGTGTGGACCTACCCCATGGACCGGAGTGTTTCATGGGGTGGCGGCGGAACCGTGTGGTAGCGGAGTGCCTGGCGTGTCAGCCGTGGCTTTTTGCCGGGAGGCCGTGGCTTTTTGCCGGGAGGCCGTGGCTGGCAGACCCGTGAGCACGTCAACGGGTGACGTGTTTGCGGGGGTGTCTTCATCGGAGGTAGATTGGTCAGATGCTCTGGCGTGGCTAGCCATGGTTGACCCGTCTGTGGTTTCGGCCACGGCCGATGAAGATGCGCCCCGTGCGTCGATTAGGACGGGGATTTTGCCCGCGGCCCGGATCCAGTCAGTGGGACTGGATCCACGGTTCATAGATTTGTTGGATGCTATTTATAGCAAACAACTAATGACCAAGGGTCAGCTCCCTGTGGCCTCCAGGGAGGTGCGGGCAAGATGTCGTATTCCGCGGGGTGAATACGACAGGTATGGTGTAGCCCCGTCGGTCACGGAGGATGACTGATGGGTACTGGGAGTCCAGAGTGTCGGGTCGGGTGGCCCTGGTCCGGCACTAGTGGATAAGTCCCAGGTACACCAGGAAGAAGTCCTGTCCCTATGCGATGAGGGTGTGAGGGCAGCGATGAGCGCTGTCAATCACTCTTATCGTCTCCTTCAGTCGGTGTGGGCTGAAGCGGGGCCAGGCCACCCTGTGCCACCTGTGGCGCTTTCATGTGTTAATGACGGCTTGGTGCTGTCAATGGACGCATTGGCAAGGGTGCAAGCGCGAGTGACGAAGTCCAGGAGGCAAATGGTCATTGACCATATGCGTCCGGCTACGGCAGTCAGGGAGCGTCTTCTTGGGACGCCCCTGACAGGGCCTAGCATCTTTGGTGGCCAAGCGCGGGCCATCTTAGAGGACACCGCCAGTATCGCGCAGAATCGGTTAGCGGTAAACCTACAGCTAGAGCTAGTGCGGCAAGCGCACGCACTAGGGTCTGTGGGGAAACCGCTAACGGGACAGCCTTCAAAGAAGCAGAAGAAGCATAAGAGCAAGGCGAAAGCCAGGCCTGTTGCGACTTCTGCTTCAGCTGGGTTCTCGGAGCCGCCGCCGGCGAAGAAGCCCAGGAAGGTTGTAGAGGCGCCTACCCTCCCCAATGTTGCTCCTGACCGCCCTAGAGGCAGGAAGGGCAAGGGGAAGGGTAAGGGTAAGGCCTCAAATGGCGGACAGAAGGGGCCAAAGCGTACCTGAGGGTACGCAAGCTCCGTTCATATCCGCCTGGACAGCGCCTGTGCGACAGGAACAGCGGTGCCAGTTATACCCGTCGTGCCTAGAACGAAATGGTTCTCACTCTCTCTCGTTAAGAAAGAGGGGGGGGGGGGGGGGGCGGACTGCGAGCCGGACAACCCCGGTAGACGTCGAGGCGTCTATGGTGGGTGGAAGGCTCATGCGTTTCGTCGAGGCCTGGCGAGGTGTGACGTCAGACAGTCTGGTCCTGGGATGGTTATCCCAGGGTTACATGCCGGAGTGGTGGGACTCTCCAGCACAAAATCTGTCTTTGGCACCTGTCTGGACACCCGTACCAAGGGAGCCAGACAAGTTAGAAGCCGTTCAAAAGGAAGTGTCGGGTTTGCTTCTGAAGGGAGCAATAAAACGAGCAAACCGGAACACTCCAGGCTTCTATTCAAACATGTTCCTTGTCCCCAAGAGCACAGGGGGATGGAGACCCATACTCAATCTCAGGCCATAAAATTGGTTTATCCATACGCCTCGGTTCCAGATGGAAACGCCGAGGTCGGTAATGGCGGGATTGAGGAAAGGAATGTGGTGTGTATCGATCGATCTGAAAGATGCATATTTCCACATTCCGATGAATCGGAGTTGGCACAGGTTTCTGAGATTTGCGTTTCAGAATCAAGTATGGGAGTTTACAGTTCTCCCGTTTGGCCTGTCGACAGCTCCGAGGGTTTTCACAAGAGTGGTCCTTGCGGTGACAGCGTTTCTCAGAAAAGAGAACATGGCGCTACACACCTACATAGACGACTGGCTGCTCAAGGCAGACTCGGCAGCCAGGTTGAACGTGGATACTGCTCTGACTCTGAAGTTACTTTCAGATCTAGGCTGGATAGTCAACGACGAGAAATCCGAGTTGACGCCCACTCAACATTTCGTTTATTTGGGGATGCGATTCGACCTCGAGGAGGGCAGGGTTTACCCGTCAGAGCCCAGAGTGGTGTCTCTGTTAGCCATCCTCAGGAGTTTTCGAGTGGGAAACCACATTCAGGCGAGGCGGTTCCTTCAGATGCTGGGCATGATGGTCTCCATGGAGCAGGTTATCCCGTACGCTGCTCTAATGCGAAGACCTATCCAGTTGTATCTGATGTCTCTGTGGAAACAGAGAACAGAACCACCCCTGTCAAAACTGGTACCAGTTTTGGAGCCGATAATATCGCATCTTCTATGGTGGAAACAGCGTCAGAATCTCCTAATAGGGGTTTCGCTGCACCTACCCCACCCCCAGCTGTCCGTCTACACGGATGCATCGCTGGAGGGGTGGGGTGCCTGCCTGGGAGAACACCAGGTCTCGGGCACATGGACTCTCCCGGAGAGTCAGCTGCATATCAATCTGTTGGAAATGATGGCAGTGGAACTGGCGTTGGAAGAGTTCCTTCCGATGATCAGGGGCAAGGTGATATTGATACGGTCGGACAAGTCGACAGTAGTATCATATATAAATCGCCAAGGCGGGACCAGGTCGCCCACTCTGTGCATCAGGGTGTGGCACTTGATTCAATGGTGCAGGAATTGCTCGGTTGTTTTGAAAGCAGCTCATATTCCTGGCTGATTGAACATTCTGGCGGATGCTTTGTCTCGCAGACAGAGAATCTTGCCAACAGAATGGTCCCTCAACCCTCCGGTTCTGCGACGGATCTTCGAGCATTGGGGCAAACCCAACGTGGACTTGTTCGCCACAAAGGAAAATGCTCAAATCATGACATATGTCTCGCCGATTCCAGATCCAAATGCCGTCGATACAGACGCTCTGGCGATAAGCTGGAGAGGGATGCACGCTTACGCATACCCACCCACCATTCTTCTACCGAAGGTATTGGTGACGGTCAGGGAGGAGCCGTGTCTGGTCCTGCTAATAGCGCCGTATTGGCCGAGCAGGGCGTGGTTCACGGATCTTCTAGATCTGCTGGTGAAAAATCCTGTGCAGTTGCCCGAGATTCCGAACATAATCTCCCAGGCCAAGGGACGCTTCCTACACGAGCGTCCCGAAATGTTCAAATTGACTGCGTGGATGTTGTCAAACAACGTTCCACGTCGGAAGGCTTTTCTCGACAGGCTGCTGATTTCATCGCGGCTGCGAGAAGGAGGTCAACATTCAAGTCATATAACAACAAGGTTAACAGATTTGCAGACTGGTGTGAAGCAAAGGGTATTGATACCTTTCAATCCACTATTCAGCAAATAGCAGACTTTCTCTGTGAGCTGTTCTTTGCAGGACTAGCTCCCGTCACAGTTGCTGGATACAAGTCAGCTTTGGCATCAGTTATCCCTTGTCTAGCCAACAGGGATAGTCCAGAGGTGGCCCAGTTAAATGTGATGTTGAAGGGAATGAGCAATCTCCGCCCGAGACAACCGGTAGTCATTCCAGCCTGGAGTCTATCTTTAGTGCTTAATGTACTGGCCAAGCACCCTTTCGAACCGTTGCGTTCAGCTAGTCTAAAGCATTTGACTCTAAAGGCGGTCTTTCTATTGGCATCTTCCTCAGCTAGAAGGCGCAGTGAGATCCATGCGCTTTCGGCAGAGAGGAACCGATTTATTGTTTCTGGAGAAGGTCTGCGTCTTCTGCCAAGAGCAGAGTTTATGTCAAAGAACCAATCTTTGAGATATCCCGGCAAACCGATCATTATACCGAAGTTAACTAGGTTTGATCGTGATGCCAGTGTCTGGTGCCCGGTCCGTGCTTTGACTAAGTACAAGAAACGGACTGACTCGTTACGGTCAAACGATAGACATCTGTGGATCTGCCATAAAAAGCCTTATGGCGCCGCATCCATGGATACTATCTCTCGTTGGGTGGTCGAATGCATTCAGACTACTCACAAGATGGCGACTGGGCACCAGGTGCAGGGCGTAAGGGCACACGATGTTAGAGGAATAGCCGCCTCGACCGCCCTTTACAATGGTGTTCCGTTAGAGGACATCATGGCCGTTGCACAATGGCACTGTGAGTCCTCATTTACGGATTACTATATGAGGGATGTGTCAGACTCAGCCAATCCACTCGCTTTAGCTGTTTTGAAACGATAGTTAGTGACCACACTGCTTTTCCCCTTTTTTCACTTTGGTAAGAAAAGAACCTAAAGCAGGCATGGTCAAGCGAGAGGATGTCAACCAGATTGTGTCACTGATGGCCGAACCGGTGAATGGTTGGAGGCAGTACGTCTGAAGTCCTGTTATCATAAGGTAATTCAATAAGTGAGAGTTTTTTGTATTATGTATATGTACCATGTTCATTCATCTTATATATTCATGCTCATTCCCAGGCTAATACAAGCAATATGCAGGGAGTAGTTAACCCTCTTGGCATATTGGTGTTTTCAGGCGAGATACATGTTCGTTAGTTCTCTCCCTTTTCTTAGGAGGAAAAAGGGGGGGGGGCTGTGACGCGAATGTGATTCGGTTCCGTGAACTTGACGGTCCTTTTAGGTCTCCGTTAGTCAAGTTTGAAGTCTAAAATCTTTCTCCAAGGGGCAAAATTAGCATGTATGGCTTGCCCCTTCCCACCAGGTTACTGATCAAATCTGGTGTATATCAGAAGTAACAGAATGGTGAGTATTGATCGAAGGAGAATGCAGGAAATGTCAATTTCCCTTTCTCCGAGATCTAACAATACTCACCATTCTGTTACGGACCCAGCCTCCCAGCCCCACGGAGGCAAGCCATAGTTTTCTCTTGTTTGGTGGCTATGCAAACAATATGAGCTCTATGGTAAACGGGTACTCGGCAGTTGGGAGCCGAGTACCCGGTTCCCAGGAGTCGGTAAAGCTTTCTAAGTCTATAATCCTAGAGCCGCTGTCAAGGCCAGCTGTATATCAGAAGTAACAGAATGGTGAGTATTGTTAGCTCTCGGAGAAAGGGAAATTGACATTTCCTGCATTCTCTGGTTCTGCAGGTTTTGAGTGATAAACCTTTTGAACCACTTAGTGCTATATCTGTAAAATTATTGACACTTAAAACTGTATTTTTAGTTGCGGCAGCATCAGCCAGACGCAGGAGTGAAATTCATGCCTTGTCTGCTGAGCCTGACCGTTATATAGTTACAGGTGAAGGCCTTAAGCTTCTACCGAGATTGAATTTCTTGGCTAAGAATCAATCTTTAAAGTATCCGGGTAAACCTATTATTTTACCTCCCTTAACCAGATATGACCCTGGTGCTAAAGTATGGTGTCCAGTCCGTGCTTTGAATAAGTACAAGAGAAGAACTCAGGTTTGGCGGACGGACCCATGTTCCCTATGGTTGTCATGTATTGAACCCCATGGTAGGGCGTCAAGAGACATTATTTCCAGATGGATAGTGGAATGTATCCAATTCTGTCATAAAACAGCCACTGGAATCCAGGTAGATAGAGCCAAGGCTCATAGTGTCTGTGGTGTGGTAACTTCCACGGCATTATTTAATGGTGTTTCTATTGAAGACATTATGTCAGTAGCCCAGTGGCACTGTGAGTCAAGTTTTACCGACCATTACCTTCGTGACACTTCTAACCCGCTCGCCGTCTCAGTCCTCAGAAAATAAAATATTAATGTAGAGGTTTATGTTTGTAAATAGTTTTCCTCCTCTGCTATTTACAAATATCACATTTGTTGGTAGGGTATCCCTACTATTAGCTGGTACAATTCTCTGCATCCGGTGGGGGAAGAGATGAGTGCCGCGTCCAAGACATCAGAGGTCAGTGTTTATGACCATTTTTTGTTTTTTTGTCTTGGTGATGGTGTCATTTTTATTTTTAATATGGTGATGGTTAATGTCTCTTAATTGTGTTTTTTCAGAGAGTTTTTTGAAATAGAAGCAATTCTTCTTTTTCCAATGTCTAGTAATACTTTTCATTAAGTATTAGAGAATGTGCTAGTCATTTAGAGCAGCGTTTTTTCCTAACCTTCCTCAGAAAGAGGGGGGGGGGGGGGCTCCTTTGCCTTTTGATCAATCTCTCTTCATCGGTCAATTATCCGATGCAAAATTCTATTCCTGGTTGTGGTTTCAGTCACAATTTCAGATGTTTTAAATCTCTTGAGAATTCAAAGAGCCTAGTCTCTTCGAGGGTGTGCTGGTTTTCAGGACCTTGCCTCCCTCCCATCAAATTTACTTTCAAATTCTGGTTTTTATCACGAGTGTTAGGGAGGTAAGTATGTTCTCATGATGTGAAATAAGAAAATTTGGCAAATTTCTCTTTCACGAGTGAGATGACATACTTACCTCCCTAACAGGATCCCGGCCTCGCCACCCCACGGAGGCCTGGTCCTTTGGTTATTGAATAGTTGCTTCTATGTCAGCCAATATTTAGTAACGGAAGTACCGGTATGCGCAGTGGATGGTGTTTGTCATGTGCATGACTGTGTACTTCCACCTACCCATTAGGAGCACCTAACTTTTTATAATTCTGAATATTATTGAATTTAGAGCCGATATACTAGTATATCAAGAGTGTTAGGGAGGTAAGTATGTCATCTCACTCGTGAAAAAGAAATTTGATAAATTTTCTTATTTAACCGCCACAGACCAGAAATGACACATTCTTTATGATGTAGGAATATTATTTTTAATTTTTTAATACTAATTTAGCTGGTATCTGTTACTGAGGTTCCAGTCAGATTAGTTTCAAAATGTTCAATGGTTTTCCTGTATAGTTGTTTTGAAATTGAGACACTGGAATTTAAAGTCAACTGTTCTCATCCTGCTTATTTATGCTCACTCATTCCTTACAAATGAATATTTCATTTCAGTTCATTGTATAAAGCCTGAATCTATGGAAGAATATCTCAAGCAATTGTGAGTTCATGCATACCGTAGTATAGTGTGTATGCCATGTTATGTAACCTCTGTCTTGACTAGCATTTGATGAAAGCTGTACAAGTGTCTCAGGAGAGACAAGAATGATTTAATTTGGGGACTTGTTCTGGGCACTTGGGCAGTCTTATGCTATTTTTAACCCTTTAATGGTCAAGCCAGCCAAAACCGACTTCTGTTATGCTCTTGTGGAATGCCTATTTACAGGCCATGAGTATAACATTTTTCACTGGAATGACTGGCTCGATAACCGAACCAAAATTTTCAAAAAATGTATTCTCTTGGTCTGTAAATTGACATTCAATAGATAGATATTTAAATTTTCTTGACCAAATTTGAGCATTAAATGGTTAATGTAGATCACATTATGGAATTGAAGGGATTTATCTATTATGTCCTCCTCTGTGTAGGCTAAAGACATTTAGGGAAGATAAATAATGATTATATAAATATTCTTAAATTGTACAAAATTGATAACTTTGATCATCATCTTCTTCTTCTTTTCGATCGCTGGTATCACACTTGGAGAGCCGTTCTCAAGATGAAATCTGTGGTTTTCTACTTTGATCATTATATATGGAAACTAATTAGAATGTTTGTTTAAACTCTTAGAAAAATACATATAGTTCAAACTAACACTTTAAATATTAAATATTGTTTTATAAATCCCTTCACATCTTCTTTTCATGCTCTGCACAATGGATACTCATCATTTGATATTATATTGTGTGATAATGTTTTTCACAGTGGTGGTTTCCAAAAGTTGATGCGTGATAAGGAGACTGGCGCCAAGCTGGTGGGAAGTTTTACTGTTGAAATTGGTGATCAAGATGAAGCAAGTAAGTTTGTCTCAAAATGGCGTGCACAGTCCAAGACTCTTAAGAGTTGTTTGTTATATATGTATGTCTGTTTGTGCATGTCGGTATGTATGTGTCTCATTTGGCATCTCACCCATACTCTATGACTACACACGAATCATCATTTACAGAATGGACACCAGTTACCACCAGGTTTCGTAAAGATGGTAGACTCGAACATGTCGGCCGCGAATAAAATGAGGGATTAACCCTTTCACCGATGAATTACCCATATATCATTTTCAAGGCAACCATACAGGAAAACTGTTGAATATTTTGAAATTAATTTAACTGGCGCCATTGCTGCTGTTGGCAGCAATGACTGCGAGTCAAATTAATTTCAAAATATTCAACAGAATAAGTTTTGTATTATAAAGAATTTACTTTTTCAGGGATTTGTTGGTGAAATGGTTAATATTATCAGCAACTATTTCCTTCACATTCATTGGTACACATATTCACCTCCTAACCAGCATTAAACACTGATTTCAATACGTGCAATGTTACAAGGCATTTATTCACTATGTCATAATGGACCTTTCCAGTTTATCCATCCATCAATCATACTACATCATAATCAACTATGTGACATGTAGAATTATGGCATAATCAATGAATGATGTAGATAAGTATGTCACAAAGGCATAATTGAAGATGGACTAAATGTTGTTGTGCGAATTGTGTCTGTATGTATATGTATGATTACTGTATTCTGCGGCTGTAGTAGTAGAAACATCCTACAGCTGCAATCAGTCCTTCTTCGCTTTTGCCCACTGTGTCTTGTCCTCAGCCAAAATCCTTAGCTTCCTCAGGTCCATTCTTGACTTGAGTGTACCTAATCCTGCTTTCTTGAGGTCACCTCGTAGCACGCTTAGCAGATTTATACAATGACGTCCCCTCCTGGCTCTGTATTTGCTGGCTCCAAGTAAGGCGAATTCCAAGGCTCTCTGTGCTGGTGTGTCTTCTGACATCCTCAGCACATGGCCAAATATGGACCATCTTTGCTGGGCGACTTTTACAGACAGCGGTGGCGTATTACACATCTTGTGTAGTGCATCGTTGGAAATTATGCTCTCTGGCCATCGGTGGCCAGTGATGGTGCGTAGGTGTTTGCGGTGGCAGGTGTCAAGTTTGTCTAGAGCTGCCTTTGAATTGTGTCTACTATTTAATAAATATTCTGTTGAATATTTTGAAACTAATTTGACTGGCTGCTATTGCTGCCATAGGCAGCAACAGCATCCAGTCTTATTAGTTGCAAGAATATTCAGCGGCTTATCTGTATAGTTTTCTGGAAATTGATAGTCAGGGCATTCGGGGATCGATCGATCCAAACATGGTGACGTGTTGATGGGGCTTAGCTAGAGGTGGGTGGGTCATACCTAAAACCTGAAAAGTCCATTGATTTTACTACGTGACTAAGATTGATGTGTGCTGCTTGTGTTATGTCATTTCAGTTCATATCTGGGAGTATGATGGTGGTTATCCCATGCTGAACAGTGCTAATTTCACATACAGAACAGACAAGGTAGGGGAAAATAGCGGACAAAAATGACCCATTTTCGTAGGCCATCAAAACAGATAATAGAAAGGGTTAATGGAGACTGGTACCTGGCTCCAAATTTTCTGCAATTTGTAATTCAATGGAGAACCGGGTACCAACAAACTATAGTTAACGATTTAGCGTCCGACTGGGCATAGCAACTGCGCATGTTCAGTAAACCAGCAAACTGACTATCGTTAGCGAGTCGAACTTGACGTAGGATGCACCTATCCGATGATTCATGTGTATCAATAATGCTTCAGAACAGTGACAGCTAGGCAGCTCCAAAGCCGCTCCTGAACAAATGTTATGCTTGTCATAAAAAAACGTGTGCGCCATTATGAGTCACCACTGGCCACACAGGTACCAGACGCTCAGTGGAGGTGGCTTGCATAACACCAGCTTGTTATATGTTTTGCAATCAGACCCCAAAGACGTAATCAAAGACCACTAAACACAAAAAGAACCTATAGGATTTTAGGATGCATAATTTCATTCGCAGAAAACAATCATTCAACCTCAATTGGAATTGTTTTGCTCAAACCTGCCAGGCCAGTTGTACATGCTTCCGCCCAGACGTGATACACCAGGAAATTTAAGCCAGTTACCTATTTAACTCTTTGTTTCTTTCAGGATTTCATTGATTATCGCTTGAAACGTAACAAGATGCTGCGTTCACGAAGGAATCAGATACTTTTAGCCTTTAGCTTTTGGCCAGAGATTGGTCCTCGAGAGGGCAAGAATATCTATGAATTGAGGAGCTATGTTCTCAAGGTATGTTGTTAATTAGGTCACAATATATCTACAATGTGAAACTCTTTCTCACTCATGTAGTCCTATTTTTGTCTTTACACAAGCAAAGCGGGACATAGGAATCCTGCCGAGTCGTCGTCTCGTCATGTCATTTGTGTTAAAGCTTTTATTGGCTATACTATTCAATGATGGCTCATCATATTTCAACTAAGCTTTCTAAAAACTGAGAATCTCTTTATGAATGAATCCAAAACAGAGTTCACTCACATATACCTATCTACAAAGCATGAAACTAAAGAAAATGACGATCCACTTCGTGGCGGCGAACCATGGAGGAAAAGTAAAATCCTGGGCTCGCTGCTTTCCAGTATTGCTGACATTGCTGCACAATGTGTCATGGGGAACATAGCTTTCCAGTCCTTCTGGAAGCTATGGATTCGTAGATCAAAGATGGCTTGATTATAAGGTTATGTTTATACAATGCAACCTGTGTATCCTTGGTGCTGTATAACTGTAACAGCTGGGCAGCTCCAAAGGCAGCTCTAGACAAACTCGATACCTGCCACCGCAAACACCTATGCACAATCACTGGACACCGATGGCCAGACAGCATAATTTCAAATGATGCACTATACAAGATGTGTAATACGCCACCGCTGTCTGTAAAAGTCGCCCAGCAAAGATGGTCCATGTTTGGCCATGTGCTAAGGGTGCCAGAAGAGATATCAGCACAGCGAGCCTTGGAATTCGCCCTCTACACGGAGCCAGCAAATACAAAGCCAGGAGAGGACGTCATTGCATAAATCTGCTAAGTGTGCTACGAGGCGACCTCAAGAAAGCAGAACTCGGTATACTCAAATCAAGAATGGACGTGAGGAAGCTGAGGATTTCGGCTGAGTTCAAGACACAGTGGGCAAAAGTGAAGAAGGACTGATTGCAGCTGTATTTCTAGTAATACAGCCGCAGAATACAGTAATCATACATACATGGGGTCAAACCCCCAGATCCCCCTCCCCTTTTTAGTTTGGCTTTAGTCCTCTTTCATGTCTTTTGGGAAATGTTCACATATAATAACCCCAATGCAGTGATCAAATCTTCGTCATTACTAGTGTAAAATTGTCCTTATTTTTTAACGATTTCCTTCCTGTCACATGAAGGTTAGACCACTGTGACATACCTACCAGTCACATGCAGATTAGGCCACTGACCTTCCTTAGATTCACATGCAGATTAGGCCACTGTAGCTTTCCTTACATTCATGTACAGATTAGGCCACTGTAACATACCTACCAGTCACACACAGATTAGGCCACTTTGACATACTTACCAGTCATATGCGGATTGAGCCACTGTGGCATACCTACCAGTCACATGTAGATTAGGCCACTGTGACATACATAAGTCACATGCAGATGCACTGTGACTCCTTACATTCACATACAGATTAGGCCACTGTGACTCCTTACATTTACATGCAGATTAGGCCACTGTGACATACCTACCAGTCACATGTAGATTATGCCATTGTGACATAGATAACAATCACATGCAGATGCACTGTGACTCCTTACATTTACATACAGATTATGCCACTCGGCACTGTGACATACCTACCAGTCACATGCAAATTAGGCCACTGTGACATACCTACCAGTCACATGCAGATTAGGCCAATGACTCCTTAGATTCACATGCAGATTAGGCCACGAGCTTTCCTTACATTCACGTACAGATTAGGCCACTGTAACATACCTACCAGTCACACGCAGATTTGGCCACTGTGACATACCTACCAGTCATATGCAGATAGGGCCACTGTGACATACATAACAGTCACATGCAGATGCACTGTGACTCCTTACATTCACATACAGATTAGGCCACTGTGACTCCTTACATTTACATGCAGATTAGGCCACTGTGACATACCTACCAGTCACATGTAGATTATGCCATTGTGACATACATAACAATCACATGCAGATGCACTGTGACTCCTTACATTTATATACAGGTTATGCCACTCGGCACTGTGACATACCTACCAGTCACATGCAAATTAGGCCACTGACTTTCCTTAGATTGACATACAGATTAGGCCCCTGTCACTCCTTACATTTACATGCAGATTAGGCCACTGTAACATACCTACCAGTCACACGCAGATTTGGCCACTGTGACATACCTACCAGTCATATGCAGATAGGGCCACTGTGACATACATAACAGTCACATGCAGATGCACTGTGACTCCTTACATTCACATACAGATTAGGCCACTGTGACTCCTTACATTTACATGCAGATTAGGCCACTGTGACATACCTACCAGTCACATGTAGATTATGCCATTGTGACATACATAACAATCACATGCAGATGCACTGTGACTCCTTACATTTATATACAGGTTATGCCACTCGGCACTGTGACATACCTACCAGTCACATGCAAATTAGGCCACTGACTTTCCTTAGATTGACATACAGATTAGGCCCCTGTCACTCCTTACATTTACATGCAGATTAGGCCACTGTGACATATTTACCAGTCACATGCAGATTAGGCCACTGTGACTTTCCTTACATTTACATACACATTAGGCCACTGTGACATTCCTTACAGCTAAATGCTGATTGGCCATGTGCTAAGGATGCCAGAAGACACACCAGTGCAGAGAGCTTTGGAATTCACCCTACTGAGATGCAAACAAATAGAGAGCCAGGAGGACATCATTGCATAAATCTGTTAAGCGTGCTGCGAGGTGACCACAAAAAATCAAAACTCGGTACACTCAGATCAAGAATGGACCTGAGGAAGCTAAAGATTTTGGCTGAGGAGAAACCACAGTGCTCAAAAGCGAAGAAGCACTGATTGCAGCTGTATGGTGTTTCTAGTGCTACAGCCGCAGAATACAGTAATCATCATCATCAAATGCTGATTATGTCACTGTGACATTCATTACAGTGTCACATAACATACGTCAGTACTGGGAGCAGCATAGTGTATTCTGCGACAATATATGCAGGCTGTCTTAGTTGGAATGTATGACGGGAGCTTGCGAATATTGCTGGAATATATTATGGCAGCTTGAGATTGTTGCAAAAGTGTATCAGGGCAACTTGGGAATTTTGCTGGAACGTAGCATGGCAGGCTGGGAATATTACTGGAACGTAGCATGGCAGTTTGGGAATGTTGCTGGAATGTATCATGGCAGCTTGGAAATCTTGCTGGAATGTATCACATGGCAACTTGTGAATGTTGGCGGAATGTATCACATGGCAACTTGTGAATGTTGATGGAATGTATCACATGGCGACTTGTGAATGTTGGTGGAATGTATCACATGGCAACTTGTGAATGTTGGTGGAATGTATCACCTGGCAACTTGTGAATGTTGGTGGAATGTATCACCTGGCAACTTGTGAATGTTGGTGGAATGTTTTCACATCAAGAGTATACTTACCTCCCTAATACTTTTGATATTGCTAAATATTGGCTTTCACTCAATAAACACTCAGATTAAAACAGTTAGGTGCCCCTACTGGGCAGGGAGTCAGAGCGTAGTCTGGCGGATGCCAGCCCCACCACCGCGCATGCGCAGACTAGCACTGCCTCTTTGCTAATTTATTGGCTGAGAGACAACACATGCTTTCATGATAGGATCTTTCTTTACGCTTTTCAAAGCTTTTTAAGACTATTTAAGAGACGTTTTCACCTGACAAAGATGGCTGAGAGAGTGACTTCGTCACAGGAGGGCCTTGGACCTTTAAATCAGGTGACTTCTAGTAAAATTAGCGAGTTTTGTCCCGTTGTAATGTGTTTCCGGGACTCTCGCTAAACGTGATAAGCGCCTTAATTAGTTGGGTTTTTTTCAACTAGGTGCTATACAAGACTAATCTCTCTTTGTGTTTATGTCCACAGGTCTGTGTGAAGGAGAAATAAGGACATGACATCAGCAGAGGGTTTGTGTCTCTCCACCATGGTTCCATTTCCTACTAATACTGTTAGGTTATCTAACCAAAAATTCTATGCCCAGTGAGTTGGAGGCCTATTATAAAGGTCTTCTCACTTTGCCCTCTTGATCCAATTCCTTCCCCTGGAGGTGGAGAGAGTTAAGAGGCGTTCAGTGGTGGAGTTCTCCAGTTCATCAGGTTGGATGGTTTGTCTAGACAAGGTGTCAGGTATTAATTATTGATATGAGAAAGGGAGATAATTAACACTATTTGCCATTGTTATCAGTATTTATCTGATGCTTGTGTAGTCGAAATGTCCATTCTGCACATGTTCTGGTTAAAGATACAATTCGTCCTTGCACTGGGATGTTTGTTGGGATCGATTTTGTCCTGTCATAGGATTAATGACGTCATAATCAGCTTTGCTCTTTAATTACAATTAAAGTTGTCCGAAGCTGGTTTCTCATAAAAATTATGATCTTTATGATCATTTCCTTCTCTTGAGTTGGTTAGTTTCTAAGCGTAACTAGTTTGCTCATACTCCTCGTCCTTTGGTCTTTTTCAGAGACCTGGTTGTGCGTCCTGTGGACGATTTTTGAGGGACAAGTTTGGCCCTCATCTATGTTTTCAGTGTAGCCCCTGTGGTCCCTTGCTTAATTGCGAGATATGTAAGCACTGGGGGGGGCGAGCTAATGTCCGAATTCTTGTGCTTGCAGGCGAAGGACAAGTTGGAGGAGGAGAAAAAGAAGCTGAAAAAAGAGGTCATAAGTAAGAAGGGTAAGAGGAAGGCCTCGTCCGCGGTGGACATGGAGGCCTTCCGGACCGAGATGTTGGGAGAGATGAGGAGGACAATCAAGGATTTGGTTCCAGAGTTGCTTCGTGGCATGCTTCCTGGACCAAATCCTTTATTGACCTCATCATCTGCTTCGGAGCAGGTAATCCCCACCTCTGAATCAACGTTCCTTAGTACGCTTCCGTTGTTTGAAGATTCAGAGGTGGCCCCATTAGAGGGGGTGTTCCACGGCCCTGGCAGCAGGCTTATTGCCGCGCCCAATAGGGACCGTGGACGGTCGTCGCTGGAACCCGCGGGCTGCTCATCAGTCCAGGGGTATCCGCACACCGCGGCTGCCAGTACCTCGTATGGCGCCTTCCCTGGCCAGTCCGGGTTAGCTCTCTTTGCTGACCCGGAGTCTAATCTTTCTGGCCAGGAGGATGATGATTACCTGTTAGGGTCGCCGTCTGAAGACGTGGCCATGGAATATGACGTTTGTGCGCCCCTCGCGGGGAATACAGGCGCCTTTTTCCATGGTTCTACTCTCCCAGGGGTAGAATCCACGGTTCAGACTGTGGCCCTGGGCGCTGAAGGCCAGCGGTACCGCATACCTCGGCTTGCCGAGAGTGTAGCTGGTGCTGGCCGGGGCCGTGGTGGGGCGGTATATGCCCCGCGCTCTACCACGGCGCCTGCTCCTGGTCAAACCAGTGAGATTAGCATGCCGGTATTATCAGGCCCGCATGCTCTCCCTGGCTTGCCAGGGATATCAGCGTATCCGCCGTCAAGCTCTGTTGCTTGTGCTCAGGAGGAAGACGAAGGCCCCCGTCTTGTAGAGCGCTCGCAACTAGCCACGGAGGAGGATTGGTCTGACGCTTGCCAGTGGCTGGTGAGTGTTAGACCAGATCTGCCCGTGGAGCAGTCGGCTAGCCAGCGTGAACACAGGCCGTGGTTAGCTGGTAAGCCTACTGCTAACGCTATGCCTTCTCTGCCGCTGGCAGAGCATGTCGTTGACATGTTCGAGGCGGCGGAGACGTCCATTAAGTCGAGTGGACGTCTCGCTAAGGCCCCGCGCGAGGTGGCCAGGCGTTGCCGCATCGTGCCCCTGGACTACCAGCGGTACGGTGTGGTACCAAAGCCGAGCGTGGATGACCGCGCGGCTTTGGGTGAGGATGCGCGGCCAGGCTCCCGTTCTGACACGGGAGTCTTGTGCTCGAACGCGTTGCGTTCGGCAAATGCCGCGTTGCGTGATGCGGAGGAGAGTGGGAGGGCTTCGATTGCCGCTCTGTCCCACGTCTCCCAGCTGTTACAAGGGGTAGTAACAGCATCCGCATCGCGCCAGCCAAGTCCGGTCACAGTCCAGCGAGCCATCCAGGATGGGTATCAACCTGGCTCTGGACTGTATGACGCGGGCGGTGACCAGGAGTGTCCGGGCAAGGCGCACTTTTGCCTTGGATAATCTGTGCCCGTCCCAGGACCTCTACAATAGGCTACTACGTACGCCTATGACAGGTCCTGGTCTCTTTGGAGGTGAGGGATGTAGACACCTCCAGGAGACGGTTACTCTGGTCAATAACCAGAGGGCGCTGCGCGAACAGTTTGCGGTGCTTCGTCGTGCCAACGTTCGCGCCGCACCCCCTGCGTATCGTCCCCTGCAGGCTCGAGGTGGTAGTGGCCAGGTCAGAGGCCAACCACCATCGCAGCGCCGGCCTCGGCCGCGTGCGATTCGGCCAGCAGCGAGGGGGGCGCAGGCTCCTCAGGCGCAGTCAGCCAGGCAGCCGCCCACGCACCGTGGTGCGCGCGGTGCTGGTCGTGGCGCGCGAGGATCTGGGCGGGGTAATCGTTCCTGATGGGACGGTTACCGCGGTGAGAACCGCGCCGGTGTTTCTGGCAAAGGAGACAGTGCCGCTCTTGCACTCCTTATGTCCACCTCTATCCCTAGGTGGACCGATGGGAGGCCGATTAGCCGACCACATGCAAGAGTGGGAACGGTTAACTCAGGACCGTTTAGTCTTGCGATGGCTTTCAGTCGGGTATCATCCCGATTGGATGACAGGCCCGCCATCGCGACTGTCTCTAGTGCCGATCTGGACTCCAAATCCGAGAGATCCAGATCAAAGGTTGTGTATCGAGGAGGAAATAAATTCCCTCATACAAAAAGGAGCTATTCAGCCGGCACAGAGGTGTCCGGGCTTCTATTCAACCCTGTTCTTAGTAACAAAGAACACCGGAGGGTGGAGACCAATTCTCAACCTCAAGCCATTGAACAAGTTCATAGAGACGCCCAGTTTCAAGATGGAGACTGTGCGCTCGGTGTTGGCGGGGTTAGAGAGGGGAATGTGGACAGCGTCGATAGATTTGAAGGACGCTTATTTCCACATCCCCATACACAGGAGTTTCCGTCTCTTCCTGAGATTTGCATTCCAGGGCAGACAGTGGGAATTCAGGGTGCTACCCTTCGGAATTTCCACGGCTCCTCGGGTTTTCACCCGTGTGGTTCTTGCGATCACCGCATACCTCCGCAGGAGAAGCATAGCAGTCCACACGTACATAGACGACTGGCTGTTGAAAGCGCACACCCAGGAAAGTTTGTCGGCCAGTCTGGAGATTGTTTTGAAAACCCTCACAGACTTAGGCTGGATGATCAATTTCCCAAAATCAGAGCTGACTCCATCCCAGAAGTTTGTTTACCTGGGGATGTTCTTCGATCTAGAGACAGGATATGTTTATCCTACTCAGGAGAGAGTTCACAAACTCATCTCATTAATTCAGTCAGTGTGCGACAGTCGTCATGTCCTGGCACGGGTTTACTTGAGAATGCTGGGGTTGATGGTTTCATTGGAACCAGTCATTCCTCAGGCCGCCTTACGCAGGCGGCCGATCCAGTTATTTCTCATGACACAATGGACCCAGAGTACAGGTTCGCTGGACTCGAATGTGTCAGTGTTGGCGCCTCTGATTCATCACCTGCAATGGTGGTTGGACACAGAGAATCTCTTGGTAGGGGTTATGCTAACCCCTCCCCACCCTCAGGTGACTGTGTATACAGATGCATCGATGGAGGGCTGGGGAGCTTGCCTGGAAGAGTCCACGATATCAGGGCTTTGGAATCTGGAACAGTCAAAGGAACATATAAATCTACTGGAGCTAAGAGCAGTAGTCCTGGGCCTGGAACATTTCTTACAGAAAGTTCAGGGCAAGATTGTTCTTATTCGTTCAGACAACTCAACAGTTGTGACTTACATAAACCGCCAGGGCGGAACGAAGTCGCCCAGTCTCTGTATGATGACATGGAGACTGCTTTGTTGGTGTCTGGATCACCAGATTACCTTGAAAGCAGTTCATATTCCGGGAAGGTTAAACCTGCTAGCAGACTCATTGAGCCGAAGGATGAGTGTTTTACCCACGGAATGGCAACTAAATCAATGTGTGGCGGATCGTCTGTTCGACCATTGGGGGAAACCCAACATCGATTTGTTCGCAACGAAGAAGAATGCGAAGATGACGACGTACGTCTCTCCGATTCCGGATCCAAGCGCTTTCGCAACAGATGCGTTAGCTATCAGCTGGGGGAGAATGTATGCATACGCATTCCCTCCAGCAATCCTGATTCCAAAAATTCTTCAGAAAATCAGACAAGAGGAATGCCAAGTGCTTCTGATCGCCCCGGATTGGCCAAGCCGATCATGGTATACGGATCTGCTGGACCTTCTGGTCTGCAATCCGGTTCCTCTGCCTCTGATGGACGATATTATCTTCCAGGGCAAGGCCCTTCACAACAATCCGTCAATGTTCAGATTGACTGCGTGGATGTTGTCAAGGAATCTAGAATTAAGGAGGGCTTTTCTGAGCAAGCAGCCATGTTTATGGCCAAAGCTAGGAGGGGGTCAACCTCCAGAGCATATAATTATAAAATCAACAGATTTGCAGAATGGTGCTCAAAAAGATGTATTGATCCAATGGATGCATCTATTCAGGTAGTAGCTGATTTCCTCTGTCACCTCTATGATGCCTATAGCCTCAAGCCTAACTCTATTGCTGGTTATAAGTCAGCTTTAATGTCTGTTATTCCTTGCTTGGCTAAGAGGGGAAGTGATGAAGTGAATACATTAAATGTATTAATTAAAGGCATGGGCAATCTAAGACCAAGGAATCCACCGGTGATTCCGTCTTGGAGTTTATCGCTAGTGCTTCAAGTACTAGGTGATAAGCCGTTTGAACCACTTAGTTCCATTTCGATGAAACTATTAACACTGAAGACTGTGTTTTTAATTGCTGCGGCCTCGGCTAGGCGTAGGAGTGAGATTCATGCCTTATCAGCCGAGGATGACCGTTTTGTGGTTTCAGGGGAAGGCCTTAAGCTGCTACCTAGGATTAATTTCTTGGCTAAAAATCAGTCGTTGAAATATCCAGGTCAACCTATTATTTTGCCTGCTTTAACTAGATATGATCCTAATTCTAAAGCATGGTGTCCTGTCCGGGCGCTTCGCCGGTACAAACAACGTACGGCGGAGTGGCGCACCGACCAGTCAGCGTTATGGTTGTCATATATTGAACCCCATGGCAGGGCTTCTAAGGACACCATTTCCAGGTGGATTGTAGAATGCATTCAGTTTTGCCATAAATCCGCCACCGGGAAGCAGGTTGACGTGGCCAAGGCTCACAGTGTCCGCGGTGTAGTGACATCCACTGCCCTATTTAATGGGGTCCCTGTGGATGATATTATGTCGGTGGCTCAGTGGCACTGTGAGTCAAGTTTTACAGACCATTATCTCCGTGACACCTCTAATCCTCTCGCCTTGTCGATTTTGAAAAAATAACTAGGCATATATATTTTTGATGGGGTTTCCTCATTGCTTATATATTTCACAATTAATTTATGGAAACAACCACTAATTTGGGACTGCATCGATCTTCACCAATGGGAAGAGGATGTCAGCAGCCATTTCAACAAGGTCAGTCTTGTGTATGTGTTGTCCATTGTTGATTGTCTTGTCACGTTACCCGTTATTTATATGATGATGGTTTTGTGTATTTATGTGGTTCATTGTTGAGAGTATACGAAAATGGAGCTTTTCGTCTCTGTCCTGTAGTACATGGCACTTGTACGTAGAGAGCGTATAGGACATTGAGGTCATTCGACTCTTCCTCCCAGGAAGGAGGGGGGGGAGCGCATATGACATTCGGTCATCTCTCATACATCGGGGGTGTTATCCGATGGTTAGTCAAATCCTGACTGTTTTGTCATACAGTTTCAGAAGTTTAAGTGCCTTAAACGCAGAAAAGCGTATAGGGATGAGCTGGTCTTTTGACATCGCCTCCCTCCCGCCGAATTCACTGTCGAATTCTGGCAATATCAAAAGTATTAGGGAGGTAAGTATACTCTTGATGTGAAATAAACGAAATCAAGGATTTCTTTTTTCACGAGAGAGTTGATACTTACCTCCCTAGATACGGACCCGGCCTCTCCACCCCACAGAGGCTCGGTCTTCAGGCTCTTTATAGTTGCATGTGTATCAGCCAATAAATTAGTCAGAGGAAGTGCTAGTCTGCGCATGCGCGGTGGTGGGGCTGGCATCCGCCAGACTACGCTCTGACTCCCTGCCCAGTAGGGGCACCTAACTGTTTTAATCTGAGTGTTTATTGAGTGAAAGCCAATATTTAGCAATATCAAAAGTATTAGGGAGGTAAGTATCAACTCTCTCGTGAAAAAAGAAATCCTTGATTTCGTTTAATCACCTGGCAACTTGTGAATGTTGGTGGAATGTATCACCTGGCAACTTGTGAATGTTGGTGGAATGTATCACATGGCAGCTTGTGAATGTTGGTGGAATGTATCATGGTAGGTTGGGAATTTCACTTCAAGATTATACTTACCTCCCTAATACTCTTTGATATTGCTAAATATCGGCTTTCACTCAATAAAACACTCAGATTAAAAAAGTAACGTGCCCCTACTGAGCAGGTAGTCAGAAGACAGTCAGGCGGATGCCAGCCCCACCCCCGCGCATGCGCAGACTAGTACTTCCTCTTTGCTAATTTATTTAAGTTTTCTGATAGTTTTCTGAAAAGTTGTATTGAAATCTACCTAGTGAATGATGTCTGAACTTCATAAAGGTGCTATGTCTCCAGAGGTGGGCCCAAGACCTATTCATCAAGTGACTTCAATTATATTTTAGCGAGTGTGTCCCATTGTAATGTGTTTCCGGGACTCACGTTTATTGTGATAAGCGCCTAAAATAACTGGTTTATTTCTAAATGCCGCTATGAAATACTAATCTCTCTGTGTTTATGTCCACAGGTATCTATCTATGATTGAAAAAGGACAGCACATCTTCAGAGGGTTTGTTTTTCTCTCCACCAAGGTTCCATTTCCTACTAACATTGTTAGGTTATCTAACCAAAAGTTCTATGCGCAGTGAGTTGGAGGCCTCGGAAGAAGGTCTCACTTTGCCCTCTTGGTCCACTTCCTTCCCTTTAAAGGTGGAGAGAGTTCAGAGGTCATAGTGTTGGTGGAGTTTCCAGTACATCAGAGAGGATGGTTTGTCTATGCTAAAGACTCAGGTATTCTAGTTATGATATGAGGCACCTCGATTATATTTGAAAATATTTATGAAATCTGCTGCCATTTTATCATTGTTTATCTGATGTTCGTATAGCCTGTATGTTCTATCCTTTCTAGTTAGGATGTTCTGGATATGAATACAATTCGTCCTTACACCTGGATGTTTGTTTCGGATCGATTTAACTTCTTATTTTTGAAGTTATGACGTCATAATCAGCCTTGCACTTTATTAACATTTAAAGTTTTGCCCAACGCTGGTTTATTATCTTTGTAGGTGGTCTTTATGACCACCTTCTCTCTCCTTTTTATTTTGGTTTTGAGTTACTAATTCTTTAACTAAAATACTCATTATCTTCGTCCTCTGGCCTGTTTCAGAAACCTGGTTGTCCATCATGTGGTCGTTTTCTGAAAGAACATTTCGTCCCTCATCTCTGTTTCCAGTGCAGTCCCTGTGGACCATTGCTTAAATGCGAAATATGTAAACAGTGGGGGTGGGGGGCGAGCTAATGATGGAATCTTTATCGTTACAGGCAAAGGAGAAGGTGGCTGAGGAGGAGAGAAGAGCGAAGAGAGAGGTATCTGGTAAGAAGGGTAAGAGGAAGGCCTCGTCCTCTGTGGATATGGAGGCCTTCCGAGTTGAGATGTTGGGAGAGATGAAGAGGACAATCAAGGATTTGGTTCCAGAGTTGCTCCGTGGCATGCTTCCTGGACCAAATCTTTTGTTGTCCTCTTCATCTGCTTCGGAGCAGGTAATCCCTGCCTCTGAATCTCGTTTCCTTAGGACCCTACCAGTTTTCGAGCAAGATTCAGAGGTGGCCCCATTAGAGGGGCCGGTCCAGGACACTGGCAGCAGGCTTGCCGTGCCGGTGATCCATGGACGGTTGTTGCTGGAGCCTAGTGCCTGCTTATCAGGCCAGGATTTTCCGCACACCGCAGGTACCAGTTCCTCCTATGGTACCTTTCCTGGCCAGTCCGGGTTAGCATTCTCCGCTGACCCGGAGTCTAATTTTTCTGGTCAGGATGAAGAGGATTATTTGCTGGGTTCTCCTGATGCCATGACCAGGTGCTGGTCAGGGCCGTGGTATGGCGTTATGCGCCCCACGTAATACCACGGCGCCTACTGGTCAAGCCAGTCAGCTTAGTATGCCTGCTCTTTCGGGCCCGCATGCTTTCTCTGGCTTGCCAGGAGTGTCAGGTTATCCAGCCTCATGCACGCCTGTGAACGCTCAGGAAGAAGACGAAGGCCCTCATCTTGTAGAGCTTTCGCAGGTAGCCACAGTCAGTGGCTTATACGCGTCAGGCCAGACCTGCCTGTTTAACAGTCGGCCAGCCAATGGGATCACCGCCCATGGTTGGCAGGTAGATCGGCTGTTAGCGCAATGCCATCTCTGCCGCTGGCGGAACATATTCTAGATATGTTCACAGCGGCAGAGACGTCCATCAAGGCGCATGGACGTCTCGCGAGGTGGCGAGGCATTGCCGCATCGTGTCTGATGAGTATCAGAAATACGGTGTGGTACCTAAGCCGAGCATGGATGACTGCGCGGCGTTAGGTGAGGACACGCGGCCAGGCTCCCGGTCTGACACGGGAGCACTGCTCGAACTCTGCAAATACCGCGTTGCGCGATGCGGAGGAGAGTGGGAGAGCGTCTATTGCGGCGCTTTCTCATGTCTCCCAGCTGTTACAGGGTAGTAACGGCATCCGCGTCGCGCCAGCCTAGCCCGGTAACGGTCCAGAGAGCCATCCAGGATGGAATCAACCTGGCTCTGGATTGTTTAACCCGGGCTGTGACCAGGAGTGTCCGGACGCGGCGCACGTTTGCTCTAGACAACCTGTGCCCGTCTCAGGACCTGTATAATAGGCTGCTGCGTATGCCTATGGCAGGTCCTGGTCTTTTTGGAGGTGAGGGATGTAGGCACCGTCAGGAGACGGTCACTCTGGTCAATAACCAGAGGGCTTTGCGCGAGTAATTTGAGGTGCTCTGCAGAGAGCGCGTACGCGCAGCACCCCCTGCGTATCATCCCCTGCAGGCTCGAGGTGCCGGTAGCCAGGTCAGAGGCCAGCCACCAACGCCTCGGCCACGCGCAATTCGGCCAACAACGAGGCGGGGTGCAGGCTCCTCCGGCGCAGCCAGCCAGGCAGCCGCCCGCGCACCTCGCGCCCGCACACCGAGGTGCGCGTGGCGCTGGTCGTGGCGTGCGAGGATCTGGTCGTGGTAATCATGCCTGATGGGTCGGTTATCACGGTGAGAACCACTCCGGTGCTTCTGGCCAAGGAGACAGTGCCAATCTTGCACTCCTTACGTCCACCTCTCCCTAGGTGGTCCAGTGGGGGGGGGGGGGGGGCGATTGGCCCACCACAAGCAAGAGTGGGAACGGTTGACTCAGGACCGTTTAGTCTTGCGATGGCATTCAGTTGGGTATCATCCCGATTGGATAACAGGCCCTCCATCGCGACTGTCTCTGGTGCCAGTCTGGACTCAAATTCCAAGAGATCCAGATCAACGGTTGTGTATAGAGGAAGAGATAAATTCCCTCATACAAAAAGGAGCAATTCAACCGGCGCAAAAATGTCTGGGCTTCTATTCAAACGTGTTCCTAGTATCAAAGAGCACTGGAGGGTGGAGACCAATTCTCAACCTCAAGTCCATAGACACACCCAGTTTCAAGATGGAGACAGTGAAATCGGTGTTGGCAGGGTTAGAGAAGGGAATGTGGACAGCTTCAATAGATTTGAAGGATGCTTATTTCCACATTCCTATAGCGAGGAGTTTCCGCCGCTTCCTGAGATTCGCATTCCAGGGCAGACAGTGGGGGTGGTATTACCCTTCGGAATTTCTACGGCTCCTCGGGTCTTCACCAGGGTGGTTCTTGCGATAACAGCATACCTCCGCAGGAGACGCATAGCAGTCCACACGTACATAGATGACTGGCTGTTAAAAGCACACTACCAGGAAAGTTTATCAGCAAATCTGGAGATAGTTTTGAAAACTCTCACAGACTTAGGCTGGATAATCAATTTTCAAAAATCAGAGCTGACTCCATCCCAGAAGTTTGTTTACCTGGGAATGTCTTCGATCTGGAGATAGGATATGTTTATCCTACTCAGGAGAGGGTTCAGATACTCATCTCAGTAATACAGTCAGTGTGCAACAGTCGTCATGTCCTGGCACAGGTTTACATGAGAATGCTGGGATTGATGGTTTCTCTGGAACCAGTCATTCCTCAGGTGGCCTTACGCAGGTGGCTGATCCAGTTATTTCTCATGACGCAATGGACTCAGAGTACAGGTTCACTGGACTCAAACGTGCCAGTGCTGGAGCCTCTAATTCATTACCTTCAATGGTGGTTGAAGACAGAGAATCTCCTGGTGGCGGTGATGCTAACCCCTCCTCACTCTCAGTTGACGATGTATACAGATGCATCGATGGAGGGGTGGGGAGCTTGCCTGGAAGAATCCACGATATCAGGGCTTTGGAATCTGGAACAGTCAAAGGAACATATCAATCTACTGGAATTACGAGCAGTAGTCCTGGGCCTGGAACATTTCTTACAGAAAGTTCAGGGCAAGAGTGTTCTAATTCGATCAGACAACTCAACAGTAGTGACTTACATAAACCACCAGGGTGGAACAAAGTCGCCCAGTCTCTGTATGATGACATGGAATCTGCTTTGCTGGTGCCTGAATCACAGGATTACCTTGAAAGCAGTTCATATTCCGGGAAGGTTAAATCTGTTAGCAGACTCATTGAGCCGAAGGATGAGTGTTTTACCTACGGAATGGCAACTGAATCAATGTGTGGTGGATCGTCTGTTTAACCACTGGGGGAACCCAACATAGATTTATTCGCAACGAAGAAGAATGCGAAGATGACGACGTACGTCTCTCCGATTCCAGATCGAAGCGCTTATGCAACAGATGCGTTAGCTATCAGCTGGGAGAGAATGTGTGCATACGCATTCTCACCAGCAATCCTGATTCCAAAAGTCCTTCAGAAAATCAGGCAGGAGGAGTGCCAAGTGCTTCTGATCGCCTCAAATTGGCCAAGCCGATCATGGTATACAGATCTGCTGGACCTTCTGGTCTGCAATCCGGTTCCTCTGCCTCTGAAGGACAACATAATCTTCCAGGGCAAGGCCTTGCACAACAACCCGTCAATGTTCCAATTGACTGCGTGGATGTTGTCAAGGAATCTAAAGTTAAGGAGGGCTTTTCTGAGCAAGCAGCCATGTTTATGGCAAAAGCCAGAAGGGGGTCAGCCTCCAGAGTAAATAATTATAAAATCAACAGATTCGCGGAATGGTGCTCAAAAAGATGTATTAATCCAATGGATTCATCTATTCAGGTAGTAGCTGATGTCCTATGACACGTGTATGATGCCTATAGCCTCAAGCCTAACTCTATTGCTGGTTATAAAACAGCTTTAATGTCAGTTATCCCTTGCTTGGCTAATAGGGGAAGTGATGAAGTAAGTACATTAAATACTTTAATTAAGGGCATGGGCAATCTAAGACCAAGGAATCCCCCGGTGATTCCGTCTTGGAGTTTATCTCTAGTGCTTCAGGTACTAGGTGATAAGCCTTTTGAACCACTTAGTTGCATTTTAATGAAAATGTTGACACTTCGAAGTGAAATTCATGCCTTATCAGCCGAGTCAGACTGTTTTGTGGTTACAGGGGAAGGCCTTAAGCTTCTACCTAGGATTAATTTCATGCCTAAGAATCAGTCTTTGAAATATCCAGGTTAACCCATTTTTTTTTGCCAGCTTTGACTAGATATGATCCTAATTCAAAAGCATGGTGTCCAGTCCGAGCATTAAACCGGTACAAACAACGTATTCAGGAAAGGCGGACAGACCCTACAGCGTTATGGTTGTCGTATATTGAACCCCATGGCAGGGCGTCTAAGGACACCATTTCCAGGTGGATTGTAGAGTGTATTCAATTTTGTCATAAATCCGCCACCGGTAAACAAGTTGACATGGCCAAGGCTCACAGTGTCCGGGGTGTAGTGGCTTCCACTGCCATGTTTAATGGCGTCCCTGTGGATGACATTATGTCGGTAGCTCAGTGGCACTGTGAGTCAAGTTTTACAGACCGTTACCTCCGTGACACCTCGAATCCTCTGGCCTTATCAATTTTGAAAAAATAATTTAGGTGTACATATTTGATGAGGATTCCTCATTTTTTATATATTTCACATTTAATCAATGGAAACAACCACTTATTTGGACTGCATCAGTCTTCAATGGGGAGATGATGACAGCAGACAAACTTCACACGGTCAGTCTTGTTTTTTGTGTTGTGCATTGTTAATTGTATTGTCACGTGACCCTTCGTTATTAATATGGTGATGGTACATGTTTTATGTGTGGTTCATTATTGAGAGTATACGAAAATGAAGCCTTTTCGTTTATTGTTCTATAGTACATGGCACTTGTACGTAGAGAGCGTATGGGACATTGAGGTCATTCAGTCTTCCTTCCAAGAAGAGGGGATGGGGGGGTGGGGGGCGCATTTGACATATGGTCATCTCTCAACCGTCGGTTGTGTTAGCTGACATTAAAATTTTTCCTGATTGTGTTTCCACACAATTTCAGAAGTTTCAGTGCGTTTAATGCAGAAAAAGCGCATAGGGAAGAGCTGGTCTTTTGACCTCGCCTCCCTCCCGCCGAATTCCCTGACGAATTCTGGCAATATCAAAGAGTATTAGGGAGGTAAGTACATGTATACTTTTGAAGTGAAATAAACGAAATCACAGATTTCTTTTTTCGCGAGAGAGTTGATACTTACCTCCCTAATACGGACCCGGCCTCCGCCCCACTGAGGCTCGGTCTTCAGGCTCTTGTAAAGTTGCATAATGTCAGCCAATAAATTAGTCAGAGGAAGTACTAGTCTGCGCATGTGCGGTGGTGGGGCTGGCCTCCGCCTGACTGTCTTCTGACTACCTGCCCAGTAGGGGCACCTTACTTTTTTAAACTGAGTGTTTTATTGAGTGAAAGCCGATATTTAGCAATATCAAAGAGTATTAGGGAGGTAAGTATCAACTCTCTCGTGAAAAAAGAAATCCGTGATTTCGTTTATGTTGCTGGAATGTATCATGGCGGCTTGGGGATGTTGGTGGAATGTATCATGACGGCTTGGAAATCTTGCTGGAATGTATCACATGACAACTTGTGAATGTTGGTGGAATGTATAACATGGCAACTTGTGAATGTTGCTGGAATGTATCACATGTCAACTTGTGAATGTTGCTGGAATGTATCACATGGCAACTTGTGAATGTTGGTGGAATGTATCACATGGCAACTTGTGAATATTAGTGAAATGTATCATGGCAGATTGTAAGTGTTGTTGGAAACCAGGAATGTATAATAGCAGGCTGAGACTGTTGCTGAAACATATCATGGCGGCTTGCTAATGTTGCTGAAATATATCATGGCTGTCCACAAATGTTGCAATAGTCGGTGTTCGTACACAGTTCGAAAGTCTGGGAAAAGTATAGTTTTAAGAAACTCTTTTCCATCCATTAAAAGCTATGGAATTTATTCAAATTTGTTACACTACTGGTTTGGAGAATTGAAATATTATAATTCTCACTCTTACATAAAATGTAAATTTAAGCGTTGTGGTAGCCATGTTAGTCTGTTAATAATAACAAGAGAATTCAAGGGGAGTACCTCTTAAGACTAACTTTATTCATTTTGAGGAGTTTATGTGTTTCATCAGGCCACATAAAGATTAGATCACCGTGAACTTATGGAGCAGATTTATGTCATGATATTATGGAAAGTTAGATTTATTAGGTACTGCCTTTGAATCCTGTTGTTATAAAAAGTAAATAATTCTTGAAATAATACCAGTCTCTGCTACTAATTCTAATATTCATTCCTCAGAAATTAGATATGTTAGATTTTGAAACTGAGTCTGGACAATGCTCGAACAGATTTAGAAAAAGTATGGCGTTTCAATCTGATAATGGTGTATGAAGCGGCAGCCTATGTTGTGAAACTATTAATCAAACTAATGAAGATAATTTTGGATGGATGAGTAAGGCAAACGTAATCAATATGTGTTCAATGTCACTAGTTCTAGAAAAAAACCAATATAAAAACAGACATAAAAAATTGATTAGTCGAGCCCAGATGCATGTGTCAGTTTAGCAATGTGTGTGTGCGTGCGTGCGTGTGTGTGTGCGCGCATGTGCGTGGTCGTGCAGGCATGCGCGCGTGGATGTGCAGGCTGATCAAATAGCTACAATTGTTATTTCTGAACTATGTGTTGTAATAAAACAATGCTGCATCTAAATATGCATTGTTATAGTATTGTAGCAATGCATAATGTGAACAAATATTGTCACTGGTTTACTATTTATGCATTCAGTAATTTCTCTGTCTTAGGCAGTTGAGTTAGGGGGAAGTAAGGCCCTTCCATCTTTTGTTAATTTTATCTAATATGGAAACCTAATTTTCACACCATATTTTGCTTCCAGCCTGGCACAATGATTGAGTGGGGAAACAACTGGTAAGTTATACAGTATGTTTTTAACCAGTAAGTTTGTGCTGAATGAGTGATATAGCATCATAATGCGGAACTAGATTTAGCAGTAGTCATTCGTGGATCATTGAATTCTGTGTTCAGTCAAATAAAGCTGACTGGTCGATATGATCAAAGGCATGTTTGGTTTTTAGAAAAACCCCAGAGATAACTGATTAAAAAATCTGTGGATTTACTGGCAATGTTGATCCCATTATGTTTTAAAAAAAAATTACTGACTATATCTGAACTAGACTTCGTATAATTTAGTGCCCATAGAAAGATCAGAAGGTTTTTATAGTGTGTATATGTATAATTTTTCATTATAACAGGACATAGGAAGGCCTAGGAATAAATTGAAATTTAATTTGATTGATTACTCATGTTGAGGTACACTTGGGATTTTGTTCTCTGTTTAGAAACTGATGAAATGTTTTTTCTGTAAAAGTGCTCATTAATTTGGTACATTATGTCCCAAATAAGAACACCTCTCTACTAGTTATGCCAGATGCAAACATTCAGTTTTCATCTCAACACACTTGTTAGTTATTATTAAATGTCTGCTTAATATTTTGACAACAATTTGACTGAACTTTCATTCAAATTGTTGTCAAAATATTCAGCGATTCCAGAGTTATTGTCCATTGAAGGTATTGCTTGCAGCAGTCAAGCAGTTAATGTCTTAAATCCAGACCTAATGAACCTATAACTGTGAAGGCTAATGCGCTGGGTTATGTGATATGTCCTATTCATGGTCTCTGAAGGAAACCAATTCATCCATTCATTTCATAGTTCTTATGCGGAAAACAATCCCTGGTTAGTCACCCACACTCACTAGGAATTCTGTATCTGCTCTCTACAGCTGAAACTGATTTTTTATTTGTTTTCTTTTGTCTATAATAATCAGATTGTTAATCTTCATAATCAAAATTGTCATGTTAACAATCAGTCAGCAGTGATGTCCCGTGTCAATATGTATAGTACAGCTCAGAAATAAGTTAACACGATACCAACACAGAAACATGTTGGTGTTCTGTTAAATATTTTGAACTTAATTGGATTGAAAGATATTTCTGCCTGTTTGATCCTTACTGTATTAACTAAGAATAGGCAAGAAAACATGTAACTACATGTATAGTAGATATGTATGTTCCGTGAAACTTATACAAAGCTATGTTATGGTAGGATAATGTAATCTGTGGTGTTGCAATAGGTTTTAGAATGCCTATAGTAATTATAAAACACTGGTGTATTATTTTGACTGTGTTTAGCTTTAACTGTTCAGAGAGTAGTTAGTATATTGTCACCTCCATTTGTCTCAATTTACCTCTTCATGGAAGTTGGTGACTTTTTTTAACTAAATCACCTGGAACATATAGTAATATTTATTGTATTTAACCTATGATGGGTCATTACAAGAATGACTTTAACTCTTAACATATCTACATAGCAGCAATATATATATATGCATACAAGTTGTGAAGTTGCTACATACAACGCAAGCGTTGTGCACATGTGACTGTGGTGTCATAGGCAGTAACAGCTTCCTGTTAAATTAGTTCTCAAAATAGTCAATAGCATATTCCTTACATCATAAAGAATTTGTCGTTGCTTGTTTCCCGGGTTAACATTGGCAAGTCAGTGTCGTGTATTGATGTTGCAGCTGTGTTAGCTATGCAAACATTGGCATTACAGTGCCTCAATATCAAGACAACTATACAGGAACACTGTTTAGTATTTTGAAACTAATTTGACTAAAACCTGTTGCAGCCATAGGCAGCACCAGTTCCCAGTCAAATTAGTTTCAAGATATTCAACAGAATATCCCTTTCATCATGATGAATTTGTGGTTTCTGCTCTGTGAGGGTTAAAGAGTTAAGATTAGTATGTAATTACATCACTACTATCATAAGCATAACTTCATTATTAACCTCACAATTGACCTTTCCAGTTTATCCATCCATCATATGATGTCATAGTCAACTAAATGACCTGTAGGAAGTCATCATAATTGATTATGGTATGAATGTCTCGATTTAGTCCGTCTTTAATGCTTACTAGTGCGACACATTGTAGGAATTGTATATTTTACCATTTAATAAACATTCTGTTGAATATTTTGAAACTATTTTGACTTGGCCTGTTGCTACCATATGCAGCAACAGCACCCAGTCAAATTACTTTCAAACTATTCAACAGCTTACCTGAATAGTTTTCTGGAAATTGATATTCAGGGATCGATCGATCCCAACACGAGCGAGGTGTGGGTGGATCTTGACTAGAGATGGGCAAGGCATAGCTAAAACTGGAAAGGTGCATCGCATGACCTTGGTTAACCTGTGTTTATTTGCCGTGGTTAATCCATTTACGTTGTATCACATGACTTTTGCTTGCTATATGGTGATATGCAATCACATGGCATTGACAGTAGTTATGAATGAAGTTTTGTATAATTAGAGAATGACGACCTAAATGGTTGAACAGGTTGAATTCCTGTAAAAATTATTAAACTGCATGTTCATTTTTATATATGGTAATTAACCCTTTCCACCCTGTAACCCCAGTGTCTACATTTCAGCTCAACCATATTACATTGAAAATAATTTAACTGCAAGTAATTGCTGCATTAGTACTGTGGGAAGCCAATTCACTCTCTTGTTAAAGATAGTGTCCTCACTGGAGGATGTAGTCAAGTAAAGTAAAATGTCAGACAATAATTCACAAGTGTTCCTTTTTTGCACTATAATATTGTAAGTGTTGCTGCACTGTATAATATTGTAAAGTGTTGTGGAATCAATAGCAAAAGGCTATTTACAGTCATTTGTAATTTGTCTGCTGTTAGTGGTGTTGTATTCTGTTGTTTCACCCATATGTTAGTTATGCTGTCTGCTGTTAGTGATGTTGTATTCTGTTGTTTCATCCTTATGTTAGATTTGCCTTTGCTGATCACGCCTTGTTGACAAATTGCAAAGCTTGTTAACAGAAATAAAGGTGCATTTCATTGAACAAGTGCAACACTAGCGCTATAGTTGTCACCTAGGCAGCCTTGTCAGAAATGTCAAACATTTAACAGATTGACAGACAGATAGACTTGCAACTAAAAATGTTAGCCACTCACATGACTTATCTCACTCTTCCTTGGTACTCCATGGTGTTTTGGAAGATTGCTCTGAAATATTGAATATATAATCAAATCTTTTCAACAGACCACCCGCTTTTAGGACCAAGAGAGGTGGCTGATAGACCTTATTATGGAACCACCATCTCCTGCCTGGAAAACTCATAGCCAATAGCAAGTCATATGTAGTAACTCCACTCCCATATTACCAGAAATAACATACTTCATGAGGAGATTCTCTTGGATATCTTGAAACTAATTTAACTGGGAACTGTCGCAGCAACATGTTCCAATCATATGTGTCCAAATATTCAACATCTCTCCTATATAATAGTCTTAAAATTGAGAGAGAGTGGACTTTCAAGGGTTAAATAGTTGAGAGACTGCCTGTCTATAGTGACTAACTGTTTGTTCTCCGTAATTGCAATAAGGTGCTTGCTGGGGACAGGTTTCACTGTGGATAAAGATTATACCTATGTCTCAAATCATTCGATTATTTTTTAGAAGACGCCTTAAATTGTCTAGAAACAGAAGGCATTGTCCTCAGCAAATACACTATCCTGTCATGCTAAGCAGCAATGACTTCTGTGAAATTAATTTTAAAGTATATAACAGACTTTCACGTACACCATAAGCCGTTAACCCGTGGAATGCCAGTACTATCTGAATTCCAGGAAAATTATACAGGAAAGCGATTGACCATTTTGAAACTAATTTGACTCAAACCTGTTGCTGCCTTGGGCCGAAACGGGTCCCAGTCAAATTAGTTTCAAAAATTCAACAGAATGTTCCTTAGCTTATAAAGAACGTCATTTCTGGTCTGTAAGCATTAAATGATTAATATCCATCCTTGTTTCTCGTCTCTTCAGACATGCATATAATCCAATGTGTGTGCACTTGTGCATGCGTGTACGTGTGTGTTTGTATTGTAATTCATGTATATGTATATATGTAACCATGCATGTATAATAGAGCGCTTTCATGTTTGTTTTGCTTCCACCAAACAAAGGGCTCGCGGTATTCACTATCGAGGTATAGACGAGGCTATTTTTGGTTTATTCTCCCAAATAGGAGAACTCTATTGTGTTCATCAGATGTGGGGTAAGATGACTCTCAGCCCACCCTGGCACACATGTTATTAGCATGTGGTGATGACATCATGTAATTACACTCATAGCGTACTACTGCATCAACATGTCAATGAAACACTGATTGAAATAATCATAATGCTGATTTAGGGCTCTGGTTATTTGTATTTTTCTCTGCAAAATATTTGTCCTTGTTATTACGTGTGAGTTTATGTTGTTTTAAAGTCCCTGTTGCACATTATTTTATATCGATTTACAAAATTGTGTTACTTACAGATGTTTCAAAACTATATTGCTGTTCAAATTAATTTCCAAGTCGACATAAGCTGTGCTTTTAGCAAATCTCGCAGAATCGTAACTTTTAAATAAATCGGCTTAAAAGTTAGTTCCATCTTCATCCAGCATCCCCATTAAAAACTGGTTTCAAGCGAGTGAATCTTTATACAATACCAGACAAATATTTTGTAAACTCTAACTATACCTGACATTTGTTCTAAGCTGTAGTGGCTGTCAGTCAAATTATTTGCAGGATATTTAGTAGTATTTTATGTAACATCTACAGCATACAGACTGAAAACAGTACTTTGTGATTGCTTAGTGCTTTCATTGTGCAGCAATATTTTTTTGGCAGGTTGAATAGGCTAGCGTGTGTTACATGCAGTGATCATCACCTTCCTCCTCTTCCCTCATCTATTTTGAAGACATCTGAACTGGCACAGCACTGCATGTCTTAACACTAACCCGTGACTTGTTTATAAAAATTTCAATTTTTTCGTAGAAAATATCCATTTGCAGACCAAGAGAAGTCTAATTTTGGAAATTTACCACTGGAATGACTGGCTCGGTTATCGAGCCAGTCATTCCAGTGATAGATTTAAAAAAATACTCTTCCCTTGGTCTGCAAATGGACATTTCGCAAGACCTCTGCAGATAAGTGAGTATTCATCTCTTGTCCTCCAAATAGACATTCACTGAGCAGAAGTTCTAATTTTCTTGACAGGTCTTGACCATTAAATGATTACCCTTTTAATGGTCAAATCTGGTCAATAAAATTTAAATATCTGCTTGTTTAATGTCCATTTACAGGCCAAGGGAATATCATTTTTGAAAATCTAGTGGAATGATTGGCTCAGTTATCGAGCCAGGCATTCCAGTAGTAATTTTTCAAAAATTATGTTCCATTGGCCTGTAAATGGACATCCCACAAGACCATAGAAGAGGCCAATTTTAGCAGCTTGACAGTTAACGGGTTAATAGATACTCTTATTATTCCATGCTAACCATCTCTAATTAAACTAACTGGTGTGTGTTTGCATTATACCTCAATTTGTAGAGTATGTCATTATGACCACATGGTCAGTGTCAGTTTGCCGGTGTTGGTGCATTCATAGTGTGTTGTTAGCCTTTGCATTTTCTTGTGGTAATGGAATATATAAAAAATGTTATGAGAAGAAACAATGTCTGGCAAAGAATCATAGATAAATTCTAGATAAATACTGAGTTAAATGTTTCTGTCCTGTTCTTGTTCACCTTTGACTGGTCACATGCAGGGAGATAACACAGGAATATTCACATCTAGAATGTGTGACCACAGGCCCCTCAGAGTTATGCATGTTTATAAATCACTGTTTTCAAGAGTACATGTACATTTGTCCTGTGTACTATTTTCTTTTCGATATGTTTCATCGTCAGATTGAGTACAATGAGCGGATGAAGTTTTAAACTGATCCCCTACATTCCCTAAATGGTATTGATCCAAAATCCAATATGGCCACCAATGATTTTGGATCATTACCATTTAGAGCATGTAGGGAATCGGTTTAGAACATCATCTGGTCATTGTACTCTATTTGAGGATGAAACATATTGAAATCGGCAGTCCAATGAACTGATGAAGTCTTAAACCTATCCGCTAAAAGGAGTTATCATACAGAAATCGATTTTCAATATGACCGTCATTGCCTGATGGGCTTATTGACTATAATGTCATTATTAATAGTAATTATTAATTATTTATAGGTTTTTTTTCTCAAACCTCGTCGAATGAAGCTTCAAACTGAACTGACAAAGCGTTATCATCCGGACACCACTATTCTGCACAGATGAACAGTGCCATTACATAAGCAAAAGTACACAATAAGACAGAATTGTATTTCATACTGATGCTCTGGAATGCAATTAATAATATTTGTCTTTGCCAGCCATTGTTTCTTTCTTGTTGGTGATTGAAGGCATCTACATGGGACATGTGAGTTGCATTGGTGGCATTATATGATCACTGTTCCAAGTTTTCAGACATTAGCATGAGCCACATGATATTTCTTTATAAAATCTATAAAACTTGCTAAACTCACATGAAATTGATGAATTTTGGTCTTGCATTATGTACACAATGTGAATTGAGATAGAATCTGTTTCGTTTCTATCCACACTATCGATTGCACTTATGGGGTTCATGCTATGGATAACCCGACACATTGCTATTCATTCACCTGTAGAACACACATGTCTCATGTAGATGTCTGCTTATTTGATGGTTTCTTCATGCTAATAACATAACCTTCTACCTTCATTGCTAACATTTACTACTGTTCTGATCCCTGCACCCTAGCGTAGCATTGTTTTCACTTTACTTGAAGGGCACGTGGCATCAAATCTCGAAGAGCGGGTGATGGACCTGTAGCTGGCTTTTTCTCTCAAATAGGTGTACTTTCTGGCGTTCATCATCTTTGGGGTATGTACATGTATGCATGGATGTACATATGCATGCAGCTATTGTGCATGTGTTGTCAAATTAGCTGTCACTAAGTTCTGTGTATGAAGTGTAGAAATGTTGAATTAAAAA
This sequence comes from Chaetoderma sp. LZ-2023a, assembly GCA_034401795.1. Classification (NCBI taxonomy): domain Eukaryota; kingdom Metazoa; phylum Mollusca; class Caudofoveata; order Chaetodermatida; family Chaetodermatidae; genus Chaetoderma; species Chaetoderma sp. LZ-2023a. The sequence continues at coordinate 37,497,001 of CM067370.1, read as the reverse complement.
AAAAGTACTATATTGGTCTTGTTAGTATACATAGCGAGCGTATAGAGTAATTTGTTTCTTATGTAGACCTCTGTTATTATCACTTGTTAAAGGTTATGTTGAGATTTTACTGCTTAAAATTGATAGAAAAAACAAGCGGCCCAGGATGCCTGTATTGCTTCACCTGGAAATAGGCATTCCAGCTTGAAATATCATCTCTCATAAGTAAAACCTTTAGGTTTTGGCCAGGCTGAACCTTTCCAGTTTTACCTATGCCCCGCCCACCTCTAGTTAAGCTCCACCCAAATTTTGCCGTATTGGGATTGATCGATCCCTGAATGCTCTAGCTATCAATTTCCTGAAAACTATACAGGTAAGCTGTTGAATATTTGTAACTGATTTGACTGGGTGCTTTTGCTGCCTATTGTAGGAAAAGCAGCCAGTCAAATTAGTTTCAAAATAGCCAACAAATATTTATTAAATTGTCAGTATATAGTACAACAATTCATAGTCCGTCTTCAAATATGCATTCGTGTCATACGTATCTACGTCATAATGACGTCATTCATTATCATGTCATTCTACACATCATGTAGTTGATTATGACGTCATATGATGCATGGATAAAGTGGAAAGGTCCATTGCACCAAGATCGGTCCAGTGGTTCTAGAGAAGACATTTCTAATCTCCCACTGCTTTATTACGGGAGCTTTTATAAATCGTATATAAAACCAATTTCGGTTTGAAAATGCATAAAAAACAAGACTCGCCAAGAAAATATACCAATCAAAATTCTGAATGGTCATTGCAGAGACTTTGATCATGGTTGAAAATGGGTCATTGGTTCAGAATGAGTAGTGTTTTAAAGAATTTCTAGAAAATTTTCCAGATGTCTTAAGATTTTCACCCAAAAAACTGACCAAACAAAATTCTGTCTAGTACCACCATAGGGTCCTAACCAAATTTGGTTGATATTCACCAAGCAACTAATGAGATGCATTTTGACAATTTCATGTAAATTTTTCATAAGATAAAGATTTTCACACAAAAATTTACCAATCAAAATTCTGAGTATCTTCTCTGGAGCCTAGCACCATAGAATCCTTCCAGTCAAGTTTGATTGAAATACATCATGTCGTGAAGGAGAAGATGCGTTTTGACAATTTCTGATAAACTTCATAAAATGTGAGATTTCCACCAAAATGTGATCAAACAAAATTCGGAATAGAAGTTCTTGAGCCTGCCACAATATTGTTCTCTTAGCCAAATTTATTTCACATACTATAAGTTGGTTGATCTGTCTCTTAAATTTTTACCATTTCTGACAAAACTGCCCAAGTCCAAACTATAGTGTGTCGCACATGTTCAAATTTGTTTAGTCAAAGATTAAAAGATGACTCACATTAACCAGTACCACTTGAACGATTCTAATCAGACATGGCTATGATTGTAGGCTTCCAAACTCCTACAGAAAAAAATCTACTGGCATGGTAGAAATTTTAACATTACAATAATTACTGGTTGAATATGGCAGTATTTTCCAGTACCTGGTATATCTAACTCGTTATTTACTTATTTCCCACTTCAGAAAATTGCTTGGAACCCTTTTGCCATTTAAAACAGCGCGTTAACCGCCATAGTTTAGAGCTGTTAATGTCTGTATCTGTGCATGAATTTTTATGCTTAGATGGTCAAGCAGGCAAACATGCCTATTGCAATGTGATTGAGAAATGCCTATTTGCATACCAGGACAAAAATTTGTAGAAGCATTACCGCTTCAATGACTGAATTGCTAACTGAACCAGTCATTCCAGTAATAAGTTTTCTAAAATATTCTGTTGACTTACCAAATAGATATTTTATATATGAGAAGACTATATATTTTCTTGAGTATTTTGTACTATTAACACAGATAATTGTACGAATGATGATATCACCAAGCGTAGTACAGCATCGTGTCTGTCTATTCTCATCCAGCGTATTCAGTATGTAGCTCAAGCTGTGAGTTAAACCAGGCCAGGCTTATGGGAGTGCTGCATGTTTGAATGGCGAGGTCATATACTGATATATACTTTTATAGGTTAATGAACGCCAGATGATAATCGTGTATGATCAGTGTATGTCTCAACGCTCATTTGTAGACTTGATTGCATTCCTCGGAGACCGTGTATATATCTGGGAAGTCCAAATGTGGATATAGTTTATTTATAGGAATGCAGTTATAACTGGAATGTTGGGTATAACTGGAAATTTTGGGGTAACTGGGAATTAGTGAGAATGTGGGAACATCCCCATTTAGCTCACATACTCTTATTTCTGTTACTCAAGCATTTAATGGCAATGCATCTTGGCTAGCTGACGCACACACGCACGCACGCACGCTCACACCATCGTTCAAATTGGCTACTATCCAACTAATTTTGATTAGCCCGGCAATTGTAAGATTTGGTTAAGCGGATTTACCACTGGAACGACTGGCTCGCCGGTGTCCTTCCATACATCACAAGACTACTGATAAGGCCATTTTCGGCTGGCCTGACTATTAAATGGTTACATGTTAGTGTGGTGTTGCTAACAATGAACCTGTTTAATCGTGATATCTGCTCTTGCATTCTGGTTTATTAGCTAGTCTTTGCAAAGTAAAAAGAGCTTATGGGATTCCTCGAGCGTTGTCTGCCATCAGCGGAGATGAGTTCGCCAATCTTGGTTACGTTTTACATTTAGCTCGCCTATGGCTTCTTCTTCTTCTTGCGTTCATCTTTCTCATGACAGTAATCTTAGACTGTTTTCCTTATTTGGTGCATGAAAGCTGAAGTGGTCATCAAACTGTCTCTGTCTCCTCTGATCTTCACTTCAAAAGATATTTCAATAGGCCAGAAGCTTCTTCTAGCCTGTTGATATCGCTGGAAGTGCTGCAAGAGATGTTCTGCTGTTTCTTCTGCCTGCTGACACTCGCAAAGTGCAGAATCTGTAATCTTGAGATGGTGAAGATGTGCATTGAGACGATTGTGACCAGTCCACAATCTGAAGATACATGTCTGATCCTCCCTACTGAGGCTGTGTATTGCATCATTATGCTGCCTGCTGGTGGTTCTTGTGGCTTTAATTATATGCTTCAGTTCTTCAAAGTCAACCTCGCGGTTGAATTGTTCATTATTTGACCCTTCCTTCGCCAGTTGGTCATCTTTGTCATTTCCTAATATGCCACAATGCGAGGGGATCCACTGTAAGTTGACATTGTTCTCCTTAGACAGTTGCATAAGATTTTCATGAATTAAATCTGTACTTTCCTTTCCACTCTCCAGCGCCTGGAGCGCCGAGAGGGATTCTGTCAGGAAGACAATATTTTCATTTCTGATTTTTCGTTGTATCAGCATTTGGCTAGCTAAGATCAGTGGCTGGATTTCTGCAGTGTAATTGCTACAGTGCTTCCCTGTTGGCAAGCATGAGTCTGTTAGATCTCCACATGGAAACCGAATGTGAGCACCTGCCCCTCCATTCTTGACAGCCTGGATAGTTGATCCATCAGTATAAACATTTATCCACTCTTCCTCCGGGTAGTTTTCTACAATATGAGTCAATGCAAGAACTTTGTTTGTCACCTCTGCTTGATCTCCCTTGCTTTCAATCCCTGTAATCGAAGGCCAGATTGAAATTGTGTTTTCTATTTCAGAAGCTTTCCACGGTTCCCTCTCGGAGATAGCAGTTATGTTTCTACATCTGGGGAAGATGTCCAACTCTGTTTCTTTAAATTTCCTTTGAAGTTAATAAGAAATTATTCATCTTGAACCTTCCTTTAGACATTTGGTGAGTCAGCATATGCATGGGATGGTGAGGCATCAATTTGAATTTCTCGTATTGAATTTCGGCCTTGATTTCTCGTCTCTGCTGGAGTGGCTGGATATTGGTCAGTTCTTCCATCGCTGCTATTGGAGTGGTCTTCATAGACCCTGTTATGATACGAAGCGCCTGATTTTGTACCGTAACCAAATGTCTGAAGGGTGCTTGTAGCAGCTGTCATCCATGATGATAAGCCGTATTCGATGATGGGCCTAACTGATCCAGAGTAAACCTGTTTCAGAATTTTCATGTTAGCTCCCCATTTTGTTCCATTGAGCTTCCGCATAACTGCCAGTCTTTGCTTGGCTATACCTTCAGCTTTTCTGATTTGCGCCTTCCAGTTTAGTCTTTTGTCAAATATCAGACCAAGATAAGTTACTTCATCCTCAGAATTGAGTCACCAAATTTCAGACTTGTCTTGTGTTCCTTTTTAGTGGATAGTGTGAATAGAGTTGCGACTGTCCTCTCTTTGTTGATCTGGAAAAACCATCTTGTAACCCAAGAATTGAGGTGATCAATTGTGAGTTGCATGCGGTAATTGGCTGTTGACACATACTCCTCGCTGCTCCACATCACAAGATCGTCAGCTTACAATGCAGTTCTGAATCCCATTGGAAAGTTCTTCACCAGGTCATTGATGAATATTGTGAAGAGGGTGGGAGAGACTACACCACCCTGAGGTACACCATGTCGTAGCAGGACTTTCTTGCTGCTCGTCCCATTCAGCTGTACTGATGCCTTTCGGTTGTGGAGATACTGGCATATCCAGCTGTACATTTTTCCAGAAAATCACTGGTCCTGAGCTTTTGGAGGAGTCCATGCTTTCATACTTTATTAAATGCCTTCTGCAGATCAACCCACACAGTGATGGTATGCTTTTTCTGTTGGAACGCCTCTTCAATAGACTGTGTCAGATATGTTGTTTGATCCTCAGTAGATCTACACTTTCTGAAGCCATTTTGTTCATCCGCTGAGAGATTGTTGCTTTCGAGATGTCGAAGAAGTCTCTGGTTGAGGATTCTTTCCATGGCTTTGACAGTGCAACTAGTCAGACTGATAGGTCGATAACTTACCACTTTGGATTTATTCTTGCCTTTCTTCAGTACAGGTATCATGTTGGCCTCTCTCGAAGACTGGGGAACTTCTCCTGTGTACCAACTGTGGTTGAAAATCTCCAAAAGCTTGTACTTTCCAATAGTACCCAGATTCCTCAACATCTCATTGGTTATTCCATCTGGTACAGGAGACTTCCTGTTTTTCAGAACTTTCAAGCTTTTCTCCAACTCGCTGATGGTCAGAGGCTAATCCATTCCCGTGTCATGTATTTGTGTGTCTCTGTTCCCCGTTGCAGACTTCATCGCAGCTTTTTTATGACTCACTGGCACATCTAGATTGCTTACTTTCTGAAACATACAAGCAGTGTTCAGCAGCAGCCTCTCCTGTTTTGATTTCACAATCCTCTTCAAGAGTTATGTTCGGTACTCTGGTGTTTTCATCGTTAAGCTGCTTCACAAGCCTCCAGAGTTTCTTTGTATCTTTTTCAAGATTTAAGCTTGACGTCTTTTCTCCACGATTCTCTGGTGCCTCACGATTCTCTGGTGCCTCTGATTTTGGCTTTCAGATATTTTGCCTTGGATTGTTGGAGTCTCACATGGTTGGCTTCTGTTGGGACATTCTCTGCAATTTCCCTTGCGTTGGACATTTCTTCGTGTAACTTTTGCAGAGACGTACTCCAGTAAAGTCTAATTTTTCCTGGATCCCCTAGGAATGCATTTGCCAGCAGCAGAGAGTAAAGCAGAGTTAAGCTCTTTAACAACTTTATTGATATTTTGGTCTTTGACATCAATCTCTTTTACCAATCTGTCACTCTCTTTCTGATATCTGTCCCAGTCTGCTTTCTTATAGTTCTATCGAGGAGTCTGATTCCGGTCAATGTCAACATCCATGTTAATGGTAATGAAAACAGGGCGGTGATCACTGCCTCCAAGTTGTTCCCCAACAATACGCACAGATCCTTGATGTAGATTTTCTGTCGAAAATGCTAGATCAGGAGAACTTGAGGTATGCCATTGTCTTGAGTAGAATGTAGGGGGGGGGGGGTGTGTCATCTGCGTTATTCAAGAGAATCAGCTTCTGCTCATCCATCCAATTTTCAATGTCCTCACCCCTCCTATCAGTAGAATGATAGCCCCATAACTGAGAATGACTGTTGAGGTCACCAGCAACGATAGTTGAATCTGGGTGAACTGGGATTTTTCTGAGATTCCATGGTTGATTATTAGGGCAGTAATAGTTGACAACAGTGATAGGATGTTTCTCTGGAATTATCTTGCTTGTGAGAATTTCAGGTCCGTCCATGTCTCTCTGAACTTCAATGGCGTTTAGGTTATTCCGGACCAGGGTTATGACTCCTCCTTTATGTCTTCCATCCCTGTCAGATCTGAAGCACTGAAATCCTCTTATACAGAATCTTCTGTTGGCATTCAGATGAGTTTCTTGGATAAACTTTTATGCCTTTCTCCTTGAGAATTTGGCTACGCTCCATTTTCTTGTTAGAAACTCCTTCAGCATTCCATTGCATGATAGTCAGCGGTTTGCTTACTTGTACTTTAGGTTGGACAACTTTCTTCCTTTTTCTCCAAGGTCTACAAACTTTACCACCAGTAGCTTGGGTGGACCCCTTCGAGGCTGGGGCCCCCCGGTGCTGCACATGCCAGGCGGGAACTCACACGGCGAGTACCATGACGGATATTCATAATATTAACTGTCATGAAAGATGAGTTGTTTAGTGCTATGGTTGGCCACTCGCTCCAAATACCTGGCTTGGTACCCAGATAAAGTGTTACACCCCTGCGCCTGACCTAAGATCAGAGATCTTAGATCTACTTTGAGGCCTAGCACTTGGAGCACTGGGCCTATGGCTAAATTATCAGGCCTTTTGTAACCAAACTTCATATATATAGCTTTTGTACTGCATCTCTATCAATAACACAATGCATTTATATTGTTCTTAGATATATTTTCAGCTTAGGGACTTTGTAATTTCTGATTAAAGGAATAAGAAAGGGAACTACCGAATTGTTGGCTCACCTGGCCTGAAAGGTCAAGTGAGCTTATGCCATGGCGACCATCCGTCGTGTGTCCATCTGTCCATCAACTTTTCCTTTAAGCGACTTCTCAAGAACCACTGGGCCGATTTCAATTATATTTGGCAGGAAGCATCCATAGGCCATAGGGATCCAAGTTTGTTTAAACGAAGCCGATCGGCCGTCTTGGATTGTGGCTGATTTTAGGAAACGTCTAAAAGTCTTCTCCGAAACCGCTTGGGGGATTGATGCAAACCTCATGAAATATATTTCCGAAAAAGTTGGTCCCGATCCCAGGATGATTCATAATAAGGAAAAATTAGTTACCTCTCCGGGATGTAGAAATGTTTGAGTGTAGCTTTCGTAACCAAAATGGTCACGAAAACTATACTCAAACAGTTTCTACTACCCGGAGAGGTAACTAATTTTTCCTTATTATACTCATGAAATATGATCTAGGGCAAGAGCTGAACCAAGTTTGTTCAAGGGAACTTGATTGGTCAGATGGTTCGGCCGCCATTTTGGTTGACCTAGTTTTAGTGAAAACAACTTCTCCAGAACTACTGAAGGATTCGGGCCAAAATTTGGCAGATATGCTTAGGGACTAAGGCCCATTAAAGTTTGTTCACGGGAAGTTGATCCATCAAAAACATGACTGCACCCGGCCAATCGAAATATAGCGTGTTTGGCGGCCATATTGGATTTTTTTATTTGAGGGGTATTGAGGCTGAAACTGTTTTTTGAGTATTCTGATCTGAAATTTGGAATTTTAGAAACTGTCGGATAAACGGTTTGGCGGCCATCTTGGATCCCGCCAAAAGCTCCCATACTAAAAAGCAATGAGAAATTTTAATTGTCTTCTTCTTGAGAACTACTAGGCCGATTTCAATTATATTTGGCAGGAAACATCCATAGGGCATAGGGATCCAACTTTGTTCAAACGAAGCCGATCGGCCAAATTGGCCAGCGACCATCTTGGATTTTGGTCGATTTTTACAAACGTCTATGAAATAGGATCTAGGGCAAGAGCTGAACTAAGTTTGTTGAAGGGAACTTGATTGGTCCCATGGTTTGGTGGCCATCTTGGTTGACCTAGATTTAGCAAAAACGACTTCTCCAGAACCGCTGACGGGATCGGGCGGAAATCTGGCAGATATGATTAGGGACTAAGGGCCATTAAAATTTGTTCAAGGGAAGTTGATCCATAAAAAAACATGGCTGCCGTGGGCCACTCAAAATATAGTTTGTTTGGTGGCCATATTGGAATTCTTTATTTGATGGATTTTGAGGCTGAAATTGGTTTTATATATTTTTGGTTATTCTGATCTCAAATTTGCAATTTTCGAAACTGTCAGATAAACGGTTTGGTGGCCATCTTGGATCATTTTCCCGCCTAAAGCTCTCATACTAAAGCAATGGGAAATTTAAAATGTCTTCTCGAGAACTACTAGGTTCGATTTCAATTATGTTTGGCAGGAAGCATCCTTAGGGTGTAGAGATTCGAGTTTGTTCAAATGAAGCTGATCGGCCAATTTAGCCGGTGGCCAATCTGGATTTTGGCCGATTTTTAGAAACGTCTAAAAATCTCCGAAACCAAGACTCGTGAAACATTATCTAGGGCAAAAGTCCAAATTTGTTTAATAGCTATCTTGGATGACCTAGTTTTCGCAAAAACAACTCCAGAACCTCTACTTATACCCAATCGCTTTTCTAGTTTAAATGCCTATGTTCCACGTGAGCGATACAGGCCCCTTTGGCCTCTTGTTTTTTGTTAATTTCATACAATATTAAGTATACTACCACCTGTAAAAACAGAAATGAATCGGAATAATTTGAGGAAAAGCATATAAAAGCTCTTGTAGTGCTTAGCATAGAACCAATTAGTTACATTGTTTGCCCTGGTGCTCCTCCGTGTGTCAAATGTGTGTGTAGGTACCACATACCTGAATATAACGAAAGCTGACCTGAATTTAGTTTCGTAAGTGGTACGAATAGTAATCTCTATAGGCGCTGATATAGAGCATTTATCGCGCTACTGCTAATTCACAGTTGATCATTTTGAAACCATAATTGAACATCATTGTTTCTGGTTGAAGCAATGAGTTTTGGTCAAAATGTTTTCAAAATACACTGCTGTTTTCCAGGGTCAGAACGTGATAGCTACTGAATATTTTGAAATTTGTGTGCTCAGAAAGTATTCCTGCCACTCAAAGCAACTTCTTTAAGTCAAATTGTTTTAAAATAACAGTTTTTTTACCTTAGGACGTAGTGGCTAATCAGCTTAACGCGAATACAATTATAACTGGCATTATATTACCAGCTGTAGAGGATATTATTTTATTCCTTCAGCATACACCAGAGCAGCATTACTAATGGGTTCTCACCATAGTGATGTAAATGGTATTGAGCTGGTTTTTCCAATTATTCCGATTTATTTCATTTTTGTTACTGTTGGTGATAGGTTGATTATTATATAAAGTTATCATTCAGTAGCATTTTCTTTAAGTTTAATGTTTATTTGGACATCGTATATGCTGGCATGATAGATAAAGGTTTGCGGTTAGCTCTGATATGGCTAAACTATGAGGCATATGGTCGACAACCTTTGTAAAAGTTTAGTTTTATTACTGTATCTATGTCAATGCTACAATGCATTCATATCATTCTGACCTGTATTTGCATTGTATGGACTTTGTCAATTCCGGTTAGGTTTTGCGTTTAGCTGGACTTGGTGCATACAGGTTACGTTTTATGTTTAGCGTCTCTATGGCTACACTATCATACCCATGGTGACCAAACCTTACATATAGCTTTATTACTGCATCTATATCAATATAGCATTAGATTTGTACCAGTCTGCCCTGTAATTTCAGTGCACAAACTTTGTCATTGCAGGTTAAATTTTGTATTTAGCTGACATTAGTGCTTTTGTCTGTGCTACCGTATTGCAAATCTATTGGGCCCATGATCACCAAACATTATTTTACAGATTTATTACTGAATGTATATCGATACAATAATGCCTCTCCATCATTCTGACCTGTAATTTCAGCATAGGAACCTTGTGATTGATTTCATGTTAGGTTTGCGTTATCTGCACCTAATTCAACACAAGTAATATTTCACATTTAACTCTGCCATTTGTCTGCTGCTGCTGCTAAGCTGTCAGGCCCATAGCCACAAAGCATTTTATAGAGATGTAACACTGTTATTGGACTTATGACTATACTATAGTGCAGTTATATGAATTATATCATTCTGCAATGCAATTTCAGCATAGGGCATTCCCAGTTAGGTTTTTAGCTGTGGGTAGTAGCATCTCAGTAAAGTGTCTTGCCCCTTAGTCAGTTAGTCACAAGAGCTGTAGTTTCAAGAGATTTTGTACAAAGTAATCAAACTTTGGGGTGGGGGTGGGTGGCGGAAGTTGCCCATGAATCCCTGAAGATGTGTGATATTTGGGTCAAACGTCCATGCCACGGCGACCAGAATTAAAAATCATTATTTTGAAAACTAATTTGTCAAACAATGCCTCTACTGGAAATATCATGACCAGACATGGGCGGAAGATTACCTGTGGAGTCCCGAAGAAGTGTGATAAATTTTCAGTCAAAAGGTTGATGGTCAAGACCACAGTAACCAGTTTAATTACATTATTTTGAAAGCGAATTTGTCAATAACTCTGGTTCTACTGGAGATATCTTGACCAGACTGTGATGAAAGAGTACCCGTGTTGTACCGAGAAAGTGTCACAAATTTGGGACATGTTTCGGAGAAATACCTTGGGCTCTGGCAATCTGATTTTGGGAATCTGCTGTATTTCTTCCCGTTGACCACAGGAAAAACTCAGTTTGAATCCTAAAATAAATAATGCTTCTTCAAATTTCTTCCCTGTGGTCAAGGGGAATAATTATAGCAGATTCTCAAAATCAGATTGCCAAAGCCTAAGCTATTTCTCCGAAACATGCTATTTCTAGTCGCAGAAACCTTGATCTTTAACCCAAAAAATCATAAGGTATATAGTACGGGCAAAATACTAAATTTAATTGAGTATTTCAAGCAAATTACATATATCATACCACGTATCACTAACTGTATTTCTTTGAGTTTAGTTATCCTAAGGCTTATGTTTTAGTAACAATGCATCTGCGCTTTTGATTAAAGTCTGGATTTTGGACAACCTTCATGGATTGAGTTAATCATTCATGATTCCTTCCCTAAGTTCTGATTGGATTTTGGTGATAATTCCAACATAACTAACATTTGTGTACATGTAGATTGAAGACCTTGCCATAGCCTACCAAACCTTACTTGCTGCCATAGTCTACCAAACCCAAAGTACTGTGCAATAGCCTACCAAACCCAACTTACCCTGCAATAGTTTACCCTCACCTTACCCTGCGATAGTCTATCAAACTACTTATCCTACCAAACACTACTTACTCTGCCATAGCTTGTCAAACACTACTGGCCTGGCATAGTCTATCAAACCATAGTTAACCTGCAATAGCCTACCAAACTACCATACTTACGCTGCCATAGTCTACCAAATCCTACTTCCTCTGCCATTGCCTACCAAACTCTACCAACCCTGATATAGTCTACTAATCCCTACTTACCCTGCCATAGTCTACCAAACCCAACTTAACCTGCCATAGACTACCAAACCCTACTTACTCTGCTATAGTCTACCAAATCCATCTTACCCTGCCATAGTCTGCCAAATACCACCGACCCTGGTACAGCCTATCAAACTCTACTTAACCTTGCCATAATCGACCAAACTCTACTTACCTTGACATAATCTATCAAACCTAACTTACTGTGCCATAATCTCGCTACTTATCCTACCATAGCTTACCCTACTTATCCTGCCATAGCCTAGCAATTATGACTTAGTATGCCATATCCTACGAAACCAGGCTTACCATACCGTAGCCTACCAAACCATAAGTAATATGGCATATCCTTTCAAACCATACTTTTCTATGCCATAGCCTACCAAAACCTACTTATCATGCCATAGCCTACAAAATCATACTTACCATGCATTAGTCTACCAAACCCTACTTATTCTACCATAGCCTACTTATTCTGCCATCACCTACCTAACACTACCGACCCTGGCATAGTCTACCAAACACTACTTTCCCTGCCATAGCCTACCAAAACCTGCTTATCATGCCATAGCCTACCAAGCTATACCAATCCATGGCCTACCATAGTCTATCAAATCCCACATGCCATGCCATATCTACCAAACCATACTTACTATGACATGTCAAATAAAACCATACTTACCCTGCCTGCTCTAGCCTACCAACCCCTACTTACCTTGCCAGGGTCTATAACACTCTATTATCCATGCCATAGCCTATGAAATCCTACTTCCTGCTGTAGTCTATGAAACTACACTTATCCTGCCATAGCCTACCAAACCATATGTTTCCCTGCCATCGCCTATGAAACCACTTACCTACTATAGCTTATCAAACCCTACTTACCCTACCAAACCCTACTTACCCAACACTGGCCCTAACCCGCAATATCCTACCAATTACTCAATCAGCTCCTGCGCTTCCTTCTATCATGCCATTTTTGTTGCTACCTACATGCATTTATGTATGACTAGCAGATAGAATGCTCTTAACATGCAAGCTTTCTAGGGAAGCAATTAGAATTTAAGTGATGAATTGTTCCAGATGAATGGCACTTGCTGTCTTAGCTCTACATCTCTGTGAGCAAAATCTCACTAGTAGATCCTGGTGAGCGGAAGGTTGGGGTTAAGTTTGAAAATGGTGGTTCTTACAACTGTTGCTGACTTAGTAATAACCATCTACCTGCCTATAGAAGTTATTATCCCCTCGAAAATGAAGTTCAAGGGGATATAGGAATGCGCCTGTTCATACGTACTTACATTCATTTGTACCGATTGGTTTCCGGGCAATAACTTGTTTGCCTGCACCGATTTGAACCAACTTTGGCATCCATCCTACTTAGTAATACGAATACGGTGGCCAAGTTCAAATTCGGTCAATTTATGCCAAATTTATGTTTAGTTATTTGCTCTTGAAAATATGAAATTCAAAATATTATCCATTTCCGGTCAATAAGTTGTGTTTGCTTGAACTGATTTCACCCAGCTTCGGCATACCACTTAGTAATGCGAAGACCGAGACCAAGTTTGAATTCCGTCAATTTACGTTAAATTTACCCAGTGTTATTTGCTTAAATAAGTCAATTTGACACTTTCCAGGCAATAAATCGTGTGAAACGCAACGAATACAACCAATTTCAGAATATAACTTACTGCTACCGAGACAGATGTCAAGTTTGTGTTCCATTACATATTTTGCGGAGTTATCACCCTTGAAAAATACAATTTTTGTTAATTTGGCCGTTTCCGGGCAATAACTCGGGCTAGACAAAACTGATTCGAACCGAATTCTGAATATAGCTTAATGCTACAGAGGTGGATGTCAAGTTCATGTTACAATAGTCTTCGTCAATATATCCCGGAGTTATCACGCTTGAAAAAAACCCAATTTCGTTAATTCGGCCATTTACCAGCAATAACTCATTCTAGACTAAACAGATTTGAAACAAATTCATAATTTAGATTAGTAGTATTAAGACGGAGGTCAAGTTCCTGTTTTGTTACTTTTCTTCAATAATTGTCAGAGCTATCACCCTTGAAAATTTGTAAATTTGACGTCATCCTGTTACAACAAACACTAATGTACACCCATATACCAGTTATAGGGAGTAGGCAACTGAATTGCTCGGATTCCTTACATGTCATTTCAACAAAAGCGGGAATCGAGGGGATTTGTATTACTTGCAATGCCTTATTTTTAATTTGCAACAACTAACTTTGGGAACTTTGCTAACTGGTACAGAATTAGCGAAATTATTAAAATGTTACCAGTATCTTTTCATAATTTGTTCATGTATTTCAGCTTATAAGGACTTACAGACTCGCAAAGAGATTCGTGAGGCGGCCTGGGAGAAGCCTGGCTGGGATGAATGTGTAGCATACACAGGTAAGATTGTCAGATATTTTTCTTTGATATCCTATCCTAAACGGTCATGCCAGGTCTACAATTGCACACCACGGCTAAGTGCATTAGTCTTTGTTACCCAAACACTGTGTCTATATTTAGTTTAACAACACAAAGGTGGAATTTGATCTTTTGATGGTAGTTGAGATAGGAGATAAATAGCAACAGTTTCCTTATTTTACTTTAGCCCTTCACTGCTCCTGTAGCACAGCCCATTAACAATGGTTCGGCTGCATCCCCTGTCCTGGGCAATCTGTACCTGGCAAGGTCATGCCTCTAGGTATTCATTGGCATCCCTCTCTTCCATTTTATCCACCCCTCGCCGCTCCATCACACCCAGTTTGGTTATAATTCTTCTGAAACTTGGTAAAGCCAATCATTACCACCTGAAAATGTGCATGTGCTGTCCGGATACCTGCATGTCCATGTGTCCGTCCAGAATGTGAATCCATCTGTCTGCCTGTCCATCAGTGCATGACTACATCCATCCGTATGTCTCTCCATCACTGCCAATTATTTCTGGTCAGTGCAACTCCTACAGTTTAGTCGCGATTCTTTTGAGACTTACTTAGTGTTATCATTACCACCTGAAGATGTGCATTTGCTATCCGTATGCCTGTACGTAGGGTTTGGTTGCGATTCTTTTCAAACTTTAAGCGTTATCATAACCACCTGAAGATGGACATGTACTGTTAGTATTCCTGTACATCCATCCATCTCTCCAGAATGTCCATTCGCATGTCTATCCCTTGTGCATGTGCTCGCCATATGTATGTACATCAATCCATCTATTCAGAATGTCTGTCTGTCCATCTATCTCTGCCAATTATTTCTTGTCAACGCAACTCCTGCAGTTTAGTTGCGATTCCTGAGAAAGTGGGTAAATGTTACCAGTACCACCTGAAGATGTGCATGTGCCTTTTTCAGCAAAGTCCATCCATATTTGCCAGCGTTATCTCGCCTGAAAAACATAAAATTGATTAAAGTTGTCTTTTTTTGGGTCAGATCTCGAAGAGTTCATGTCAAGATTTCAATTTTCATTGATTATAATTTTTGAAAATATTCTCCTTTGCAATAAGTTTATGCCAACTCTTAATGTGTGTTGGTCTGAAATGTTTAGATGGGGCGGGATATGCCATCTAAGGTCAGCGCTTCCCATTTTTTCAGAATTTCCTCTTCTATCAGTATTTGGTATATCCTCTGCCAGAGGTCATTGTTGCTTCCAGAGTCAGGCCAGCAAACCTGCAATATCCTCCTCACTGGCTGATAAATGTCTGGATCTTTCTCAATCTAGTCTGTTGTTCGCCATGCCTCTCCTCCATACAACAACACTGACAAAAGTTATGTTAGAGTTAAACTGGCATATTTTTGTGGCGATATTGATTTCCTTGGAGCTCCAAACTTTCCTCAGCAAAAGAAATGCTGCTCTTGCCTTGCTGATTCTGGTTTTCACGTCACCCTCTGTTCCACACATCTTGTCTACTCCATCGACCAGGTATGTAAAGGCCTCAACTTCCTCAAATGCCTCTCCCTGCATTGACAGTGGATTTTCACAACTTGTGTTTATCTTCAGAATTTTTGTTTTCCCTTTGTAGATGTTGAGTTCAAGGTCTATTGTCTTCTCTTGTATCTGTTGATGGATGTGAGATAGATGTGCAAGGTTATCTGCAGGGTTGAAGTTAGGTCCAGTTTCTCTTTGGTGGTCTTCATCACGATCCAGTCAATGGCCAGAAGGAACAGGAAGGGAGACAACAAACATCCCATCAATATAACACCAGTGAAATATACTATTAATATAACACACCTCTTGGCATGAGTGTGTGCCAAAACCAGCCTATCCAAGTCTTGAGAAATATCCATTTTCAGGCTAAGTGAAGAATTTGAGAAATTTTATCACTGGAATGAGCGTCGTGAATTAAGCCACTCATTACAGTGGTAGCTTTTCAAAAAAAGTCTTCTTGACTTGCAAATGTACATTCAATTTTCTTTACAGAGCTGGGCCCGAAGCTCTAGTTATGTTAGAGATATTGTTGCACCATACTAAGCAATGGTTGCAATGATATCGCTAGCTAACGATAGCTTCAGGAACATGGGCCCTGGCCCAGTAGAGGGTTCAGCATGATCTCAAATCTTGCTGGTATAGTGTGATATGGGCCTCAGTTTCAAAACAACTATATACAGGAGAGCTGTTGAATATTTTGAAACTAATTTGACTGCAACCTGTCGCTGCCATATGCAGCAACAGCTCTCGGTCAAATTAGTTTCAAAATATTCAACAGAATGTTTCCAATGTTAAGGCATATATTTTGTGAGTCCTGGTCCAGTAATCTTTCAATGTATTTGTTGTATTATTTATTGACAGTCCCTTTGATACGACATATGGAATCCAGGATTCTAATTCCGACACCGTTTTCACCGCTACAGTGAGTCAACAACAACAATAGCAAGGACGGCCATTTTAAACATAATCAGACTCAGGGAATGATGGGTGTACTTTAAATTTTGGATTTTTTTCGATGACAGACTTTCTATCACGCGACAACTAGACATGATAAGAATGATTTTAGAATGCATGTTGCTCAAAGCAAATGTCTGTAGTTTGCAGGCAGACTAATTGGTTTTCATTTTCAAAACAGTTTTGCTGGAGGTGAAAGCTGCTGATGCTGTCTTAAAAAGTAATAGCTTACAGCAAGAGTTTTTAAAATGAACATCAGTTATCCGACCACGCATAACTGACTACTGGAAGCTGCATTTCTGCAGTATTACAAAGCATGATATATAAATGAAATGCGATTTACTGCTCCAATGTCTTATTAGTCTATATTTGCTACTAGATGATTATTTTATGGAGCCAAGGGCATGATGGGAATCTGTCTAACATCTTATATAGAATTAATAGCCTCCTAAGTTTATATGTATAGTTCATAATTAATATATTAAATTACGTTTGCTATTCATATTGTATATTACTGAGTGAGTGTGAGTATGTAGATAGCACCATTGCGAAATGATAAGAAGTTGACCTAAAAGATAGGGATTATTAAAACTATTGATTATTACTGAATTTGTAAATACTGTTTGTTAATACGACTACTAAAAACACTAATCAGTAAATATTGTATGAATTTACACAATAAAATGTTAACTATAACTTTCTGTACATTATGTTTATCTTTGAGACAGTTGATGTCTGTCCCATCTATATAGAAATACTATCTTGGGGGCCAAGCTACCACATAAGTGTACTGTCTCTAATACCGATATCAAGACGGTAAACTAATAGACATGCTAAAACATTTGAAAAAGTCAGTCACAGGCTTCTAGCCCCTAAATTGTAACTACGGTATTTGCTTGAGGAAGTATTAAAGTTCACATAGATTAAGTAAAGCATGGATCTTAAATAAATTGTGGACTATTTGTTAGTTTCTGGGCACTAACTAGCTAGAAGCATAGAAGCCATTTTAGATATAATTTTGTCATCGCCATATTTGAACCTGTTGTCTGTGCTGGTGGAGAATTCTTCCAAAGCAGAGCATGTTGTCCTTGGTCAAGTATTCACAAATTACAATTCATATCATTATATATATATATATATATATATATATATATATATATATATATATATATATATATATATATATATATATATATATATATATATATATATATATATCTTAGATTTGCAATAAAAATTGTGTTTTATGCAATTTAAATCCAAGTGTTTGTTAGATTACATACTAGATAAATTTATTTTGGAATTAGCGTTGTTTGTTAGATTACATACTAGATAAATTTATTTTGGAATTAGCGTTGTTTGTTAGATTACATACTAGATAAATTTATTTTGGAATTAGCGTTGTTTGTTAGATTACATACTAGATAAATTTATTTTGGAATTAGCGTTGTTTGTTAGATTACATACTAGATAAATTTATTTTGGAATTAGCGTTGTTTGTTAGATTACATACTAGATAAATTTATTTTGGAATTAGCGCTCTTTGTATTCGACGTATACATGTCTATTTCGTGTGTGTCACCATTTTGGCTCTGATAATTCCACTGTGGTTGATAGCACCCCGCCATGTGTTCAGCATACCACTCACTCATAGCATACAGCAAATGCCAAGACAAGATGCTGGTGATTTGGACATGCATGAAGGAGATATGTATGCATATTTTCAATACAAACATCGCTAATTTAAAAAAAACTACCAATGCAATGTCATGAGCAGTTTTGATTGTAAATTTTTATATAAGTTCTACGTCATGTATTGATGTGTTCGTTATTATAACGAACACATCAATACATGACGTAGAGAAACAGATTGAGAAACAGATTAAAAGTCGGCCCATATTTAATGCTCGAAAGTTTGCTGGTTAGTCTTCTTCTTTTCGTTCGCTGATCATAGCGCCAGTCCTAAGTGACTATCGACATGATCATAAGCGTTAAGTGTGTGGATCCATGGTTTATTAGAGTGCGCCGTGCGGCCTGGAACCTCCGTCTTCAGCACTCGAGGTTTCTGTCAGGGTTACCTCACCCTTACCTCCTTTAGTCGCCTCTTATGACACGCAGAGGAATACGGAAGGTGTATTCTAAGCCCCACCTACAGGGCTAAAACCTGCTGGTTAGTGATCACACCAACGAATACTCTGTACAGCCTACAATGTCACATCTTGGAATCTGTATCAGCCGTGAAAGACCTTGGTCTAACAATTACCTGTGATCTAAAATAGGACAAGCATATTGCTAATATCTAGATAAAGGCCAAGAGTACTTGTTTTCCTGGGGGCCATATTCATGGCACGTTCTTAGCGGCTATGAAGACGCTTTTAGTGCTAAGAATGAAGTCACTAAGGACAACGTTTTAGTGAAACCCAGTATTCATGTCGTCTTCTTAGGCCTATGAACGTTTTTTAAACCTTTTCCTAGATTTCTCATGTATTGATAACAGATATATATCCTAGCTAAATTTAGGACACTAACTAACTAGAGCTGTAGCTGTCATTTTATATAAATGTTTATATAGCGATCAGCATGTCCATCCATCCACCTGTCCCCATCTTGTCAACGCAACTCCTAGAGGTCTCAATGGATTAACTTAAAATTTTGTCCACATCATCGGTATCATGTGCAGATGTGCATGTGCTTTTTTATTCGCGACCAAGAAATTGTTTGTTACAGCGTTATCCCCCTTTAAATATTTTAAAGTCGCTACATAAACTGCATTGCCAATCATTTCTTGTCAACGCAACTCCTACAGTTTAGCTGCGATTCTTTTGAAACTTAGTAAGTATTATCAGTACCATGTGATGGTGTGCATGTGCTATCCATATATCTGTACGTCCATCCATCTGTCCAAAATGTGCGTATGTCAGTCCATCCATCTCTGACAATCATTTCTTGTCAAAGTAAATCCTCCTGGAGGTCTCAATGGATTAACTTTAAATTTGGTCCACATTATCAGTATCATGTGAAGATGTGCATGTGCTTTTTTCGCGGGCAAAAAATTATTCATTACTGAGTTATCACCCTTTAAATATCTTAAAGCTGATACATAAACTGCATTACACTCAGTGACAAAGGAATTTAGGTTTTAGGAGTTGCATTTTTCATTGATTAGTTTTTAGCTCACCTGGCATAGCGGATTTTAAACCTAATTTGACTGGAAGGTCGCTATGGGAGTAGGCTTCAGAACTTGTATACAGAATTTTGATTGGTCAATATTTGCGGTGGCCATCTTGAATTTCTGAAAAATTGTGGGAAATCGCTTAAAACACTACTCAGTAACTGCTTGGACAATTTCAACGAGGCTTAGTTGAGAGGATAGTACGCTGGTATGTTTCAGAACTTGTATACAGAATTTTGATTGGTCAATTTTTCCGGCGACCATCTTGGATTTTCTGAAAATTTCTGGAAATCATTTAAAAGCCTACTCGATAACCACAGGGCCAATTTCAACCAAACTTGGATGGAAGAACACTAGCCTAGTATGCTTCAGAACATATATACAGAATTTTGATTGGATGATTTGTCTGGCAACCATCTTGGATTTTCTGAAAAATGGCGGGAAATCGTTTAAAACGCTACTCATTAACTGCTTGAGCAATTTCAACTAGACTTGGCTGGAAGGATACTAGGCTGGTAGATTTCAGAACTTGTATACAGAATTTTGATTGGTACATTTTTCCGGTGGCCATCTTGGATTTTCTGGAAATTTTGGGAAATCAGTTAAAAGGCTACGCCTCATTAACCGCTTTAATGAGTTTGAGCAAGCTTGGCTGGAAGGACGCTAAAGTGCTATGTTTCAGAGCTTTTATATAGAATTTTGATTGGTCAATTTATTCGGTGGCCATCTTGAATTTTCCAAAAAATGGCTGAAAATCGTCTACTCATTAACTACTTGGGAGATTTCAACCAGACTGGCTGGAACGCGCCGAGGACGGTAGGTTTTAGAAGTTGCATATAGAATTTTGATTGGTCAATTTTTCTGGTGGCCATTTTGGATTTTCTGGATGTTTTCGGAAATCAGTTAAAAGCCTACTCCTCATTAACCGCTTGGCCAATTTCAACCAAACTCAGTTGGAAGAACCCTAGGTCCGTATGCTTCAGAACTTGTATACAGAATTTTGACAGCTAGCTTTTTATGTTGGCCACTTGGGTTTTCCGATAAATGGGAATTCATATAAGATGCTACTCCTCATTAATCGCTTGGGCAATTTCAACCAATTTTGGCTGTAAGGATCCTATTGTCATAGCCTCTAGAAATTATATTCAGAATTTCAATAGGTCAATGTTTTGGCAGCAATCTCTGATTTTCTGAGAGTTTTTCGGAACCATTTAAAAAGGGTGCTCCTTCAAGCAATAACCCGATTTCAACAAAAGTTGGGTGGAATGATCCTATGACAGTAGGGTACAACATATTAAACGAGTCTTGGTTGGTCAATTTTTTAGTGCCCATCTTGGATTTTCCGAAAATCATCCATGTCTATTTAAATGCAAATGGTTTAAATGCCAGTGGTCCAGGTGAGCGCCACAGGCCCTTGGGCATCTTGTTCTAAAACATTGTCCTTTACAATTAACGTTGCATGTGTAGCCACTCTTGATGTATGTTTATCTGAAATGTTTGGATCCGGGGAGGGGGGGGGGGATATGCCGTCTTCTGATGGCTCTTGTTTAATCTGCGAATTGTGACCAAAGTTGTAGAAAAAAATCTAGGTATATGGTCATAACATTTGTGTTAAAATTGTAACCAAAATTTGGAAAACAGATTTCAGAAATTTCCATAAATGCATAATTTGATCTGATCCAGATGCAATACATTCGTCCCCTTACAGGGTGCGGATAATACAATTGTTACTAAGAGGACAACATAATGAGATTCTGCACTCTCTTCTGCTATATTTATTTGATCTTAAAGAGAGAGCATAACACATATCCTGGATGAATAATACAATACATGAACTGCAGTCAATGCTGAGCGACTACCAATCATTTAATGTCAAAATATGAAGCTAAGACACATGGTTGAAAGATTGTTCATTAACACAGGCAAGTAAACGAATGAGTTTGATTGACACAGATGGTTGAGAGATTGAGACAGATGGTTGAAAGATTGAGGGTCATTAAAACAGATGGTTGAAAGATTGAGGTTCATTAAGACAGATGGTTGAAAGATTGAGGGTCATTAAAACAGATGGTTGAAAGATTGAGGTTCATTGAGACAGATGGTTGAAAGATTGAGGTTCATTGAGACAGATGGTTGAAAGATTGAGATTCATTAAGACAGATGGTTGAAAGATTGAGGTTCATTGAGACAGATGGTTGAAAGATTGAGGTTCATTGAGACAAATGGTTGAAAGATTGAGGTTCATTGAGACAGATGGTTGAAAGATTGAGGTTCATTAAGACAGATGGTTGAAAGATTGAGGTTCATTGAGACAGATGGTTGAAAGATTGAGGGTCATTAAAACAGATGGTTGAAAGATTGAGGTTCATTGAGACAGATGGTTGAAAGATTGAGGTTCATTAAGACAGATGGTTGAAAGATTGAGGGTCATTAAAACAGATGGTTGAAAGATTGAGGTTCATTGAGACAGATGGTTGAAAGATTGAGGTTCATTGAGACAGATGGTTGAAAGATTGAGATTCATTAAGACAGATGGTTGAAAGATTGAGGTTCATTGAGACAGATGGTTGAAAGATTGAGGTTCATTGAGACAAATGGTTGAAAGATTGAGGTTCATTGAGACAGATGGTTGAAAGATTGAGGTTCATTAAGACAGATGGTTGAAAGATTGAGGTTCATTGAGACAGATGGTTGAAAGATTGAGGGTCATTAAGACAGATGGTTGAAAGATTGAGGTGTCTTGAGACAGATGGTTGAAAGATTGAGGTTCATTGAGACAGATGGTTGAAAGATTGAGGTTCATTGAGACAGATGGTTGAAAGATTGAGATTCATTAAGACAGATGGTTGAAAGATTGAGGTTCATTGAGACAGATGGTTGAAAGATTGAGGTTCATTGAGACAAATGGTTGAAAGATTGAGGTTCATTGAGACAGATGGTTGAAAGATTGAGGTTCATTAAGACAGATGGTTGAAAGATTGAGGTTCATTGAGACAGATGGTTGAAAGATTGAGGGTCATTAAGACAGATGGTTGAAAGATTGAGGTGTCTTGAGACAGATGGTTGAAAGATTGAGGGTCATCGAGACATATGGTTGAAAGATTGAGATTCATTAAGACAGATGGTTGAAAGATTGAGGTTCCTTGAGACAGATGGTTGAAAGATTGAGGGTCATTGAGACAGATGGTTGAAAGATTGAGGGTCATTGAGACAGATGGTTGAAAGATTGAGATTCATTAACACAGATGGTTGAAAGATTGAAGTTCCTTGAGACAGATGGTTGAAAGATTGAGGTTTATTGAGACAGATGGTTGAAAGATTGAGGCTCCTTGAGACAGATGGTTGAGAGATTTAGATTCATTAAGACAGATGGTTGAAAGATTGAGGTTCCTTGAGACAGATGGTTGAAAGATTGAGAATCCTTGAGACAGATGGTTGAAAGATTGAGGTTTATTGAGACAGATGGTTGAAAGATTGAGGTTTATTGAGACAGATGGTTGAAAGATTGAGGTTTATTGAGACAGATGGTTGAAAGATTGGGGGTCATTAAGACAGATGGTTGAAAGATTGAGGTTTATTGAGACAGATGGTTGAAAGATTGAGGTTTATTGAGACAGATGGTTGAAAGATTGAGATTCATTAAGACAGATTGGATGGTTGAAAGATTGAGATTCATTAAGACAGATTGGATGGTTGAAAGATTGAGGTTTATTGAGACAGATGGTTGAAAGATTGAGGTTCCTTGAGACACATGGTTGAAAGATTGAGATTCATTAATAGATGGTTGAAAGATTGAGGTTCCTTGAGACAGATGGTTGAAAGAGTGAGGTTTTTGAGACAGATGGTTGAAAGATCGAGGTTCATTGAGACAGATGGTTGAAAGATTGAGGTTTATTAAGACAGATGGTTGAAAGATTGAGGTTCCTTGAGACAGATGGTTGAAAGATTGAGACAGATGGTTGAAAGATTGAGGTTTATTGAGACAGATGGTTGAAAGATTGAGATTCATTAAGACAGATGGTTGAACGATTGAGGTTCCTTGAGACAGATGGTTGAAAGATTGAGGTTTATTGAGACATATGGTTGAAAGATTGAGGTTCCTTGAGACAGATGGTTGAAAGATTGAGGTTTATTGAGACAGATGGTTGAAAGATTGAGGTTCCTTGAGACAGATGGTTGAAAGATTGAGACAGATGGTTGAAAGATTGAGGTTTATTGAGACAGATGGTTGAAAGATTGAGGTTTATTGAGACAGATGGTTGAAAGATTGAGGTTCCTTGAGACAGATGGTTGAAAGATTGAGGTTTATTAAGACAGATGGTTGAAAGATTGAGGTTTATTGAGACAGATGGTTGAAAGATTGAGGTTTATTGAGACAGATGGTTGAAAGATTTAGATTCATTAAGACAGATGGTTGAAAGATTGAGGGTCATTGAGACAGATGGTTGAAAGATTGAGGTTCCTTGAGACAAATGGTTGAAAGATTGAGGTTCCTTGAGACAGATGGTTGAAAGATTGAGGTTTATTAAGACAGATGGTTGAAAGATTGAGGTTTATTGAGACAGATGGTTGAAAGATTGAGGTTTATTGAGACAGATGGTTGAAAGATTGAGGTTTATTGAGACAGATGGTTGAAAGATTTAGATTCATTAAGACAGATGGTTGAAAGATTGAGGGTCATTGAGACAGATGGTTGAAAGATTGAGGTTCCTTGAGACAGATGGTTGAAAGATTGAGGTTTATTGAGACAGATGGTTGAAAGATTGAGGTTTATTAAGACAGATGGTTGAAAGATTGAGGTTCATTGAGGCAGATGGTTGAAAGATTGAGATTCATTAAGACCGATGGTTGAAAGATTGCGGGGCATTGAGACAGATGGTTGAAAGAGTGGGGGTCATTGAGACAGATGGTTGAAAGAGAGGTGTCTTGAGATGGATGGTTGAAAGATTGAGGTTTATTTAGACAGATGGTTGAAAGATTTAGATTCATTGAGACAGATGGTTGAAAGATTGAGGGTCATTGAGACAGATGGTTGAAAGATTTAGATTCATTGAGACAGATGGTTGAAAGATTGAGGGTCATTGAGACTGATGGTTGAAAGATTGCGGGTCATTGAGACAGATGGTTGAAAGGTTGAGGGTCATTAAGATGGATGAAAGATTGAAGTTGAATGCCACCCTGTAGCAAGAAAGCTGTCTTTAGCATTGTTTAGTAACCTGTACCCTAAATTGCAGCAATCCTACAGTTTTTATCCGATCACCTCCTGGTCAATTCCTAGTACAATGTTTAACCTTCCTAAAACACTTTCTGCAATGGACCTTTCCAGTTTTAGCTATGCCCTGCCCATCCCTAGTTACGCTCCACCCACACTTCGCCTGTGTTGGGACTGATCGATGCCCCGAACGCTCTGACTATCAATTTCCAGAAAACTATACAGGTAAGCTGTTGAATATTTTGAAACTAATTTATATGGGTGCCATTGCTGCCTATGCATTTGTGACATACATATCTATGTCATTCCTGACATCATTGATTGCGACATCATCCTACA
Source organism: Chaetoderma sp. LZ-2023a (assembly GCA_034401795.1). Taxonomy (NCBI): domain Eukaryota; kingdom Metazoa; phylum Mollusca; class Caudofoveata; order Chaetodermatida; family Chaetodermatidae; genus Chaetoderma; species Chaetoderma sp. LZ-2023a. Next base: position 37,471,860 of record CM067370.1, on the reverse strand, counting down.
TGTCATGTAGTTGATTATGATGTCATGATGGATGGATAAATTTGATCTGTTTCCATGATTTGCCAATACATGTCGCAATCCAGGGGGGAATCAAGGAGAACCTGGGCTCTGAGAATCTTTTGGTACACACGGCGTAGTTTACAGAAATAAAATCAACTATGCCTTCTCATTTTTTAGTGAAAATCAGTTTTTCAATAGCAACAAAAGTGCATTCTAAGCCTCTCTACCAGTTAAAACCTACACAGATGCTATAATAAGCCATGCTATTCACACTCTGATGTGGTCATCACTGTTATGCTTTACTTTGCTAGAGAGACTGCACATTTACAGTTTCTTCTGTAAATATGTTCTAATTATAATATCCAATAGTATAATACTAACAGAAATGGTAGACTAGAATATAAATAAAAGCACCATATATCAATAGATCTATTAAAATGAATGTAACAAATTACACAATACTGATGACCAGAACATAACAACAATAATAAACAGTGTAAATATGGAAACTAGAACTGGTAGCTACATTCTTGTATATTTTTCACAATATGATCCACTCTTCTAAGATCAAATAACACGTAAAACAGTTTTTAAATGGTAAATACATTATTTAATTCTACGATGTCGCCGAGTTGGAAATTACCAGAAGAGTGAATGCGCTATAATTGCAAAAGAGACGTCTTCCCAAAATTTTGACTGGTAGATTGAATTATACTAGTTGACTTGCAAATAATAATCAGTTGTGTTTATGAGATTTCTTCTGCAACTGAAATTATCCAATCAAAATTGGAAAACCGGCAAAAATTAAACAAAAAGCACCAATCAAAATTCAATAGGATATATGTTCTCTTCCTAAAAGAACTAATAACAGAACAACGAGTGTTGCTTAACAGATCTCTTCTAAAAGCCTGGTGTGTCCAACAAAAACTTTCCCACTTTGTCAGGGGAATTTTGTTTGACATCACACCAAAATGTACCTCCAAATTCAATTTAACACATGTCCAAGTTGTGCCAAGATCAACATTTTCTCTCTAAATGGGTTGTTTACATTTGTAACAAATATCTAAGCTATAAATTAAGACAAGAGGCCCAACGGGTCTCCATTGCTCACCTGGAACATTAACATTTCAACTAGAAAGGCATGCGCTACATGTAGAGCCCTATACATTTATTGCAAGGGTCTTTCCAGCCATGTTTGCTTGAAATCGGCTTAGCAGTTAATGAGAAGTAGTCTTAACTGGAAATTCAGGATGGTCAAAGACAAAATTGATCATATCAAATTTTTGTATAGAATCTCTGAAGCTTACTATGCTAGGGTCATTCCAGTCAAGATTAGTTTTAATTAGCCTAGCAGTTAATGAACAGTAGTTTTTAACCAATTTCTTGAACATTTTGGGAAATCCAGGAAGCTCAACAAAAAGGATTGTTAGAGATAGTTATATTAAGACTGAAGTAAATCCATTTAAAGTATTCTAAAGTAATATTAACTAAATAAATCTACTAATTACTAGCCTGTGTTGTAAATCTAATATGAGATGGAAAGTACTTTAACCATTTATTGGTCAAGCCGGCTAAAACAAACCTCTGCAAAGCCGTGGACAATGTCCATTTGCAGGTAGAGAAAATCATTTTTGAAAATTATTAGCCGAGCCAGTCATCATAGTCGCAAATTTTCAAAAGCAGTCCTCTCCTGGCCTGAAAATTGTCATTGACAAAGCAAAACTCTTGTTTTTCTTAACCAATTCTGACATCAGACTCTGATAAGCTAGGCTCATAAGCTCTTGTCTGCTATGGGAATAGCTATAGTTGTGAATGACTGGATCCCACCTGAAATCTAACCACTGGTGATCGAGAGTAAGGCGTACTACTGGCTGATTCATCTGACTGGTTTGCTGATGTAGTACTGAAGTAATCATGCATAGAGGAATTCTCATCGATATCTGGACTTGTTGATACTTTAATTGGGGCCATGAGGATGTTTTCATCACTCAGCAATGGTTCTATATCCTGTTCACCATTACTTCGCAGCTGTTTATGGACGAGTCGTGCGTATAATCCTCCACTCAATAGAAGCTCTTTGTGTGTACCTTGCTCCTGGATACATCCCTTGTCAATGACAATAATCCTGTCTGCACGCTCTACAGTACTCAGACGATGGGCAATAACGAGCACAGTCCGACCATGTAAGTTCTGCTGTATGGCCTGCTGCACCTGTCCAGGGATAGAAATAAAGTAGTTGTAGGTCGACTTAGAATAAGGAACAATGAAAGAAACATTAATTACTAGTCATTGTACAGAAACACACTATTTGTAGTAATGGTGACCTTTACATCTGACTCTAAAACTAATATAGACTAGCACATCACATTGATGGCCTTGATGTTCTTACCAGAAGACAAGAGGTCTAATGGCATAATAAAATTATGGTTACTGAAACTTCTACAAACTGACATAGTTTGATAAAATCAGATCATATTTGAAGGAGAGGAACAGATTTGAAGGATTTCCAAATTAATTTGGAATGTCCAAGATGGTCACCAGAAACAAGAGGCCCAAGAGGCCTGTGTCACTCACCTGGAGCACTGTACATTTTTGTCAAAATTGTTGGTGGTTGCTTTAGTAGTCATTTAAATGAGTTTGTGGACATTTTTCAAGTCCAATATGGCCACCAAACACGCTACATTTTGATTGGTCCACTTCTGCCATGTTTCTGACTAAGCTCTTTCCCGTGAACAAATTTTAATGGCACTCAGTGCCTAATCATATCTCCCAAATTTCGGCCCAATCCACTCAGTCGTTCTGGAGTTGTTTTGGCAAAAAATAGGTTATCAAAAATGGCCGCCAAACCATTTGGCCAATCAAGTTCCCTTGAACAAACTTGGTGCAGTTCTTGTCCTATATGATATTTCATGCGTTTTGAATTGATCCCCCAAACTGTTTTGGAGAAGATCTTTAAAGACATTTAAAAAAATCCAAGATGTCGCGGAAATACATTTTAAATTTCCCATTGCTTAAGTATGGGAGATTTTGGCGGTTAAATTATTCAAGATGGCTGCGAAACCTTTTATTCGACAGTCTCGAAAATGGCAAATTTGAAATCGCAATAATGTAGCTCCATCACAAAAATCGAAGTCTGTCACGAAGGTGTACAAATTGTATGACTTTGATGAATTCACAATTTAATAAACATTCTGTTGAATATTGTGTAACTAATTCGACTAAGTGTTGCTGCCTACGGCAACAAGATAGGCAGCAAGAGCCACCAGTGAAATTAGTTTCGAAATATTCCACAGCTGCGCATCCTGCTATTGATGTAATAGATTATATTATATTACACACCATATACTATGTTTACACACAGCTGTATAAGTTTGTTTATGGTTTAATTATATGGATTTGTGCCACTGCTATAGTTGCTATCACATAGTTTAGCTTATAATTTAGTTATATGGTTAGCTTTTGTTACATGAAACTTATATATGATAAGTTGCTTACAAGAATTTAGTTATATTGATTTGATTGTTTTGTTTGTTAGCTAATATGATTTGTGTGTTATTGTTCAGATATATTTTATTTTGACATGGTTATTTTGTTGTTAGGACACACTGGCGTGGCTATTGTGTACTATATTTGTTCATTTTTCATATTGTAAATATCTTTGATTGTAAGCTGTTGATGGTGTACAGCAGTTAAATATCTGATAGTGGATATTTAACTAGCGGTGGTAGGCATATGTAAATATGCATCAGTTACAGTTGGTTGGAGAGTCCACGCTCCGGTTAATGCTTTATAGCTGATGCTTGTTGGGTATATCTCACGACGCCTAAGTATCTTAACAAATATTTGTGTAAATCATCTTAAGAAGGTACACCGAAACAGCAACAGTTTTCTTCAGTAGCATACATACCTATGAACGGGCGGACGTACATGTATGCATGCATCAAACACATGCAAGGTTTATTATTATCATATTTATAGAATAGATAATTCATCGGAATAGGATATAATTTTGATGTATTCAGTCTCAATGCGTACATGTTATTTACGGCAATCGTTATTGTATTTATCACTGTTGGCCCGCCAGCTTGTGTACGTTCATGATGTTAATGAAAGTCGTTTGCTATCTAGTAGAAGAATTGAGCAGCAGAAGATTTTGATTGTCGATTTCAAACTAGTGTGTGTGTGTGTGTGTGTGTGTGTGTGTGTGTGTGTTTAAACCGACTTTGTAATTATATTTGGAAATTGACTGTCATTCGCATCTGCAAATGGTTAACTTGGTATTCAACGGATTTTTCGTAACGCAGATGTGTGTTGAAATGTGAGTCGCAGTGTTACAGGCTGGCTCGCTATATTTTGATGGTATAAAAAATACTATTAGGTTATAGCGCGCTAGGCTCGAGCACTCTTGAACCAACCAGTATGCAGATGTTGTTTTTGACTACGCCTGCAATGTATTTTGTTGCAGAATTTGTTACCATAGTTAACCATTTGCTTGGCCATCGAGCATCAATGGAGAGTTGAATGTCACCTTCTATTTATGTAATAAGGGTAGACAATAATGTCGCACCAAAATCGGTCGTTTTTGGTTAAGATGTAACCAAGTTCACTTTTAAGAATTATTTATAAACTAAAGTGAAACTATTCTGCTACATCAGAAATTTATGGATAAACTATTCCACATCAGATTTTGTCATTTTGCGTGCCTTTCTCATGATGGTTTTGAATCTGGTTAGTGCTTCTACGAAGAGATGAGGGGCAAGGGAGCTGAAAGGACCATCGTGTGGGTGATGGGATTGTCCAATTCATGAGCATGATTCTATTCTTGTGAAGAGTTGACGAAATTAATTTTGATGAAATCAATAAGCAATGTAATTTTGAAACGGTAATTATCACATTTTGGCACTCGCACGAGTACGTACAAATTCAAAATCTTGTTAGAGAATTCAACTCTTTCATTAGTGCTGGTCTGGCTTGTTAGCAAGTTGAACATAGAAATTTTCAATTAGTCTGCTAGGAATATTATTTAGATTGTGTATTTCAAATACACGCAGTGAGCTTTGTTTTATAGCAACTAACATTGCCAGAAATCTATTTGTTTGTATACAGTTTAATTTCAATTATTATATATTATTTAATAAAAGCCAGGTGTTAGGTTGATGCTAGAAATTCATCATCGAATCGTCGTGTTAGTTAAGAAACGTTGGTGAAATCATCTTCATCATGAATATGTGTAACTTCTGATAAGTTAGGCCCAAAGATTCAGCAAATAATAGTCTTCCAAGACGCCGAGCAGAATCTTACTTTAAACATCTTCATTCGTCATCATCATCTTGTGACATCAAAATTTTAATTTGAAAATTTACAATATGAGGCAAGCGGTTCACCAGCTCACTCCATTAGGGAATCATTAGACGAGCTCTTTCAAATGCGTTGATGCACTAGCAGATTGTTGTAATTCAGAACCACAAGGACTTATTAACAAGTTAGAAGAGCAGCAAACATTTGCAATATGATCAAGCTACCATGAAGTAACGTCAAGATTTTATAAATAGAACTTAGGGTATCAAGTTAAAACTAAATTTCACATGCATGGATGAACATTGAGAGACACAAACATAACAATGGTCATTTTTCACAAAGCAGTGTGGGAATACATAGCAATTCTACCTGGTGCATATTTAATATGCTTTAAGCATGCAACTGTAAAGCAAGAATGACGGTGTGGCAATTCCATGTAAAAATAAAACCAACATAATTTCAAAATGATTGGCTGGCATTTTAAGTAGTTTCAAAGTAACTGGAAAACTTCAACCATATTAGATCAAATATCTTGGGCCAGTAAGTTCTTGCCAGCCATGGACTGTAGCGTGAAGTTTAAGGGACTGGAGCGAGCACTGTCATCAGACAGATGCACATTCAGTAAACCAGTATTGTGTTATTAACCATAAATATGTAGACTAAAATCTGTAATAGGTCTGTGAAAATAGGCTGCTTAATGTCATTATGTTTCTCTTTCAAGCTAGGTCAAAATAGTAACAACATAACCTAAATACCAAATTGATATAATTCTAGATGTAAGCAACCATGTTTTACTATGCCAGTTCTTCAGATATACATCGGCAGTGTGTGTCTGTGTGTTGTGTGCGTGCGTGCGTGCGTGCGTATCACTTACAACATGTTCAGAATCTGCATCAAGAGCACTCGTGGCTTCATCAAGGAGCAGAATGCGGGGGTTCCTTATAAGGGCTCGGGCAATAGCAATACGCTGTTTCTGTCCACCTACAATTACAAAATAATCTAGTTGATTATAGAATTACCCGCAATGGTAGCAACTATTTTGTTGAGATACTCAAATCGAAAAAAATCAGTAAGCACAAACACAAGTCAGGTGAATGAATGGATGCAAAAAATAATTCCCAAACTAACATGACTTTCCTTAACTGAATCACCAAGGAGTGAGTTGAAAATAAATAGGATACAGATTAAATCTTGACTAAGCATTAGCAAATACACCAACACTAAAATTTATTCAAAATCATCGATGTACAGATGTACAGAAACATATACAGCAAGACCACAAAAACTAGAATTTGTTGGTAACCTGAGAAATGCCTATTTAATGATAACAAGGCTTATTTTTAATTTTACAACTGTAATGACTGGCTCGATAACTGAACCAGTCATTCCTGTGCTAACCTTTTAAAAATAATCTCTGACCTGCACATAATTTTAATAACCTAATATTTAAATTTATTTGACGATTCTTGATCATTACAGTGTTAAACTTTCACATCAAACTACTATCCGTGTTCTCAATACTACATACTCCACTGTACCTGAGAGCTGTAATCCTTTCTCTCCAGTTTGAGTTTCATACTGAGCTGGCATTTCTGCAACAAATTCGTGAGCATTAGACAAAATGGCTGCTTGTCGTACATCTTCAGACAGTGCATCTGATAACCCATATGCAATGTTGTCATGGATAGAACGTGCATACAGTATAGGCTCCTGTCCCACTAATGCCACCTGTTCACAAGAGATTTACATTGCATTTATACTGCATAGATAAACATGACAATATCCAAATTGGAATGTTAATTAAAGTGGCTGCAGAAATATAATTATATACTAACATGCCCCTTGGATGACTCACCATGACCAAGATTCATTTGACAAGTGGCTTATTTCTAGGTCAGTACCTTAGTATCGCTATCGATCTGAATATGGCCACAGGGGCCGTCGTTTAATGTCAACCTTGTTGTTCATTGCACACATATAAATTAAAAATTAAAATAGATGGTGGGTGAAATGTCTTCACAAACATATTCTCCTTATCTCAAGACCAAAGAATAGTTTATGTGTAATCACCCGTCAATCCACCTACCCCATAAATAATTTAAAGCTTAAAATCTGAGCTTATTAACTTCATATCAGCACAAAATCTTCCAGGTGCATGCATACACCCATGAGCCCACGTGTACCTCTGCATATGCACACTTGTACTCACAAACATACACATGAATTTATTCTATTTATTCCAACCAGAGCTAAAGATACTAAATTTAGATATACCTTTATAAAATATGTGTGGATAAATAAGTGTGGATGGATAAAGCCATGAACATGATCATAAGTTACCTGTTGATGTAAATATATGTGTTGATATTCATGTATAGGCACAGAGTCTAGTAACACCTGTCCATGCTGTGGCTCATAGAAGTGCTCCAGCAGATTTATACATGACGTCTTACCACTGCCACTCGGGCCAACTAAAGCGACCATCTCACCAGGATTTACCATGAAACTAATCTCCTGCAAAAACAAACATGTTAGTGTCTAAATCTGTTATCTGTGCATAATGAAAATACCCTTACTAATACCACATTTTTCGAATAAAAGCGGGGATTATATCGTCCAACCTGTCTACCTGTATGTGTGCAAATTGATTGTAACGCAACTGCTTCTTAACTCCAGGACAGGATTCAACAACATTTGGTATGTGAGTTAAAAATATGATTACAGAGTGCAAGAGGCCATTTACATTTGACTCTCATCATAGGGAAACTGATTGCAATACATCTCCTTCAAAACAGTCGGATGGAATTCAAACAAATTTGGTATGTTAGTTATCCATATGATCATGGTTTTCAAGAGGAGATTTACAGTTGGCTCCACCTTAGGGGGGGGGGGGGAAGGGGCTCAAACAGTCATGGCAGTGAAAAGGGGGGGGGGAGGAGGGGGATTTGTGATTCTGCGCCATCGACCATCCAATCTAGTTAACCCTATAATACTTTAAATTCTTGTGACTCAATTTTAAGCCAGTCAGGAATGCTCCCAATCAAATTCATTTCAAAACATTCAACATAATACTCCCTACATCATAATGAATTTGTAATACTCCCTACATCATAATGAATTTGTAATTTCTGGTGACTGTTAAAGGATTAATCATTTCAACAGGACTGACAAGCAGATTGCTGAAATCTATGCACCCACCCCTATCATCACACAATGGATCAATGTAGCATGAAGATTGCCTAACAGCAGTGTTAAAGAAAATTGACACAGCATATTGTGTTCATACTTATTTTTGTATGTAAGTATGTACTGCACTGCTGACATTCACTCAGCCATAAAAGGCATTTTATTAAAATTAAAAGCAATCACAATTTCCTTAATTGGGTGACAATGACATTGATCTTTGACTTTTCAGTACCAAAACTAAAAGGGTTCTTGGGAACCCAAACGGCATCACAACAGACCAAGGTTGGTGAAGATCCATTCAGTAGAACTTGAATTATTATATGGAAATGCAACCTAATTTCCTTAATTAGGTCACAATAACGTTAACCTTTGACCTCTCTACTACAAAAATAATATGGTTCTTCAGACCGCCAAGGGCAACACACATTGAAAGTTTGGTAGGAACCCGTTCAGTAGAACTTAAGCTATACTCAGAAAATGCAACACAATTTACTTAATTGGGTCACCTTAACCATTTGACCTGAAAAATTAATATGTTTGTTCAAACCCAAGGGAAACACACAAGCTAAGTTTAGTGATGATCCCTTCAGTAGAACATGAGCTTTTATCTGGAAATGAAAACTTGGATGTACCAACAGACTAACAAACTAACAGATGGAAAAAGCAAATGCTATATACCTCCAGCGACCCCCCCCCATATATCTATATGGAGGGCATAATAATATCTCCCTCAATTCTCCAAGACAATCATACATGTAAGCTATTTATATATAACCAACTGCCATTCCAAGGCTATCCATTCAGACATTGTCATCACCGAGGAACACGGCAATCAGCCAAACTGAAGTTTAACAAAATGTTGTGGCAGTGAATCTATATGTTTTCATTTCCATAGAGGTAGATCTTTGCAGACAGACCTCTTACGTTCATGACAGTGGTCCTGCACAAATAGCATAATGCCCATCTCTATAATATTACCTTCAGAACATCGCTTTGTACACGTGTTGGATAAGCAAACGTCACATCTTTAAACTCGATCTTCCCAGTCATTGTGTCTGGCTCATACTTCCCATCATTGAGAATGTGTGGCTGACGATCAATGTATTCAAATACCTTCTCTGATGCCCCAACTGCTTGCATTATCCCCGTGTATACGTAACCCATAGCCTGAAAGATGAGCATGATAGAGAAAGCTAGGAATGTTAGAATACATACATCTGTAGCCTTGATCAATGAATGATAAATGTTATATGTGGCAATGAAAAATATGTCTATGGTAGGGATCAAAAGATATAATTTCAGCAGATGACCAGAAATGTGGGAGGGGGTGTATTTTGAAAACATTGTTTGTCATGTTTGATAAAAAGTGTAACGAGGCTGAAGTATGTGTATAAATGTACTAAATATGTGACCATTAGACACGGTTTTGATGAGGTTTGTGGCTTTCCAGCTGTAACCATAATCAAAGGAACAAATAATCACACAAAATAAATTGGGAACATTTTTTCTGTACTACTTTACATAAGAAACAATCAAGTAGACTAATTTGGCTGGAAACAAGTTGCAGTCAAATTTGTCTAAAAATTTGCACTCTGTACCTTAGTGCATATTACTAAATAGTGAACATGAAGATACCTGGCGCGTGAAATTCTTTAATATGATTGTGTTTTGTGGTGATTATTTAGATATGCACATGTATTTATCTCTGTGTGTTTAGATAGAGGTTACATAAAATATCCTTAAAATAGGAGTGCTTGTGTATGCTTTGTGTGCATGCACTTCCATGTTTTGCTGCATTTGTGTATGACAGAGCTCTAATGAATGTCCTCTCACCTGCAGATTATCCCCAAGTTGTAACTGGTATAGAATAAATGCGATGAGAGCGCCGCCTGACAGCCGGTTAGAAATGACAAGGTGACCACCATAGTACAATACAGCCACTGTTAGTGATAACTCAAACAACTGAAATAAGTCAAGCATACAATCAATGAAGTGTCATCTTTTAATACCTTCATCTCTTAACACTTTAACCCTCTATTTTGTTCAAAAAACATTTCAATTTTCTCACAGAAAATGTCCATTTGCACACAAAGATACCATTTTTCAAAATTTGTACCGGAATGACTGGCTCAGTTATCGAGCCAGTCATTCCAGTGGTAAATTTTTAACAAGAGGCCCAAGGGACCTGTATTGCTCACCTGGAATTATTGGCCACTGGCACAACCAAACAAAATGAGATGACACTGGAAAAATTGACCAATCGAATTTCTGTGAAGGTTTAACCAAGCTTTATTAAAATTGGCCCAGCGGTTAATAAGTCACTTTAATAAGTAATAAGGTAGTCTTTTTATGATTTTCTGAGAAATTTCCAGAAAATACATGTCCGCCAAAAACGCTAAATTTTGATTGATTCATGGCAGACATGGGGTTTTTTTTTTTGGTTTTTTTGGTGTTTGTTTTATGTATCAACTTTCCATGTACCGTACAAACTTTAATGGCCTAAGCCCTAATCATATCTCCTAAATTTTGGCCCGATCTGTTCACAGGTTCTGGAGAAGTTATTTTCGCAAAAACTAGCTCATCCAAGACGGCCAGCGAAGCGTTTGGTCAATCAAGTTCCCTTAAAAAAACTTGTTTCAGCTGTTGCTCCAGATGATGTTTCATGAGTTTTTAATCGATCCCCCCTTGGGGTTTCCGAAAAGATTTTTAGACGTTTCTAAAAATCATGCAAAATCCAAGATGGCTGCCGGGCAAATTGACCAATCAGCTTCCTTTAAACAAACGTGGATCCTTATGCACTAAGGATGCTTCCAGCCAAATATACTTGAAATCGGCCAAGCAGTTCTCGAGAAGACATTTAAAACTTCCAACTGGTTTAGTATGGGAGTTTTTGGCAGGACAAAGATCCAAGATGCCTGCCACACCGTTTATCCTATGGTTTGGAAAATGACAAATTTGAGATCAGAATACCCAAAAACCCATATAAAAACAATTTCGCATCAACTTCCGGTGAACAAACTTTAATGACCCGTAGTCCCTAATCATATCTGTAAAATCTCGGCCCAATCCATTTATCGGTTCTGGAGAAGTCATTTTAAAAAAAACTAGGTCATCCAACATGGCCACCAAACTATTTGGCCAATCAAGTTTCCTTGAACAAACATGGTTCAGCTCTTCCCCTAAATCCATCAAATAAAAAAAAATTGAATATGGCCGCCAAACACGCTACATTTTGATTGGCCCATTTTTTTGGTGGGTATAAAAATAATGCTCTTCGCCCGCAAATGGACAGTTCTCAAGATGACTGCAGAAGCCATTTGTGTCCAGTTTGAGTATTAAAGGTAAAGGGTCAGTCTGTACATTTCAAAGTAACTGATACAGGAAAGCTGCTTAAACTCTCTCAGAACAACAATCAATTCAAAATAATCATATCAAGTCAAATACAGATGCATTTACTGCATATACATTAAAATCACACCGATAGTTGATGCAATAATGTGCAAAATGTCTGTTTTTGTCAATATTTTTTGGTATTTTTTCCTGATTTTTCTGAGTGTCGACATTTTTTTATCCCGACCAAAGTTGTGAAATCCCAGTCGACCGACACGCCCTTTCTTGTGTTTAAGTTTAAGGCAAATCAGACTAGTGGTTTTTGAGATAGCCATAATCCAGAATTTGATCCATTCTACAACCACATTTTTTTTATCTGGATCATGGCTAAAGTCTGGAAATACTCTTTAAGATCCTTTGGTGTATTAAAATCTGAGCCAAATATGAACGCACGCACACACACACACACACACGCACGCACACACGAACGAATGCAATACACTTGTTCCCTCAGTGTGAGGGTATATAGCATATACTAATATATTACACCAACGATATGCTTCCATGATTTATTCCAACAAATGTCTTGATTGGTTGTCTGAACAATGAAACATACTTGATTGATAGATCGAGTCTATGAATTGCTTAGCAATTTGAAGGCCTAATCTATGTTATAACCTACCTGATTTGACCATGTGAATCCAGCATAGGCCAATGCTTGCTTCTTGTACAGTGCATAGGTATATTTTAGTGAGTTGTCATATCTAGCTGCTTCTCCCATCTCATTAGCAAAACTTCTCACAGTACGCATGCTAGACAACACCTCCTCAGCTATGTCATTAGCCTTTGCCAATGAGTCCTGCACTTGCTTGGAAAGATTCTACAAACACAACATAATAAGTGCTAGATTGGTGATTAGAAAAAATTTTTCAATCACGAACTACAGCCAGATAGGATGAATAATATGGATAGTTCTTAACCTGTCACATATACACAATCAATCTTATTTCACTAGGAGCCCCAACTTTTATGGTTACAAGAATGCATTAAAGCTGAATGGTTTGAGTAAAAGATACAAGCCAATACAAGAATACATTAAAGCTGAATGGTCCGAGTAAAAGATACAAGCCAGTACAAGAACACATTAAAGCTGCATATTCTGAGTAAAAGATACAAGCCAGTACAAGAATGCATTAAAGCTGAATGGTCTGAGTAAAGGATACAAGTCAGTACAAGAATACATTAAAGCTGAATGGTCTGAGTTAAAGATACAAGCCAGTATAAGAATTTATTAAAGCTGAACAGTAAGATTAAAAGTAAAGCATTCAAGTCAGTACATGGATGAATTAATGCTGAATGGTCATACACGTAGTAAAAGATTCACATCAGTACAAGAATGCCTTAAGACTCAATGGGCATAGTAAAAGATACAAGCCAGTACAAGAATGTATTAAAGATGAATGAACATATTAAAAGATACAAATCAGTACAAGAATGCATTAAAGATGAATGGTCATAGTAAAAGATACAAGCCAGTACAAGAATGTATTAAAGATGAATGAACATATTAAAAGATACAAATCAGTACAAGAATGCATTAAAGATGAATGGTCATAGTAAAAGATACAAATCAGTACAAGAATGTATTAAAGATGAATGAACATAGTAAAAGATACAAATCAGTACAAGAATGTAATAAAGATGAATGGTCATAGTAAAAGATACGAGTCAGTACAAGAATGCATTAAAGATGAACAGTCATAGTAAAAGATTCACGTCAGTACAAGAATGCATTAAAGCTGAAATATCATAGTAAAAGATTCAGGTCCGTACAAGAATGCATTAAAGATGAATGGTCATAGTAAAAGATACAAGTCAGTACAAGAATGTATTAAAGATGAATGGTCATAGTAAAAGATTCAGGTCAGTACAAGAATGCATTAAAGATGAATGGTCATAGTAAAAGATACAAGTCAGTACAAGAATGCATTAAAGATGAATGGTCATAGTAAAAGATACAAGTCAGTACAAGAATGTATTAAAGATGAATGGTCATAGTAAAAGATTCAGGTCAGTATAAGAATGCATTAAAGATGAATGGTCATAGTAAAGATTCATGTCAGTTCAAGAATACAATAAAGATGAATGGTCATAATAAAAGATTCAGGTCAGGACAAGAATGCATTAAAGATGAATGGTCATAGTAAAAGATACAAGTCCGCCCACCCTTAGTCATAGTAAAAGATTCAGGTCAGTACAAGAATGCATTAAAGATGAATGGTCATAGTAAAAGATACAAATCAGTACAAGAATGCATTAAAGATGAATGGTCATAGTAAAAGATACAAGCCAGTACAAGAATGTATTAAAGATGAATGAACATATTAAAAGATACAAATCAGTACAAGAATGCATTAAAGATGAATGGTCATAGTAAAAGATACAAATCAGTACAAGAATGTATTAAAGATGAATGAACATAGTAAAAGATACAAATCAGTACAAGAATGTAATAAAGATGAATGGTCATAGTAAAAGATACGAGTCAGTACAAGAATGCATTAAAGATGAACAGTCATAGTAAAAGATTCATGTCAGTACAAGAATGCATTAAAGCTGAAATATCATAGTAAAAGATTCAGGTCCGTACAAGAATGCATTAAAGATGAATGGTCATAGTAAAAGATACAAGTCAGTACAAGAATGTATTAAAGATGAATGGTCATAGTAAAAGATTCAGGTCAGTACAAGAATGCATTAAAGATGAATGGTCATAGTAAAAGATACAAGTCAGTACAAGAATGCATTAAAGATGAATGGTCATAGTAAAAGATTCAGGTCAGTATAAGAATGCATTAAAGATGAATGGTCATAGTAAAGATTCATGTCAGTTCAAGAATGCATTAAAGATGAATGGTCATAATAAAGGATTCATCAGGACAAGAATGCATTAAAGATGAATGGTCATAGTAAAAGATACAAGTCAGCTCACCCTTAGTCATAGTAAAAGATTTAGGTCAGTACAAGAATGCATTAAAGATGAATGGTCATAGTAAAAGATTCAGGTCAGTATAAGAATGCATTAAAGATGAATGGTCATAGTAAAGATTCATGTCAGTTCAAGAATACAATAAAGATGAATGGTCATAATAAAAGATTCAGGTCAGGACAAGAATGCATTAAAGATGAATGGTCATAGTAAAAGATACAAGTCAGCCCACCCTTAGTCATAGTAAAAGATACAAGTCAGCCCACCCTTAGTCATAGTAAAAGATATAAGTCAGTATAAGAATGCATTAAAGATGAATGTTCATATTAAAAGATACAAGTCAGTACAAGAATACATTAAAGATGAATGGTCATAGTTAATGGTGGGCGGTATTGGAAAAACTGATACCGGTTATGATATGAATTTCCATACTGGTATAACCATCATACCGGTATTAGGTCAGTCGTGGGTGGAGTATATCTGCGTGGACACTTTACAGCTAATATATCTTTCAGAAATACATCGTCACATTACTCACATATACTATTTGCCGATCATATTAACACATTCGCTAACTATTGTGTAAATAGATCGCTCCATAGGAATACAAACTAATTAATAATAATAATAATTGCAAAAGGTGAAAACATTTTTAAAATCAATACTTTATTTATATTCATTTAATCACTAGCACTCAGAGACAGACATATATTGATTGATCTTCTTCTTCTTTTCGATCGCTGGTCCCCTTCGATTGATAATAAAGACATATATTGACCCACATATTTCTTCGAGATTTTAGTTTCTCATCAGTTATCAAGCCAGTCATTCCTATGGTAAATTTTCAAAAATTATCTTCTTTTGGTCTACAATTGGCAATTAATAAGACCACTCCAAATGCCGCATTGGCCAACAGGGCGTGTTAAGCGTCTATGAATCATTTTATTTCAACAATAATATCAGCGTAAATATCAATAATCTCAGCATAAATTTACAACTGGAATGACTGGCGTGAATATCGAGCTAGTCATTCTAATGGTAAAATGTAAAAAATAGTCTCTTGCTCTGCAAATGGACATTCTCTAAGAGAAACAGTTTACAAGCAAATATCTCCAATTCTCTTTACAATTATTTCAGAGCAAATTTTGGTAGATTATCTGCCAGGAACGACAGTATGTTAACTTTGTCTGGCTTTAGTGGCTCGTTTGGCGGAAACACTTTGCCCTGACTTACTAAAGCTCTCTCAGCTGGACAGCTGCATGGTAGCGGTAATGCAAAGATATTTCCTCACGAAATTAGCCAATGTGGGGAATGTCTTATCATGTACGCGCCACCAGTCTAGAGGGTTCGACTCTTCATCAGGTTCGACAGATGACAAGTATATCTCTAGTTCTACCTTGACGTCTGATTTTAATATTACATTAAGCTGATTATCGTTTGTTACCTTGTTAGGCGTTCGGGAGAACAGACTACCAAGAGTTCTTTTCTTAGGAGTGCTTGACCTAGCAGTATCGATCGATTCAGCTTGTCTATACACATGCATTGATTTTTGGTCACGGATATATGATTTGACGTCATCAGCCTCAGTCTCTGTCAGGTATTTACACTTAAACATGGGATCTAAAAATGAACTACGCATTAAGAGTTCACATATATAAACATTCTGGCAAAGTCTGTTAAGGCTCGCTTTAACAGTGTCTTTCATATGAGAGGTTAATGGTTTGGTATCATTGTCTGTGTTCAATAACTCGTAATCTAACACTAAGTAATGGTATTAACACGGAGACATTGACGTAATTCTCATGGGACAGAATATCTGCGAAGTCATTGACCGTGTTCAAAGCGGTAGACACTTTTCACTTCAAGAGTATACTTACCTCCCTCACACTCTTTGATATTTCCAAATATCGACTTTCACTCAATAAACACTCAGATTAAAAAGGTTAGGTGCCCCACTCCTGGATAGGTAGTCAGATGACAGTCCGGCGGATGCCAGCCCCAACCTCGCGCATGCGCAGACTAGCACTTCCTCTTTTCCAATTTATTGGCAAAGAGACACATGCATTAATTTTTCCTAAAGGTTTTCTGCTAGTTGGCGACGCTTTCTGAAATTATTATCACCTGAGATTATGTCCGAGCGTGGGAAGTCGCCAGAGGAGGGCCCAGGATCAAGTCATCAGCTCATTTCATCTACATATTTGTCTAATTTAGCGTTTTAGTCTCGATGTAATGTGTTTCTGGGACTCGCGATTAGACATGATAAGCGCCTAAAAAACTGGTTTATTTCTACATGGCGCTATGAAATTCTAATCTCTCTTTGTGTTTGTTTCCACAGGTATCTATCTACCTATGATTGAAAAGGACAACACATCATCAGATGGTTTGGTTTTCTCTCCACCAAGGTCCATTTCCTACTAACATGTTAGGTAACAAAATCAAAATCTATGCCCAGTGAATTGGATGTCTCGTAAGATCTCACTTTGCCCTCTTGGTCCACTTCCCCCCCCCCTCCCCCTTTATGGTGGACAGAGTTAAGAGGTCATAGAGATTGGTGGCGCTTCCAGTTCATCAGATAGGATGGTTTGTCTATGCTAAGAGATGCAGGTATTCTAGTTATGATATTAGGCTCTTCACTTTATTTGAAAATATTTCTGAAATCTGCTGCCAATTTATCATTGTTTATCTGGTGTAAGCATTGTCTGCCTTTACTATCCTTTCCAGTTAATATGTTCTGGATATGAATACAATTCGTCCTTACATATGGATGTTGTTTTCGAGTGGGAGTAACTTCTTATTTTTGAAGTTATGACATCATAATCAGCCTTGCACCTTTATTAACAATTATAAAGTTTTGTCCAACGCTGGTTTATCTGTTAGTTAGTGGTCTTTATGGCCACCAGTCCTCTTTCTTATTTTGGTTTTGAGTTACTAATTCATTAACTAAAATTCTCATTGTCTTCATCTTCTGGCCTTTTTCGGAAGCCTGGTTGTCCTTCTTGTGGAAGGTTTCAGAAAGAGAGATTCGCCCCTCATCTATGTTTTCAATGCAGTCCTTGTGGTCCATTGCTAAACTGTGACATCTGTAAACAGTGGGGGGGGAGGGGGAGGGTGATCTAATGTCTGAATTTCTATCATTGCAGGCCAAGGTGAAGGCGTTAGAGGAGGAGCGAGGAAAGAGGGTCTTGGCAAGAAGGGTAAGAGGAAGGCCTCATCCACCATGGATATGGAGGTCTTCCAACTTGAAATGATGGGAGAGATCAAGAGGACAATAAAGGATTTGGTATCAGAGTTGCTCCGTGGCATGCTTCCTGGACCAAATCATTTATTGTCGTCTTCTCCTGCTCCGGAGCAGATAATCCCCACCTCTGAATCGGTGCTCTTTAGGGACTTCAGTTTTCGTCCAAGATTCAGAGATGGCCCCATTAGAGGGGGCAGTCCACTATGAGGACACTGGCAGCAGGCTTGCCGCGCCGGTTGTTCATGGACAGGTGTTGCTGGAGCCTGGTTCCCGCTTATCGGGTTCCCAGGATTATCCGCACCATACAAGTACCACTACCTCTTATGGAACCTTTCCTGGCCAGTCTGGGTTGGCATTCTTCGCCGATCCGGAGTCTAGCCTTTCTGGCCAGGAAGACGAGGATTATCTGTTGGGTTCTCCTTCTGGCGCCGTGGCCATGGAGACTGGTCTGACGCTTGTCATTGGCTAATAAGCATCAGACCAGGTCTTGCTGTGGATCAGTCGGCCAGCCAACGGGCAGCGCCCGTGGCTGGCAGGTGAGCTGACTGCTACCATTATGCCATCTCTGTCGCTGGCGGAACATATTGTAGATATGTTTACAGTGGCAGAGAGGTCCATTAAGGCGCATGGACGTCTCGCGAAAGCCCCTTGAGAGGTGGTGAAACGATGTCGCATCATACCTGAGGAGTATCAGAGGTACGGTGTGGTGCCTAAGCCAAGTGCGGTTGACCGCGCTGCACTAGGTAAGGATACGCGGCCAGGCTCCCGGTCTTACACGGGACCGCTGTGCACGAGCGCTTTGCGATCAGCTAATATCTCATTGCGCGATGTGGAGGAGAGTTCGAGGGCGTCTATTGCAGCACTTTCGCAAGTCACCCAGCTGTTACAGGAGATAGTGACAGCATCTGCATCGCGCCAGCCTAGTCCGGTAACAGACCAGCGTCATCCAGGATGGTATTAACCTGGCTCTGGATTGTTTAACCCAGTCTGTGACCAGGAGTGTTTGGGCGCAGCCCACGTTTGCCTTGGACAACTTGTGCCCATCCCAGGACCTTTATAATAGGCTGCTGTATATGCCTATGACAGGTCCTGGTCTTTTTGGAGGTGTGGGATGTAAGCACCTCCAGGAGACAGTCACCCTGGTCAATAATCCCCCCACAGACCTCCCTTGCGGGTTGGTCTGTTGTTTTATTAACCACTATAAAAACATACCTACCGTTCAATCACTACTTGCTAAATCAATTATCTGCATTTAGCTATCAGAATAAGATTTTTATGCTTGCATACACTCCTCCCCATGCCTATTCCTATAAATATGGACCCTCAACCAGGCTACTGGTTAGGTCCATCTCCAGTATATTAACTGATATAGACTGGCACCAGTCTGTACTCACTCCATAGTGACGCCTGTCACTAAGCGCGCTTGCGCATGCGCACTGGAGCACAAATAGGAAACAGATTCACTTTTCTGAATTTAAGTGCCAAATATTATAGGCAAATTCTCAAATCAATTCCACGAGGGGTGGCTACTACTTGCTAAACCCGTAGATTTGGTCAGGGCCCCACTTAAAACATTAGGTGGGAGGCGATTTGAGAATCAACAAACAAGGATAAAAATCAAACCAATCTTATCCAAATGTTAATAACAGAACATAATAGTGCATTTAAATCAATTACACCGTGATTATCAAATAAGGAAAACTTGAACTATGTGCTTGGTAAATGGTCTTCGGGTATTTTGGTTAAAATCGTAATATTACGAAAGAATGAGGCTGCTGCACTCTGATCTTACAGATAAAAGGTTGTAAAAGAGGATTAAGATTTCCATCCCGCAACCTGCATGACTTCATCTAAATACGAACTGGCAAAAAGCGCAAAACAGGAAGCCATTCCTCTAACATCATCAGCTTTAATATGGAGAGATTAATTTGTTCCGGAGAAGCAATCTCGTAACAAAGCTTAATCGTATCCCAAATCCATCAGGATATCGTAAACTTTGAGACCAGCTTAGCTAACTCTTCCACATAAGAAAACCTGGGACAGATCAAATCTTTTGAAATCAGTTCACTGAGTTTTAGATAAAAAAATCCCTTCTGGGATATAAAACTAAACCGTCTCCTGAAACTATAAATCTCTCCCGTTCAGCAGAAAAAGCATGAATTTCTGAACGCCTTCTAGCAGAGGCCGTTAATACTAATAGAGGAAAGAGGTTCAAAATGATGGCCTGCCAGCACTTGAAGAACCAAAGCCAAGTTCCATGAAGGTAAAGGCGTAGCTATCGGAGGACGAATATTGCCTAGACCTCTAATAAAAACTATTAAGTCTTAGTGTCTTTGCCATCGGCATACAGAAGGCAAGGAAGAGAAGAGGCTAGAGAAAATCTATATCCCCTAACCGTATTAGCTGATAAATGTAAGGAATCAAAGAGACATGTTAAAAAGTCTAATACTTAAGGAATAGAAACAGAATCGGGCACGAGACCTTGGTCTGAACACCAGTCTCCAAAAATTTTAAGTCGACACTTGTAAACTCTGCGGGTCGACTCTCTTCTGGAAGAATCGATAATTACTGGAGATCTTGAAGAAACTTTATTATCGTATACTTTAGTTTCGATATTCTCCAAACACACACACTGAAGATTTCTGGGTTTGGATGAAGACAAAGACCTCTTACTTGAGACAGAAGATCTACCATAAGATCTAGAAGGTTTACAAACCAAATCCTCTTTGGCCAAAAAGGAGCTATTAAAAGAATCTCGCAGATTTGTTCTTTGACCTTCTTCAACACTAACGGAATCAAAATCGTTGGAGGGAACGCATAGACGAACATTCCTGTCCAGGACTGAGACAGGGCATCCACTGCCAGGGCTTGACTGTCCAGAAAAGGAGACATGTAAGAGGAGATCTGAGCATTCAGAGATGTCGCAAACAGATCTACCAGAGGGCGATCCATAAGACTGCAAATCGCTTTGACAACTGACCTCTTTAACTGGCACTCTGTGTGGGCGAATTTGCTGGGACGTGAAAGTTGGTCCGCAAAAAAATTCAGACTGACTGGGACATGAGAAGACACTAGAAGAATCTGATTCTTGCGACACCATAAGAGAAGGTTCCACACTTCTAGACAAAGGAGGGATGACCAGTGTCGAATTGCCCGACCGAATCAAGACTTTGAGACCTATCACAAGATCTGACCATGAAAGGAGAGCCTTCTTGACAGCACACAATTCCAGAATGTTGATATGAGCTGTCGACTCCTCCAGGGACCAAAGACCGGAAACCGACAGGGAGTCCCAGACTGCTCCACATCCCTCCTGAGAAGCGTCTGTGAAGATAATCACCTGAAGGGAGGACTTTACCAGTGGAACACATCAGAAGCAGAGAACAATCTTTCCAAAAATCTAGATGAGGAATCAAGTGTTCTCTGATGGGAATCTGAAGGCAAATAGAGTGAACTGACTGCTTCCAAAGGGACATTAAATACATTTGGAAGGGTCTTCTCATCAGCGCCGCCCATGGAATAACATTCTCTACGCTGACCATCAAACCTATCACTCTTAGCAGAAATCTTGCTCAGACCATGGAAGAAGAAGACAGGATTTCCATTGCCACTGATACCTCTATTCTTGGATTTGAGGCGAGGACTAGACCCTGGGCCAGATCGAAAGAAACGCCTAGATGCGTGAATATTTGAGAGGGACCTAGGCTTGATTTCTTTAGATTTAAAATCCACCCTAGGTTGCATGCCAGACTGCAAACCACTGGAAGAATTCCTGAAAGAATTGAGGAAGACTGCTTTACTAACCAATCGTCTATATAAACGTGTAGATGGATAGAACGACGGTGTAAAATTCCTGCCTACGGCTGAGACTAGGCGAGTAAAAAGAAAAGGAGCCGTTGTCAGGCCGAAAGGCATGGCGCGAAACTGCCAAACTCGATCTTTGTAAGCAAATCTCAGGAATTTTTTGAAGGAAGGGTGAATGAGAACATGAAAGA
Source organism: Chaetoderma sp. LZ-2023a (assembly GCA_034401795.1). Lineage (NCBI taxonomy): Eukaryota > Metazoa > Mollusca > Caudofoveata > Chaetodermatida > Chaetodermatidae > Chaetoderma > Chaetoderma sp. LZ-2023a. The sequence continues at coordinate 37,449,824 of CM067370.1, read as the reverse complement.
AGGCCTCATTTTGGTCGATGGAAAACGACCACATACCCTGATCTAGACTGGAAATGATCTGGGAGATGGTCTCCACCTTGACTTGGGAGTAAGAATCATGAGATTTAATCATGTCATGCCCCCTCGTTAAATTAAAATTAATGCAGATTTGAATGTTTCAGAGTGAATAGAGATCATTTCATTTTACTAAGATTTAATGATGGGGTAGGAATTCCTACCCTAGGCTGAACGCTCTCATGTATGTATAAGGCACTGGCCCGATGGATCCATAGAGCCAAGAAGAGGAAGAAAAGAGATAAAATAGAAGAAAGGGTTGGAGCTACCCGGGCGGAGGCCACACCTTCACTCTCTTAGCTTGAAAAACCTCTGTGTGAAGACCTACCACTAGACCTTGAACTAGGTCTGTAAAAATAATCCTGCCCCCCCCCAACCCCCCCTCTCACTCTAAGAGCAGGGGGTTGACTAACCTTAGAAAAATCTTTAACATGAGAGGAAAGAACTTCCCAGGAAGATCCAGAGAGAGAGAGCGAGAAGTGGCGGCTCGTAAGTAATCATCTTTTGGGATCTGAAAAACTTAAAGGAGCATCATATTTAGAGGTAAGAGAAAATTCCTTAGAATTAACATCATTCACAAAGAAAACTAACATGTTAATGACCAAATTGTCAATTGGAAGGACCTGAGGAGACAAGAAAGAAGAATTAGAAGAAAGAGCCGACACAAAAAAAAGAGGAAAGTGTCTATAGAACACTCGTCCTTAAAAGGAAGAGAAAGAGTCTAAGCAATCCACCTGTGAGCCAGGGACCAGTCATCCGAAGAGACCCTGACTGGACAAAGTCTCCTCAGCCCTGACCGACTTGGGAATTGAAGAATTAGAAGAAGGATTAGGAGATGGAGAAGAACAATTATGAGAAGAGTCTCCAGAGACCATAGAATCAACAGTTCAAATGGAAAGAGGAGAGCAATGTCTCCTGGAAGCTTGAAGAGAAAACTGTAAGGATTCAGAAAAGGAATAAGATTGATCAGAAGGAGTGTGATCAGACACAACATCCTGACCAGAGGACATGGAAAGTGATTCAGGCCACTAGCGGAAAACCTTGAAAGAATAGAGAAAAAAACTGACATGAAAGAACGAACAAGGGACGAATCCCTAAGCACAGAAAACAATGAGAAAACCAGACCGTAAACAACAATTTGAAACTCAATCTCAAAAGAGAGAACGACAGAAACAATCGGATCAAGATGATCAAAGGAGGAAGAAGGAGGAAGAGAGGAATTAAGAAGAATGGAAGATGAAGAGGAAAGAACAGGACCAGAAGATCCCTGGAGAGGATTGATAGATGAAATACAGGAAAACCCCAGAGGAGGGAAAAAGGAGGAAGACTGAGAGAGAGAGAGGAAGGAGAACATGACTAGAAGAAAACTTTAGAAGGGGCAGAGGATGAAGGAAGAGACCTATACTTATCTTTACTTATTTATATTTAATGACTTAGAACCAATATTATCATCTTGTAAAGACGGATGCCATTGAGTTTGATATGCCAATAAAAGGAATGATTGATAGATTGATAATGAATCTCCGGGAACAGCTCGAATGTTAAATACACAAAACACTGATACTTGATTATGATGAAACACTACGGGTTGAATCACGAAACTTAACGCTGAAAGACTAAGGCGATATAAAAGCAAAGCGAAATGACTCACCAAAACCATGACTGTGACAACGCAGAAGAAAAGACTTGGCGTTTATTCCTTCTTCCTTCACCCTTTTTGTCTTATTTCTCTATTCTCAGCGTCTTCTTGCTCTTGTAATCATTAATCTTAGAGCCGTTCTCTTCCCTATGAATCCACTACTGAATCTTTTCCTTTCAGCGCCTGTCAGAATTAGACTAAGAATTACGCTAGAAACAGGGATTTTCTTCAACAAATTAACTCCCTTTGGTTGAAATAAATATGTCAACCTGCCGACATGAGGAAAAGAGCGCGAAAAAAGGCTGAACAGCCCGAAGACAACTGGCCATCTAAAGTTGGATGAAATTAAAAATTATGTATCTAGCGATAATGCGTAGAATACGGACTGACTTATCGGCTGCAACAAAAAATCCATCCGTCAAGCAGTCGGAAGAGTCTTTAATTACGATGAATTGTTTCACTGATAAAAGAATAAATGCTGAATATCTATAATTCCATGAGAGACTTCAAGACTGGCAATGTCTCAGAATTAATATTTTCAGCGATTAAACATTCCGATTTTAAAAGCACTTACTGAAATAAGACTAACTCTTTGGCAAGATGATGACTAGATCCTAGGAAAGACAAACCTGGAATCTCAGTAAGAGCTTTCACCGGAAATCCAAAAAAGGAAGACAGAAGTGGAAGTTAATCATAGAACACCATGAAAACCGGTAATGACCCTATTCCCGGATGTACGAATCCGAAAGTGGAAAAATAGGAAACGGAAATGCGCAAACCGGAAGAAGACAACCAGAAACTGAACCCGAATGTACAGTAAAAAAACAGAATAAGCATAGGAACCGGAAATACGCAAACCGGAACTGATGAACACTAGCCACAGGCGATCTGTGGACATTTCTGACAACCGGAATGACCAAGACTTTGACATTGGCATATGTGTTTAGGATGGGGGCTTCCGCCGCCGCCACCACTGCTTGAGGGTCATGCCTTTTCTTCTTTTTTCAACGTCAAAACTCATGTGGGTTTGACCCGGTGACCTGCTCTAGTTCACCTTCGAGAGCTTATTTGCTCTAATTTTTTGCTCTTTGACATTGGCATGAGTTTAGGATGGGGGCTTCCGCCGCCGCCACCACTGCTTGAGGGTCATGCCTTTTCTTCTTTTTCAACCTCAAGACTCACGTGGGTTTGACTCGGTGACCTGCTCGAGTTCACATTCCAGAGCTTATTTGCTCTAGTTATTTGCTCTTTGACATTGGCATATGAGTTTAGGATGGGGGCTTCCGCCGCCGCCACCACTGCTTGAGGGTCATGCCTTTTCTTCTTTATACATCCGCTATACCGGAAGTCGGAAGAGCTTATATGATCAGAAGAGACGCAGATGACTCAAATCTTGCATACAAAACCAAACAGGCTTCAGCATTCGCCGAAGAAGCCCCCCCCCCCTCCGTTGCTGATGGTTTAGATACATTAGATTAACAAGACACAGCTTATACTTAACAGCAACGGGGGTGGGGGAAGAATGACCAGAGGGCAGCGCTGTTAGGACGAATAATCCTTAAAGACAACCTTAGATACGAACGCAGACCACTCTATGCAAAGCCCACACATCGATGTGGGGTACACGTAGAGCACTTTATGTCCTCCATACTCCACAGAGTGAACTCGGTCACAGATTGAGGACGTGCACTTGAGTTATCGCTCATTTTAACAGACTCTTAAAAACGAAAAAAGATTACAAAAAAGCATACAGCTTAGTATTTCGTTAAAAGGAGTCTAGAAACATGCAAACATATTTCAAAGAAAGGCCGGAAAAGTTCAAATTCAAAAATCCCTAACGACAAGAAAACAATCTTTCATAGGGAAATAAACGTAATTCCTTGTAATACACTAAACTGAAAGTGAATAAGGGCTCACTGGTGTAATTTTTTCTTTTAGAGGGTTTATTTTAGATGATGATGACTTAGGCATATTAAGGTTGTTACCATGAAAATGAAACCCCACAAAAACTGGTAACATTTATATATAAAGTTCAATATAACTACGAAATACTTCCAAAAACATAATTTTGGGAGGATAGACTTCATAGTAGGCATATCTAGTGTGAGGAAGTCCTTCAATAGTAAGCTGACACAGCGCAAAGCTATAAAAACTTTCTGATAATATTTAGGCAGTTATTCTGTTACCTATTTGGACTCCAGTGCGCATGTGCATGCACAAGCGCGCTTAGTGACAGGCGTCACTATGGAGTGAGTACAGACTGGTGCCAGTCTATATCAGTTAATATACTGGAGATGGACCTAACCAGTAACCTGGTTGAGGGTCCATATTTATAGGAATAGGCATGGAGAGGAGTGTATGCAAGCATAACAATCTTATTCTGGTAGCTAAATGCAGATAATTGATTTAGCAAGTAGTGATTGAACGGTAATGGATGTTTTTGTGGTGTAATAACAACCAGAGGGCGTTGCGCGAGCAATTTGAAGTGTTCCGCAGAGAGCGTGTTCACACAGCTCCCCCAGCGTACCATCCCGTGCAGGCTCGAGGTGGTGGTGGCCAGGTCAGAGGCCATACATCAGCGCAGCGCCGGCCACGCGCGCTTTGGCCAGCAGCGAGGGGGGGCGCCGGCTCCTCCAGCGCAGTCAGCCAGAGAGCCGCCCGCACACCGAGGTGCGCGCGGTGCGGGCCGTGGTGCGTGAGAATCTGGTCGTGGTAACCGTACCTGAAGTGTCGGTTGCCACGGTAAGAACCACTCCAGTGCTTCTGGACCAGGAGACAGTGCCACTCTTGCGCTACTTATGTCCAACTCTCTCACTAGGTGGTCCAGTGGGGGAGGGGGCCAACTGGCCTGCCACAAGCAAGCGTGAGAGCAGCTGACTCAGGACCGCTTAGTCTTGCGATGGCTTTCAGTCGGGTATCATCCTGGCATATATTTTCTCCGAGAAAGTGTCATTTTGCCGACCAAGAGAAGACTATTTTTGTAAATTTTCCTCTGGAGTCATTCCCGTGGTATATACACCTGTGCAAAAGTTAAGCACCACCCTATTTTTACGCACATGTGAGGGTATATTCATGTGCTATGAAGAAAGCAATAGCATAAACATTTATGTACCCATCCATCTTAGTGCAAGAGGTAATAATGCAACTAGAGGAATGCTGATTATGATGGTGGGGAAACACTGTATGTTTTTGTTTGAACTTGAAAACGAGGCCTGAATATGGTTACGTTGACACAACTGACAACTATTGCCCTACAGTTGACACACGTGGCTAGATTGTCATTAATGGTGTCTGAAAACGAAGTTTAACATCTGTGCACGAGTTTGAGACTGTCATTATTAATACCGGGTATATCCACCTTGTGCCTGGATGACGGCCTGGACACGACGTCTCATGCTGGTCACCAACCGACTGATACGCCATTGTGGTATTCGTTGCCATTCAAGATGGAGTGCGTCTGTTAATTCCTGTAGGTTCTGCACAGGAGGATTCCTCCTTCTCACCATGTTTCCCAGAATGTCCCAGATATGCTCAATAGGGTTCATGTCAGGGCTCCTTGCTGGCCATGGTAGGGTTTCGATGGCATTCTGGCGGAGGTATTCATGCACAGCTCTAGCACGATGTGGTCAGGCGTTGTCATCCATGAATATAGGGTGGGTTCCAGGTGCATGATTTACAAGATGAGGGACCACAACTCTATCCAGTATGGAATCTTGATATCTTTGTCCATTTAGTGTTCCAGGTACAGTCAACAGATCCAGCTTACAATCAAATGAGATGCACCCCCCTATCATAACAGAACCTCCACCAAATGGAACTTCTTCCATGATGTTACGTTGGTCGTACGCCGTGCGTCTGGACCTCCATACACGAGTTCGACCATCTGTGGCATGAAGCAGGAACCGACTTTCATCGGACCAGTGTACCCGTCTCCAGGATCTCATGTTCCAGTGTCTTCTTTCGTTGCACCACCTCAGACGCTCCTCTTTGTGGTGTGCAGTGAGGAGAGGACGTCTGACAGGTCTCCTAGCTTTCATGCCAGCAGCATACAGCCTCCTTTTGACGGTAGACATTGACACTCTATTGCGCGTTTCCCATTGCTGGCTGAGCACTCTGCTGTTGGTGAATGCGATCTCCTAACAAGGCGTACTAGGGCTCGATCATCACGGGCAGTAGTCTTCTTCGGTCTTCCAGATCTAGGCCTGTCCTTCACCTCGTTAGTTTGCCCATGTTTTGCAATCAAACGACTGATTACAGTATGGTTAATGTTCAGCTGTCTGCCAATCTCTCTGCATGACATACCAGTGGTGTATGCATGCCTATGATTTGCCATTTCACACGATCACTTAACCTTCGTCTTGCCATAGCGGTTCACAATCAAGAGCTAATTCTCTCTGTACAAATAAACCACGGTCATGAACACAAAATTCCTAATCTTGTCGCCTAAATCTGTATGTAATGTTCTACACCTCAAACTGGACTTTTACATAACTGAACACGTGTGCTGTTTCCCGCCACGCACGGACATCAAGCGGCGTGAAGTCATGCATGCATGTGCATTTCGTACTTGGAATTATGTCAGCTAACGCGGGGACAAAAAGTATGGCAGCCTAGTTGTACCATCATGTTTCTACGTTCTATTGTTTTTGCTGGTGCTTAACTTTTGCACAGGTGTATATTTTCAAAAACAGTTTTGTCATGATCTGCCTATTGCCATTTATCAAGGCCACTAATGCAGCCATAAAATCATTAAATAGATGCGCATATGTGCACAGTGACGTTACCGTAATGTGTTTGTAGGTGTATGCATTTTTTAATTATTGATCATTTTGCTGACGGTTTGACGGTGTTTTAAACCACCACACGGTATTGACGGTATGACATGCCCACCCTTTGTCATAGTAAAAGATTCAGGTCAGTACAAGAATGCATTAAAGATGACTGGTCATAGTAAAAGATATAAATCAGTACAAGAATGCATTAAAGATGAATGGTCATAGTAAAAGATACAAGTCAGCAAAAGAATGCATTAAAGATGATTGGTCATAGTAAAAGATACAAGTCAGTACACGAATGCATTAAAGATGAATGGTCATAGTAAAAGATACAAGTCAGCAAAAGAATGCATTAAAGATGATTGGTCATAGTAAAAGATACAAGTCAGCAAAAGAATGCATTAAAGATGAATGGTCTCCAGTAAAAGATACAAGTCAGCAAAAGAATGCATTAAAGATGAATTGTCATAGTAAAAGATTCAGGTCAGTTCAAGAATACATTAAAGATGAATGGTCATAGTAAAAGATTCAGGTCAGGACAAGAATGCATCAAAGATGAATGGTCATAATAAAATATACAAGTCAGCAAAAGAATGCATTAAAGATGAATGGTCATAGTAAAAGATACAAGTCAGCAAAAGAAGAATGCATTAAAGATGAATGGTCATAGTAAAAGATTCGGGTCAGTTCAAGAATACATTAAAGATGAATGGTCATAATAAAAGATACAAGTCAGCTCACCCTTAGTCATAGTAAAAGATACAAGTCAGCCCACCCTTAGTCATAGTAAAAGATTCAGGTCAGTACAAGAATGCATTAAAGATGAATGGTCATAGTAAAAGATGCAAGTCAGTACAAGAATGCATTAAAGACGAACAGTCATAGTAAAAGATTCATGTCAGTACAAGCAGTACAAGAATGCGTTAAAGACGAATGGTCATAGTAAAAGATACAAGTCAGTACAAGAATGCATTAAAGATGGATGGTCATAGTAAAAGATTCAGGTCAGTACAAGAATGCATTAAAGATGAATGGTCATAGTAAAAGATGCAAGTCAGTACAAGAATGCATTAAAGACGAACAGTCATAGTAAAAGATTCATGTCAGTACAAGAATGCATTAAAGCTGAAATATCATAGTAAAAGATTCAGGTCAGTACAAGAATGCATTACAGATGAATGGTCATAGTAAAAGATTCAGGTCAGTACAAGAATGCATTAAAGATGAATGGTCATAGTAAAAGATACAAGTCAGCAAAAGAATGCACTAAAGATGAATGGTCTCCAGTAAAAGATACAAGTCAGCAAAAGAATGCATTAAAGATGAATGGGCATAGTAAAAGATTCAGGTCAGTTCAAGAATACATTAAAGATGAATGGTCATAGTAAAAGATACACGTCAGCTCACCCTTAGTCATAGTAAAAGATTCAGGTCAGTACAAGAATGCATTAAAGATGAATGGTCATAGTAAAAGATTCAGGTCAGTACAAGAATGCATTAAAGATGAATGGTCATAGTAAAACATTCAGGTCAGGACAAGAATGCATTAAAGATGAATGGTCATAGTAAAAGATACAAGTCAGCCCACCCTTAGTCATAGTAAAAGATTCAGGTCAGTACAAGAATGCATTAAAGATGAATGGTCATAGTAAAAGATACAAGTCAGCCCACCCTTAGTCATAGTAAAAGATACAAGTCAGCCCACCCTTAGTCATAGTAAAAGATTCAGGTCAGTACAAGAATGCATTAAAGATGAATGGTCATAGTAAAAGATTCAGGTCAGTACAAGAATGCATTAAAGATGAATGGTCATAGTAAAAGATGCAAGTCAGTACAAGAATGCATTACAGGCGAACAGTCATAGTAAAAGATTCACGTCAGTACAAGAATGCATTAAAGCTGAAATATCATAGTAAAAGATTCAGGTCAGTACAAGAATGCGTTAAAGATGAATGGTCATAGTAAAAGATACAAGTCAGTACAAGAATGCATTAAAGATGGATGGTCATAGTATAAGATTCAGGTCAGTTCAAGAATACATTAAAGATGAATGGTCATAGTAAAACATTCAGGTCAGGACAAGAATGCACTAAAGATGAATGGTCATAGTAAAAGATACAAGTCAGCTCACCCTTAGTCATAGTAAAAGATTCAGGTCAGTACAAGAATGCATTAAAGATGAATGGTCATAGTAAAAGATGCAAGTCAGCACAAGAATGTATTAAAGATGAATGGTTATGGTAAAAGATTCAGGTCAGTTCAAGAATACATTAAGGTGAATGGTCATAGTAAAAGATTCAGGTCAGGACATGAATGCATTAAAGCTGAATGGTCATAGTAAAAGGTACAAGTCAGTAAAAGAATGCACTAAAGATGAATGGTTATAGTAAAAGATTCAAGTCAGTACAAGAATGCATTAAAGCTGAACAATCATAATAAAAGATTCAATACTAAGCCGTACCAGTAATGTGATGCTACTACTAAAGTTGTCTCTAGTATCCCTAGTAACCAGTCTTGTGTCAACAGCGCCTCATAAAAAAAGCTACTTATATCAATTAACCCGTTAATGGTCACAATTTTTAAAGATAATTTTAAATGTTCATCGGTGAATGGCCATTTGTAGGCAACAAGACTTTTTGTACATTTACCACAGGAATTTACAAAGATAGCTTTCTGATGGCCAGCAAATGGTTATTTCTCAAGACTACTGCCGAGGCCAGTTTTCACAGGCTTGACCATTATAGGGTTAATGGTGAAAAACAACATGTTGCTTCGACGGTGTCCCAATTGCTTATTTAAAGTTTACGACTTCTTTCGCAACATGCATTAGGCCTTTATCCTGGCTTGATCATTAAATTGTAAGTAGACATTAAGAGTATGGGTATTGATTCTTAAATGATAGAGCTGACAAAAGAACGATTAGCTGTTAAGATGCTGGAATGTCGCCACAGTACTACGTAAATGTGAATTGTACAATTAATATTGATACTTTATAATCCAATGAAAGCCTGATAATGCTGTACTGAAAGCACCATATTTTTATCTAAACCGAAAAAATATAGCCTATGTAGAAACTCAAAGAATTTCCATTTCATATCAAATTCATTATACTTATTAGTAAGTTATAATTTAAACTCGGAAGAGCTATGTTTAATTAAATGATAAATTTTATTTGAGATTCGGACATATTTTAGATTATTTTTATACTACACACCTTGTAATATACACCATAAAGCTTTGACACAACTACTGCAATTGGCATCCCAATAAACGTTACAAGACTCAGTTGCCATGACAACTTGAACATGAAGCCAATGACTCCTAATGCGCTGATGAGGCTCCGCAAGAAGACATTGACATTGAGGCCGACAGTGTTACTCATTGTTGTAATATCAGAGGTCAAGCGTGATGTCATGTCACCTGGAACACACATAGCACACAATATTTAGCATATTATTCTCAAGCTACAATATGCTTACATGTAGAAAATAATTCTCAATGTATCTTGCTAAACAACCATAAAATTTACCAATAAAAAATTTTGTATACAAGTTCTGAAGCCCATACCCATAGGGTCTTTCCAGCCAAATTCCAGCGCTGGTGCCCCATTGTCTGCATATTCTAGGTCCAATTTAAACATGGATTCTTAAATAATTTCCAAAATCACAGATGTTTAATCTGGTCACCTTATACTTATTTAGTGTCATATTGTACCTGTTCTTATACTGTCGAAGAATCCAATTTCCTGTCTTACAAGTGCTGAGAAGAGAAGATTACGCACACGAATGTTCAACCGGTTTATGACCATCGTGAAACACCCGCCACGTATTCCCGATCCTATGGCGCTATAAAACAACCACATTATTATTTATTTATTTGCCAAAAAATGTAATTCATGGGTGTGCCTGTATGTCTCATTGCGAATATGACCAATTTTCAAGAATTATGAACTAGCCAATCTTAACTATCCAATAAACATTAAATATGAAATTTTAAACAGCCAACAAACCCTAATTGAGCATAAAAGCATACTTAGCTCAATAAACAGTGAATACCATGTCTTACCCAGACAACATAAAGCATTAAGCATTACATCATAAACAGACAGAAACCATCAGAATAAAACAGACAAATCTTCAGCACTAAATCTGACTTAGCCACCGCCCATACACCAATAGCATGAAATCTTAATCAGAGACAATACACCATTAGAATGAACTCATAACCAGATAATACACCATTAGCGTGAAAACATAACCACCGCCAATACATCATTAGCATAAAATCATAACCGGAGACAATACACTATTAGCATGAACTCATAACCAGGGACAATACACCATTAGCATGAAGTCATAATCAGACACTATACTATTAGCATGAAATCATAAACCACCTGCCTATACACCAAACTACGCCGGGAGCACAATTTTATTCTGCGCCACACTAGCGAATGCTTAAAAGATCTTGCTATTCAACAAGCAGACTCTCTAGCAGATGAAATCACTGCCATGGATGACTGTCACAAAATGTTTCGGGCAGCCCGAGCCCTGAGAGTTACTGACTACACACCACTACTCACTGTACACAACTCTGAAGAACACTTTATCGGGACTGACCAGGGAAAAGCTCAAAACCGATCACGCACCTAATCAATTCAGCTTTTATGCACCACCTTCCCATCGATGCTGTAGGCCAAGGCACCCTTATCACACTACCCAAGCCCAAGAAGCCACCTGGGCCCCCAGCCAATCTGCGGCCCATTGTGCTCCTCAACAGCACACAGAAAATCCTATCCAATGTTACTCTATGCCACATCCGAGACAAGATTGATTACTTCACCGGGTCATGTCAAAGTGGCTTCATACCTGGACGCAGCTGCGCAGACATTGTATGGGCTCAACGCATGCTTGTGTCGGTAGTCATGTCCAAACACTGGGACTTCCACAAAATGGGCATTGACATGTCACGAGCCTTCGCTACAAATGCTGTATTATTATTGTATTATTATTATTATTATTAAACACTCAAAGATCCTAGATCTACTACGCCAGGCCAGTTGCAATGAAGATGAGCTACGACTAGTGACAGAGTGTCAATACTGGGCATGGAGCTAGAGATGGAATATGCCGATGATGTGCACTTCATAGACGAGGAAAAGAAACCCCTTGACGAACTTCTCCCAATAGCTGCAAGCAAACTAAAAATTGAGAATCTCTTTATGAATTAATACAAAACAGAGTTCACCCACATATACCTATCGACAAAGCATGAAACTATAGAAAATGATGACCCACTTCGTGGCGGCGACCCATGGAGAAAAAGTAAAATCCTGGGCTCACTGCTTTGCAGAACTGCTGACATTTCTGCACGCTGCGTCATGGGGAACATAGCTTTCCAGTCCTTCTGGAAGCTATGGATTCGTAGATCAAAGATGCCCTTCATAAAGAGGCTACGTTTATACAATGCAACCTGCGTATCCTTGATGCTGTATATATCCTTGATGCTGTATAACTGTAACAGCTGGGCAGCTCCAAAGGCAGCTCTAGACAAACTCAATGCCTGCCACCGCAAACACCTATGCACCATCACTGGACACAGATGGCCAGACAGCATAATTTCCAACGATGCACTATACAAGATGTGTAATGTGTTGCCACTGTCTGTAAAGGTCGCCCAGCAAAGATGGTCCATGTTTGGCCATGTGCTAAGGATGCCAGAAGAGACACCAGCACAGAGACCCTTGGAATTCGCCCTACTCGAAGCCAGCAAATACAAAGCCAGGAAAGGACATCATTGCATAAATCAGCTAAGCGTGCTATGAGGTGACCTCAAGAAAGCAGGACTCAGTATACTCAAGTCAAGAATGGACCTGAGGAAGCTAAGGATTCTGGCTGAGGACAAGAGACAGTGGGCAAAAGCGAAGAAGGACTGATTGCAGCTGTACGATGTTTCTACTACTACAGCCGCAAAATACAGTAATCATACATATACACCATTAACATGAAATCATAACCAGAGACACTATACTATTAGCATGAAATCATAAACCAATACACCATTAGCGTGAATTCATAATCCGAGACAATACACCATTAGCATGAATTCATAATCAGAGACAGCACTCCATTAGCATGACCTTATAGCCAGAGATAATGCACCATTGGCAGAAAATCATAACCAAAAACAATAGAATACAAACTAAGTGCCATAAGCAGTTACCGGTAATGAGGATGAGTATTTTGCAGAAAAAGTTGACGGACAGCCGATGGATTGATACAAAATTAAATTTTGATGTTCACCAAGAACAAATTAACATGAAATCTTAACCAGGCCTAAAAAACATGTAACACACAATTATAACACCAATAAAACATTCGTAAAAGATCTTGACTGGTCACAAATACACTTTCTGATCACAGAACACATGTAAGCAACGGACTTCATTAAAAGACACCTGTCATTGGCCAGTTATTCTTCCCATAGTGGTAATCTAAGACAGGCTTGATGAAATATAAGCAAGTGTAAAAGTGTGTGAGAGATATTCATACCTGACCACAGAGATGAGTGCCATGATGAGTATTGCATGATTGAGTATGGACATGGACTTCAGCACCACAATGCCTTCTATCACCTGACCAGTGAAGTATGGAATAAATATCTCAGCTGGAAGTAAAAAAATAAATATAACATTGTCAAATAAAGCAGTACTGTCTTAGTCAATGGTCAAAAGATATTGTGAATATTTAGTAATTCTTAATGAAAATGCAGTCCCAATTGAAGCCTTGGCTAAGTGGAGACGGAGAACCTTGCTGAATGTCTTTAATCGCTATGTAATCCAGACTCATATTTGGAGGACTGATGAGCATGTCCAGATACAGAATTTCTAGCATCTCTATTCAGGATTGGATTACATTGCACACTCTTAGCTAACAGTTATTCAAAATAATTTGAAATGATTTGGCAGAATATTTTCATACATCATAAGGAAATTGCAGACAATTCCTTGAACAATAGAACTATAAGATTGTATGCTTGTAAGGTAACTTAAATAAGTGTAATTTCATACGATACTCAGCCATCACTAGTAATTACAAAAATTGTACCAATCATGGATTGTAACAGTTTTTTAAATTACAGCTATGTATAATGTGATTAACCCACAGACTGTTTGAATTGAGTGAAACTAAACAAGATTTATTTCCATGTAGCTTTAATATTTTTATTTATGCTTAAAATATCAATACTAGATGGATTGTATCCCACATGTTGAGGCCTTTAGTTTTTCCACATATCACATATCAAGTGCTTGTTGCTCGAAGGATGCCATATAAAGGTTTGCGAAATAAGGATTTCTTCTAATGGTATACTCTCTTGATAAATCAAATGTTTACTGAAATACTCTAGCATTCTTCTAATTCTTGAAAAGGACGCAAATCACATAGAAATAAATCTTACATCCAAACCCCATAAAAAATATGTTAAACAATTTGAAAATCATTTTCACTATGATGGAATTTGGATGTAACGAGGGCATAGAACAAATCATCCACAGACTCCTGTTAGGGTTAGTCTGTAGTTTTATTAACCACATACACATACTTACCGTTCAATCGTTACTTGCTAAATTCAACCCACCAACATTTCGCCCCATCCACCCCCAAATTGTACCTTATCTTTTAAGCCTTGTTACACATCAACTCCTTAATTCTATTCTAGGCTTCTAGAACGGATTAACTCCCTTAAAGTCATACAGACATTGACTGGCACAAGTCTAATGAACTTTGTGACAAACCTGTCATTGAGCATGCACTTACTCTTGCTAACTGCAAGAAGTGAAGTAGCTCGTAACTATTCAATTTCTTGCCATCTTGTTCAGAAGTTGCATAGTTCCAAGAAAGGATTTTCAGAACTTTATCTTTGTGGAGTCAACAGTGAGATCATATAGTACACCCAATTTAAAGGGTGTTTTTAGCCAATTCATTCGAGATCTAACAATACATACCATTACATTACATATTGAATAACAGCTCAACTGAAGCTGTGCCCTAAGAATCTTCAGATTTAGAAAGCTCTACCGGCTCCTGGAACAGAGTACCCACCCCAAACAAACAGGTAACCACCACCATAAGCCGACATATTGTTTGCATAACTACCAAACAAGAGACAACTCATGGCTTGCCTCCGTGGGGCTGGGAGGCACGGTCCGTAATGTAATGGTAAGTAGTGTTAGATCTCTGAGAAAGGGAAATTTAAATTTCTTTCATTCTCCTTCGATCAATACTTACCATTACATTACTTATTAATAACACCAACTTTAGTCAGTAACCTGGTGGGAAGGGGCAAGCCATACAAAGCCTCCTTTGCCCCTAGAGAAAGAACTTAGACTTAAACTTGTCACATGGAGACCTAGAAGGACCGACAAGTTTGGGACCAAATCACATTCGCATCACCGCTTCCCACACCCTCACCCCTTTCTCAAAAAAGGGAAGAGAACTAACGAACATGCATCTCACCTGAAACACAAGTGTGCCAAGAGGGTTAAAAGCTCTTAACACACATAAGCCTGGGAATGAACATGATTATATAAGATGAATAAACATGATATATAAACATAACACAAAAAACAGTAAAACCTGAATTACCTCATGAATTTTGGATTCCAGATGAAACGCCACCAACCATCACACTTTCGACCAAACGTGACAATGGGTTGAACTCCTCTCGCTTGACCATGTCTGTTCTTACATGTTCCTCATTAGTAATCCGTGAAAGAGGACTCACAGCGCCATTGTGCAATGACCATGATGTTCTCTAACGGGACACCATTGAATAGGGAGGTCGAGGCGGTCATTCCTCTAACATCGTGAGCCCTAGCACATTGCACCTGGTGCCCAGTCGCAATCTCGTGGATAGTCTGAATGCATTCGACTACCCAACGAGAGATAGAATCCATGGATGCGGCGCCATATGGCTTCTTATGGCAGATCCACAGATGTTTATCATTTGACCGTAGAGTCTGTCAGTTTTTTGTACTTGGTCAAAGCACGGACTGGACACCAGGTACTGGTATCATGATCAAAGATTGATTCTTTGACATAAATTCTGCTCTTGTCTCTCCAGAGACAATAAATGGGTCCCTCTCTGCTAAAAGCGCATGGATCTCCTTTAGACTAGCCGAACCAAAAGGTTCGAAAGGGTGCTTGGCTGGCACATTAAGCACCAAAGATAGACTCCAGGCTGGAATGACTACCGGTTGTCTCAGTTGGAGATTGCTTATTCCCTTCACCATCACGTTCAACTGTGCCTACTCTGGACTATCCCTGTTGGCTAGACAAGGGCTAACTGATGCCAAGGTTGACTTGTATCAGCAATCGTGACAGGAGCTAATCCTGTAAAGAATAGCTCACAGAGAAAGTCTGCTATTTGTTGAATAGTGGATTGAAAGGGATCAATGTTCTTTTCTTCACACCATTCTGCAAATTTGTTGACCTTGTGGTTATCTGACTTGAAGGTTGACCTCCTCACGGCTGTGATGAAACTCGCAGCCTGTTGAGAAAAGCCTTCCGACGTGGAACATTGTTTGATAACATCCACGCAGTCAATTTGAA
The DNA here is from genome assembly GCA_034401795.1 of Chaetoderma sp. LZ-2023a. Classification (NCBI taxonomy): domain Eukaryota; kingdom Metazoa; phylum Mollusca; class Caudofoveata; order Chaetodermatida; family Chaetodermatidae; genus Chaetoderma; species Chaetoderma sp. LZ-2023a. Next base: position 37,433,745 of record CM067370.1, on the reverse strand, counting down.
CATCTCAGGCCGCTCGTGTAGGAAGCGGCCCTTGGCCTGGGAGATTATGTTCAGAATCTCGGGCAGCTGCACTGGATTGTCCACCAGCAGATCCAGATGGTTCGTGCACCATGCCCTGCTGGGCCAATATGGTGCTATTAGAAGGACCAGGCACGGCTCCTCCCTGATCTTCACCAAGACCTTCGGTAGAAGGATGGTGGGTGGGTACGTGTATGCATGCATCCCTCTCCAGCTTATTGCCAGAGTGTATGTATCGACGGCATTTGGATCTGGAATCGGGGAGACATAAGTCATGATTTGAGCATTTTCCTTTGTGTCGAACAAGTCCACGTTCAGTTTGCTCCAATGCTTGACGATACTTCGTAGAACTGGAGGATTGAGAGACCATTCTGTTGACAGAATTCTGTGTGTGCGAGACAAAGCATCCGCCAGAATGTTCAATCGCCCAGGAATGTGATCTGCTTTCAAAACAACCGAGTAATTCCTGCACCATTAAATCAAGTGCCACACTTTCATACACAGTGTGGGTGACTTGGTTCCTCCTTGGCGATTTATGTATGATACTATTGTTGAAATGTCCGACTGTATTAATATCACCTTGCCCCTGACTTCTGCCACTGCCACTGCCATCATTTCTAACAGATGATATACAGCTGGCTCTCTTGGAGAGTCCATGTGCCCGAGACCTGGTGTTCTCCCAGGCAGGACCACGGACAGCTGGGGGTGGGGTAGGTGAAGCGAAACCCTTCCTAGGAGATTCTGACGCTTTTTCCACCATACAAGATGCGACATTATTGGCTCCAAAACTGGCACCAGCTTTGACAGGGGTTCTGTTCTTTGTTTCCACAGAGACATCAGATACAACTGGATAGGTCTTTGCATCAGAGCAGCGTACAGGATTACCTGCTCCATGGAGACCATCATGCCCAGAATCTGAAGAAACCTCCTCGCCTGAATGTGGTTTCCAAATCGAAAACTCTTGAGGATGGCTAACAGAGACACCACTCTGGGCTCTGATGGGTAAACCCTGCCTTCCTCGAGATCGAATCGCATCCCCAAATAAACGAAGTGTTGAGTGGGTGTCAACTCGGATTTCTCCTTGTTGACTATCCAGCCTAGATCTGAAAGTAACTTCAGAGTCAGAGCAGTATGAACTTCTAACCTGGCTGGCATGTCCGCCTTGATAAGCCAGTCATCTTTGTAGGAGTGAAGCACCACGTTCTCTCTTCTGAGAAACGCTGTCTCCGCTAGGACCAATCTGGTGAAAACCCTTGGAGCTGTCGACAGGCCGAATGGGAGGACTACAAACTCCCAAACATGGTTCTGAAATGCGAATCTCAGAAACCTGTGACAAGCCCTATTCATTGGGATGTGGAAATATGCATCTTTCAGATCGATTGACACACACCACATTCCTTTCCTCAATCCTGCCATTACCGACCTCAAGAGTTTCCATCTTGAACCGAGGCGTATGGATAAACCAATTCAATGGCCTGAGATTGAGTACGGGTCTCCACCCCACTGTGCTCTTGGGGATAAGGCACATATCGGAATAGAAGCCTGGAACGTTCTTGTTCGCTGGTTTTATTGCTCCCTTCCGAAGCAAACCTGACACTTTGTTTTGAATGACGTCTAACTTGTCAGGCTCCCTTGGTATGGGAGTCCAGACAGGTCCCAAAGACAGTTTTTGTGGTGGGAAACCCCACCACTCTGGCATGTACCCCTGGGATATCCATCCCAGGACCAGACTGTCTGATGTCACACCTCGCAAAGCCTCGACAAAACGCATGAGCCTTCCACCCACTATAGGCGCATTAATGCCTAAGGCGGGAGATTTCCCCATGCCAATGCCCCTACTGCCTCTCAGATGATCAGGGCCGTCACTAGGGTGGGCAGGACTTCCACAGCCTTCCTCGCCTTCTTAGCCGCAGGCGGCTGAGAAGGCCCAGCATGAGCATTAAAAGCTGTCTTGACTTTTGCCTTGCTCTTATGCTTCTTCTACTTCTTGACACACTAGCTCTAGCTGCATGTTCACCGCTAGTCAACTTTGCGCGATGTTGGCCTTGTCCTCAAGGATGGCCCACGCTTGGCCATCAAAGATGCTAGGGTCATTCAGGGGCATTCCAAGCAAACGCTCCCTGACAGCCGAAGCCGGACGCATACGGTCAAGGACCATCTGCCTCCTGGACTTAGTCACTCATGCCTGCACCCTGGCCGGTGCATCCATTGACAGCACAAGGCCATCGCATTAATGCCTAAGGCGGGTGTCTGGCTCGCGATCCGCCCTCCCCCCCACCAACACACACAACCCCTTAACCTCTTAACGAGAGAGCACTATTTTGGTCTTGGCTTGACTGGTCTGACTGGCACCGCTGTTCCTGTCGCACAGGCGCGGTCCAGACGGATGCGAAGGTACGATACACTCCCTTCTTTCCGACCTTGGAAGATTTCCCCTTGCCAATGCCCCTACTGCCTCTCAGATGATCAGGGCCGCCACTAGGGTGGGCAGGGACTTCCACAGCCTTCCTCGCCTTCTTAGCCGCAGGCGGCTGAGAAGGCCCAGCATGAGCATTAAAAGCTGTCTTGACTTTTGCCTTGCTCTTATGCTTCTTCTACTTCTTGGAGGCAGGCTGAGCGGCTAGCAGTTTCGATGCCGCCCCTAGTGCATGCGCTTGACACACTAGCTCTAGCTGCATGTTCACCGCTAGTCAACTTTGCGCGATGTTGGTCGTGTCCTCAAGGATGGCCCACGCTTGGCCATCGAAGATGCTAGGGTCATTCAGGGGCATTCCAAGCAAACGCTCCCTGACAGCCGAAGCCGGACGCATACGGTCAAGGACCATCTGCCTTCTGGACTTAGTCACTCGTGCCTGCACCCTGGCCGGTGCATCCATTGACAGCACAAGGCCATCGTTGACGCATGAAGGCGCTGCAGGTGGCACAGTGTGGCCTGCCCCAGTTTCATCCCACACCGACAGAAGCAAGCGATAGGAGTGATTGACAGCGTTCATAGCTGCCCTCACACCCTCATCGTAGAGGGACAGGATTTCTTCACAGTGTGCCTGGCTCTTGTCCACAAGTGCCTGAGTGGAGCCACCCGCTTCTGCACTCTGAACGCCAAGAACCCAACGGTCATCCTCAGTAACCATTGGGACCACACCATATCGCCTGTACTCCCTCCTGGGAATACAGCATCTTGCCCGCACCTCCCTAAAGGCCACAGGGAGCTGGCTCTTCGTAGTTGTTTGGCGTAAGTCGCCTCCAACATCTCCTTGAATTGGCACAGGCAAGAGCCCCCCCACACCCCGTCTGAATGGACAGACTTACTCAGCTGTGGCCGAGACCATGGGTCCACCCTGGCTAGTGAAGCCAGAGCCTCAAACCAGTTCACTTCTGGGGAAGACACACCCATAAACACATCACCCGTTGATGTGTTTACGGGTCTCCCAGCAGCGGCCTCCCAGCAAGGAGCCACTGCTACCGGTACCGTGCGGTTCTGCCACCACCCCATGAAACACGCTGTTCCATGGAGTAGGTCCGCATGGAAAACTGTGCGGACCTGTGGCAGTTCCAGAACCGTGGCCATACACAGGCACGCCTGACCCCGAAGTCATCACTGGAAGAGGGGACACCGGAGCCATCTTAGCGGACGCCTCCCATGCCTGACGGACCGGCTACCGGTACTGGACCACCCGGAGGTGGCCGCGGAGAGGCAGTACCCATCAGGGCGGAGCCTGACGGGACCACCATACAAGATGGCACCCCCGGTAGCCAGTTCAGAATCCTGTCCAAGGACAGGGTCCATACCAGACACGGAGAGAGGCTGACCCACAGTCTTTGGAATCAGACGCCACCAGCGTGAGTAGGATGCTATGTAAGCCTTGCATAGCGGGCCCAAACCACGCAGAGGGTGCCATCTCTGATCCCTTCAACTGTGGACGAGAAACGCCCACAGGGACCGAAACAGATGCCCTTCGCTTTCTTTTCAAGCCGCCTGACCCTGCATGAGACCCCGCCAAGTCCTTCTGGGCAAGGAACTAGACCACCAATTCGATGGGCCACACTGCACAATTATCACAACGGTCATCTACATTACACTTTGCGCATCGATAACAGACATGGTCCTTGAACATTTGCTTTACAAACTTGTGGCACTCAGGGCACGATGGCGAAACAAGCACAAGGCCTCAAAATGTAGACAAACGCCTATTTCATATTACTGCCTGATCGCCGTTGGAGTTTAAAGTCGGCAATCTTATCTGGCATATTTCGCTGTAATCATACGTCCCAGTTCCGGCCTCCAGGGTCAGAAAATGGGATATACAACACACACAAAATTTCAGAGACATAACTCTCCATATAACTAGATAAATAATAGAAATATACGATCTGAGGTTCGGTGTCAACCTCCATTATAATCCAATTATAATCCAGAGGAAGAAAGGCACAGAACCACAGTAAAATTAACCACAGAAAGCTCTAGAAATTTCTCCTGAGCAAAAGAGCTTGTTGTCCTTGTTGCTATGCAAACAAGAATGTCCGCTTATAGTAGCGGGTACCCGTTTATTGGGGGCAGGTACCCAGTTCCAGGAGCCGGTAGAGCTTTCTAAATCTGAAGATTCTTAGGGCACAGCTTCAGTTGAGCTGTTATTCAATAAGTAATGTAATGGTAAGTATTGATCAAAGGAGAAGATGCATGCGACTGCCTACGCTAAAAACCATTTATGACACTCTGTTGGGAACCAATTAATGATGCAGCTGGTTCTATATAAACTCAGTTATATTTGTGTTAAGCTGATTACTTCCTGCAGGTAAAATACTGTCTAATCGTACAACAATTTGAATGAAAGCCATTGTTTCCAGAGACAGGATCTACATTCACCTACACAAATTTCAAAATATGCAGTAGACATCGTGTTGCGACCTTGGAACTCAGCAATGTATTTTGAAATCATTTTGACCAAAACTTGTTGCTTCCACCAGAAACTGTGACTTTCAAATATAATGTTTTGCAAAGAATCAATAGTGAATTAACAGTAGCAACATAATAGCTCTATATCTGCCCTTATAGAGAATACTATTCGTACCACTTAACAACTAAATTCAAGTGTGCTTTCGCTATATTCAGGTATGCATACCTGCACAAATAGTTGAAACATGACGGGGTACGTAGGACCAGCGACGTCACTAATTGGTTGCAAGCTAAGCACTACTAGAGCTAGTAAATGCTTTTTCTCAAATTATTCCGATTCATTTCCATTTTTACCGGTGGTAGTATATTTAATAGTGTATGACATTACCAATAAGTCAAAACCAGAATTATAAAAACTTGCTGATTATTTTGTTCAAGTCAATTCCAGTGAATGTTAATATTCCCTAAAACAGCAATATCTAACTTGCTGCAAATTGCTACAGTATATCTTGCAGACTTCATTAATAACTCTTGAGATCAATTTTGATAAATTCAGAAGGAAAACTGTTGATCTAGGAGAGATAAAAGAGAGTCGAATTATCAGACAGTCATGTGCTTTAGTTATGTTCTATTGACAACCACCACAATGATGCTGGCAACTTGAATACAAGGCCGGGGCATTTGACAGACCTGTGAGACATTTTAAACAGGAATAGTTTCCAGTCAAACTAGTTTCATTATAATAAGAAAAAATTAGTTACCTCTCCGGGATGTAGAAATTGTTTGAGTGTAGCTTTCGTGACCATCTCGGTCAGTTCTTCAGCACTAACTGACAGTTGCTGGCAACGTCACTCTGGTCAGATCTTGTGGAGTCACGTGACAGCATGGACGGGTAGACTGCTGGTATACGGTAGCCCTCGTCTCTGTTCATGGTTGGTTGATGCTTGTAGATTTCTATGGCCTCTTTAATCTTCCGTTTGAATAAGTTGGTCTCAATGTTGATGACCGAGGCACTGCTGGCGGGGATGACGTGGCCAGTGGATTCTGTATGTTCTGCCACAGCTGAGTTGGAATTGATTTTAAGATGGTCTTTGACTCTGGTGCTGAGAGGCCTTTTGGTTTCGCCTATGTCCCCTCACATTGGTCACATTTGATCTTGTAGATGACTCCATAGCATTCATCTGTGGTCAGTTTATCTTTGGGCCTTACTAGTTGTGATCTTAAGGTGTTGACAGGCTTGTGGTAGGTTTTGATGTGGTGTTCTCTGAAGAGTCTGCCAAGGTGTTCTGATAGGCCTTGGATGTACGGAAGTCCGACTAGTGGAAGTTCTTCGACATCTGGTGGTTTATTACGAGGTGGGGGGGAGGTGGTTTTCTCATCCACGAAGTGTAACCGTTGGCTAGGAGAGACTGTTGGATGTGATGATGTTCTTCTTTTCTGTCTGATGTTTCTGTGATGATGGAGTCTGCGCGGTGAAATAGAGTTCTGACGACTGACCTTTTGTGTTCCAAATGGTGATTAGAGTGAAAATTTAGATATTGATCTGTGTGTGTGGGTTTTCTGTACACAGTCAGTTTGGTGGTTCCGGAATCACTGACATGTACCAAGTCGTCCAGGAAGGCAATCTGGCCATCTTCTTCGACTTCGCTGGCGAATTGGATGCATTGGTCGATGCTGTTGAGGTGATCAGTGAAAGGTTGGATATTGTAGAGGTGCAGGCATGTGAACGTGTCATCCACATATCAGTACCAGAAATTTGGGGCGTTTGTGGCTGTGCCAAGTGCTTGTTGCTCGAAGGATGCCATATAAAGGTTTGCGATCACTCCATGAATTTGGTGGTAGAAGTAACCATTCTGAACGAAATAGGTGGTGTCTAACACGATCTTCAAGAGGCTGATAATCTGGGTTGGAGAGAGGCTTGTCCGGTCTTTCAATGTAGGGGCTAGGTCCAGAACTCTCTGGATGACTGGAAGAGCCTTGTCCACCGGGATGCTGGTGAAGAGTGAAGATACATCGAAAGAAACTAGTTTGTGTGTGGGCGGGACTTCAAGAGACTGGATTTTGGTGGCAAAATCTTTGCTGTTTTTGATGTGGTGCTCTGAGTGGCCAACTAGTGATTTCAGGATCTGTGTGAGATATTTCGAGGCTTGAGATGTGATGCATCCAATGCTGGCAATGATGGGTCTAAGAGGAATGTTGGTTTTGTGGATTTTGGGGAGTCCGTAGAATCTTGGGACAATGGCAGTTCCGGGGTAGAGTTTGAAGTATAGGGATTGGTCGATGATGTTCTGGCTTTTCCAGTCTTTGAGAAGTTTTAGCAGGTGGTTTTTGTACTGGTTGGTTGTGTCAGAAGATAATTGTCGGCTGGCAAAATTTGGATGGAGTCATTGTGTTTCAGATGTTGTAGAGCCCTACGTTCTTCAATTGTAATGTTGCTTCTCCTATTTGGTCTTTTGTTGAATTTAGTGACGTTTTTTTATGGCAGCAACAACTTCCAGTCAAATTAGTTCCAAACATTCAACAGCTTACCTGTATGATTGCTTTTATACCACATTGCCAAACTATAGCTGACACCTCCATGACTGAGCGTATATACCGAGGCAAACACGGTAGGTCTTTTCTGATTGGTTGAAAAGTAAATCATGACAGCCATCATAGGCTGTAGAAATGCATCAACATTTAGCTATCGTATATAAATGCTGCCTCACAATCTTATGGATAATTCACATATTAAATTTGGCTGAATTTTACCAACTTTAACGTTCTAGTACCCTCCCCATCATACCTACACTTGCTCCACCACAATGCAGGGGGTGGCCCTAATGTGAATGTTGTCTCACAATCAACAATCATATGGATAATTCACCTCGGAAATCTGGTCGAATATCACAAATTGGTCTCAGAGGAGATATCCAGATAGACAGACACACTGCCATGAAGATGTGATTGCAATATCTCCACCATTTTTGTTCAAAACATGTAGCTTGCTAACATTTTCATCCACCTGCTTATAAGGTATTCATACACACATGCATGTCCACACACATGCTCACAGAGTACACAATTGAGAATATATAATATACATACCACCCGATGAAATAAGTAGGAAGATGAAACCAATGCAAAGATAGGGCCAATCTTTGCCAGAGTATGACAATAAGCGCAATGCTGTTGCTCGCTTTGTCTTTGATTGGTTAGGCGTATCATCATCTGCAGATGCTGGATTGTCACCACATTCATCTGAAGTTACATTGACTGATGCGCCATGGATGTTGTTACAGGGTGCAACGGTATGGTCATCTTGTGCAAGTGGCAGATAATTTGGAGGATGAAGGCAAATGTGTGCGAGAACTAGCCACTGTAAATACATGATAACTGAGCCTGCTAAAGACCAAGCCAATTGAGCCCACATCCATGGTAGATTGAAGTCTGTGAGTTTTTCTGAGATGATTAACAGTTTTATCACAGTAAACATACAGATAAGCGTACACATGCACAATATCACATATTTAAGTGCTTGTATTCTAATGACAGCTTGTTCCGTTCTACATAAAATGGCTACTAAAGCGCCAAACAAAACAGCAGCTCGCAAAACACCAAGGCACCATAAATCAAAGAATGAGGAGTCAAACCGGAATGAGTACACATCAATCGTAAAGTAGTATATAAACTTGACTCCATGTGCATGGAGGATGGTGCTGAGAGAAGAATCCAGAACACATCCTAGTGCAACAAGGCATGCTGCGAACACTTTATTCATTGCCACATAATAAAGTCTGCTGATACAGTAACTGTAACCAAGACAGTGATCTGGAAAACATCAGAGAAAACATCATTAATGTTACACCTCTCACAGTATCTCAGCCACCTTCCACCTGACCTTTGTGGTAATACTAATATATTTATATTACAGTCTATGACAAGAGAGCTCTATATTCTGATGCCACGTTAGGTTCAACAAAGGTTCAGACCACTCATACACTACAATCTATATATATATATAATGTCATTATTGCAACAGATTTATAACATTGTTGGCCGGACAGCTTTTTATCATCATGGTACACTTCAAGGAGCGCTTTCACAACTCCATACTAGGATACTAATCTAAAATAATTTCCTGAAATCTATAGTGTATTTCACATAACTGTTTTATGAAACTGTAAATATGTAAGTCATTAAAATTCATCAGATATTATCACTTGTTATACTGGTGTCAAAACAGAGGATTTCAGTCTCTCAGTCAAACGGATGTCATCATAATCAACTACGTGATGTGTAGGTTGATGTCATAATCAATTGCGTCATGAATGATGAAGACAAGTTTATTACAAAGGCTTAATTGGTGATGGACTAAATGTTGTTGTACGAATTATTATGTAATAAACATTCTGTTGAATATTTAGAAAATAATTTGACTGGGCGTTGTTGCTGTTACAGCAACAGCATCCAGTCAAATTAGTTTCAAAATATTCAACAGCCTTCCCGTATAGTTTTCTGGAAATTGAGATTCAGGGAGTGCATAGATCGATCCCAAAACGGGCAAAGTGTGGAAGGAGCTTAGCTAGGAATGGGCGGGGCATAGCTCAAACTGGATTTATCGATTGGGAAACAGTGATGATGGTACCGTGACAAACTTTGAGATTGCATTTCTTTTAATGGTAGCAGGTAAATTTCTAAAAGAATAAAATATTCCTCCAGCAATTTTGAAATAAAACTAAGAATCTTGATCAAAAATTGTCTTGAAACTATAACAGAACATTTCCATAAATATTAATACCTAGCACAGTATTATTCACCGCAAATTACAAATGAATTAAAAAAATATTAAAAAAACGAATGACATGCACTTTCATTAACAACAGATATATATACCGTAGAGATGGTGTACAAGACAGGCAGTGCTCAGTCAATATGGCCAGCATCTTTAAGCGTTATACATCGCGACAGTACAACAGCACCCACAATCGACAGGAGTACCATGATAAAAGCAAATATGTAGAATGTTTCCTCATCAAATATCTCAGAGAATGATGGTACATAGGATATAAGGCGCGATGCAATTTTCTTCTCTACCGACGATTCAGGAAGCATGATGGTTATTCTGGTGACAACTTGTTCTTAAGATAAATATTAAATCTTCTGATGATGTTAATAACCAAGTGATCCCATCAATTTGTTTGAAATTGCAGCTTGGAGAATTATGTAACTGTCTTCAGCACTTTAAATCTGTCATCAAATCTGAAAGATATTAGAATATTTAAATTTAATAAATAAACAAGAGACCCAAGAGCCTGAACTCTCATCTGGGCCACTAGCATTTGACCCATTAGCATTTGAACAAACATAACTCTTTAAATTAAGCAGTAACAAGACAAAATACAAAATTAGAATTCAGCATGCACAATATTTACTAGGAAATTAACGATGGATGCTGACCACACCATAAGTTCCATCCACCCAATAAATAAATCCAATATGGTCATCAAACGGTAAATTTTGATTGGTCCATGATAGCCTTGTTTTATCATGGATCAAGTTCTCTTCAACAAACTTTAATCACCCTTCGTTATCGATTAAATTAAATTAGTTTCAGCCTGATCTGTACAGCAATTCATGCGATGTAATTTTTTAGTACAAGATGGCCACCGGAAAAATGGACCAATCAAAATTTTTAATGGAAGTTCTGCCTGAAGCCAATCCATCCAACTTTTGTTGAAATCCACCAAGTGGTTCTTAAGTCATTTAAAGCTCTTCCTCTAAATTTACTGTAGGATTTCCAGAAGCTATGAACATCCAAGATGGTCACCTGATTGGTAGTTCCGGTGGCTATCACCATGGAGTGTTTCTGGACAAATTTAGTTAAACTTTGATTAAGAATGAGTAACGTTTTAAGAAAGTTCCAGAACATTAAAAAAAGGATTTTCATCAGAAAAACTACCAATTAAAACTCTAGAATACTTCTAGTCTAGAGAAGACTATTTCTGAAGATTTACCACAGGAATGACTGGCTCGATAACCGAGCCAGTCATTCCAGTCAGAAATCTTTTTAAATAGTCTTATCTTGGTCTGCAAATGGACATTTTCTATGAAAAAATTTAAATTTTCTTGAATAAATTTAAGTGTTAAAGGGTTAAACAACAATTCTTGCTTTTCTGCATGGCGTATTGAAATAAAGTTTGTTAACTTGCTTATTCACCAAAGTAGTGTGGTTCTCAACACATGCTGTGATTGAATTTCAGGGTTTCTTAATAAGCAAAACAAGAGGCCCAAGGGCATGTGACACTCACCTGACCAATTAGCCTGTGAACCATTTGCATATAAATAGACAAGATAGATAATTTTTGAAAAAGCCATGATGGCAACAAAAGAAATTGGACAATCAAAATTCTTGTTTGATATGTTGAAACCTACCGGCATATGATCATTCCACCCAAGTTTCGCTGATTTTTTTTAATCAGACCATTAATTAAGGAATAGCATTTTAAATGATTCCGGAAATTTTCAAGAAATCCAAGATGGCCACCAAAAAATTGCCCAACCAAAATTCTGAATAGGTGTTCTAAATCCTACAACAATAGAATCATTCGAGCCAAATTTTGATAAAATTTTTAAAAAAAACGGTTAAGGAAGAGATGCGCTTTGTTAAATTCTGTATGTCTGTCCGGCCAACTAGGGTTAAAATCCATGCAGTGGTTAATGATAGTAGTGTTTTGACAATTTCCGCTAAATTTGTCATAAAATCTAAGATTTACACCAAGAAAATTGACCAATAAAAATTCTGTATATAAGTTTTGAAATTTAGCCCCATAAGGTCCTACCAGCCAGATTACGTTGAAATTTGCATTTAAACTGCTTAATGAGTAGCGTTTTGACAATTCCCGGTAAATTTTTCATAAAATTTAATATTTTCACACAAAAACGCCAAAAATGGACCAACCAAAGTTGTGTGGACAATTTCTGACGCCTACACCTATATGGACCTTCTAGCCAAAGTAGGTTAAAATCCACCAAGCGGTTAATGACAGTACTTTAGCATTTTGACAATATTTGGTGAATTTTTCATAAAATCTAAGATTTCCGACCACAAAATTGACCAATCATAGCTCTGCATACAAATTCTGAAGACTACATCCATACTTCTAGCCAGATTAGGTTGAAATCCTCCAAACGGTTAATGAGGAGTAGCATCTTGACAATGTCGCCATCGTATTGCTGGATGATGGGAGGGACTAACCAACCTGGAACCAGTAACCGACACCCTGGAACACGCTACAGCCGCCCTATGGATGGCTATACCATAAGCATGTATGATGGTGAAAAATGTCTAAGACATGATGCGCCCTCTCTGCGCATGCGCCGGGCCACTGGGACTACCCCGTAATACAGGTTTTTCTTCATATAACGGGATATGAGACTGATGACTGGGTGGACATTTTAGCTTTTCATGTACATGATCTTTGCACGGTTTCTTCCTCGTAATGGCCATGATCACAAAAGTTTCCGGTCATGTTTGGGACCTCTGAAATGCCCGAAGATTCAACTTCCTCAATAATGAGATGCAGAGCAGACAGTATAAAATCCGATCGCTTCGTAATCGTGGCACCAAGTGGCTGAACGGCTGCTCAGTTGCTGCCTCGCCAATGACCCCAGTCGACAGGTATATGGCCCGCTTCCCGGTTCAGTAATGATGGAGGAAATGCACTGCAGGATTGCAGGTGGTTCAACCGCTCGCCGCGGGCCATCATCTACATAGGCAGCAGCATAATCTTTACATTTTGACAGGGCCACTCAGCAAAAGCGGCCCAAAATAACAACTTAAATTTCTCCACCTCCCGCAAACCAGTGCCTCCGCATTGTTCTGAAGACCTCCGTTCCGCCTTCTGATTGCAGAAGAAAGTAGGCTTCCCACCATACTAGCCGCACCACTGACTCCTTCTCGCAGACCCCGCCTGAAACATCTCGGCCACATTTCGCCTGCTGCGAGGAAGAACTCAGCAGATGTCGCTCGACTTCAACTTCCGAGCGAGTCCAACTTCCGACATCTACGATCTCCATTTTACAGAACATTCCGCCGCTATTGTTTTCCGCTCTAGAAGATTAGAGAGACTTTCTGCTACCTCCTACAACTACTACTTCGGCACATTCAGTTCTAGCCATTCCACTCGCAAGATTCTGCTGCACCACAGGACGAACTTACGCTTCCCGCGCCAATTCTTAGCGACCTCTTACCTTGTGAGGAAACCGTTGAACTTTCATCTGTTCCAGCAAGTTCCATCTGCCCCGGCTTATTGTGATCTTTGGCCATTGAAGATTAAACCACCGCGTGACGTTGTGCCTTGGAAATATACTTACTGAGGCTGGTTAAAAGTCGACAATGCCCGCAATAGCGTATTGCAAAACCTAGACGCCGCGTCTGCGGGACTGTATTTTACAGTGACTGGTGACCATTTCCAACGCACTTAGGAATTGAAATGTGTATGACTAAGATCTTAAATATACTGCCGCCTGAGGCCGTAACCTGGAAAAGATTCTAGCTAGCCTAAACCACCGCCCGCTCCGAGAATTCCGGATCAACCAGGTGGCAACTATCAAACTTCTCCTTCACACCACCACCCCACGTGTTCCTCCGAACACTAAAGTAGAACTCTCCTCCCATCCCGCTTTGAGCGGACCTTTGATAAGTCATTAGCCTTTAGGGCAAAACAACTTTTTCTACCAATTAACCGTAGATATATATACTTAGACTGATGAGATGAATAGCGATCACTGGTGACTGACCGTACAGCCATTTCCCCCCCCCCCCCCCCCATCGCTCCACGGGCCCTTTTGCCTCAGGAGTGACGGTAGCTCGGATAGGATCGCCGACGACTAGCATGCGAATTGCTCGTCGCCACCCCCATGCACCATTTCCTTGAAAAATATCTCCCACGCATCTCTTGGACAACCTAAACGCTAGGCAAGACCCCGCCCCTTACCACGCCTCCTCTCTTACTCCCATCCCTCCCTCGACACACTAGCGCTTAGAGAGATGCCTAACAAGAGCTGGCTCAATCCATAGGAGCCATCCAGTTACCTGTTTGTACAGCTATCCCGCCATGGTCATAAATTAGTCGGCCCACAACCGTGGCAGGCACCACTGGTGGGTAGCCACTTGTCAGTCCAGCTGGCCTAAGCTTGATATTAGGACTTGATCCCGTTTCCAGTCAGAAAATACTCCCCCCATTACAGATACTCTTTATTCCCTCCCATTCAACATCATTATTCAAATCACTTGAAAGTATCTTGACATTCGCGGTATATTGATAGGGTTTAAGGACCATGATTCAGGGGAAAAATCCATAAATAGGTACCCTACATGATGTCTTCCGTTACTTTCGAGGACATTCCTCATAACATGCCAAAAAAATGCCTACAAATCCACTTACCACAGAATATAGGAATTTAACCAGACAACACTGCATAAACATACATTGCACTCAGTATGCCTTACAGAAGAGCCCACCGCCCCTCCCCACTGACCCAGATCACACACACACACACCCCACCACCTCCCATTACTAATATACACAAACATGTTTTTATTCAATTCCTTATTTATATATTGTATTGTATCTGTCTGTTTTGTCCAACAATGTAATCCATGTAAGGTGTCAATCATATCTTTCAATGGATCTCCGGTTTTGATTGTATACTATGGGTACCGAATTTCATGAATTTAAGCAAACTATCCACTCGTTAAAGAAAACTATTGAACTGAAGGAAATGTCAATTTCCCTTTCTCCGAGATCTAACAATACTCACCATTCTGTTACTTCTGATATACAGCTGGCCCTGACAGCTGGCTCTAGGACTATAGACTTAGAAAGCTTTACCGACTCCTTGGAACCGGGTACTCGGCTCCCAACTGCCGAGTACCCGTCTACCATAGAGCTCATATTGTTTGCATAGCCACCAAACAAGAGAAATCCATGGCTTGCCTCCATGGGGCTGGGAGGCTGGGTCCGTAACAGAATGGTGAGTATTGTTAGATCTCGGAGAAAGGGAAATTAAAATTTCCTTCATTCTCCTTCGATCAATTCTCACCATTCTGCTACTTCTGATATACACCAGATTTGGTCAGTAACCTGGTGGGAAGGGGCAAGCCATAACTGCTACTTTTGCCCCTTGGAGAAAGAGCTAGACTTAAACACTTTGACTAAAGGAAACCTAAAAAGGGCCGTCAAGTTAACGGAATCGAATCACATTCGCATCACTGCCCCACCCCCCATTTCTCCTAAGAAAAGGGAGAGAACTCACGAACATGTATCTCGCCTGAAAACACAAATATGCCAAGAGGGTTAACTGCTCTTTGCATATACACATGTATTAGCCTGGGAATGAGCATGAATATATAAGATGAATGAACATGATATATAGACATAATACAAAAAACTCTCAATCTTCAATTACCTCATGATAAATGGATTCCAGACGTACCGCCTCCAACCATTCACTTGTCCGGCCATCAGTGACACAATCTGGTTGTCATCCTCTCGCTCGACCATGTCTGCTTCTAATTCTTTCTTACCAAAGTCAAAAAAAAGGGAGAAGAGCAGTGTGGTCGCTTAACTATTGTTTCAAAACAGCTAAAGCGAGTGGATTGGCTGAGTCTGACACATCCCTCATATAGTAATCCGTGAATGAGGACTCACAGTGCCATTGTGCAACGGCCATGATGTCCTCTAATGGAACACCACTGTAAAGGGCGGTCGAGATGGCTATTCCTCCAACATCGTGTGCCCTTGCGCCTTACACCTGGTGCACAGTCGCCATCTCATGAGTAGTCTGAATGCATTCGACTACCCAACGAGAGATAGTATCCATGGATGCGGCGCCATAAGGCTTTTTATGGCAGATCCACAGATGTCTATCGTTCGACCGTAACGAGTCAGTCCGTTTCCTGTATTTAGTCAAAGCACGGACCGAGCACCAGACACTGGCATCACGATCAAACCTTGTTAACTTCGGTATTATGATCGGTTTGGCGGGATATCTCAAAGATTGATTCTTTGACATAAACTCTGCTCTTGGCAGAAGACGCAGACCCTCTCCGGAGACAATAAATCTGTCCCTCTCTGCCGAAAGCGCATGGATCTCACTGCGCCTTCTAGCTGAGGAAGCTGCCAATAGAAAAACCGCCTTTAGAGTCATATGCTTTAGACTAGCCGAACGCAACGGTTCGATAGGGTGCTTGGCCAGTACATTAAGCACTAAAGATAGACTCCAGGCTGGACTGACTACCGGTTGTCTCGGTCGGAGATTGCTCATTCCCTTCACCATCACATTTAACTGGGCCACCTCTGGACTATCCCTGTTGTCTAGACAAGGGATAACTGATGCCAAAGCTGACTTGTATCCAGCAATCGTGACGGGAGCTAGTCCTGAAAAGAACAGCTCACAGAGAAAGTCTGCTATTTGCTGAATAGTGGATTGAAAGGTATCAATACCCTTTTCTTCACACCAGTCTGCAAATCTGTTAACCCTGTTGTTATATGACTTGAAGGTTGACCTCCTTCTCGTAGCCGCGATGAAATCAGCAGCTTGTCGAGAAAAGTCTTCCGACGTGGAACGTTGTTTGATAACATCCACGCAGTCAATTTGAACATTTCGTGATTTACGCCTTTTCGCAACCTGTTTTGCTGATTTTTGATTAATTTTGACAAAATAAACGATGTTTATTTAACTGTGCGTAATATTTAGGTGGTCTAATTAATTATTTCACTCCCGCGATGGTGGATATTATAAGGTATATTAACCTTTAAAGGCGTAAAACGTTACGAATGTATCGGGGCGTGAAAATACGTTCTCTTTTCGTGCTAATTTTTTTCATTTAAATTTTTTGTTTCATGTCCATAAAACCGATATTCGGTTAAAACCGATATGAAAAGTCATATCGAAACCGATATGGCTGTAAGCCAAACCGCGCAGCCCTATGTGTGTGTGTGTGTGTGTGTGTGTGGGCCTACTTATATGATCTATTGTACATTATAAGTCTGAGGCGAGAATCATATCCTTTCTCACCGAAAGTCTGTATGACTAAACCCCAAATAGGTTAATTTATTGGCTAATAATTCCAGAAGGGTAGACAGGTCCCTGTATAAGTATTCATATCAAGGTAGCTTTTTAGCATTCTGTTACTGTGCCATTGTCTTGTGATATGGGTCATATATATGTTAATATACAAATGTTTTGTAATGTGTGTAAGGAGTCCATCGCTCCATAGGCCATGCCTTTGATGGACTGCCTGTTTAGAGTCTATTTATATGCATAGAAAAAACATGAAATAAAGAAACTTTGAATCATGAATCTTGTTAATGTACAAATGTTTTGTAATGTGTGTAAGGAGTCCATCGCTCCATAGGCCTTGCCTTTGATGGACTGCCTGTTTAAAGTCTATTTATAGCGAACGCAGTGAGCGATGGCTTCGCGCCGTAATGAGGAAAAATCTATGAAAATGAGACACTAGGGAACCAGGCTAAATTGTATATACCATGCGACTGAGAAAGCTTCGTTTCCTGTCGCAAGCTTTTTTTTGGTTCCGGTTTCGCCTTATGATATAGCTTTTGTGTTTGTTTCATGGGCTCCCATTGCATTATGGGATATGGTTCTTCATTATGCATATGTTCCCCTAGTTATTTTAGGGCAACCTACTGCGCATTTTCAATTAAATAGGCTGATGCAGACCAGCTAAAAGCTGCATTTATTCCTATTTATGCGTCTGTAAATGCAATACGAGGTTTGGTTGACTGCCTCGTATTATTTTTAACACGCATGGCCATCACTGTTGTCAAAGTCGTAAGCATTTTGCGCTGATAGCAGGAAATTTAAGGCCGGGTACCATGCCATTCGCACCCAGATGGAATGTACATTCATGTATTTACTCGCAGACATGCATTAATTCCCTTTTTTTTGTAGCTTATGGCTGGATAAACGCGATTTAAAAATTCTAGCGGACGATATTTCATTATGACGTCATAGTTACTATGAACTTGTTTGTATTTCCCCAAATAGCGAGGAGCACCGCTATACGTCGGTACAAATTTTATAACATCATTGTACTGGTGCAAATATTAATGGTGTATGCCCCGGAGGTAAAAGATGGACCGATGCTGGTGGATATCACTGACAACGGGCATACGCATTGTTGTGAATATCGCGGACTGGAGTTACCAGAATGCTCTCCAAATGTAGCGTGGAAGATTATGTTCCGGACTAACGAGTCCCTGTTTTATAGTGAGTCCAACAGGAAAGGTGACCGGGACCAAGTGGCCTAGTAACAAGCGGATACCAGACGTAACCAGGAAACGAACGAGTGAACAGTGTGGACAGGAATGAGGGCAAATTAATGAGCAATGTAAGTATGTTACATTGGTGGGAGTTGTGAGATTAAATCCTACTTTGTTAGTTACGGTCGGTAAGATGTATTGCCACGGTAATCACAAACATCTTGAAATTTTACTTTAAAGTTTGCCATTTCTGTGATAATTATTTTCAATTACGATTGGCGAGTTGCATCGCTAGTCGTAACATTTCTAAATGTTTAAAGTAATATAGTTAGATGAATGTAAAATGTTTTAGTGGCCGATTCTAGGGCCTACAACTTTGATAAGCCAGTGCTGTATAAGCAACCGGAGGGGTTGAACTTGTCTTATATTATAGAGCGTGGAGGAACTGTTCAAGGCTTAAGGCAACACACTATATCGTTTATTAAACATTTACCGGTAAATGTAAAGCTGTTTGTTAAAATTGCCTGTGGTATTAACAATTTATTGAATAAGATTTCTCACAGTTACAGTAAAGGTGGTGAATTTGAGCTCTCGTCCGTCACAGCAGAAGAATTAGTTACGGAATTGTTACAATTTAAATCTGATATTAAAAATGTGTGCCCTCAAGCTTTAGTTGGTTTTATAACTATTTCGGCAGCCAACCTTGTAAATTACCGGCGTGATTCAGTAGTCCAAAAAAAGAGTTATTTTCCCCAAATTCTCTGAAGCCCAGACTCAGCAGTTTCAATCTGAGCTGATAGTTAAAGTTAATTATATTAATCAGAGATTGAAAGCTGAAAATAGTAAACAGCAAACAGGCCATTTACGTGGATGTTGGACAGTTAGTTGTGATGAAGACATCATAAAACTTCATAAGGAACGCTGTGGTAGAGCTAGAAAACTGAAAGTGGTACCACGATATCGCCAAAATACAATCAAGAAGCTCGTGAGGATGTTGTCTTGACAAGGTTTTTGGCAGGAATTGGAGAAATTGGTGTGAAGATAAGGCACAAGGACCCCAAAACAGTTGATGAAGCATTAGAGAAGGCTGCCAGGCTGGAGTGTCATTTGGCTGTGTAGAAGGATCTGTCTACCAGTAATTCATGTCATGCCCATGTCAGCCAAGTTACAGTTGCTGAGAAATCTGACAAAGATCAGTGTATGGAAAATCTGGCCCAAGAGGTTCATGAATTAAAAGTGCAAATTGCTGCATTGTCACTTAGGGGTGGGGGCAGGGGTAGCCCGGGTACATGTTGGTCTTGTGGGGCCTTTGGGCATTTTTCCCGTCATGCCCAAATAAACAGTATAATTATGATCACTTTAACACTACTAGAGGTAGAGGTTTTGGATATTCTAGGGGCCGAGCGCGAGGCAGAGCCTGTGGTTATGGTAACTGGGGTTATTATACATCTTACACTACCAACAACCAGGATACCTCTAGAGCTTCCTATGGTAATCAACAAGATCCGCTAAACTAGAAACCGCCAATCCTAAGCCCCTGATGGAGACTTTGCTGTAGCCGAGTCTCTACCCTCATATACCACAAGGGTAGGGCGTAGAACTAGGTGTCCAGATAGGTTTAGGGATTTTATAACTTAAATTGTTGTTAGTTATTCTTTGTAGAATTGTATAAATAGTTGTACATATTTCCTTCTCTTTTTAGTCCCTTTTCCGTACGCAATTCCCTTCCTGTAAATAATTGTACATTTACCATTATATTAAGATTTCTTTGGTTTGGTAGGCTGTACTGCTGGACCATTTATCGTGTAGATAACTGTTGATAGTTAAGTTGCTTTGGTTTGGTAGGCTGTACTGCTGGACCATTTTAAAATCCATAAATGTTTGTGTCATGCAGTTAAATACTATAGCTCCTTGCGTCATGACTTTGTGCTATAGTTATGAGGACATTTTTCGGGGTGGGGGGAGGAGGAATTTAGCCTGGGAGATTATGTTCTGGACTAACAAGTCCCTGTTTTATATTGAGCCCAACAGGAAAGGTGACTGGGACCGAGTGGCCTAGTAACATGCGGATACCAGACGTAACCAGGAAACGAACGAGTGAACAGAGTGGACAGGAATGAGGGCGAATTAATGAGCAATCAATCAGTATCAAAAATCTCGGGACATAAGCCAAGGCTTCTTATTGTCCTGGTGGTATCAGTTGTGTCTTAACATACTTACCTCCGGCTTCCAGCGAGGCAAAAGGGATTATTTACACTATACAGAAAAGAATACAATCTATTTAAATGTGTACAATTGTTTTACTTTATAGTCCTGAAATAAATAGGTTTTGTCTGGTATTAGGTTAGTTAGTTACTTAACAATTTCATGACTTAGTTTATGTCTCTAGCTCTTTGGTTACAGGCAATATTTTTACATTCTTATTGCTTATTAATGGGGGGGGGGGTCATTACTGAAGTGTAAGCTGTGCTAAGTTTTGGTGGAGAAGAGCATGATCCAGACCGTTACGTGTGCCGCCTACAATACTGGACCACTGGTCTAAACGTTACCTGTGGTGTGCCGCCTACACTTAGAACAGATTGCACTCCACCCTGCGTAGCTATTTGTTAGATGACTGCTTTACTGAGTTTGTGTGGCTGATTTAGGCATTGTCATTTTGCAAAGTTTGATTTAGTTAGGCTGTGATTTTCCTAGTCTTAAGTTGTGCTTTATGTCAATTTATGTATATGTCATTTCGTAGTCTGTGATGATAGCATTGGACAAATATTGGTTGAGTATTTTTAGTAGTAGATTTATAATTGTATTTGTGAGGTGGTTGTGATGGGGGGGGGGGGGGGGGGGAGGGTGCATGGTCCAAAACCGATAGCTACGACGTGCCGCCTACAGTCATGGGTCATTGCTCTGAACGTTAGCTGCAGTGTGCCGCCTACACTCAGAGAAGCTTGCACCCTTCCCTGTTGTTGCTTGCCCAATTTTATTTAGAGTGTGTATTGTTAGATGCATGCATGTACCGCATAGTAATGTAAGTATGTTACACAAGCATGACAAAGAATTTGCTCCAAATGTACTATACATGAACAAGTACGTATTTAGGACATTTTGACCCTATAAGATTCAAGATTCTTTATTTCCATATAGGTAAAACCGTAAATAATTTAACAATTCAATGCAGACATCCACCAAAGGCAAGCCGCAAGGCCTATGATGCGGTGGACCCTTGACAAATTCGTCCCGTTTATTTAAGCAATAAATGGTGTCTGCGTTTGCTTATAGGCAATACCTATTTTCATATTATGTATAGAAAAAACATGAAATAAAGCAATCTTGAATCAAGATGATCAAGATCGCAACACACTGGCAATGGTGGTGGTGGTGCGAAAACTGGTAATAATAACGGAAACTGTATTCAATTTACTTTTTGCACATGTATACACGTGCCCAATATGTATATAATTTGATTTTAGATCAGGCTGCAGTGTGTTCTATGAAAGTAAATATGTTTATTTATAAATTTTCATTAACCACTTCTTGTTGAATCTTTCGCAGTAAATCCCGTCTCTCTAACAGTGTGATTTTCTTCAGACGAACCGCCACAGGGAGTACAGTTAGTACTGAAGGTAGAATCATGTTCCTTCCGACTTGTCCAACGAGAAACTTGATTCGGGAGATTTCACAAGCAGTAATAATACGTGTATCCGTTAAGTATCACAAGGCGCAGAAAGTTGTGTTTAAAAGAGTGAAGCAAGAAGAAGAAAATGGCTGCCTAATTCATAGAATATCGATGATACGCGACAGATAACAATGTTAGAATCGGTACTATATCGTGTCCTTCTCCAACATGTGCAGATGATGTCAGCCTCATTGCAAACGACGAATTCCAAATGCAGACACGGCTATACATTGCGCACCATTACAGTACCCATGAATGCTATGAGCTTCAACTCACTAAATGTGCTCTCCTGTCTGACTGTAAATCCCAGAAACCAGCAGTCTTACTGAACGGCAAAGAGTTGTCAACTCCAGGACAGGCTTCCCATCTAGGTATACAGCGAACAGATCGTCTATCGAGTGTCAAGGTATCAGTGGAGGAAAACATAAAAAAGGCCAGAAGAGCGGCATATTCACTGATGGGTGCTGGGTTGCATGGCATCAATGTGATAACGCCAACTGTCTCTCTGTATCTCCTCGAGATCTATGTACTCCCGATCCTCTTGCACGGCATGGACGTTCTACTTCCAAATAAAACAGAGCTGCAACTGATGGAGAAATATTTCCATAGAACGCTCATTCAGATCCTTGGGTTACCAGAAAGAGTAGCATATCCATCACCATATCTTCTCCTTGGCACACTGCCTATTGAAGGACATATCGACTCACAGAAGCTTACTCTCTTCAGAAACATCATATCAGATCCAGCAAGCATTCTCTTCCGTATCCCAGTCCGTCAAACTATCATGAAAGAATTCTTCCAAAACAGTTGGTTCGCTGAGATATGCAGCATTTTAGCTAAATGCAATTTACCATCCATTCACGACCTTCTTGAACACCCACCTGACAAAGGACCCTGGAAGAGGATCGTAAAGACACGCGTAAATGAGCTATGGTCCACCAAACTACATCAGCAATCACAGTTATATTCGACACTACAGTATCTTCACGCGTACCCAGCCAGCTGTATGACTCCACATCCATCTGTTGAATCACTAACTACATGTCCTCGCGATATCCACACTCTCTCTGTACGTTTGCGGCTCCTAACGGGCTGCTACATCCTGCAATCGAATAGAGCCAAATTCAACAAGCACACGGTTAATACTACCTGCCACCTGTGTCATGATGGACCAGAAGACAGCACACATTTCCTGTCCACGTGCAGTGCCATGGAAGACGCTAGGCGAAAATACCTGCCTTTAATCCAGACGAACCTGTGTGATATGTGTACTCCGCGTGGAGTGGACTCATAGCAAAACAATAACCTCGTTCCTTCTGGATCCATCCATCCACTTGACAAGTGTGAGGGAGTCCTGTCCCTGCCTTACCAGAATAGAAGCTCTGATTCGACAGCATCTATACACACTAAACCATATACGAACAGTTAAGACAAATGAGATTGACCTGAATCGTGTACGTGAGCCGGTGGTCTTTTATACTCCAATCGGAGGTGCTCCTGTACATAGGAGTGATCTACGTAAACTGAACTGAACTGAACTGAACTGATGATGATGATGATGATGATGATGATGATGATTGACTGGACGTGTCGTGTTTAGACTCGATTTTGCGTTTTCTCGCTTTCTAGTTTAATCCTTGTTAGCTTGTTGTTAATTCTCGATGCGTTTTACACGTATTCAGCCATAAATGAATATGTGTGTAAAATCTACCATATGATTCTAGGAAAAAGTGATTGTTCATAGCCGTGTAACCTATTTTCGGGGATGTTGTTTACATGTTGCTAGGGTAGTTAACAATCAAATTTCTAACCGCATGTTTATCACACATTATAGAAATGTTAAGATTCCATAAGCGAACTCATATATGAACCTAATGTATAAATTATAATAGTACTTCCCATACGCCTTGTAATAGGGCCATGTCTATTCTCACTTAAAGCTGAGCTAGCATCAAATATGCATTTTTAAAGAAAAAAAGTTTATTGAACTAAATAACCTAAATAGGTATTGACTGGTCATGAAAACTTCTTAAGATTTTCTAATGCTGATCAGTTGGATCGAAATCCGAATGTCAGTGCAGTGTTTTGCGCCTGCTTTTATACTCTCGGGCCGGTTACAGTTGCTCCTTGGTGTAACCGGGACGAGTAAAAATCCGGGTACATGTAACCGGAATTTCATGCTTGTAACCGGAAAAGTTGATTTTGTAACCAGATTTAACATCTTGTAACCGGAATTCACCAATTGTCTGTTTGTTGGTAACCGGAAATTTTTGACTTTCTAGATTGTGTAACCGTTAAAGTCATTTGTTGTGTAACCGGAAAATGTACTAGTTGTTTTCTAGGTTACGTGTAACCGTAAAAAACTAGTGATGTAACCGGAAAAATAAAGTTAAATATAAGCATTTTACCCAGGAGCCAAGAGTGGCTCTTTGACTGAGTATATTGTGGTTCTTTAATATCCCAACGTGGCGGGAATTTATGGGGTATAAATAGCATTTGATGACACGGGTTTCCATTTTGTTGGATAACCTTAATAGAATGATTCGGATTCATGGCATTTCGTACTTTGTGTGGTTATACTCATCAGAGAAAAATAGAAGTCAGGTTAAATTGTCCTGTATGAAGGGTTAAAAGAGTAAGTGTTGAGTGCGTTTAAGCTTACCTCTCTACGGGTCAGTTCCCCGGTCTGTGACTAGACGTGGTTCTAGTCCAGGAACGAGATATGTAACCGTGTCGGTTAATCCGGTTTCAACAAAAAGAAATGAAAGAAGTTCATCGTCTGTTGTGTTGCTGGTGCATGGTATACTGCCCTCAGGAATGTGGATTACATATTGCGTGTGGATGTGATCGGCCTCCTCCTCTGTGATTTGTGGAAGAGGTCCACTGTCTTCTGTTTGTGTGTGGAAGGATGGCTCAGATAAAATATCAGTGGTATGTTTAATCCCAGTTGATTCTGTGGGTGTGTATGCCTCGTTTGGTTGTTCAGCGGTGGGTGTGCTCACTTCCTCTGTTGCCTGTCTATCTCCAGAGAGAGATTCTATGGCAGTGGCGTTTGTTGCTGGAGTAATCGGTCTTGGTGGAGGGACAGGTATCCGGAAACTAGAGTAATCTCTGATTTTGATTACTCTAGTGTTGCTGGCCTGTCGAACAAGTTCTCGGATTTGATGGTTAGAAAATAAATGGATTCTTTCACAGTGGCCTCTGGCTTCCTCTAAACGTGTGAAGCTAATCTTACAATAACTGCAGCTCCAGAAGCCACTCACTTCATGTATAACTCTTATATGCCTTCTTAGACCTGTTCGTTGAGCAAATTGTGCATTGCACTTTTTACACAGAAATTTGTCCATACAGGTGAGTATGAGACTGTGGCTAACTGATTCTATATTTATAACGTGGAAAGGAGCGAACGTAATGGTCAGTGTGACGTTTAAAGGTAGACATCTATTACGACGTCATAGAAGGGTTTCCATGGCATGGAGTTTGGTGATTCTAATTAGTTTTAAGGAACAACTCGGGTTTTTGGAATCACCAATCTGCATGATTAATCCCTATGGGGTCCAACGTGTGTAGTTGGTGTATCCAGTACTTCTCTTGTTCTTTCCTGATATAAGTTTTATCAATGTCCTCAGGATCGTGTGGGAGAACATGTATAATTTTATAGGACACGTTTTGTCCAGTATGGTTGGGTAAATTAAAATGTTTTGCAACGGGGGTGTCTTTGTGTTTTTTTATATCCCTTAAATGTTCTTTCACTCGTATGTGGAACTCACGTTTTGTCTCCCCCACATACTGTTTGTGACAGTGTGTGCATGTGAGTAGGTAAATAACATTGCGTGTATCGCAATAAGTTTTGACCTTACATCTGTATTTTAGACCCGTATGTGTGCTAGTGAATTCACGTTTGTTGTCCATATTTTTGCAGAAAAATTTTTTTTTTCTTGTGCATGGATAAATTGGGTTTTGGAAGGTTTTTCCTTGAAAGCCTAATTTGGCGGGAAACTCAAATTTGGCGGTGACAAGTGTGTCTCTGAAAGTTGGATTCTTTCTGTAGCCAAACATCGGTGGAGTTTGGAATGTGCTTCTACATTTGGGACTGCTATCTAGTAGTTCCCAGTTCTTTTGGATGATTTTGCTGGCTTTATAGCTTTGAGTGTGAAAGTCCATTATGCATGGGATACGAGTGTTTATCTCTGTGTTTTTGACTTTGGGTATTAGTAGATCAAGCCTTGAACGTGTGCATGCTTTTTGATAGCTGTTTAGAAGAAGATCCGGGGGATAATCTCTCCTCTGGTAATAGCCAATGAGTTCATGGGCGTGTTTGTGGAAATCTAACTCCTTGCTGCAGATTCTGCGTAATCTAAGGAATTGTCCATATGGGCTGGAGTTTTTAGTGGACTGCGGGTGTGCTGATTGGTAATGTAGGTAACCGTGTGTGTCTGTAGGTTTACAGTACAGATCGAAGCATAGTGAGCGATCAGTGTCAATATAAACGTATGTGTCCAGGAAGCTAACTTTAGTTGTGGACTGTTCTGCTGTAAATTTGATGGAGTGGTGAGATATATTCATATAGTGGATGAATTCATCGAGTTTTTGTTGGCCAGATGTCCAGATCATGAATATGTCGTCGATGAATCGGAGGTAGAGGGCCGGTCTATGGGGAGAATGTAGCAGAAGCTTTTTCTCCAATTGGGCCATAAAAATGATAGCATAAGTTGGTGCTACTTTAGTGCCCATGGCTGTTCCACCCGTTTGTAGGTATTGTTTGTCATTAAATTCAAAGTTATTACATCTTAAAACAATGGATAGTAGTTCCAGAAGTGACCTTGGTGTGAGGTCGCCGGGCATACCAAATTCTCTGATATGTTGTGCGGCGGCTTTTAGTCCCTCATTGTGTGGGATGTTTGTGTATAGCGATGTAACGTCCATGGTGACTAGAATGGCGTGTTGCGGTATTTTACCGAAAGTTTCTAGTTTCAGCATTATAGTCATAAGAGTTTAGTATGACTGTAGCCTGTCCTTTTTAAAAAAGCCGACAAAGGACAGGCTACAGTCATACTAAACTCTTATGACTATAATGCTGAAGCCCTAAAGCAACTCAAAGACATACGCTACTACGAATTGGTGACAGAAAATCTGACCACCAAACACGCTGAAAGGGTAGAGACAGCCATCACTGGACTAATTTTGAAAGGGGAGATAACTCGTGACACCGCTAATGGCCTTAGAGTAGATAACCCATGCACAGCGCGATTCTATCTCTTACCAAAAATACACAAAAATATTACACCCACACCGGGCAGACCGATTATTAGCGGCAATGGTTGTCCTACTGAATACATCAGTAGCTTCATAGATGAGCACCTCAAAGTTCATCTCCAAGACATTCCATCATATGTCAGGGATACGACTGATTTCATCAATAAACTAGAAACTTTCGGTAAAATACCGCAACACGCCATTCTAGTCACCATGGACGTTACATCGCTATACACAAACATCCCACACAATGAGGGACTAAAAGCCGCCGCACAACATATCAGAGAATTTGGTATGCCCGGCGACCTCACACCAAGGTCACTTCTGGAACTACTATCCATTGTTTTAAGATGTAATAACTTTGAATTTAATGACAAACAATACCTACAAACGGGTGGAACAGCCATGGGCACTAAAGTAGCACCAACTTATGCTATCATTTTTATGGCCCAATTGGAGAAAAAGCTTCTGCTACATTCTCCCCATAGACCGGCCCTCTACCTCCGATTCATCGACGACATATTCATGATCTGGACATCTGGCCAACAAAAACTCGATGAATTCATCCACTATATGAATATATCTCACCACTCCATCAAATTTACAGCAGAACAGTCCACAACTAAAGTTAGCTTCCTGGACACATACGTTTATATTGACACTGATCGCTCACTATGCTTCGATCTGTACTGTAAACCTACATACACACACGGTTACCTACATTACCAATCAGCACACCCGCAGTCCACTAAAAACTCCAGCCCATATGGACAATTCCTTAGATTACGCAGAATCTGCAGCAAGGAGTTAGATTTCCACAAACACGCCCATGAACTCATTGGCTATTACCAGAGGAGAGATTATCCCCCGGATCTTCTTCTAAACAGCTATCAAAAAGCATGCACACGTTCAAGGCTTGATCTACTAATACCCAAAGTCAAAAACACAGAGATAAACACTCGTATCCCATGCATAATGGACTTTCACACTCAAAGCCATAAAGCCAGCAAAATCATCCAAAAGAACTGGGAACTACTAGATAGCAGTCCCAAATGTAGAAGCACATTCCAAACTCCACCGATATTTGGCTACAGAAAGAATCCAACTTTCAGAGACACACTTGTCACCGCCAAATTTGAGTTTCCCACCAAATTAGGCTTTCAAGGAAAAACCTTCCAAAACCCAATTTATCCATGCACAATAAAAAATTGTTTTTTCTGCAAAAATATGGACAACAAACGTGAATTCACTAGCACACATACGGGTCTAAAATACAGATGTAAGGTCAAAACTTATTGCGATACACGCAATGTTATTTACCTACTCACATGCACACACTGTCACAAACAGTATGTGGGGGAGACAAAACGTGAGTTCCACATACGAGTGAAAGAACATTTAAGGGATATCAAAAAACACAAAGACACCCCCGTTGCAAAACATTTTAATTTACCCAACCATACTGGACAAAACGTGTCCTATAAAATTATACATGTTCTCCCACACGATCCTGAGGACATTGATAAAACTTATATCAGGAAAGAACAAGAGAAGTACTGGATACACCAACTACACACGTTGGACCCCATAGGGATTAATCATGCAGATTGGTGATTCCAAAAACCCGAGTTGTTCCTTAAATAACCTAAATAACAAGATTTTTACCACCAAGTGCAATAAAATATTATTCACAGTCGTGTAACTTGCCTGTCTATTGATATTTTCTATTGTTATTTATGCATAACCATTTGATTCACAATTGTATGCCTAATTCCATTCCACTATGCGTTGTGAAGACTGAAAGAAGCCTGGTAAAGATATTGAATTTAGAATATCAGACCTATGGCTATGTAAGGCGTGCAACCTCACAAGAGTTACAGAACGGAGAGAGAATTTTGCTAAATGTGCAGCAAACAACGACACGTCTGCACCACCAGCTTTCTCCATTCCCACTACATCTATACCCGCTGTTACCACCACAACCATCAGTACATCCCCAAATCACATAACTCAAGGAAATACCATAATCCATGAACCATCACCCACACGAACCCACATATTGCAAGTTGGAACGCAAGCACATGCAACACCACCTATATTATCTGATTGCAACAGTCACAAGATGACGATATTCAAAATCGTGTTACCACCATTCTACAAATACACGACATACCACATGATAATGACAAACTTAATGGCGATATATCCAGTCTCCGCATTTTCTGCTCCTGTGGTAGGCCAAACGACAATTACATGGTGATATGCTCCAATTGTAAAAATTGCGAACATTATGCATGTACCAAGCTGCCACCTTACATGCTCTCGGCACTTACATCCAAATTCCGTCAAAAGTACACTTGTAGTGCTTGTACAGTGATAACCAAACATATTCGAGAATACCTCAAGTGGTATGGATCAGCACATGAAGTCCTTGTAACAACCATTGCTGATCATGATAGTACTGAACCCGTGGCCAAAACATCCACTCATGAAACAAATAGTACTGAAATGGGAGATAGTAACGCTGATAAGCAAACAGCACATGAAGTCGTTGAAATAACCAGTGCTGATCATGATATTACTGAACCTGTGTCTGAAACACCAAATCCTGCAACAAATTGTACTCAAAAGGCAGCCAGTATTACTGATTATCAAATAAACACACAACTGACAGAAGTACCTCCACCTACCAATTCCAAACCATCTACTTCTGTAGGAACAGAAACAACCAATAATATGGATGTTCTTCATATGTTGGTAAAGCAGGTTAATGATATGCAGAATAACTTTGATGCATTGATAAAACATGTCAATGATCTTCAACATAGAACACAAACTAATGATACCGGTACAACACAACATTCATCCTATAGAGATATTCTCGCAACTGGCAACCAGGTTGTTTCACAAAGTCTGTCTAACCTGCATACTGGCAAAACAACGCCAATTTTGAAGGTCAGGGAAAACACTCAAAGTGTCAACATTAGGTCAATTCCTGTAGTGAACAATCGAGGGACACATCCAAATCAGACACCAAACTCATATGTCCAACACTTGACATTAGGATACTCCCGAACCAGAGTACCGATTCAACATGAAATACCACCATCGCTAACTCAGACTGATAATGGCAGTCATTACCACACTAAAAATCAGGATAATGACTATATATCTAAGAGCAAATTAGCAGGATTTTTCAATACCAAACCCACTTCCACAAACGCGAATGATAATTGGACTGACCAACGAAAAAAGGTCATCATTATCGGTAGCTCCACACTTAGAAAGTTAAGTGGAAGATATATGTCTAACAATGAACTCAATACTAATATCCGAACTCTACGTGTGGCACGGATTAATGATTTAACAGACCAATTAGACAGATACCTTCAAGTAAATAGACATGATGCTATTGTCATACATGTAGGTAGCAACGACATTGGCAAACGAAACCAACAAAGTATGACTCAAGATTACTCTGCCTTAATCGATCGCATTCGCTCTATATGCCCTCACATTCAGGTCTTTGTATCATCCTTGCTGCCACGACCACAAAATGAGTATTGCCATAATCTAACACGTGAGTTCAATTGTATCCTACTAAGCATGTCTGAAACACAACATACAACATTTATAGACAACTCACCACTTTTCTTCAATCCCAGTGGTGAGGTGCATACGGAATTATTTTATGATCACATACATCCAAATGTGCAGGGGACTCGTATCATATGACAAAATATTATAAACTTCCTCAACAGTACCCCTATCAACAATTCTTACAACACCTATGCTTCCGCTGTTCGAAAGACTTACCCAGCTGAGAGATCAGCTTACAATCCACATTTTCACAATGGAATGATCCATGGGAGGAATCCACCAGCATATACTACACATCATACACGAATCAGCAACATGCCCAATCAACGCCTTACACACTACAACACAGGCACTCTACCAAGCCAGTACTATTAAGTACTACTAATGATTCCTCTAAGAAATTGATTGTAAAACCTAGTTTAGTTACAGATGCACCTCTTATAAATGTAAAGAACAAAACTAAAAACCGTAACATGCCCTTAAATGACAAATGTAGACTAAATATATCATCAAAGAAAACGTCTAGCCCAGCCCAATCCACCAAGCCAGTACTATTAAGTACTACTAATCATTCCTCTAAGAAAAAGATTGTAAAAAATAGATTAGTTGCAGGTGCGCCTCTTATAAACGTAAAGAACAAAACTAAAAACCATAACATGCCCTTAGGTGACAAATGTAGACCAAATATATCATCAAAGAAAACGTCCAGCTCAACTCATGCCAATTTCAAACATGACAGTGATGCCACAGTTGTATACACTAATGCAGATGTCTTCACACAACACAAGATTATTGAACTCAAACACTTAATCCAAGACAAACCACCACATATCATAGCCATCACTGAGGCAAAACCAAAGAACTATAATGTTCATCGAACACTAGCTGATTACAACATAGAAGGATACAACATTGAAGAATCTAATATTGCTGACAAACATGGGAGAGGCATTCTTTTATTCATAAGGAAATCTATATCCTATAACCTGATAACCACCAACGATGCATTTGTAGAATGTCCCGTCTGTGATATAACTGTGGAAAAGGAAACTCTAAGGATTGGTATATTTTATAGAAGCCCACATTCAGATAGTTTGAACAACATACAACTTTGCCATGTACTACATACGTTATGTTCTGATAACAGACGCACACTTATACTGGGTGACTTTAACATGCTGCATATCACTTGGTCACTAGCTACATATACCAGCGCTACTAATTTAGATTTTACTTATCACTTTATTGAGACAATAAGAGATTGCTTCCTACAGCAATTGATAACAACATCCACTAGAGGATGGGGCTCGGCTAGGCCCTCAATACTAGATCTACTATTTACAAATTATCCTGAACTAGTGGATGACATAGTTGTTAATGCCCCACTTGGTAAGAGTGATCATTCTATAATACAAGTTACAATCCATCTCGAACTGGTCAGCAGTACAACCACACAATTACGATATTGCTATGATAAAGCAGATTATAAAGCTATGCTTGCATATTTGAACATAGACTGGAGCAACGTTATGGAAAGGTTCAATGATGTTAATGATCTTTGGCAAACAATACTTTCAAAATATCACGAAGTTGAAGAGAAATTCATTCCTATTTAAAAAATTAAAAGTAAGCGAAACAAATACCCACTCGATAAAACAACCAGAATTAAGATTAATAAAAAGAAACGTCTCTGGAGAAAATATATAGAAACTGAGAGTGAAGACATATATATTGAATACTGTAAAATAAGAAATCAAGTAAGGACAGCTACAAGAAAAGTTATGAGAATGCATGAACATAATATCTCGAAATGTGTTAAACAAAATCCAAAGAAATTTTTAGAAATATGTTCAATCCCTGACAAAAACAACAATTGGTATCCATGATTTGGAAATACCTAATAATAATGGTGTTTTTACTACAAATGATAAGGAAAAGGCAGATGTTTTAGCTGACTACTTTAATTCTGTACAGTTGAACCGGATGAAGAGGCACCGGCAATTTCAACTAGACATATAATTATGCAGTCTCCACTAATTGTTAATATCACTCCAGACATTGTGAAAGAAAAATTATCCAACCTCAAGATTTCTAAATCTCCTGGACCTGACAGATTACATCCTAGGCTAATATATGAACTTAGGCAGGTATTCGGCAATCTTTTATCATTGCTTTTTAATAGATGACTAGAATCTGGGAAATTACCAGTGGCGTAGCGTGGGTGTGGCATGGGGGGGGGGGCGACCGCCCCACCTGACCCTGGTCATTATGCTCCAGTCGGAAATTTGAGACCAGCTGTAAATTTTTATCATAGTTCTACAGACTTTCCTACTACCAGCTGACCGAGAAAATTCCGACTGGGGAATGCCTGATTAACAACTTTGACCGACTATCTACATCCGCATTGCCATTCCAACCCACCCACCTTCTCCATGTAAGCCCGTATAGGTGGGCGAAAGAAGAAATTTATTATTTCCTAATTGTAATAGTATATATAAGCAATAAATTAATCCACAAGCGCATGCGTAATATGAGGTCACATGTCTCCCATCGGAGCTGCACGGAGGAAGTCGATCCTATGTGTTCATTTCATTGCTTGGTCTGTCAATCACTCAAGTCAAATTTACACAATGTCTTGAACTATTCCGCTGAGTCGCTGACATCTAGACAATGTAATGCACAATTGCTTAACTATGCGTCATTTGTACATACCAAAGCCAGGCAACATTAGCCACCTCACTGTAAGCCCATGTACTCGTCTGTTTGTATTCGGAAGTGCATTTTAAGCTGGTATTTGACTGGTGAGTTTTCTTTAATTGTAGTTTAATTACTGGAAGTCCGAAATTACTGCTGTTTAGATATAAATTTAAATTATGTATGTAATGCATAAGATTGTCTAAATATTTTGAGAGCAATTTGCTGATGCAATCGACAACCATGCATGACACCCATGGTATTGTGTTTTATTTTAATGCAATACAATGACCAAACAAGGGCAGTCGGACACTATAAACCCTCACCCTTCGGACTTTCCTGTTTTCTAGATTTTATGCCGAATATAAAAGAAATCAAAATCTGACTGAAATCCTGGATCAGGATCTGGATCCGGATCATGGTCATTTTATGTAAAATAACCTGTTTGTGAAAACCAAATCTTGTGTTAAAATTTGAGGCAAAGTGGTGCAATAGAGTCCAAGAAATCCACAAGTCGGTAAATTGATCCGAATTCCGAATTTGGATCCATAGCCAAAGTAGGAATCCTAGTTTACCATACGCTTGTCGCTTGTTTCTTGTCCTGTGTTTTGAAGAAAATCAGACCAGTAGTTTCATGAAAACTGGTAATACAGGCGTGGGGATTTACGTATCAGAGTACCGTTGTCATCCATTCAGCCATCTATTTCCATTTTCTGTTAATTTCTCTCTCTATTCCTTTATTTTTGTTCCGTCTACTAGGTCTATACCTAACGATGTTCCATATTAAAGTGGCTAACCCTAATCGTATTTTTTTATTATACTTTTTATTTTACTATCAGGCCTAAGGCATGAAACACATTATGTCATCAAAACCAAAGCGGATAAAAGTGGAATGCCTCTTATGCAATAGTGTGTTCGATAGTGATTTCCGTTTGAAGCACAACCAGAAGCAACATTCTGATGCTGTAAAACTGCGAAAACAAATTCCCTACAAAGTAGCAGGTGCTCCTAAAAATCCATGGGAAGCAGTTCGAAAAGTCCCGGTTCCAGAAACGTCAAATTTAAAAGAATCTGTGGTTGGTGTGTTTGTATCAGAACCTGAACCAGACCTCCAAACACCCGGAACATCTAGCACTGTGACTCCTACTGATGAATTACCAACAGATGAGGGGCCATACCATTCATCGATAACATCTCTTCTAGCTGTAAAAGATGGCCAGACTATGCCCATCTCTTCTAGCTGTAAAAGATGGCCAGACTATGCCCATGTGTCCACATTCACCAGTCTGTTCGGACGAGCATGTCCAAGACAGCGACGTCCAAACTGTGTATGTACCATTACTAAACCGTACCCATGCCTATCCATCAGATCCCACCCATTTCAAGGAAGGGGAATTCACTCCTGCCCTAATACATGAGTTATTGGAAGTGGGTGCTTGTCAATCAGGTATCTCGGTCAATGATGAGTTTAAATTCCCAAAAGATCATAAGGATCGCTAATTTCACTCAAAGTGGTATTACAAGACATTGCCCAACTCATTGAAAGTGCACATGGAATGGTTAGTATATTCGCCAACAAACAACAAAGCTTATTGCTTCTGCTGCATGCTCTTTGCTGAGCGTAGTGATGCCACATATGACCCTGCCTGGGATGAACCACACCATGGTTTTTCGAACTGGAAGAATGGAACACAGCGCATATGTGACTATGAAAACAGTGGACTCCACATTAAGGCGGTTAGTACCATGGCTATGACGATGTATCGACGTAATACAAAGCAACCCATCAATCAGCAACAACTTACTGCACATATGCAATTAGTGGAAAAGAACAGAATGATTTTGAGGCGACTGATTGATGTCGTTCTCTTCTTAGCTAAGCAAAATCTGGCTCTTCGAGGTCACAATGAATAGAGAGGACTTGGACACCCCTCTATAAATGAAGGTAACTTTTTGGAATTATGAAAATTAGTCGCAAAGTATGATGTGGTCCTTGCAGAGCACATCAATTCAAAGAGAACAACGCACATGTATCTGAGTCCAGAGATTCAAAATTACATTATTCATGCATTATCTCAGAGTACACGAGATATAATTTTAAGCAAAATCATTAAGGCAAAGTTTTATTCTGTAATTATAGATGAGAGCAGAGACCGTTTCAAAAGCGAAATGTGTTCAATTTCTATGCGCTTCGTGAACGAAATTGAAACCATTGAAGAGGTATTTCTTGATTTTGTAGAACTTACCTCTACCTCAACAGAAAATACGCTTAATGTCATTCTGCAAAAGTTAAACACATGGGATTTGCCTATAGCTCTGTGCTGTGGCCAATGCTATGACGAAGCTTCCAATATGGCAGGAAAAAGAGCGGTTTACAAGAACTTGCGTGTTTTGTACATTGCTGTGCTCACAATCTAAATCTTTGCTAAATAGACTCATGTGTCCAATGCACTGAAACAGTTACATTCTTTGGCACATTAGAGTGGATATATTCTTTCTTCACTCCAAGCATAGTTCGACTTCAGGCATATTCAGATGCATGTAAAGATCTCGGTGTAACAGAAATAACGTTTAAGAGATTGCAAATGACACGCTGGACTTCTCGTAATCAGGCTGTCACTATGGTGCTACAGGTATATCCCGCATTGTTGCAAGCATTAGAAAAGATTCAAGAA
This sequence comes from Chaetoderma sp. LZ-2023a, assembly GCA_034401795.1. Classification (NCBI taxonomy): domain Eukaryota; kingdom Metazoa; phylum Mollusca; class Caudofoveata; order Chaetodermatida; family Chaetodermatidae; genus Chaetoderma; species Chaetoderma sp. LZ-2023a. The sequence continues at coordinate 37,397,670 of CM067370.1, read as the reverse complement.
ATAGACAGGCGGGTGAGATTATTACAGGAGCAAATGGAATCTGGACTGCCATGAATCGCTTAGAATTTATTTTACAGCTTCTAATATGGTAACAAGTTTTGAAGGAAATCACAATTTTGTCAAAATACATGCAAAGTAGTCAGATAGATTTAGTAAGTGCATCTCAGTTGGTAAAGTCAACACTTAAAACGGTAGCGAATTTAAGGGATGATGCCTTCTCTGACACACAAGTGGAATGTGCTAAAGAGAAGGCGAAAGAATGGGAAATTCTAAATCATGATTTTCAACAGAAACGGGTTAGAAGGAGAAAGAGAATGTCTGGTGAATTATCAGTAGACGAGCTTATAGTAGATGCAAAGGATAATTTCAAGATAAATATCTTTTTCACTGTACTTGACACTCTGTGTACACAACTCTCAGAACGCTTCGACAGCTTCCATGACGTAGTGATAAATTTTAGTTGCCTTTTACCATCATATTATAAATCAGAGAATGCACTGACACATTTGCAACGATTATGTGAAATATATAAAGATGACATTTGTAATTCGAATTCATGCATTCACGAATATAATAGTATGAGAACACTATATGCAAATTGGAGTAATGACATAACTGACAACGAAACACCCAAAACAGTAGAAGAATTGCTGCAATTTGTAATTGCAAGACATTTGATACAAGCATTTCCCAATGTGGTCATACTTATCCGAATTTTTCTTACTATCCCTGTGTCAAGTGGTGGTGCTGAACGATCATTTAGCCGGATGAAACTAATCAAATCTTACCTTCGATCATCTATATCTGAACAACGTCTGTCAAGCCTGGCTATTTTAAGTATTGAAGGAGAGTATGCGCAGCAATTTTTGAACTATGATAAAGTTATTGACACATTTGCTAAGATGAAAAAGTGGCGCATGATTATTGTCTGAAGTTACAAAATTGTATATAACAGTATAGCCCATATTACCATAGCTACAAAGTATACAAATAACTATGCTGTTGGACAAACAGTTATGTGCGCGATAAGTACGTTACCAACTTACCTACCTGTCTGTAACACAACTGCTTGTCCCACACTCTTATGAGGTAACATCGGGGAAATGTGTAGCCTATCATGACCTATTTTGTTTAATTTAAGTTTAATTTGATGATGCTAAAATTAAAATTACCCTGAGTAAAGTTGTGGACAATCACTTTTGCGAACCAGTACAGATAACGGTAATATTTATCTCAATCTCATGTATCATGACCCAAAGTTCCATTTGCTTATCATATAATCCATAGCAATTCATCGGTTGCTAACAGATTCGAAATAAATTAGTATATCTATGAGCAGATTTGGACATCATAATCCATCCAGACTTGTTCACAGGATCCCCTGACGGTCTGACCCATCCCACCCATCATTGAGGCTTGGGAACACCTCACCGTGACCATCTTCAAAAGTCGGAAATTTACAACCAGCTCGCCTGAAGCAGCCCCACCTGAAAAAATATGATGCTACGCCACTGGAAATTACCAGACTGTTGGACTAACGCCAATATATCAGCCATATTCAAAAAGTGGGACAAAAGGAAACATGAAAATGATCACCCAATCAGCCTAACGTCGGTAGTGTGTAAAATAATGGAATCAATAATTAAGGATACAATATTGGACCATCTAAGAACAAATAAAATGCTTTCAGATAAACAATATGGCTTTATCAGTGGCCGATCTACTGTTCTGCAATTGCTAAATGTACTTGAAAAATGGCTGCAGACACTTGATAAAGGTGGGGTGATTGATGTTAGCTACTGTGACTTTATGAAGGCATTTGACAAGGTTCCTCAAGATCTTTTGCTTGATGGTTGGTAGCTGCCAATTTGGTTTGTTACATGACTCATACCGGAATTTCCAGAACGTATTTTGCTCTAGTTTGGTTGGTTTTCTAGGCTTAGACTGAGGAGCTGGTGTGAACCGTGGTTGCAGTACTTTTGGAGTAGTGTGGGTTGTGAGGCCCACCTTGTTCTCCATTAATGTCCGATCAGATTTAACTACCCTCTGTGGAAGCGGGGGAAAATCCTCAGGTGAGAATGATGGTGCAGAAGGTGGTGGCGACTCAGGTAAAGGGATTGATGCTGGGTCAATTTGTGACTGCATCTCGTCATTACTGGATGTAGATTGGACACAGACTGGTGAAGGCCTGATATCTATGTGTATGATCGGTGCCGAGGTTTTGGCAGGTGGTAGTGACTCTAGTAATGGGATTAGCAATGGGTTAATTGGTGAGTACATGTTGCCATCACAGGATGTAGATGGGGCACTGCCTGGAGAACACCTGGTATATGTACGTTTGATTGGAGGTGAGGTCTCAGCAGGTGACCTTACCAGCTTTTTAGCCTGAGAGGGTGGTACAAAATCTGATATTTCGGCTGATGTTTTACAAACTGGAGTAGCATTTCTATTGACGGCAGTATTGAAAAAATGAGGATCAATGGGTCTGATAAAGTCATAAAAGGCTGCAATATCCTTATCATGAAGCCTTTTCCCATGATTGTTTTTTGCCCAGCGATTGGCGGTTGACTTGGCACGGCCAACGTCTAGGTGGGAATGATTTTGGGCTGATATAATTTCGGATCTGATACAGCCAAGTTGGCAATTGTAATGATTGATTAGAGTCTGTACTATGGATTTATCCCAACCAAAATTAGCATTACAAATGTTAAAGTGGACATCTCCATTTGGCATGGCTGGTTTACAGAACTTGTTTAGTTCCTTTAGCTTCTTTCCTAAGCAGTTTGGCAGTGTCTCTGCCTCCCATGTGCTTGCCCAACACACCAAGGTGATGGAAGCATTGTATTACCATATAGTATACCTTGACTAGGCGAGCATGGGCAGAAGATTGGTGGCGTGAATCTGATTCATTGCCATCCTTTCTCCCTCCCCTGCTCTGTCTAGCCATGATAATGCCCTGTCAATCAACCAATCAAACAGACAGGCAACCAATCAATCAATCACTCAACTTAGGCAAACCACCAATCACACACCTAATCAAATCAACCAATCAAGCAAGCAACTGATCAGATCACACAACCATTCGAACAACCAATCACACTATCAATCAAATCAGCCAATCAATCAAGCTAGCAACTAGGCAATCAGTCAATCAATCACGTTCCCAATCGATCGATCGATCGATCGATCGATCGATCAATCAATCAATCAATCAATCAATCAATCAATCAATCAATCAATCAAAATCACAACCGGTCAAACAGACAAGCAACCAATCAATCAATCCCTCAACTAGGCAAATCACAAATCAAAATCCAATCAAATTAAGCATGCAATCAGATCACACAACCAATCAAACAACCAGTCAAACCATCAGTCAAATCAGACAAGCAATCAAGCTAACAACTAGGTAAACAACTAATCAAGCACATAATCAATTCAAGTAACCAGTCACGCAACAAATCAATTGAAACAACCAATCAATTGCGCAACCATTCAATTCAAGCGACCAGTCACGCTACCAATCAGTTTAAACAACAAATCACGCAACCAATCAAATCAAACAATCAATCACGCAACCAATCAAATCAAACAATCAATCACGCAACCAATCAATTCAAGCATCAAATCACGTAGCCAATCAAACAAAAAGTCACGCAAACAATCAAATGAAACAACCAATCAAATCAAGCAACTAGTCAAATCAAACAACAACTCAAGCCCCCAATCAATCAGGCAAATCCCAGTCAATCAATCAAACTTAATCAATCTTGATCAATCTCGATGAATCTCGATTAATCTCAATCAGTCTTAATCAATCTTAATCAATCTTAATCAATCTTAATCAATCTTAATCAATCTTAATTAATCTCAATCAATCTCAAGCAATTTCAATCAATCTGTCGCTCCCTCAATCTGTCACTCACACACTCAAACAACCAATCAATCAATCTATTAATCAATCAATCAGAAACCAACCCGACAACCAAGCAACCAATCACAATCAATCAATCAATCACGCACACGTGCAATCAAGTCAGACACCATCAACTAATCACTTAATCAGTAGGATACACTCAGACAGTCAATCACTTAATAATGTTAACAGGCGCACACTTTACAAATCTTGACAGATGGCGATGGTCTGTCTTCATATTTCCTAATTCAAGAGGGGTTAATTTACAGAGCTGAAATAGAAGTAACAATGATTAATGATATGTTAATATTTAATACCTAAGAACAATCAATACAGAAGTAACAATATAAATATTACAACTTACTTACAGCAATACGGAATACAGGAATAGAGGAATTCACAAGAATACACAGTAATGAAATTTTTCACATCGTCAGAGCGCTGGACGAGTTTCGTGTTGATTACACTTCTTCAGCAGCCTTTTAGACAAATCTACCAGTCCAACAGTTTGCCCTACTGTTTATTGGGCAAGTGAATGTTTTGAGACTTAATCATTTTCTTTAGAGTTACTAAGTTGTTTGCTAATAAGGTGTTATAATTCATTGTAATAATGTATTGTTGACTAATTGAGCTCTGGATAAATAAGTTGGTTTCAGTTTGGAAAGGTGTTAAAGATTGAGCTACTTTGAATGGCTTAGCGGCGGACTGCTCACTGGTTCAAAGAGAACTAATAATCTGACTTTGATGTGAACTGTGAGATCATTTGAAAGGTGCTTAAGTGACCTTTTCAAAGTATAATAAATAATTTGGAACGCAAAGAAAACATGTCAAAGAAATACGTGACTGATGGCCTTGTTTGAAAATCTTTGATCTGAGTAAATAATTTTTATTAAAACTTTTGCTTTGTAATATAGTTACTCAAATGTCAGCAGTTTCCATGGGTATTCATTTCAAAGATTATCATTGCATTGAGAGATAAAGTCGTTTTCTGTGTGTAATTTTCTCTCTAAAACAGATGAATGAATAAACAAATCGCATGATTGAATGATACAAGGATAGAAGGAAAGAAGGATGGACAGACCGAACCGATCACCCAACCAATCAACCACCCAACCAGTCACCCAACCAAACACCAAACCAACCACCCAACCACCCAACCAACCAACCAATCAACCAATCAACCAATCAACCAATCAACCAATCAACCAACCAACCAACCAACCACCCAAACACACAACCAACCACCCAACCAACAACCCAACCAACAACCCACCCAACCAACCAGCCAACCGAACACCCACCCAACCAACCAAACACCCAGCCAGCCACTCAACCACCCAAATAAGCAACCAACCATCAAATCAACCACCCAATCAACCACCCATGATTGACGAATGGAAGGACAGATGGAAGGGTAGGTGGGGGGGGGGGAGAAGGAAAGATGGAGGAATGAGGGCTTGAAGGAAGGATGGGATGATGGGAGTAAGGAAAGATGAAAGGCATGAAGGCTGGAAGGATGGAAGGAAAGAAAGATGGATGGCTAGAAGGAATAAATGAGAGGATGGAGAGAGGGAGGATGCAGCAGGGAGGAAGGAGGGAGGATGAAGCAGGGAGGAAGGAGGGAGGATGAAGCAGGGAGGGAGGAGGAAGGAAGGAAGGAAGGGATGGATGGAGGGAGGGAGGGAGGGAGGAAGAAAGGAAGGAGGAAGGAAGAAAGGAGGGAAGAAATGAGAGAGGAAAGGAAGGAGGAATGAACGAACGAATGAATGAACGAACAAATGCCAATGAACGGAAAGCAGGAAGGAAGGCTGGAAAGGATGAAGGAATGCGGTAATGAATGAAAGAATGAAGGGAGGAAAGACAGAATGACGGGTAGAGAGAAGGATAGAGGGAGGAAGGATGGAATGAATGACAGTTTTCTTGCTCGAACAATCATGCAATTCAAAAGGTAATAATAGGTTCAATTTAACAATTTATGTGGAAAAGATGAGATTTCTATATACCTTTTATTAGGTGGATCTAATGAAGGACTGATAGACGAATATAGACGAATATTATATACAAGCTATGGATCTATAAAGTAATAAAATAACGGAACTGGCACTGGCATGTATGTATGTAATATTGTAAACGCACTGGCTCAGAATTTTCAAAATGTAAAAAATTGAACATATTTTTGCTTATTTTATCACCTGAGATTGTCAATTTACACGAACAGAAATAGGAAAACGACAAATTACAATAACAGTCACAAAACTATGAAACAGCAGCAGTACAAAAATATGCGATAGTGTATTAAACCAGAAATCCTTTAAGAAGATTGCCAGGGAATCTATGATTGACAAATACAAAATTAATATATTTATAGCTGATGGTTACAGATTCTCTGCTAACTAATGATAACACAGACCTAAGGCATTCCACCATCACCACCTGTCACCACCACAACCATCACCACCACCACCTTAAATAAACCAACCTAACCTAATAATTGAAGTAATAAGTCTAAACATAAACAGGCTTTACAGTTTACTTTCACTACTACTACACTTAAATAGCCCACACACGATCAACGCATCTGTCGATTCTTAAAACCTCCAACTATCCCAACTTTATATTACAGTGATGAGGTCTTCCCTGCTCCCAACCCCACCCTCAGTAGCACACACAAGTCCTATATAATAATAAACCACTCCAAACTAAATTTAAATAAAATGAGATGTGATGTAATTAGGGAGTATATGTATAATAAATGTTTATTGAAGTTAGTAACTATGTACGTGTGTATGTAAATATGAATGTCATAAATATGTATTTGAATGTTGTGTGTTTTATGTTTCTGCACATAGTGGCATATATCTATGTAAACATCAAAGCAAGGACAGCCCTACCCACCAACCGCTTAATGGAAGCCAAGGAGTCATATACTCCCAAAGTTCATGTCTGGACTCCACAAAACATACCAATAAAGTCCTGGACTTCCTATTTTTTGGCCCTGATATCACTAAAAACAATGATTTTAACCAAATTATATGTATTTGAACCATTTTAGACCGTCATGTTTCTAGCTTGGACTGCCAATAGCATTACCCAGGAAGTCCAAGTGTATTTAGAAGTTAGTTGAAGCCCTGGTATATGTGTACCTCACGAACTTCATCAAGTACACTCTGATAGCAGGCGTTTTTGTCGACCGAACCTTCTGCGGGCAGATACATGTTTATAAGGACTGTTGGTTCAGGTGATGTATTAATGCGGATGGATGGCTATGAGCCGGTTACTCCCATCTGGAAATATTTCTATGCTCTGACATAATGACTGGTGTCAAATGATTGCAGTACCCGAACTACCTCGTGATCTGTAACGTGGTGGAATTGGGTCACCATCGTCGCAGCATTTAGCCACATAGGTGTGACCAGGGAAGGTGTCTGATATAAATCTGAGTTCGTAGTTAAACAGCCAGTGCTCTTGCAGGCATACAATTGAGTGATCTCCAGCTAGTAGCTCCCTGTTTGTCTTAATATTTTCTATATTGATGGTAGTAATATCTAATGTGATTTTACAGGTATCCCCTACCACTCTGCTGCTGGGTGTATAGCCCATAAGTATATTGGCATCAGGTTCCTGATTGGGACCAGTGCTTTTGTTAGATTTTTCGGTATTGGTAATATCGTGCATGGATTCGCATTTATTTGTCTCAGGTTTGCAGACGTGATCAGTTGATTGGTTGGGTCCACTGGCCTGAGTTTCTGGCCTGGCTGCGCAGTCTCAAATTTCTGTTCGCCATCCAGCTTGATAGCTGCTAGCTCTGGTGGTTTTGGTGGGATGCCTGCCTGATCTAAAAAATGATGGTAATATGACAAGGCAGATGTATTTGATGGAATGTGGTGATCACTTGGTGGAACTTTACCTTGAGCTGTCATCACTTCAAAGGATTCGCTGGCATAAGGGTACAGGCCTGATACTTCTTCAGAGGGTTCACTGCCATCATGATACCCAGCCGGGATTAGTGTAGATGGTTCACTGGCATTGACAGTTTCCTCGTCACAATGCCCTATCAGGTGAACATCAATGGAGCGGTTGTAATCTTCAGTCTGTTGGGTTATGTACAGAGCATGGTAGTGCCTACAGCTTGTACGTATTTGACTCTGTTTCTCCTCTTCAGAACTGAAAATGTACTTAAATGTACACATTGTACTGAAAAGGGCAATCATGACATCTTATTCACATGCAAGTGCAAATGCATTTGGATATTTGGGCACACGTCTGGTACTGAAATTCTGGAAGAGAGTATGCATCTGTCATCTATGTATCTGCTGATAGTAAGTATTTTTATGAAAACCTTTATGATTATATTGGGAAAACAGTGTTAATGAAACCTGTGGCTGTTAAAGCAGCAGCATCATTCAACACTTCCGCAAATATCTCTCTCACCTACTCTATCTCTCTCTCTCTCTCCCTCTCTCCCTCTCTCCCTCCCCTCCTCTCCTCTCCTCTCTCTCTCTCATTGCTCTTATTTGCTCTCATTTGATATATATATTTGATATATATATATTTGATATATATATTTGATATATATATATGAATGAAAGCCTACCAAATGGTGTCAGAGGTATTCGTCCGCAAATGTGAACCCCTCAAAAATGCTATGCCAGAAACTAAAACATAAAAATGTGTAGATATATCTTGTATAATCACCATAACATAGGCTGTAAGATTTCTTTCCATTGTAAAATTTGCAGTAGACAAACATTTTCAAAAACTCATGAAGGAAACATTTTGTCAAGACCGTCACAACAAATTGAAAAGTTGGAATTCCAGCTTTTCAATAAAGAATAGGGAAACACTCACGAATACTGGAGTCAGCTCGGGTTCGGGAAAGGTGGTCTTCCTTTCACTAATTCTATTACTTCTGAAATCCTACTAAATAGCAATAAAGACTTGACAAATTATATATGACTTTTAATAACTGAATAAATCTCAATATCCATATTGCAAGCTTACAATTAATTCTAACTGTATATTAAATCTGTGATATGTCTATACTAATTTTAGCAATGCTTAACAAATACGTTTCTACAAACTATAAAAAAACGGAGATCATGCAATGATGTTATCTGTTGTCAAGAGCGTAGTCGGAACTTAACCTAGACAATACATGCATGGCCTTATATACAATAAGTGGATTTGTGCATGACATTGCTCTGATGGCGTTTCGGAGGGCTTCCCTGGTGATTTCCTAAATCTAATTACTTTGATTTGTTAACACTCTCCTTCCCACACATAAAAGATGGTCAGACTCAACCGGTTGGAACCAGTATGCAAGTGGTGCCTCTTGACAGAATATGTAAATTTTCTGCTTTGACAAGACTCATCAAGCATCAATTACTTGCATACTTTAAGCTTCCCACATATTTGTTCTGTTATGACAAGAGCATTAACCATTCAAGTATTAGCTCATCAGGATTACTTTACCATAGAATAATTATATTTGGACTTAATAACTAATGGTTATGAGTCATCATGCCATATGCCTAGGTGATCTCTGACCTGGCATGTGCATTCTGGGTAATTACCAGAATTACACATACACCATGGGATCGTACATGGTGCTGAATCACATAACTGGATTCGTTCACTCTACATACGCCATCTGAGTAATTTCTTTGAATCATGTAATAATCTCTTCTTAATCAACTATCCTGTAAGACTGTGTATTAAATACCAAGAAGTCACCTTGAGACCTCACTTGTACTTAATCCAACATCGTCTTACCATTATGGTATCCATAACCTGTACCAAAGTAGAAGAACCAGTTTCTAGCCTTCAAAGGGTAAAAGATTCAGTTTATTCCTCACGAACGGACTATGATTATGACTCTGACTTTAATGTGGGCTGAATATTTTTCAAATTATTTGTCCTGGATTCTGATTGTGGAATGACAAAAGTATATTGATTGTAGCAACCAATCCTAATCAAACGGAAATCAAATATGGCTAATTCAATTTGTTCATCACCAGTGATTATAATCATCCATTTATAAAACCCTCAAAATGTCCATATAAATATATTACTAGACAGTCAGCACACATACAACATACATGTTTCAGATCAGCAGTGGTGGCAATCGGATATCCCGATATATATAAATAAACATTACAGATATGTACTCCTACACCACTCTGCCTGTCTATAGCGACCTATATAATTGTCAAAGGTCATCTGCAAATATTTACCCAGGTACCACATGGTAGACGGCAGGTCTGGGGGTAGCTAGTCCACAAATCCCCATATTTACATATGCCCATTGACCAAAGTTAAATGACCGTTCATTTAACTAGCTGTGCACCATCTACAGCCACTCATCCCCACACACACATACACACACACGCACGCACCACACACGTACGTACGTACACACACGCACGCACGCACGCACGCACACACGTACGCACGCACGCACGCACGCACGCACGCACGCACACACACACACGCACGCACACACGCACGCACGCACACACACTCCCACTAAAGAACATTCATGGCACATCATCACCTACAAAATACAACTATATATAAAACAAAAACTCACAACAATCAAGACAATCATAAAACATTACTTAACTCATTCGTAACAAGAAAATACAATAATCAAAACAACTTATAACTAAATACAGATATCAATAATGAATCAACTTAACTAAACCTAGTTGCAACACAGTTACATGTGTCAGCATATGCCATGCGGCTCCGGATGGATTACATCATACTAGGAACCTATGCATAGCCCAGAGGAAGGCTCACTTTGGATTTCACCATCTTGGATTGTATCATCCCTTTGCTGTACCATGTGCCCACGTGCCTCAGGGTTGACTACACTCGGAGACACATCGACCATGAGAGTGGCTCACACACCCTTATGCCAGACAATTATAGTATATGCTAGATGTGCGCGTTATAACTAAATATATTCAAAGTAAAATACAATTCTATATAGTAAAAGGAAATCATACCTACATACAGGTTTGTACATATCTACATTACGATAATGAAATGAAATGACGGTGAAATTATGTTGTAATACGTCGCACAACAACAAGATGAACAATTGGTGTGAATTAGCACAGTTATGTGCATCATACAGATACGTCTATGTCACGTTCCGGGTAACAGGGTACAAGGGTTGGTCGAAGGACAACCTTGGGATCCACAGTACCTCATCTGCATGAACCGATAGTGGGATGCCATGCTCTGCACGGCTGCCCACATGCATCGGCCCATCATTGCTTTGACCGGGTTGATCATTTCCAGGCAACACATGGACATGGTCCTGCTTCGGCCCATTTTCTCCTCTCTTTAAACAGGCGATACAGCATAGTCTTAGCTGCGGCACGACGTTGCACCGATATGAAAAATATAAAATACAAGTCAATATAATACATATAGCAATAACAATAACAATATTGGAATTATGTCCTATTGTGTTGATACCCATAGCCTCAATGTATATGTCAGATAAAGGTGACATAGCGACCATTTTATCTTTTTCAATCGATCCCCTTTGACAGTTTTCAGGTGTTTTACAATCCAGGTTTGATTTAGAACGTCCGAAATATCAACGTTAGTCATGTTCAAGACTGGTGATATTTTAACATAACTATGTTCGCAGGCCATTATGGGCCTATAATTCCAGTGCATATGTGCGCATAGATTATGGACCATGAACCCATTCCCTTCCATCGAAATTGTGATAATCTTTGGAGAACTGTCCATTAATGGGTATATGTTTTGCTGTGGCTAACATTATTACGAATGGGTAATATTCCCACAGTATCATTTTGATAACAGGTAATGTTGAGGCATTGATATGCAACATCCATATAACGATCTTGTACTCATCAACCCTAAGAAACTTACTCACCACGGTAAGTCTCTTTCCATGGACTACGGTCACAACTATAACTAACGGCATGAAAACATTACATAAATTCTGTTTCCGATTTTGAAAGTGAATTCAACACAGAATATTAACTAGAGCTGAATTATAGACTATTAACTGTTGAACATCAGGCGATGCTATTCTACCGAAACATGTTGAATACAAGAAACTAATTTCTAAGAATGCACAAACTACTAGACAACACTACTGAATAGATTCTAATAATGGACTTCACGAATAGCATATGTCAATGAGTTAGGCTATCTAACGAGCAGTGAGTAAAATATGACGGTTGATGACTACTGTTATATGGTGATGGAATTGCACGTCAGTCATCAGGAAATCCACCACACCAATGCATGGGATCTTTCTGCATGTAGTAAAATTGTCAGGTTTATGCTTGCGTTTCCGCAAATTGTGACCTGAATTTGGAGCTTGGCCAAAAATATGTTCTAATCTGTCATCATCTACACTCATCTCAGATGCGTCATCGGGTGTCGGTTCATCTGCTAATGATTCATGCTCATTAGTCATATCTACATTGGAACTGATGTAATTACAGGATTTACGTTCATCTGCTCCACAAACACCTGATCTGGCATGTTCGATGGACCAGTTATCCCCTTGGGAACTAGGATAGGAAGATGCGGCTCCGGGCGGAACTAAACTACCGTCTCCAAATCAGGGTGACTAGCGGCGGTACCCTTGCCAGGTTTCTTGATTGGTCACTCACAGATCTTATCCCAACACATTTTGAAATCCACAATACAAAGTTTAGTCACATTTAAAACTGGGCTCTTACCGGATTGCTGGTGACGAATGTGAGCTACAGGACCATTGATCCTGTAAATCTTATTTTCCGTATCACTACACATCGTCAATTTCATGGGTTCATTTGCTACCCCTACAACATAATCTCCTACCTTAGACTCGGCATCATTAACTCTTGTATCGATAGCTCGATGATGATGCTCCCTGGAATGCCCAGTATTTACACGAGCTCTCACCAATGCATTATTTAGACCAGTGAGACGATCGCCCAAATCTTGAAAATTATACACGGGCATCACCATTGGCAACCTGCCATACGTGAGATAAAATGGGGTATAACCTGTTGTAGCATGACACGTATTATGATTGGCTAACAAAGCAGAACCTAGTTCATCTTCCCAAGCATGGGCCTGGTTGTTCACGCCTTTCTGGATTAATTCCTAAGGGTACGGCTAAACCTTTCAGTTCTACTGTTGGGGATGGTAGGGACTTGTTCTGTGATGATCAATCCCATCGTCTTTGTACAGACACTTCAACTCACGTTCATTGAATTCGCACCACCCACCCACCCACCCCCCCCCCCCCCCACCCCCACCATCACCCACCCCTCCCCCTACCTCACCCCATCCTGAACGGTTATCAAGATCTTGGGCACGCCATGTCTCGCACAATACTCATTAAAGAATTTATCTTTAGCCTCCTCCGCCCTTTCGAAGGAATAGGATAAGTTTCTGCCCACGCAGAGCAATGATCAACTATCATAATAATATACCAATTTCCTTTACTAGACTGCACAAATGAACCTACTAAATCCATGACAATAATCTGCCCATAATACTTTGCCGTTGGCATCTCGGTGTAATTTGGATGGGTGTTAACAGGTTGATTAACCTGGCATGTAGCACACCAGTCTAATATTCCAATAGCGTCCTTTCTTAAGGATTTCCAAAGAAACGAATCATGGATAAAACTCAAGGTCTTCTGGAATCCTTGATGTTCTGCATGGCGATGTGCCTCCTCCACTTCTTGCCTATGATACCGGCATGGTAGCACCAGATGATGGTATTGAGCATCTAAGGCTGACGGGGCATGGGTACAGTATAGGGCTCCATTTGGCACGACATGGTCATCAGGAACATTGCTGAACATATATGGGAATACTACGAGCTGCTCTTCGCACAGCTCTTGGTATGGGATACCGTACACTTTTAATGGTATATAAGGAAGAATTCCATCTTCTACTTCAGGAATCACTTAATCACTAGTGTCGAATGTTGCAGCTTCTCGCTTCCAAATGGACATTATGGGAGCCTTTAATATATTCAATATTACACCCATGCTTGGCTATAAGCACTGCTCAACGTTGAGCCTTCATATTATGGACTTCACCCACAAGCAGGCTCTTCATCGGTTTGTGATCCGTGAATATGGTAGAATCAGCTCCAAATATGTGCAGACGCATTTTCTTCAGGGCATAAAGTACTGTCTAAGTCTCCTTCTCAATGACAGGCCAGTTAAGCTGGGATTCTCTGAGGGTACTGCTCACGTAACGATTATGACAGGTATGGGACTAGTGCCCTAAAACCTGATGTCAGTTTCACCTAGCACATCAATGGGTAACCCATTCACAGCCAAAAGGATCTGTGCCTTCCTTAAGGGATGGGCGTCTAGCATGGTCTTCCAAATATCACTCCTAATGAGTGATGTACTGGCACCAGTATCTATCAAAACATCTATACTACGTTCACTGGTATTCATGCTTTTACTGTGACCCAAAGTGCTGTCTAGTACGAGTCGGACCAGGAACCGGTTGGTCGCGGCCTCCATCCATCGATGTTTAATGACCAGCTTTTTGATGGCGAGCTTTTTCCAAACATGGCCTTGGCATATGACATTCGTCTGTTCCCATAATGATCACGGCACACGCTCTGCATATTGCCACCATCGCCAAAAAACACTTCTCCATATGGATCGGTGTTGTGTCCAGTCATGACAAAACCATCTGTCTTTGTACAGCTCACAATTCAGGCGGTTCACATTATCGTGCATCACATTTCTAGATCTCCACGAAGGTGTAGCCAGAGCATCTACTTCCATACATTCTATTGGGTGCTGATCGTAATATGGGCAATTGTTCTGCATATGACCGTCTGCACCGCACTTCCAACATTTGTTGTCAAATGTTGAACCTCATGTCAGGGCTTGTCGTTTCGGTTATTGTCACGGTTCAGAGTTATGATTGCAATTTACTGCTCTCCTCTCATGTGGCCATTCTTGTCGATCTAACGATCTATGCTCGGGCGTTTTACTCGATCAGCACTCGTTGGCCATGTGGCCTATCTTTCCACAATTTAAACATGTTATCGACTTTATTGTCGTACTAGGCTTAATGTCTTTCTCTGGACACTGTCTCGTCATGTGACCTTCTTGTCCACACTTAAAACATCAATATGTCTATTTCCGAAAAAGTTGGTCCCGATCCCAGGATGATTCATAATAAGGAAAAATTAGTTACCTCTTCGGGATGTAGAAATTGTTTGAGTGTAGCTGTCGTGACCATCTCGGTCACTTCTTCAGCACTAACTGACGGTTGCTGGCAACGTCACTCTGGTCAGTTCTTGTGGAGTCACGTGACAGCATGGACTGGCAGACTGCTGGTATACGGTAGCCCTCGTCTCTGTTCATGGTTCCTTGATGCTTGTAGATTTCTATGGCCTCTTTAACTTTCCATTTGAATAAGTGGCAGAACATACATAATCCACTGGCCACGTCATCCCCGCCAGCAGTGCCTCGGTCATCAACATTGAGACCAACTTATTCAAACAGAAGGTTAAAGAGGGCATAGAAATCTACAAGCATCGACCAACCATGAACAGAGACGAGGGCTATCGTATACCAGCAGTCTACCAGTCCATGCTGTCACGTGACTCCACAAGAACAGGTGGCTTCTTGGGCTTAGGTAGTGCAATAATGGTGCCTTGGCCTACACCGTTGGTAGGAAGGTGGTGCATAAAATCTGAATTGACTAGGTGCGTGATCAGTGTTGCCCACAACATCTGATTTTTTGGGCCACACACTCTCAGATTTGGTCACATTGATCTAATTATAAAGCACGTTATTAAACATGTTGAAAGCACTAGTTATGACATTGTGTAAATACTGTTAATGTATAAATAGAGAATATTAACCATGCATAGTGTATTAACCTTTAGCATTTAACACTTTTGGCCGCTATTGTAGATCACCAAAATACCTATTTTTGAAAGTTTAACACTGGAATGACTGGCTCTAAACAGTGCCAGTCATTCCAGTGGTAAATTCTCAAAAATAGGTATTCTGTGATCTACAATGGTGGCCAAAAGTGTTAAATGCTAAAGGTTAATAAACTATGCATGGTTAATATTCTCTATTTATACATTAACAGTATTTACACAATGTCATAACTAGTGCTTTCAACATGTTAATAACATGCTTTATAATTAGATCAATGTGACCAAATCTGAGAGTGTTATATTGAAATGGCCATTGCATATTTAACTAATAACATTTGAACTACATGTCAATAAACAATAACTTAAAACACTGTACTTGTTTGTTTTCTGATAAACCAACCGACCTACATTGACAACCTTGTATGATGTAACATTTCCAAAGACCACTACATTAGTAATTAGCAAAGACCACTGCATTAGTTTTTCTATAAAACCATAACTTGACTTTGGACGAATTGAAAAATTACGAGTATCTGGGGGGAGTTTGCTCAAGGACGACTTGACCTACTTCGATATAATGCGCGCATATTTGTATATAGTGGAATACATAGGCTAAGATCAGACAAAACAATAATTTATCAAAAATAATCTGTATAAATCAGATTAAAATGCGTAATTAGTGAAAATATATCAGTCAATAACCGAATATGTCGAATTCATAGGGAGTAACTATGTAACGCGATTGCTGATTGGTTGACGCATAGATAACGCATTAGCGTGTATCCAAAAAGGACGCTTGTATCGGGGAGCTTTGAGCTATACACTGTTTGGAAAAAATCAATATTTTAATGTATGCCTACCTGTAGGTCGACGATATAGTTGAACATCGCTGCCGGGATGAGCTTTTTAGTTGAGAAATTGGGAACGCCTAACAATCGAGTATTGTTAAACATTATAAACACTAATCCATCAGTCAATCAATCAGCCGCTATTGCTAAATAAAAGACGGCTTATAGCGCGTATTGATACCGTTATTCAAACATCAATACAAAGACACCGCCGCTAATCCATCAAATAACCATTCAAATGTAAAATATATCACAATATCTTCCATACATTCCTTCATCCATTTAGATATTTTGATAAGTAAATAGAAACAAATTGTTGCTGCTTTATGCAAGTAGGCATGCGCAAATTAATTTCAAAATATTCCCCATATTAGTGATAACAACTTTGTGATCTGTCCAATGTTCTGAGCTGTGCAAGGGTTAAGACGCCAAGACATGTTTGTATACGCTTGATAAGTTGTATTGCATTTCTCAAGCGTGAGTTCCTCTAGAGGGAGATTCCGCTGTTATCCAATCAAATGCTGACACGTCACACTGACGTTTAGCACAACAGACAGAAACATGGAGGGTATTTGTGCAATTTGTAGGCCAAATAAGGCGACTAACATCGGGCTTGTAAACTCATTATTTATAAAAATTGGATCAAATGAAATACTAGGGATGATTTGGGGATTGTGTTTACAATTAAATGTGGTGGTTGAATCTGATTTATGGGAATTAACAACTTTGAGTTGTGCAAGAAAACTTACAACACATCATAGTCTTAAACAACGCAGTAAGTTCGTTTTCATTGAACACACAATACATTAGGTATATTTTTAAAGTAAAAACATGCACATATAAATATACACACACGATAATATAATCGATAATTAAGGAGGCATCGTGATCGGTTTTGAGATAATGTCACTTGTATATTTGAATAGTTCATTGCTCATGCCATCAGGTCCAGATGCACGTCCATTTTTCAGGGCTTTAAGTGCCTTCTCAACTTCTGCTGTTTTAATTGGTGTTAGTAATGGCCTGGGGTCTCCTGAGAACGGGTGCAAGGGCTCATCATCGTTGGCAGTGAACTGTTCTGTGAACCATTCTCAGATCGCCTCAGATTTTCCCTGGTCAGTCCCGATAAAGTGTCCTTCAGAGTTGTGTACAGTGAGTGGTGGTGTGTAGTGAGTAACTCTCAGGGCGTGGGCTGCCCGAAACGTTTTGTGACAGTCATCCATGGGAAGTGATTTCATCTGCTAGGGAGTCTGCCTGTTGAATAGCAAGATCTTTTAAGCATTTGCTAATGTGGCGCAGAATATGATTGCCCTCCTGGCATAGTTTGGTGTGGTCTTCACTTTGGCCACTGATAGATGTGCAGCCATAACGCTTTCTGTTCTGCTGACAGTTTTACTACGAGAGGGTCATCAGTATAACTAGTTCTGTTTTTTTAGAACACATATGGTGCTAGTAGCTGATGATTCCATAGATATCAGTATTTTGGTTAGGACTTCATTTGGATCGGAGCTGAAATCGATGTTATGCTCCCTGAGGTCTTTTTTGTATGATATTTGAGAGTCAGTGTCGCTGATGAGCTTGGGTAGGTTGTAGGTGACTCTACCCTCTTGTCTGGTATGGTGTTTATATAATAGGTAGAGATCGTTCATCTGAAGGCATGTAATGACTAGCTTATGGTCAGAATTGAGGTATGTGCCTCCATACGAACGAGCATTCCGAAGTAAGAGTTTTGCTTCTGTCGTGCATAGTATGAAGTCTATTTGGTTGAAGACAGCTGTTGTAGCCTTAGAAACTTTTGGACTTTGCGATCAGTAATGTGTCCAGTCCATGTTGTCCGGTGGCAGCATCGGTGTGTTAAAGTCGTATTTCTGACAAATAGGCCATTGAAACTAAGGAATGCCACTGGTGCATCGCCATTGTGTGCCCTCTCCATAGGATCTCATGCATAAGCCAAGTCCTGAAGTTTTGTCCGCAATTCGAAGTTTACCCAGCTTGGAGTTGAAATCGCCACACATGAACAGTTGCCATCTAGCTGGGATTGTAATGGCGGAGCTCAGTTCTGCATAGAAGGAATCTAATATTGTAGGATTCTCTTTGACTTTTTCGGTAGTTGGGCCGTATGCGTTGACAATTTGACACTTAGTGGTGGTGTGTTTTCGCGTAGGTATAGCCAGGTGGATGAATGCAATCTGATCACTGACATATCCAAAACTAATGACATGATCCAAGACCCTTGGTCTGATTATGAAGGCTAAGCCCTGGCATGTGGCCTGTTTTTGCTCCATGATCACTAGTTAATGGCATGTCTGTAGTTGCTGCTCTGAGTGTTTAGCTACTTTAGTATTTTGAATGCATGCAATATCGATGTTCACAGTCTACACCTAAGGTTTGCCTCTTTGATGTTGCACTCAGACCACGTACATTCCATGTAGCTATGATAAGCTCCTGGGAAGATTGTGTCGTCCGAGGATGTCGAGCACAGTTTCTTGTTTGAAGAAGGGTTGCCTCTGTATGTGGCCCACAATCCTTGATGACTTAGTTTCGCAACACAGTTGGTACTAAAGGATGAGACTGGCGTGAAGGTGTCATCTTTCTGATCTTTTTGGCAATGCTTAACAAATACGTTTCTACAAAGTATATCAAAAATGGAGATCAACTAACGATGTTATCTCTTGTCAAGAGCGTAGTCGGAGCTTGACTTAGACAAGACATGGTCTTATATACAATAAAAGTGGATTCGTGCATTCAAGTATTAACTCATCAGGATTACTTTACCATAGACCAATTATATTTGAACTTAATAACTAATGGCTATGAGTCGTCATGCTGTATGCCTGGGTGATCTCTGACCTGACATGTACATTCCATGTAATTACCGGAATTACGCATACATCATGGGATCCTACATGGGGCTCCATCACATAACTGGATTCATAAACTATCTACGCTATCTGACTAATTTCTTCAAATCATGTAATAAACCCTTCTTTTGAAGCAACAGCTTTAGGAATACGGCTACCTGACAAATTAATTTTAAATTGCATAATATTTAATACATTGCGAATGACAAAGTTTGTTTGTTCAGGTCAAATGCATGGATTGATTTTGCATGGATTTATTTTATAATTTCTTCTGGGCTTGTAAGCGAATACAGTTGAGGGGTTAAAATTTAGTATCTTATTTTATCTTCATATTATATTGGATATTAAGATCCGCTATAAAATTATGAATGCCAAAACCATCTTGCGAGACACAACATTCAAGGTGTTGTTAAAGCTGCGTAGCTTAATTGAACACGGTTTATTGCCGGGGGTAATAGAGGTACATAGGATGTGTATATATAGGCTATCAACTATGGCGGCGTTAGTAGTGTACTTTCTAACAATTTAGGTCACAGCATTTACAAGCGTTGCCTTTTGGCATCCTTGTCATAAATCACCTATTTTTACTGCTAATTATACTGCTACTGAATTATTTGTACATATATTTCTTCTTTTCTTTCTTCTTCTTTTCGTTCGCTGATCATACCGCTAGTCCTGTAAGTGACTATCGACATGATCATAAGCGTTAAGTGCGTGGATCCATGGTTTATTAGAGTGCGCCGTGTGGCCTGGAACCTCCGTCTTCAGCACTCGAGGTTTCTGTCAGGGTTACCTCACCCTTACCTCCTTTAGTCGCCTCTTACGACACGCAGAGGATACGGAAGGTGTATTCTAAGCCCCACCTACAGGGCAATTATATATTACATATATTATTGTCATACCTTGAAATAAAGGTGAATTAGTTGCGATCAAAATGGATAGCTAGAACGTGGATTCAAATTTTGTTCCAGAGCAGCAGCAGCAGCAGCAGCACGATGAAGAAAAAGGATTGCCGGATATAGCTAAATATTGCACGTGATACTTTTCACACGGAAATGTACTTGCAGAAACGACAAACGCGTTGAATCGATGTCATACCTGAACGCTTGCATATATTGATGCATTTTTTAATTATTGTGGCCAATTAACATATATATCTTGTCATACAAAGAATATACACATTATGTTTTTAAAAGGTGGTCACGTAAATTGAATGTGTTGCATTTATGACCATTATTGAACGTTCAATATACGTAGAACTGTGACGTCGGTATAACGTAGCCAATTTGATGTTGAAAATATGTTGTATTCTGGTTGTTCAACGTCATGACATAATTTCAACTAATATTCAACATTGAAACAACGTCATGTGCCCACTGGGTAGTAATTTTTTTAGCACTGATTGTTGGCGGTTGTTATGCGGTAGATGTATTCCTGTACGCACCATTAATATCTATGCTCCAGCGATATAATTTAGATCATTAAAATACGTGAATGCACATTCAATCCAAGTGTGAAAGACATGGATGAATACTGGGTGGCATAACTCTGATCGCAAGTGGAGTGTTATCCATCAATGAGATTATCCTCAGAACAAATCACACTAAAGAAACACATCCAGTAATCAAATCCATCAGTAATAGTCTGCAGGATGTTTACAGAGATACAGTAACAAACTGGATGCTGACTGGAACATTCCAGCTACAGTCCAATGAGAGGTGGCACGATAGCTCTGCACCAGATCAGACGTGTCTACCTTGTCTGAAGCACACAGAGACATTAGAACACTTCCTGCTGCAATGTACAAGTAGTAACGTTGTGAGACGACCCATTATAAACCAACTTCGAGCTACATTCCGTGATAATCTAGACATGAAGGCGAGTTACCCTATAAAATATTCAAGAAAATCGAGTTCACCACGAGAAGACTTTGCTATGCATTGTACCAATGTTTAGAAAAGGCAAATAAGAAGACTGGTCTATATCAGACACGAAGGCAGGAAAATTTTGAATGATAATACGGCTCTCTTCAGATTTATAATATTCAGGTTGATGCAACCATTCTCACCAGAAGTGAGGGATATACATCGTCAAGTCAAGTCAAGTCAAGTCAAGTCATGGTATCAGGCCTTAAATTTCATGTTACAGTGCTAAATGCATCCAGAATTGGCATCTACAACTTTCTACGGCCAGGATTAAGTAACTTGGTGTGAAAAATAATACGAGACAGTTAATGATAGGTCATTCTTGTAATTACATATGCATAAATATGAATACAACAAATGTATACCTAATCGGCTTCATACTCCTTGAAAACGGTATTTATCCATATTTTTCGGTAATGGATGGGCCGGGGTAAATTTAAAAGTCATCATTAAATGTAAATTGAAACCTCATTCTTTGTAATATTTGTTATTATAACGCTTTTAATCATAATCATCTCTAGCAGACCTAAATTAACCTACACAGACAGGTCAAGTTCGACTCCTAACCGTAGTTAGCTAGAGTACCAGCCGAACTTCAAATAGTTAACTAGCTAGTCAACTATAGTCAACCGAGCACCCGACCTCGGTTCAGATGATTAGTCCGATATTTGCGTAAATTTCAAAATGACTGACACTGATCGCTTGCTACGAATAATTGCATATAAGTGTAAATATTTCACTAATTAACTTAGGTTTGATGAAATTATGCTTTCCCATTGTATGCCGATGTTCCCTGTTATATGCATGTCAGCTTATGTACAATACTTTGTGCTCATGTCGTATCAAAAATATGTTCACAACCAACATAAATGTGCTCCGCATGCTTAGTTGCCACGAACACTATATGACACACTGGCAAACATCTAAAATAACTTGATCCTACATGGAACATGCGTTTGTGAAATGTAATGTTATATGCCTGTATGTGGAACAGCGTCTGTCAATGTGTTCGTATCATTACACACTTTATTAGTGTTGGGAATTGGTACTATTTTTGTGATCGATGATTGTTTTTATATACTAATCAGTGATCGATTAATGATTGATGATAACAGGTTCTCATCTTTTACCCATTTTGAATGGAGTAATTATAGCATGTCCAGGGATAATTACCCCTTTTAAATCAGATTTTTAACAATTTAAGAAATAATCGTTTGGGTACTTTGAGGCGGATTTGAATGGAGGCCGGTGCTGCCCGTAGGCAGTAGCGGCTTCCAGTCGGGTAAGATTCAAAGTATTCAACATGTTATTAGTATTGTTGCTTTGAAATTAACATACTATGTCAGCGCTGAAAGAATTAATGTCTACTTTTGTGATCGATGATTCGTTTTATAAACTAACCAATGAGTAATTAATGATTTGATAACAGGTTCTCATTTTACCCATTTTGCATGGAGTAATTATAGCATGTTCAAGGATAATTACCCCTTTCAAATTAAGTCGCACGCATGACATTTACTGGAGGCTGTTGCTGTCTTAGGCAGCAGTGGCTTCCAGTCGGGTAAGTTGCAAAAATATTCATACTACTAAAATACCATACTATTTCAATTGCTGAAAGAATTAATGTCTTAGACACCAAACGTCCCACATATGCTTCTGTGAAACATAACGTCATATGTCTGAATGTTGAATAGCGATTGTCAATGTGTTTGTATCATTGTGTACTCTGTATTAGTGTTTGGAATTGGTGCTATTTTTGTGATCGATGATTGGTTTTATAAACTAACCAATGAGCAATCAATGATTGATGATACCCATTTTGAGCGCAGTAATTATAGCATGTTCAAGGATAGTTACCTCCTTCAAATCAAGTCGCAGGTATGACAGATTCTTAATAATTTAAGAAATTATCTGTCGGGTATTTTGAAGCTGCTTTGAATGGAAGCTGTTGCTCAGGCCGGAACGGCTCCCAGTCGGGCAAGTTTCAAAGTATTCAACATGTTATTAGTATGGTTGCTTTGAAATTAACAAACTATTTCAGTGCTGAAAGAATTAATGTCTATTTCAGAGCTGAAAGAATTAATGTTTTAGACACCAAACGTCCCACATATGTGTCTGTGAAACGTAATGTCATACGCCTTGTATGTTGAACAGCGTTTGTCAGTGTGTTTGTATTATTATGTACTTTGTACTAGTGTTGGGAATTGGTACTATTTTTGTGATCGATGATTGGTTTCATATACTAACCAATGATCTATTAATGATTGATGATAACAGGTTCTCATTTTTTACCCATTTTGAACGCAATAATTATAGCATGTCAAGGATAATTATCCCCTACAAATCAAGTCGCACGCATGATAGATTCTTAATAATTCAAGAAATAATCTGCTGGGTATTTTGAAATTGGTTTGACTGGAGGATGTTGCTGCCTTAGACAGCAACGGTTTCCAGTCTGATAAGTTGCAAAAATACTTGACATGTTATTGTTTTTTATATACTAACCAATGATCAATTAATGATTGATGATAACAGGTTCTCAATTTTACTTTTAGTAACTCGCCCACAAATCTTATTTATTGCAATTTGACACTTGACCCATCTCATCCAGTGTATCCACTGGTTAGATGGTGTTATATACAATTAAATCACGATAATAACCAATATTACAGCCAAATAGAGAAATCCATTCAGTCCTCCAAATGACCCCAATAACCTCCCTCTCTCTTCAGTAGTTCCCTTGTCTTATTTCCTCCCTGTCCATATTCCCACTAACCTAACCCATGCCCGCTAAATTCCCTTGCTCATCCTGTAGGAAACCTGTTAAGAAGAATCAGAGAGCACTATTATGTGACTTATGTTTATGTAGCACATGGATTCATCTAAGTTGCTCCAAATTAACAACATCTGACTATCGCAACCTTGAAGCTGACGACACCTGCTGGTGGTGTACCAACTGCAACAAGTCACTTTTCCCGTACAATCATTACAATGACAATACAGACTTCACACTGGCTGTTCTAAATCCATACTATAACCATACTACCACTGAGGCTACTGACGACAAAAAACCCACTCTAAACCCATTCGAATTAATCCTATCCCAATTTAACCATGCTGATACTAGAAATCATCTAAATATATCTGCACCAACCTGTGAATACATCCTCCCAAAAACATTCAATGACAATCTACTAGGAAACAAAGAACACATAGCCTTCTCACCTCTATTTATCAACATGCAATCTCTCATGGGGAACATCGACAAGTTACACCGTCTCCTAGATATGAGTGCACATGAATTTGGAATTACAGAGACATTTATACATGCAAATTCAACTACTAACCGTATCAATATAAAGAACTACACATTTGTTGAAAAGCACAAAACCACAGGCAGGGGAGGTGGTGTAGGCATGTATGTTAAAGAAAATGTCCAATTCATTGAGCGAGATGACCTTTCGAATATTGAAGAACATATTCAAACAATGTTTATCGAAATTCAAACACCGAAAGGAAAAAACAAAATTGTAGGTACGATTTATAAATCACCTAAAGGCGATAAGGAACGTCTTATTGAACTATTAGGAAAAGCTTTGGCAACTTCAAAAGGAAAACAAAACTGTCTACCTCATGGGTGACTACAATATTGACCTGATGAGACAAACTTGCTTTCATACACAAAACTTTATAAACTTACTAAATGCTCATTCATTCTACCCAACCATTACAAAACCGACTAGAATAGGTGGTTTCGGCAACAATTATTGATAATATATTCAGCAATAACATTAACTTCAGTAATAAATCGGAGGTAGGAATTCTCGTTACTGACATGTCAGACCACCTACCAATTTTTCTTCTCGAAAGACAGCTGACCTGCACAAAGCCATTCAAATATGAAAAAATTAAATGCAGAGAAATAAATCAGGTCAATATTGAACAATTTAAAAAATACATGTCAGGTGGATTGGCATGCAGTAACAGACATACAGTGTTGCGAAAGTGCCTACACCAAGTTCCATGAAATTTGCACGCACATCTTCGAAAACAGCTTTCCCATGAAAGAAAAGAAGAAATTTAAACACAACCCGACTAAACCATGGATAACAATTGGACTGATAGTTGCCTGTCATAAAAAACATAATCTTTATTTGAAGTTTATCAAATGTCAAACAAAGCATAATGAACAGAAATTCAAGAAATACAGAAACAAGTTGGACCAAATAATCAAAACAGCAAAAAAACCTTACTACCATAACAAATTTGAACTATGCAAGAATGACATAAATGAAACATGGAAAATAATTAAATCACTTGAATAAAAATACCCGCAAAGCACAACAAACACAATTTCTTTATAATAACAAGATAATAACTGATGATTTAGAAATTGCAACAGGATTCAATGACTATTTTGTTAATATAGGTCCAACACTTTCAGATAAAATCAATTCAACATCCTCTAATAAATATAGTGATTATCTCACAGGCGACTATCAAT
This sequence comes from Chaetoderma sp. LZ-2023a, assembly GCA_034401795.1. Classification (NCBI taxonomy): domain Eukaryota; kingdom Metazoa; phylum Mollusca; class Caudofoveata; order Chaetodermatida; family Chaetodermatidae; genus Chaetoderma; species Chaetoderma sp. LZ-2023a. Next base: position 37,371,697 of record CM067370.1, on the reverse strand, counting down.
CCTCTTTTTTCGCTAACCCGGTCACAAATGAAGAAATTTTTATCATTCTTAAACTAAATCCTGCAAAAAGTGCTGGCTTGGATGGTTTCAAGTGGAGTATTTTCAAACACTGCACGTTAGCGCTACTAATACCCCTTAACCACATCTGCAACTTATCTTTCACTCAAGGCATATTTCCATCAAAATTAAAAGCAGCACGAGTAACACCTATATACAAAGCAAAGGATTCATCTAATTTCACAAACTATAGACCTGTCTCAATACTTCTACTTTTCTCCAAATTAATGGAACGACTTATGTACAATCGGCTTATCAGCTACTTAGATAAAAAGTCAATCCTCTATACATCACAATACGGATTCCGTGAAAAACATTCAACAATGCTAGCACTAATTGAAATGACAAAAAATAATAGAATCAATTGAAAAGAAAAAGCACATAATAGGCATTTTTTTTGATCTTTCAAAAGCTTTCGACACTATCAATCATAAAATCCTACTAGAAAAACTTGCCTATTATGGAATCCGAGGAAGTGCACTCATCTGGTTTGAAAGTTATCTAAGTGACAGAACGCAAAGTGTGCAATTCAATGCAACTTGCTCCGAAAATAGGAGACTAACTTGCGGTGTCCCTCAGGGGTCCATCCTTGGCCCTCTGCTGTTCCTCTTGTATATGAACGATCTGCCTAACATATGCAAACATATGTCGCTAATACTATTTGCTGATGACACCAATGCCTTTTGCTCTGATGAAGACATAGCTACATTATATAAAAATGTAAATAAGGAAATGGAAGAAATTACTAACTGGTTTTCACTAAATAAATTATCACTAAATGTGGATAAAACAAACTATATGTTATTTTCAAAATCTACAGAATTAATAAATAAAGAGGTTCCAAAATTGTACATTAGCAATAAGGAAATTGAAGAGGCCCCTTATGCAAAGTTCCTAGGAGTATATTTAGATAAAAACTTGACCTGGGCCAAACAAAACGAAACAGTTACTGCAAAAGTAGCAAGAGGAATAGGTGTCATCCAAAGACTAAAACCATATATGACACAGGCCACGGTTAAAACACTGTACAGCACCTTGATCCTCCCGCAACTCACTTACTGCAACGCTGTTTGGACTAACACCTACAAAAACAGAATATCCAAAATTCAGTCAAAAAAAAAAAGCATCAAACTATTTTCTAGGCCAGCAGAGGGCCAAAACATGTTCAAAGCAGAAAAATTGCTTAAGCTCACCGACATAGGAAAATCTCAAATGCTAACTATTGTCAAAAACTTCCACCACGACACTACCCAAATCTATAGCCCCCTTTATAAACAATATTAACATCCACCAACATAACATTAGAAGCAGACATAAACTACATGAGCAATACACACGGACAGACATAGGAAAACACCGAATATCATTTGCAGCCACTAAACTATGGAACAACATAAAACAGGAAACACGTGAGAAAATTCTATCAACAAAATTCTGCAAGAAAACAATAAAAAAACCACTTGATTAACACATACTAGTATTATCGAACTCATGCAGTACAGCTAAAAAATGGCCCGACTCGTCTACAAAACAAGGTAAAGACTACTACTACTACTACTACTACTACTACTAGAATTAAGACTAGATGACTCCACTTGCTGTTATATCCAATAATAATTTCAGTTACCATAGTAACAAACTACAGGACGAGCAGGAGAATGAGCACCCATCCCCTCCATCCCCCTTCCCTTGTCCAAGGATGCTCCCCATTAGCCAGCATCCTGTAAACAGTATATCATCATTATAAGTAAAAGTACCCCCCCCCCCCCCCAAATATATAAATGTTTATTGTTGTATCTATAATCATAGACATCCATGTATATTATTGAACTTGACTATGTTCTGTGCTTGTCTGTTACGTAACTGTCTTGTCCTTATTTACTACCCATATGTATCGCTAAATAATAATAATAATAATAATAATAATAATAATAATAATAAAAATAATAACCCAAGTTACTAACTCTTACACACACCCTGTTACAGTATTATATGTTGGTTCGCGGACTGAGAGAGGCCCACTCCAGGAGTTTTTCTTTCCACTGTAATGACTGACAAGATAATTGAACCGGTGGTGAACTCTGGGGGGGGGGGGTGGGTTGGGAGGGTGCTGGGGGTGTTGGAAGGGGTGGTCTCCTCGACCCGCGAATTGACATATTTTCTCTGAAATTTAAACTGTTTATGTGGATCAAGGGCCAAAGGGTTAATAAGGAAGTAGTAAATGTAATGTCTGAATTTTTAATTGTTTGTGTAAGTACTGTCTTGTCTAATTTATATATACCTGTATATATGTGTGTAAGGTGTCCGCCATAACAATAGGCACTGCCTTGGGCGGACAACCTGGTATGATTTGTGAATTCGTTTACCTTGGAATTATTGAATAAATAATCTTGAATCTTGAATCCAAGCCCATATTCCTTCCCACGTTATGCCATATGGGCGCTTTTTGACGTCTTAGCGGACAAAAATAACCCACATATCACAGGCCTTTGAATTTTCGTCCATCCATCCCTCTACCACATATTCCCACTACTATATATATATATATGAATATACACAAGGTGTGAAACCTTCGTCTGTGGGCACCATTGTCAGGAAGCTGATTATTTTGACATCACGTTTCTGACTACAAACCACTACAAACCAACGAATCAGCTTTCTGACAATGGTGCCCACAGATGAAGGTTTCATACCTTGTGTATATTATATATAGTAGGAGGGATGTGGTAGAGGGATGGATGGACGAAAATTCAAAGGCCTGTGCATATATATATATATATATATATATATATATATATATATATACACATACACATACACACATGAAGGACTGACACTATACAATATAACACAATTAGCTCAGGTTTAACCTAGTCCTAAAAGACGAACAAGAGACATGGGACAGAAAGACAACATATCTACAGGTACATAGGTGTGCTTATCTTGCTAATTAAAATTATTTGTTTTGGTCAAGTTCGACTGAGCATAGCAACTGTGCATGATCAGTAAACCATGAAACTGACAATGGTTAGCGAGTCGAACCTGACCTACATCTAAGGTTACCATTTTCGCTATTAAACGTGTAATGGGACCACTGCTTTATACTAGCCATTAATCAATAGTCTGCTTTATAGTCCACACATCGGGCCCGTACCGTTTCCGAATGTTCACATAGGAATTTTTTAGCGTGATACCGTACCCTCTCCTATTTATGGTCCGAGTATCGGTTTCTAACAGGATACCTTTATTGACTTGACACAACAGTAATAGGGTATGGGACAGTTTTGCGGATTGCATAAGCATGCAAAGCTTTTGTCAAGAAAGGACATCTATTTAGTAATTAGCAAACTTGTGCTCAGTGGAATAATACATGCATTACAATTTCTTAATTCTTCCAAACAAATTTACTGTTTTTGTGTAAGAAAATGTATCTATTGAAATAAACATGATTTGACGATGTTGTGACGGGTCTACAAGTCAAAGCGCAGCAATCATTCATATGGATATTGTAACGAATTGGGGGAGAACATAGGCACACCGGAAAACCCTGGAGGTGGCTGTAATCGAGATGGGTTGAAATGCCTATAAATAACTGGACTCGGTACTGGTCCAGTCAACGACCCGGGTATAAAGGTTGAATGAGCAAGAGGTGACTCAAGCGATGAAGTTGGAGTAGCAGTTGCACTGTTTACTCCCATTCCATCTCCATGCCAAACTATTCGAGGAAGCCCTCTTTCCACATCTGAAAATCAACTATTCAGATTGGAAATTTCATGCTCGCGTTATGCCCTCTATTTTCAAGTCCAAGTCCTCCTCCATAGTCACAGAAGACTTCACGAGACGATGAAGCGTTCATGATTTCAGAGTCAGGTGACTCTATTGGACACCTTAAGAAGAGTACAAAAGGTGCAAATCTGATTTTATGCAAAGACTGCGATGTAGAGGGTGTTATTTAGTGCAAAAGGTTGTGGTGGCACCAAAACCCTGATGGGTTATCTAAATGCAAAATTCAAAAAAATCAAATAGTTAGGGGAAGTGTGATGCAATATAAGGGTTCTACAAGAAAAGACCGAGCTTGATAAGAAAAATAGATCTTAAGTCAAAATGTTGGTAATTGGAAAATAGGTCTTACGTCAAAATGTTGTTGCAATCGAACAGAACAACGGCTCAAATACCAACAAATGGAAAAAACCTAATGAGCTAATAGCTAGCTAACGGCTCAAATGTCAAATTTAACCTACCGTGTCTCAGAAAAGTGTAATGGTAATCGGGTATGTCACTTTTAAAGAGGTCAATTAAAAATTGACTAAGTGATTCGCATCAAAGTTGAATTTTATAAATAAATGCCACTTATTATTATAAACAATAACTAAGGTAGAGACAAATAATAACAATCTGACAAGTATATGGTGCACAGATTAAAAACTAGTGATAGTGTCTGAGCACACTATCTGGCAATACTGCCTATGGTTACCTTGGAACCGTGCTGATAATCCGGCAACAGCTAACAATGCTTATCTATCGTAAATGATAGCGGGTGAGCGCACTGACAATAACACTCCAATTTAAATTCTATCTGACTTTGATATAACTACAAATAATAATGGGGTAACAGTGTTGACACTATCCGACAACAGGATACTGAGAGTACAATCCGGCAACGACTACCAAATAGAAAGTATGCTGACAATGTTCAAGCACTGAAAATGAGAGGACTAGGCTCAGCGATGTTGTCGGGTATACAAGTACCAAGTATTAATGCAATCCGGCAACACGTACCAATTGAAAAGCACCGACAACAAACAACTGTCCTAAAATCTAACATGTGAAAAGGAAAACTAACTCTACAAATTAACTAGAACAACCTGGCATGGAAAGCAATCATGAGCCGCTGAGGGAAGCCAGTTACTGAATTGATTTAATAAGACTTGATTTTTAGACTGTCCTGAGGCTGACTTCTTAGGTCATAGGAGTGCGAACTCGCTATTGAAATATCCTGGGCAAATAAAGCAGACTTATAACTTAATTGTAAACCCTTAATGGCGAAGAATAGTAATTAAATTTTGAAAACACATTTAACCAACATTCATCACAAGAAGGCATTTATATCACGCTGCTTTACTTTCGCACACCCAGCTAAAATGGGCAAGCTTTCCCTTTTCCAGGTTAATGTGATACCGGACTAAATTTTGTTCAGCCAAAGGGTGTTGATACCTAGAGCCGAATTTGTGGCAATTTGAAACTAATTTTAAAGTACCCAGTCAAAGTTTTACTAAATTAAACAAAAACAGCCAAGACAGAACTGATAAGCACCCTAGGGTGCTTGCTATCTAATACATCTGGTTCACCTATCCTAGCTATACATAATGATGAAATGTCTGGCCAGATTCAATAGCTATAATTTCCTTGTCTATGATGCAATATCGCTTAAGGCGTCACTAAGCGAGGAAGGAACACGTTAGCAAAGATTTAAGCGACGTACAATAAAACTTCAATAAATTACATTTTTAGAAATAACTAAATCCCCTAGTGAATATGTAGAATAATCAAATAAGCAAATCCGCTCTGTGTGTGCACTAATGAGTTATGTTCCTACGTGGTGTAAATTCATAAGTAGTGGTGAATATCTGCAGCAATAAGAAGTTTCTAACACAGTTATAAATAGTACCCTGTGTGACAATGCACCTTATAATTATCGGTTAGGTGCTCAATACATTTATAAAATACATTCACCTTTTAATTTTCAGTTAGGTGGCTAATACATTTATAAAATCGTGCACCTTATAATTTTCAGTTAGGTGCTCAACAAATTTATAAAATCTTGCACCTTTTAATCTTCAGCTAGGTGCTTAATAAATTTATACAATACGTGCACCTTAATTTCAGATATGTGCTTAATAAATTTATAAATTCATGCACCTTATAATTTCAGATAGGTGCTTAATAAATTTACAATAAATTCATAAGGTACCGGTACCGTAAATACATGACGTCATTATGTACAATTACCTTGAAATTGACTACAGTACAATTACCTTGAAATTGACTAATTTCTAAAAAGAAACCCCAAATATTATATTTTGATGACTATAAAATTCAACCTCGAATTTTGACAAGAGACACTTATTTTAAAACTTACTTTGATTCTGGTTGAAAAAAGTGTGAAATGGTGCCTCTTCAAGTGCCGGCGGCATAGAAGTCCTTACTTCGGGCGAAGCAAATAATCAACTTAATAACACTACTATGAATTAAGGCCTTGACTTACAAAATCTTTTAAAGTGTGCTTATCACATACGGTGTCAAAACAGTCTACGGGCACTGTCTGCACAAGATACGCGCCCTGGCTGCTGTTCTTGTTTTTATTTTACCTGGCAAATCAAAATATGCCCCAAAACTATTTCAAAAGCTCACGGCCTATAATTATTTAAGTATTAAGTTAGCTAAATATTTACTGCAAGCAAATTTTTTGTTTTTGGTAGTAAAGTCAAAAGCAGAAAAAGGCTATATCATTTTCCTAAACCTTGAAACATTCGCCTGCATGAGCTGTCACAATTTTGGCTGAATAATAAGTTGTAAGCCAAACACAATCTCTATGACATGGTTAAAGCTATGGGCACGGACTGTATAACAAGACATATGCCTCAAGTTTTGCACGGTAAAAATGTTAATCCTAAATCACTGGAGTTGAAACACCCCAAAGGTAGCTGAAAATTCAGAGTACGCATCCAATCACGCAAAATGACCTGTGCTGATCAGGCACAATGACATTGCATAAATTTCACGAAACAAGATGAGAATTAAAAAATCGCAATCACTGACAGACAGAAAGAGTTAACAAGCAGTTTGACTGTCTCCTGCCGTTTGATATGCAAATTTCTGCACCAGACGTGTTCTGCAACATCGTCACAGAGACAGACATTCGGTAATGGTTTAAGGAAAATTCCCGCGTGACTGGCAATATCTAAAAATAAATCAACAACCGAACACGCGCGGCGAGCATTAAATAATACATGTACCGGCTGGCAGACATTATCTAAAATGTCAGAATAACCGGAATTTCGCTGTGTCATGAAAAAGCGGATGGGCTTCTAACTCGTTGACCCATTCCTTCCTCAATGGACAATTTCAAACGATCAAAATGCATAACCCTGCAGGTAAATAGGTGACATTACTGAGTCGTTTAGTGACCAACCAAGGACTCTTCCACCTGTACTGAAGTTTAGGTGAAAGACCCCGAGTACGTTGGTCATCCTTTACCCAGACACGATCACCTGCTTCAAATGGATCGCCATATACAGCTCGATCCTGCCAAGACTTAACGTTCATGGACTACTTGCAATTCTTTGCGGATAGAAGTATATGCCTCCTCTAACCATTGACGTGTTAATTCAACAAACTCAGACTGATTGGTAGATTCTCCGGGTATACGCGGCATTGTTATATCTAGGGGAAGTGCTAACTCGCGGCCAAACATAGTGAGATTCACTTCTTTGGTCAACATGGTGGCCAGGGTTCTGTTGAACCGTTCCACCATACCATCACTGAGGATGAAAAGGGGTTGTGCGGGCTTTTTTTATGTGCAACAATTTACATTGTTCCCGAAGTAATTGACTTTCAAAATTTCGACCTTGTTCCGTATGGAGTGCTACCAGCATACCAAATCGACAGAACTTGTTCCACAAGTATTGCCACTACTCTATATGCTTCCTGGTTAGGGATAGCAAATGCCTCCAACCATTTTGTAAAGTAGTCCTGAAAGATTATTATGTACTTATTTCCACTATCGCTAATGGGAAGAGGTCCCAAAATATCTTCAGCTACTCGTTCGAACGGAGCTCCTACAATTTTTGTCTGCATAGTCGCTAAATGAGTCTTAGAGCCTGAAGTTTTTTGTTGGCAAGCCTCACATTTACCGACCCACACCTTAATGTCAGTAACAACACTAGGCCAATGAAACCGAGCCTTGACTCGTTCACGCGTATGTTCGACAGCTAAATGTCCACTGTTGTCGTGAAGCTGCTCGAGTATCTTTCTGATAAGTATGTGGGACCAAAATTTTGTGATCTTTATAAAGACCACCATCCTCAATGTGTAGCTGCTCGAAACGTTGATAATAATATTTCACATTGGGATGAAAAGGAGAAACGTCTTCCCTAGTCGGACGATAATCACGCAATACTCATTTATAGACAACACCTAAATTTCGATCAGATTGCTGAGCCTTCGAGAATCTCCCTATCCCATACTTCCATATCTATTTCGGGAAAGTCAGGTGTTTCGTCACGTATCACGGCTACCAAATCATCCTCTCCTAACTTTACGATGCAGGATCACTAGGACGGCTCATAGCATCTGCGTTTACCATGGTGATGACCAGCCATATGTTCGATTGTAAAATCATAACTTTTGAGCGCTTCCTGCCACCGGGCATTTTGGCCTTCCGCATCTTTCTCCGTGTTTAGCCATTTCAAAGAAGCGTTGTCTGTTCTTATAGTAAAAGGTCTACCATATAAGATAATGCTTTACAAAATATACTACAGCCAAAAGTTCCTTCTTGCTGGTCTGATAATGTCTTTCTGACTTATTTAGGGTTCGAGACCCATAACTTATAACACGTTCTTCTCCATCTTGAACTTCAGAGACCACTGCTCCGATACCCCAGTCAGAGGCGTCGGTGTCCAAGATAAATGGAATCGTGGGGTGTGGGTATGCTAAAATCGGAGCACTTATAAGTCGTTCTCGAAGAGCTAAAATGCGGATTCCGCTTCTACCGACCACTCAAACGGATGATCTTTTTCCGTTAATCGATATAGTGGCTTCGCAATTTCGCTAAAATGCTCACTAAATTTGCGATAATACTGGCAAAGGCCTAAATAACTTCTTAATTCAGACACATTTTTAGGAATTGGCCAATTTGCTACTTTGGAGACTACTCTGATCAGTGGAGACACCTTCTGATGAAATCACATGGCCCAGGAACTCGACTTCTTTCCGGAACAACTTGCATTTCTTAGGCTTTAATTTGAGATTTGCCTCTAGGACCATCTGGAGATGTAATAGCGCCTCGTCAAAGGTTTTTCCATAGACCACAACATCATCAATATAGCAGAGACAGATTTTCCACAACAACCCATCCCTGCGGATGAAAGCAGTTTTCTCCTCATCTGGCTCATTCATAGCCATCTGCCAGTAGCCACTTACCAAGTCGAGGGTGCTGAACCAGGCTTACTTTGACTCATCTTCTTTGTGAATGGGAAGACGTCGCACAGGTTGTCTGATTGGTTGATGCCCTTGCGTATCAATAGCATGCTTGACAATTTGTGTACCGCCCAAATCCAGATCACGAGATGAGAAAGAATTAACATAGCGTAAAAGCAGCTTCTTGACCTGTTGCCGTTGATTCCTCATCAAGTCCCTCGGACGTCCTATTGAATAGGTCATGCAAAAACTCAGGTAGTGGTTCAGCTTGATTTACTTCCAATGGAGCTGTTTCTAAAGTTGATGTCTGGACACTTTGTACAGGGCATATGTGTCCAACACAATCTCCCTTGTCTAAGCTGACAGTGTGGTTGTTCGTGGTGAAGACTGTAACTGGAACAATCTTTTGTTGCGCATCAACAACTGTTCTAGGCAGGGCTACCTTCTTTTCTACCATATATGATCGATATGATTCGATGATGTCTTCAGAATATTGTAATCCAGCTCAGTTCATAACTGTCGAAGTGATGATATCTGTTGAAGGAGGAATGACACAAGATTTGCAAAGGTTGATTGCAGCTGTATTAAACAAAGAACTCCGTGGGTTGATCAGTATTCTGATGCCCTTAATCTCCAGTTCACCATCTTTGCAATGAATGACTGCCTCCACTGATTCCAAGAAGTCAGCCCCAAACAAAACATCACAACTAATTTTTGCAATACGTGCTAAATGATCAAAGCCCATTCCGTCTATTTCGAATGATAAAACAGCTTCTCCCAACACCTCAAGTCGATCTCCACTTGCGCCTATCAGCTTTACAGCTGTTTCGGAAATGGAGGGTCGTTCGGCTACAAGTAGTTTCCCAAAAGTAAATATTTATCATGGTTACACTAGCGCCAGTGTCTATTATTCCCACAGCCTCATTCTGACCGATTTTACATGGACAGGTCAACTCTGAGGAAATACCAACCGTTGACTGACCACATAAAACAGGCATTTGAAACTTGTTGGTGGATTGTTCAACAATTGTTTCCATTTCACTGAACTTTAAGTTGTTTCTTTAATTTAATATCAGATAACTGCAAATTCAAGTTTTCTAATGCCTGACAAATTCGTTCCGCTTCTCGTAATACAGGAGAACTAGATATAAATGGTCCAATTCGCTTCTTCATTTGCGGTTTATTTTCTATTACTCGATTCTTATCATCACCACTCTTCTGTTTTGTAATGATTTAGTTATAGAATAATGTTGATTAACCACTTGGCCAGGTGGTTTTATAACTGCTTTGTTGTATGCAGTGCTGCCCACAACATCTGATTTTTGGGGGTCCCACTGTAAAATCTGGGGGTCCCATGGGGTCCTCATCTGAAATAGCGGGGGGGGGGGGGGGGTCCCATGTTTTTTTCTTAAAATAAACACAACACATTGATCTAATTGTAAAGCACTTTATTAAACATGTTGAAAACAGTGCCAGTCATTCCAGTGGTAAATTTTCAAAAATATGTATTCTGTAGTCTACAATGGTGGCTAAAATTGATCTATTGAAGTGAACCTTGTATATTTAACTAATAACATTTGAACTGCATGTCAATACACAATAACTTAAAGCACTGTACTTGTTTGTTGTCTGATAAACCAACCAGCCTACATTGACAACCTTGTATGATTAACATTTCCAAAGACCATGACATTAGTAATTAGCAAAGCCCACTGCATTAATTTTTCTATTAAACCCTAACTTGACTTTGGACGAATTGAAAAATTACGAGTAACTGGGGCGAGTTTGTTCAAGGACGACTTGACCTACTTCGATATAATGTATTTTTTATAATTTAACTGGAATGACCAAATATAGTGGAATACATAGGTTAAGATCAGACTAAACAATAATTTATCAAACATAATCTGTATAAATCAGATTAAACTGCGTGATTAGTGAAAATATATCAGCCAATAATCGGAAATGTCTAATTCATAGGGAGTAACTATGTAACGCGATTGCTGATTGGTTGAAGCATAGATAACGCATTAGCGTGTATCCAATAAGGACGCTTGTATCGGAGAGCTTTGAGCTACATGCTGTTTGGAAAAAAATAATCAATATTTTAACGCATGGCTACCTGTAGATCGATGATATCGTTGAACATCGCTGCTGGGATGAGCTTTTTAGTTGAGAAATTGGGAACACCTAGGGATCGAGTATTGCTAAACATTATAAAACGCTAATCCACCAGTCAATCAATCAGCCGCTATTGCTAAATAAAAGACGGCTTATAGCGCGTATTGATACCGTTATTCCGCTAATCCGTCAAATGACCATTCAGATGTAAAAGATATCACAATATCTTCCATATATTCCTTCATCCATTTAGATATTTTGATAAGTAAATAGAAAAAAATATTTTGCCTGTAAGTCGTTGCTGCTTTAGGCAAGTAGGCATGCGCAAATTAATTTCAAAATATTCAGCAGATTAGTGGTAACAACATTGTGATCTGTCCAATGTTCTGAGCTGTGACGCCCAGACACGTTTGTATATGCTTGATCAGTTGTATTGGATTTCTCAAGCGTGAGTTCCTCTAGAGGGCGATTCCGCTGTTATCCAATCAAATACTGACACGTCATACTGACGATTAGCACAACAGACAGAAACATTCTGGCAAATAGGCGGTATTTTTGCAATTTGTAAGCCGAACAAGGCGACTAACATCGGGCTTGTAAACTCTTTACTTATAAAAAATTAGATCAAATGGAATACTAAGGATGATTTGGGGATTGTGTTTACAATTAAATGTGGTGGTTGAATCTGATTTATGGGCATTAACAACTTTGAGTTGTGCAAGAAAACATACAACAAATCATAGTCTTAAACAACGCAGTAAGTTCGTTTTCATTGAACACACAATACATTAGGTATATTTTTTAAAGTAAAAACATGCACAAATAAATATACACACATGATAATATAATTGATAATTGAGCACACACCAAAGTTACCAGTTTCCGTTACACTTTTTCACTGCGTCCCTCGTGCGTCCTCGGGGATGCAGAGGGTTAATTTGTATGCGTCCCTCTGCCATTTTTATGCGTATATACGCGCAAAAGGATGCATAAGGGCAACTCTGGTTGTATGGCGGTTGCACTTGATTAGGTGGTGGTTGTTTAACATTTGAGCTGTTGGGTGCTTGTGTAACAGTTGGGTTGTTTGGTGGTTGTTTAAGAGTCGGGTTGTTTGGTGGTTGTTTAACAGTCGGGTTGTTTGGTGGCTGTATAGCAGTTGAGTTGTTGGTGGTTGTGTAACAGTTGGGTTGTTTGGTGGTTGTTTAACCACTTGATTAATTGGTGGTTGTATAACAGTTGAGTTGTTGGGTGGTTGTGTAACAGTTTGATTATTTGGTGGTGGTAGGTTAACCACCTGTGTGAAGGGTGGTTGTTTAATCTGTGCCTGAAAATTAAATCTGTGCCTGAATATTATCGTTAGATGGAATTGAACGTGCCATTTCACCAAGTGCAATTTCAGTTCAACAGATAGTTCGCCGCACGTCCTGAGACAACACCAGTTTCCCCATTAGTAATGGCTAGAAACCCATCAGAAGGTATCGGTGATAATGCAGACATTGGAGGGTTATGTGAAGGCAAGTTTGGATGCCAAGTGTAAGAAGGCATCCATTTACGGTGTTCCCGGGATGGATTATGCCAACATTGCTTAGGTTTGCCCACAATAATAACAGTTTAATGGACGCCATACCTTCCCACCAGCATTAAATAGGTTGTTTGTGGGAGGTCTATTGTACTGCAAAGACATGGGCGGATGTGACTCCAAAATTTACAGGTGTTCGGTAACGATTTTGGAAAGGCGCTTGTATATGGGTTGTGTAGGTCTATACTGATATGTGGAAGTTGGATACGCTTGTGCTTCTTGCGTACACGTAGAAGACTTCTCCAACTTATCAGCATGCTGGCCAAGTGCGGGGAAATTCAGAGAATTCTTTACCAACCCAGAGAGAGAGAGAGAGTAGCTAATTCTCTCTTGATAAATTCCATTTCTGAACTTTGACCCCCCCCCCACTTTCGCTTTGTTTTCAAAATAGTCATCAGGATTTTTGTAATTTGTCAGAGTAAAATACTGTCAGCACGTATACAGAATGAGTGGTTAAATATATTTTTCATTGAATTGCATACATCTGGTATTCACAAAACTCCTATTAGTAAAAACTGGATTCTTTAAACAAATTAATGATTTTAGACATGTTTATTTCTCTTGACCACCTGTTTGTTGACACCACTAGCTATAAAATGTAAATGAATTTGTATATTAGACAGGGTGAGATTGAATGAGTGAGAAAAACAGTGAGACAGTAGACAGATTTAAGCCAGAATAGTAGATATATAAATATATAGCATTATTAATGTGTGTAAAAATTTAGTATCAACATCAATTTGTGTATAGAGTAAAGTTGAAGCTATTTATTTTCGGAAGAACCGTCTTGTTGAATACTATTGAAGTGTCTTCGCCCATTTTGACTGTCAACTCATCCTGGTTCTTACTGAAGTGTAGCAGAGCTATTGGCACCCAGCTAAACCCCCTCAGTGTTTTCAGATATGTGGAAATTAGCGTTGCTACAGCTGGTGGAGTTTCCAACGGTAGTATTGACGGTGAGATGTCATACTAAAGAACGTGATAGGATGAGTCAATGTGTACCATCGTGAATACCTGTCAATAGACTAAGAAGACGGAATTACCACACAGTTTGTCAACATCAACCATGGCAGCCATCTTTCCAGCAGCAGTAGCCATGGGTAAGTAAGTGAGCGATTACGTCATCATCAGCATCACCATCAAAATCATAGTGCTATCTGTGTGGTGAGTTATTTCATCATACTCATCTCTCGAATTGTAAGGCAAGATTTGTTTGTTGCTTTTCCTGTAGACATTTCAGACATTTTTCGTTAATGTGTGTTAATGTTATAAACAGATAACTAAGAGACAGCCGGAGATTATCAATAGAGTAGTTGAAGAAACTGAACCGGAGGTGCTGTCTAGCACAAGAGCTGCCATTTGCTACAATCAACCAGGCAGCTCTAGATCCAGAAATTGTGAGTGCTAGTGAAAGAGAAGTTAAATTGGAGAGAAAACTTTGTGCTGTGATGAACAGGATGGAGGAAGACAAGATCGTTCACAGCATGTGAGTTTTATCAGTGCTAGACAGTCACCAGTGTTCGGGAACAACTAACTAAGTAAATGTGAACAAGAGAAAGCTTCCATTAGTCAGGAATACGAACATCTTAAAACAAGACTTGAAGAGACTAGTGCTGAAACTCGGTCATTAAAAGCTGAATGTACCAAATTAAACGAGCAGATCAACAAACTTAAGAGCAGACAATAGCATCTCAGTAAACAGTGTTTCCAAAATAGAGGGCGAGTTAGAAAAACTTAGAAAATAACTTACTGATACTAGACAACAATTAACTAACTGTCGGGAGGAAAACAAGAGACTTAATGATGCGAGTGAACAATGTACACAAGATTTCAGCGAATTGTGGCTTGATAAAAATTTTCATGCTATGCAGTATAATGCCATTCTGGATGAGCTAGAGAAATTGAAGAAACAAAATACACTTAGTATGAATTCGTGCTGGGAGACTGAGTCAAGGCAACTCCAAAAGAAGAGGGCGCAGCTTTAGGATGAGCACAACTATTTTGAGGAAAGGTATGAGACATATGCGGCGGATAATCATCAATGTGTAGAGCGGCATATCAAAATGGAGGCCAAAATTAAGAGATTATAGAGGCAACCCAATCAGTACCAATTAAGTGTTATATTTGTCACAGCCATGGTAGGTTTCACCCATGAGTTCTACCCATAAGCTAAATATATTAGATTTTAGGTGTTTTTTAGAATATTTATGACATGAGGGCATGTCATCGTATGAGATTTTCCTCTGTCTACTATATTCCTAGAATCGTCATGCTTGATTTCATATGATTCAGTTGATCACAATTATGAACATTCTAATTTATGCCGGTTAAAATCAATACTATATAACTCTACACATAATTTCCTATACCTGACCTAATAGCACCATGACAATGTCATCAAAACAACAAATGCGGGAGAAGGCAAAACGGAGCAATTGTTAGAAATAGAACCCTGTTAGAAACAGGTACCCTGACCATATACGACAACATTTCCCATTGAACAAATATACGTAACGAAATGTAACATTTATAAAATCTTCAATATTACCGTAATTTCATAGGAAATGCACATCAATTTCCATAAATAAAGTTGTGAATTATTTCAATAAACGGAAAAATTGTCGCTTTTCGTTGGTATAAATGTTGGTAAGACTAGCTTCGCTCCAATTCACCAGTAACCATCCATTTCAATTGTTTACAAATTTCAAAATGTCATACGTTTGCTAGAGCAGTTATCCGGTTTCATTTGGTGAAATCGAGTCCCTAGCTACAAATGTTAATGTTACAATATCCAGTGAATTAGTCCGATAGACAACTCGTCCTACTGAGCAAAATTATCTGAGAATCCTGAACGAGAAAAGAAAATTCCGAAAGTAACACCCCAAACACGGGTCCTCACCCCGAGATATAGCTAATATAAGATGTTTCGTTACTGGATATATAGTTCTAATCATCCATTAGCTAGCGGCAAGCGATCATTTAAACGGGTACAGAATATGTTATTGCTCAGTTGCCCGAGTACGGAATTCGCTGTAGATTATCCAAATACTAGGAGTGACTTGAAATTTTATCGTTTCTCTTGCAAGTTTTTAATATATTGTGTAATTACAGACATGCTGTTGATCTAAATTTATACACTTATTAAGAAACATGTTACAAATAAATTCAGAACAGGTGTAAAACCATTTCTAATGTCAGAAAATATCAAATTAATAATAATAATAATAATAATAATACTTTTATGAATACAGAATTAAATACAATCCAATGAAACAAATTAATTTAACCGCTTCCATTCCATATACATGTTAAGAGTATTTTAATCTGCTAAGTTAAGTAAATCCTGATGACTATTTTGAAAACAATCAAACTGAAGTTGTTGCTGGCATAGGCAGCAACAAGTTTCAGTCAAATCATTTCCAAAATACTCAGTAGGTTTCTTATACCAATATGCTGAAACTAAATTTGTGGGATTCAGAGTGAAAGGCGTTATCAGATTATAAACACACAATTTAGTAAACACAGAGTGGAAACTAAAAATAAATGTTCAGGTATAGGCATGGCTTGGGCTATTGTACTCTGAGCTAGAGCCTACGGGAATAGTCACGCTTGATCTCACGGCTCTGGTGGTCACCATTAAGTGTATTATATATACGGCTGGCTTTCCATAGAAGCTCACGCCTGACACCTCACACTACATTCACGTTTCCATCAATGTCATTTAAACCAATTCACGCTTCATTTCTGAGTACGGTTTGCTGCATAGGATGGATTGTTCGCACTGATGCTACTTTAAAATTTTCAACATCGGGAACGGTCGGGAACATTATCTATTGCGCAACAAATTAAAAAAAATTAAATCGCATATTTTTGCGTAAAATATTTATAAATCATAATTCCGAAAGTAAGTTCTAGAAATTACCTGTATTATGACAACAATTTAAATGGTTGCTACAGCTACCAGTTACGATTGACCACACAAAGAATGAACATGCCCATTCCTTGTCTCACACATGAAGCATGAATCAAAAGTAAAAGTGACGTGACAATGCCTATGGAGACCGTCGTATTGCTATTGATATGTTAATTCTTCCGTTCACGTGTGAGGCGTGAGACGTGACATGTGAGGTTCTATGGAAACTCAGCCTAAAATCACTGGTATAATATAACTTTGTATATCTGGTCTATTAGCACCAAAACAATAAAAATATTGTTGTTGCGAGAGGAAAGTGCCTCGCGCGGGCCTCCGTCACAGGAAATTCCTTCAACACCGAAGCGGAGGAAGAGCTGGCAAAAAGGACCACTCTTTTGTTCAACAGAAAATGCTAAATGCTGAAAATCCTAGTGAAGGTTGATGTTAAGGTGTTTTGCACGCTGGTTTACGTGAAGACGGGACGAACAATTTCCAAAGAATTCCCAGGTCACCATCTTATGTAGTTCCAAAGTTACTGCATTGGTAGTTGCCGCTTTAGTTATGCGGGCCTTCTGCCTAACCTACCAATTGGTTGTTAGTAATGAAGACACGCTTTGGCCGCAAATGGCAGGGTTTGCTACCCAAGTTTTAGATCATTATGGTGGGGATGGAGAGACGGATATCTGTCATGTGTGTCCTTCCCGTAAGTGTGTGATGAGGTCTAAGGCCGCACCCAGACACCAGAACGAATTGATGCTCGTCCATCACCGCGTGCTACGAAGCTAACATTTAACCTGCCGTTAGGGTTATTTTCCATGCTGCCCAGAGATGCACTTCAGGCCGGTGTTACAACATATAAATTAATATGTATGTAAGTCAGGACTTTAACTATCACCGCTCAGAAACCTCTGATCGTGTCAATTGGGAATCCAGACAATTAATAACCCATACGGCTGTTGGATCGTGGAAAGAGACAATCACTCAATAAATATATGTAGGTTAACTGGCCAATTTTACACAACCTTGCCAGTGCATGGGGCTACATTACCACAACAACCGGAAAAGAGGCATACACTATGCGTCTACGTTCCCTAACCACTAAACCTATCCTATCGAGCTGAATAGACAGGTTTAGTCCGTAACATGTCAGGCTCAAACATTTAGAGCATGATCAGCGACATTAGTGTAAAATTGATGCTGGCGGGAATCGTGATGCGAATATAAATGTTGCTGTATAGTATTATCTAGCGTGCTGCGGTCTAGAGTTTTTTTTATAAATAAACAAAACATTAAGTAGATGGCTACTTGCCATGTACACAACCAACCAATACACACTTTAACGAATATAATGATTATAAAGTATCACAGGTCATTGGACCTTACGGTGCACAGTAAACAAGGATACTATTCACAATAACATAAATTATAAAGATGCGGTCCTAAGACCGGTAAAGTACCTATTAGTCATCAGGACCATTGTGCGAGAATAATAATTAAGTGTTCAATAGTATAGCTACTTGTCTACCTAATATTCATCGGAACAAGTTCACGAGCACTAGCATATGAGTAGTGCGAGAAGCTGGACAGATTTCCAAAGTAAGACATCTGCAACTTCTCCAGGCAGGTTGGACACGGCACATACTCTGAACAGATAACGGAACAGTTCAAGAGATGTCCATTAGCTAGTCATTTCACTCATACAGAATAGAAATGGTTTATTGTAAAGTTTCCGTCCGGCGACAGTAATATGAAAGTTGAAGGCAACCAATTATCATGAGGGTTGCTTATATAATTTATGCAGCTATGCGGCGCACCGGGCAAAGTTCACCCAGACTGTTCGAAAAGTTAATTATTACACACACAACATACTTTATTTTGAAAAAGTCCACTTTTCAGCATGGTTGGCAGATCGGGTGAGTCATCCACCAAGAATCACCATCAGCTCTACATTCCGTAGAATTACATCTGGGCCCGCACGGCCCTCCGACAGAAAGCCTCCCGTATAAAGGTTGGGATGCGCGAGATTATTACTTTAAGTTAGTTTATTACCCCCGGATGTTCGTCCGGAAGGTGTGTGTGTGTGTGTGTATACAAAAACTGGAAGCCGACGACCTTATCCGATTGGCACCGCATGATAAAACAGTTACACACGTGTATCCCGATGGGCCAACCCTTCTGTTGGATGCATGCACTCGCTTACAATTCCGAGACGTGTTGTCAGGGAAGCTATGACGCGCGTGCATGCGCACCACGCGGTCTAACGGACTTACAATTTTTAGGGAACACCTTTCATAGAGCTTATATGCGCGTACTCAGGGTGTGTGTGCTTGGAGCAAATCCTGAACAGCAGTTCCGTACCCAGCTTAGCTGGGACGACCGGTACCCATCCGGTTGTTCCGTCCTACACCATCCCCTCCTAGTTTGACACCTGTAACAAATGATCAACGCATTGCGGATCGAATGCACGGGAGCACGCTAGGCGGGAATTATAGACTTCCCGAGTAGGCGCGTAGCCGAGAGGAGAGTGACGCGAGAGACGCGGGCTCATAAGAAAGAGCACATAGGGTGCGAAAGAGTTTGGGAGGGAGGCATACTTTTAGTTTTGATCTGTAATTATTTTTCCAGGTCTTCTTTTTTTGTGTTGTTTTAATGCCGTGGTGCATGTTTACTTTTAGGTTTAACCTTACATTGATTGACTAAACAATAGCTCACATGGTTGTTCTCTCGGATGCGGATAATTAAATTTCCGCAGAGAACACAAGCTCAAACATACCATAATTACACAGATAAATATAACATGATATATATATATATATACATGTGCACGCCGGGTAAATAAAGGGATGCACATACAGTTTATTGATTATTATTAATGCGGCCCGTTATTGTGGATCCGCACGGGTAGCTTCAGCTAACCCACAATCCGTTCCGTCATTCTAACGTGGGAAGAAAAATAGTAGTAATAATAAAGGAAAAAGGCTAGTTTATCAGGCAGCCCCAGCGTAGCTGAGACTGCATGATGGTGTGTACTTATGCCGCACATGACGTGTTTGCAACGCAGGGATCCGCAGCGATTATTTGTGTGAGACGCAGCTGTGTAGGATGACCGTAGTCAGCCTAGGGATGAGGTTTCAATTTTAAAAACAATAATAAGAAAAGTATTAAAAAAAATAAACATAATAAAAACATTCCGCTTTCCGCACACCTATTTATAAATCCTGCTGCAACCTTTGCAATAGTGTCCACAAACATCCACTGTAAAGTTTCCCCTGCGATTCTAGGTACCCCGACTCGTACGGGATGGGTGTGGCGGATGGTCCTGCTTATGCCCATGTCGTGTATACTGATGCTGGGGGAAGGTACGGATATGTCCATTGAAGCACTGGTGGAGATGGTGACGGGTGAAGTGCGAACCGTGGTGGTGTGGAAACTACTAACATCACTGTTGTCGAGGAGGTGGTGGTTGTTGTGCGGGTGGCTGGTGGGCTGAGTGAGTGCTGTTAAGGTGATGAGCATCAAATGATGATGCAGCTGGCGGTTGTCCTCGGAACTGCATGGATGTCTGTATGCGTGATTCTCTTCTTTCCGGCATAGGGATGATCTGGTGTAGTCACCATGCGAACTGCTGGATCTGTGGGAGTACTGGTGTGTGGCTATTATTAAACTGCACGGAGACATGGATCTATCTGAAATGTCCTGTAACCCCTGTTCGGATATGGTCACTGGTGTGGAAATCACAACTGATGTTGGCCGACCGATTACGGATGATGTTGCGGTGATGTGTGATGCGAACGGCGGCGTTATTGCGGGTGCTGCCGGAGTGGAAACTGCAGGCAATGTAGGTGTCAATACTGCTGGTGGTGTCGTCATGATGGTGACTGGTACAACATGATGACTGGGTGCTGGCTGTGTGATGGAGGCTGGTGCGGTTGGTCTGATGTAAGGCGGAAAGTCAAGTTGTCGCCGTTTGGTATGTTTAGTCTTGGCCATCTTCCCGGCAGGAAGTACATTAATTGGAAGTCTTAGAACTTCTATGTCCTCATTTTGTTCACCAGTTATGGTTACTACTAACACACGATGCTTTTCTGTTAACGCGTGTGTCACTCCGTAATGAGTAGCTGTATATAGGTATTCGCAGTCTGAGCAGAATGCGCTTTTAAAAAGATGATCACGATTAACATGAAGCGTCAGTCCGAATTACGGGTGAACGCACGCTTACATGGCTCTGTAAAGCTGTACACGGATACTTCTTCCCGGAATGAGCTGGTGCTGAATCCTCCGAGCTGTCGGACAGGGCGAGATCTTTCCGCATGATAATGATTGCGTGGAACCGCCTAACCTACTTTAATTGTCCTACCGCTTGAAAACTTTCCTAGCCAAATATAATAGTAATGAAATAATAATTAAAACAGCAAAATATGGTTTGCGACACGAAAGTAGCCTAATGCTTGTTTTTCCCTTGGTCAAGTTTGACAGGAAGACAAAGTTTCGGTGCGCGATCTCTTTATACTTTTTGGTGCACCCGAAAGTTTTGAAACTTGATTTTAATGTTCCTGGAGTCTGATAAAATAATCGTCCCATGTAAAGGAAGCAAATATAAATAGAACAAGGAAGGATTGCCGTTTTCGTCTCCACTCAAAGGAATAATTAGTCTCCGATCAACATGAAAATCTGGTACTAATTCCCATGGAAGCTCACCTTTTAATTACTGTGAAGCGGTTTTTCGGATTGGATGCTTATAAACTCTCCTGTTTAAATTTCAGGCTGGAGCGTCAGATGGGGTGTTGGAGGGCGCGGTGACGTCAGCGGCAATTACCCCGACTCAGCCTCCTCTATCACGCTGTGGTAGATGCGCGTTTGGGCGGTTCATTAGTCTATAGCCTTTTGATACAATTTGCTGGAAACAGAAGTGAAGTTCACGTGGTATCTTGTTGTGAAAGCACGTGTTTGATCGGAAACTTAGGCAATATTTATGTAATGGCGGAGTATTGATGCTGCTGATTATTTGTAGTGGGTGTGAAAAATGGGAATACATGTTTTCAATTCTGTTCCTCAGAACAGCGTCCCTGTATGCGCGTGATCTTTTACATGCGGCGCTTGTCGTCTGTAATTGGCGTATTCCAGCCCACGTCGATCTGGTGACTGGAATATGTAGGTAAGAGAATATTTGAAATTCTCCATGAGATACTGTCAAAGTTTTGATGCCGCTTTACCGGCCAGTGTGTTAATAATTCGTCTACTCGGTAGAACGATGGTGTTCTTGATCAAAATTAGGACAATATAGCTGTCTGTAATTTTTGTTTGGTTTAAACAGCTCCATGTCTTGCGGAAATTAAGTGTACTAATTCCGCCAAGCTGGGAGGTGTTTCTCGGGTGGTTGGACTGCCCAGCTCGGAAAATGAGTGCCTCAGTTTTACAATTACAATTCCGTCGTATGGAGATTGTGAATACAGTCAACCTGAGTGTCTGTGTTTCTGTCGTGTTGATGCTTTTGATTGCTACGCGTGGCTGTTTATCTGCGGATGACTCTTGCGCTGTCGTGAAGTGTGACCGGTGGAGGCGGTGGTTGAAGTGCAGTGCCAACTTTATCAACTGTGGTGGCCGAGCCCGGGGGGTTGGGGTGTGTGGTGGACAGAGTTACTTTAGAGTGTGGATGACCCAGAAGGGTACTGTCGTAACTTGAATCAATCCATTATCAAACATCTTTTGGGGGGTGGGGGGTGGGGGTGGTGAACGTTGCGGAAAATGTTGACTCGTGTTAATGGTAGTAGTGATCTGTTGTAGGGAAGTCGGGGTTTGGTGTGTGATGCTTGCATAATACGGTTTGGAAATATCCAGGTTTCCAAGCTGGTGGATGCCGAGTCTGTTGTGGTTGCCGAGTCTGTTGTGTCTACGGAAAGTGATGAACTTTCCATATCTATGCCAGAAAAGGGTGTCTAACTTTTTCAATTAAAAATACTATGTGTAGCGGTGAATTGACGTATCCAGCCTTGCGGGCTAGTGTGTTCTGCATTTCTGTGTCCGGTGTGATGTTCTAACTGCTCACTGGGGTGGGGCTTGGACTTGGTAGGGCAGTGGTGGTCGTTACACCACGGTTGGTACTCTGTCATTTAAGTACCAGGAATATTCGAACCGAGAGTCTGCTGAACAGGCTGCTTCCATGCCCACCGTCTGCAGGGGAGGGGGTTTGGGGGTTGGTTGCTGCGGTGCGGGATGCCGCCTCCCCTGTAGCAGCGGACTCCCATATCTGAAGAGTGACAGTCAACAGACGACGAGTGGAGTGTGAAATGGACAGTACGAATGATGTCCGAACTTGGTGCATAGACGAGAGATGCGCATTGAAGATGGGGTGGTGTGCATGCCATTGGACCGGCGGCACCCTGGGCGAGGGTTGGTTGCACAATTTGGGGGTGTGGACAGGTGGGGTGGTGTGCGTGCCATTGGACCGGCGGCACCCTGGGCGAGGGTTGGTTACACAATTGGGGGTGTGGACAGGTACACCGAGTTGTGCGGTTCTGCTGTTCTTCAAAACAAGCCATGGCCTCATCCGACCTCTTCACTTCCATGCTATTTATTACATGTTCCACCCCACAAGAAGCATGGCCCGGGGCAGCCTCAGCTTCCGCTTGTGGTAACTATAATGGGGGTAATAGCATGAAGTGGGTGGGAATGGAAAGAGGTCGGCGGAACAACTTTTCTGTCCTTCCCCTTGGAAAGCACAAACGAGTCTTCAGATACGACTTCCCAGATCGAGTAGACCCGCACTGAGGAGGGGGAGGTCGAGTACGTATCTCGTCATCGTCCTCAGCGTTAGTTGATGGTTCACTGGACTCCTGGCTTGATAGGAGAGAGGTCGCTCTGGCCTGACGTCGGGAATACTTGTTTCCGTAGAGACACCGGTGTCACGTGGTATGCCCAGTCTGAGCTCTGGTACTGGGCCATCACTGACACAAGGTTTAAGTCGATCGAAGTAGATGACTGCATCCGAAGCGTGGATACGGTAGGTCACATCGACTTCTTGCCTACTACCACATAGGGGCCTTTCCACTGGTAACTCAGTTTACTTGGCAGGTTTGCAGAACGTCGTGAATTGTGAACCCGAACCATCTTTCCCGCTTCATACAGATCCATGCACCCGCTGGTAATGCCATGTTTTTGACGCCGGTCTGCGGTGGATAAAGTTGCTCTCAGTAGCTCATGGGTCTGTTCTATCCACTGTCGCATGAGCTCTATGTAGAGATATGGTGAATTTTTCTCCTGGAATCCTGGGCATGGCCAGATCCAGGGGTAAGGCTAATTCACAGCCTAACATTAACTGTGCAGGGGTATAACCCATGCTGGAATGTATTGGGTGATACGGGGTGGTGTGTGTTTTAACGTTGTGAAACAATTTGCAGAGCTCGGAGATCAGGCTGCTCAAAATTACCTCTGATCGGAGTGCAGCTCATAGGGCATTCCAAACCGGCAGAACACATTACATGCCAAGACGTCTGCTACTGTGGATGCCTCTTGGTCCGGCAAAGCGAATGCTTCCACCCACTTCGTAAAATAATCTTGTAATACGAGGATGTACTTGTTTGCTTCATCCGTCATATTCACGTGTGTGAGCACATCAATAGCCACCCGCTCTCACGGTGCACAAACAATCCTAATTTGAATAGGTGCGGAATGGTGCTGGCCAACAGCGCGTCTTTGACATGGGACGCATTTGGCGACCTATGCCTTCAATCCCGATCCAGTGGAATCTGTTTTATTCGTGTCAATGACCGCTCAACAGCTAAATGTCCCGCGTTATGTAGTTGCTATAATATGCTGTTTCAATAATGCTCCGGAATCACTATGGGGTTGTTGATGTAGAGAACACTCGCTATGCACCCTTTGGCCTTCCTTGTGTGTGGTCTGTCGCCGTCACGGGACGTCGCTCAGCGCTTCACATAGGGATGCAGCCTAGGCTAGGTGCCTTTCCTGCATATGCGTATGGGACTAAGGACTATGCCTATAAGAAATATAATTGGGGAACATGGCCCATAGGACAGTTAGTCCAACATGAGACCTATGCTCATAAAAACATGATGGCGGAACATAGCCCATGGGACACTAGTCTAACATGAGATTGAGAATCATGATTGAGAAACATAGTCCACGATCTTTTGATGTAATTTCCCTCTCACACATATACCCTCCCGCTTCACAAGAATCACTTTTCATGATCTCTGATCACAGGAGGCATGGCTCACAATACAAACTCTTACCATGGCCTGACTACATTGAGCCATCTTGACCACTCATTGATCGGCTGGCGACCCAGTCGATAGCGATCACCATCTGAGCTCACGCTCAGGGCCAACTGACGGTCTGATCCGTACCTATCCGCCAACAGTATACAAATTGACCGTTTTTCCCGACCTTGCCTGCGGGACCTACACAAAAAATTTACAGAGTCTAGCCCTGGGGGAGGTTTGTCGCCTCCTACCACACAAGTCCACTTGCTGAGACAGGATTAACCACAAATCTCAGTAACCCGATCAATACGCCGACTAGACTGTACCACAGGATGTTAATTAATCCTTGGTTGGACACGGAGGCCTTCAGTATGTTCTCAGCCCTATAACATTGATTTTATGTGTCCCTGGACCCTTGCGAGCCCACTGCCGTCTGTTCAGAACACCCCTCGAAGAGCCTATCCCTCTCGGGTATCCTTTATGTGGCATTATTCGAACCTGGTAGTAGTATTTTGCTGTTGCGAATAATGGGTTAACAGATTCTTTGGGTGGGTGTACCCCCTCCCGAATCCATATGTATATATTTAGTCCACGTGTGCGCACCACAATTTGGGGAACTCTGGAGATGGCTGTGTAGTATGTGTCACGCTGGTGGCCGCTTCCCTTTCATCCTAGAGCCTGATTCTGTTCAAGGCATCGGCATTTTCATGCAGTTTGCCGGATCTATGAACGACATTGAAGTTGAAGGCCTCCAGATTTTTTAGGTTTCTGAGCCAGCGTAGTGAGGCGTGGTCTGTACGGAGAGTAAATGGGCAGCCGTACAGAAAGTGTTTATAATACTTGACGAAGTGTACCGCCACAAGTAATTCTCGCTTAATGGTCATGTAGTGTTTCTCGGTTTTATTAAGAGTGTGTGAGCCATAACTCAGTACCTGCTCTGTTCCATCTTCCGTGACCTGAGATAGAACTGCGTTGATGGGCTAAGCCGACGCATCAGTGTCCAAGATGAAATCGAGGTTATGGTTGGGATGAGCAAGTATCGGAGCGCCCTGAAAGAACCTTCACATTCACACTGGTCAATCCTTTTCGGTGATCCTGTATAGGGGTGCAAGTATCGGAGCACCCTGAAAGAACCTTCACATTCACACTGGTCAATCCTTTTCGGTGATCCTGTATAGGGGTGATGCAATCTCGCTGAAGTGATGGATGTAACGGCGATAATACTGACAGAGGCGGGTCGGATATGACGTGTCCCAGGAACTCGACGCTCTGTCTGAAGAGATGACATTTCTTGGGTTTGAGCTTTAAGTTAGCCGTGTGGAATCGGGATAGCACCGGTGTCCAAATTGGATGGGGTTTGCTCAAACGAGGGACCAAATGCGATTACGTCGTCAGTGTAACATCAGTGAAATGCTCGAACGTTCCAGGAGCATCGCACAAGCCATAGAACACATTGCGGAACTGAAAAAGGCCGTCTACATACAAATGAGGTCTTCTCCATGTCAGCCTCATCCATGGCTACCTGGTAGTGTCCACTAGCTAAATCAAGGGTCCAAATCCACTTGGCTCCGGACAAGGGATATAAGGCCTGATCTATGCGTGTTAATGGATATGCATCTTTGATGCTTAGATCATTAAAGGACTGATAAAAATTGTGCTTTATTTGAAAGATTATTACATGTTTAATGAAATTGCGGCAGAATAATAACCAGATAGAAATAGCGTAGCCAACTATCGCTAGATAAAGTCGGTAAAATTGACAATTTTTCACGCATCAGGGCGCTGCCATTTTATCTCGTCTAGCGATGTCAGCCCTGCACCACTGCTATCGCTATAACTGGAGGAGTGAGGCCAATAGATGCGGGCATATATTTTAAGGGAGTGTACATAAATGATAATACCAAAATACCCGCTGAAGCGATTCCAATGATCCGAGGATCCTTAAATAGGTAGGTGCTGACGTCGGGATTAATATGATATAATGGATTTTAATATCGAACAAGCGGTTCAAAAGACTGGAATATATATAAAAAATCATCTAAGATACGATCTGAGCATTTTTGGTAAAATTCATCATGAGATGTTATTTTTATCTCGCAGACTACCTTTGCGTATTGTCATTAAATTGGGGTGTGCTTAAAGCTGAAAGAAATGGCTATTTGCCTGACCAATTATAATTTTGCTCACGTGAATATTGCCAGAGATATCACCAAATGAATTAACATTTTGACATAAAATCTGGGAATTTTCATCGCCGCTCAATATTGCCCGGCAAGCTGTAGTAATTTCGATGATAACTCAGCCGTTTCTAGGCCGATTTTAATAATTTAAACGGTTCTGAAATCCTCATTCTATTCTGGTCCTGATCAGTACCAAGAACAACGAGGACGATACAGTTAAAGTCATTTACGGGTACCTACTCGAGCATGCACTCGCTTCCAATTCCGAGATGTGTTGTCCTGGAAGCTCTGACGCGCGTGCATGCACACCACACGGTCTAACAGACTTAGCCGTTTTTAGCGAACTCCTCTCATAGGGCTTATATACACGTACCATCCTACCCAGGTGGTGAGGGGGGGGGGCGTGCTTGGAGCGAATCCGGAACTGCCGTTCCGTAAACTGGGATGGCTGGTACCCGTCTGGTCGATCCGTGCTACAAAGTGTGCCAATTTTGGAGTCAAAAGATCAAGGTCCCAGCGACCTGATTAAACGTATAAACGGTGTGGTGTTGGTCAAATTTGTCCCTATAAAGTTGTTCTAAAATAGTCACTTGGAGCTGATAAATTACATGATGTGACAAGTGTGTTTTTAATAAGTAGCTCTTGACCCGTGTCTCAAAATTACATATGACTAGAATTTGAATGATGCCAAATAGATCAGTTACCCAATCTAACACTTAGCACTCTGGTGGCAAAATTTTCAGTTTTTAAATTAAAGTGAAAGATTATTGTTTTTCAACAAATTTGGTGGAAGATGGTGCTGATCGACAGCAACATCTAAAGTTGTTTGAAAAATGTACGCCAGTTTCTTTGCTATTGTCACCCGTAACAGATAGAATATTGGCAGAGTGTTGCGGGTTAAAGAAGCTATTGAAAAATGATACCTGTACTAGTTCAATACAGATGAGCTTGTTCTGCTGCGTGTCATGTGGACTATAATACATAGCGCAGTGGTCCATTGAGTCACATCTGGCATCACCAGCAAGGTGTATGGTGTCATTGTCTTGATTTTCCAGAAGATAATCTTCTTGTCGGCTCCATACATTTTTGATGACACTGTGTATGTACATACAACCTTTGGTGTCTGAAAAATGTATTGGCTTAAAAATTTCAAGACGCAAAAGT
Source organism: Chaetoderma sp. LZ-2023a (assembly GCA_034401795.1). NCBI lineage: Eukaryota > Metazoa > Mollusca > Caudofoveata > Chaetodermatida > Chaetodermatidae > Chaetoderma > Chaetoderma sp. LZ-2023a. The sequence continues at coordinate 37,343,263 of CM067370.1, read as the reverse complement.
TTCCTAGGCAGTGCACCAGCAAAACATATGGCAGCCAGCAATGATAGATTCCCATCTGAAATAAAACTGGTTTTGGGTTACTGGTTTTGGGTTGACTTTCCCAGTGAAAATGTTCCCCACATGAGCTGCATGCCTGCGTCACTGTTATCATGGTGCCAGTGATTGATGTAATCTCCGCAGATGCACCATGTGCAAAGCACAAATGACACACAGTAAACAAAGCCAGAAGTGCGGACTCATAAATGGCAAATTTCCGGACAGGTTTTTTAAAACTTTCAAGAAACCCTAAAATGTAATGTTAAAGTTGAGCATTTAATAATTAAAATTGGCAAATTCTCATGGACACGGTTCACTTGCTAACCAAGAACATTATTTTATAAAATGTATCACGAATGACTTGCTTAGAAACCTAGCCAGTCACGCAAGTGTTAAATTTTCTAAAATATGCTACTCTAGAGCCCATCATCACAGTGGTAAATTTTTAACATCATCTTAGTCAGCAACTAACATTTCTCAACCCACCTGCATTAGCCATTTCGCTGGGACAAGGAGTATTAAAAGCTGTTACTTATCCAATGTAATGCTAGTTCGATGAACAACTATCGTGCCTATGTGATCACTATTTTCAAATGTTTAACCTGTACATGTACATTCCAACTTAAAGACAAGTTAGTCCTTGTGTTTTGCCACAGTACTCAGCAATGCTGTGGTAAAAGCCGTTTTAAACTTAATTTGCCATTGCAAATGCTGTGGAGGAAAATTGCAAGCTTACAAATGTAGTTTCTTAAATGTGATTTTATTAGATCTATAATGGCATAATCATAGCGATCTCTATGAAGGGTATCGATCATGATGTCAAATGAGAAAGATGCTTCAATTTACCAAACGTAGAACAAAGATTATAAGTAATGGAATTTGAAAAATGCAGTGTTTTTATGCCATTGCAAAATTGTCTGAATTTCAAGGACTGCTGGTGGTCACTAACTCAACTGGATCACTATTTTAAATAGAGTATGGTGCCAAATGATGACATGCTACTTTTAAACAGGTCTTAAGATCATCTGTCTAAAGAACAACAACCGTTTGGCCCAAACGCATGCTTCCATTATAGACAGGTTTGAGTGCTGCTGCACCATGCATTATAAGTATTTTTCAATCAGCTGTAGTAATCCCATGTTATACAATATGGTTGCGCATGAACATTTTTTCTTTTGGTGGCATTGTCAGTCAGCATTACAATAATGAATAGACCACTGTATGTGTCTTTTTTGTCTCGGTTGTGTTGGCGACAGCAGCATCGTCAACATTAAGATTTTGTGTTTTAAAAAGCTTCTCGGTTAAATATTTCAGGATTGGTTAACCAGATTGGAACTAAATTAGGATACATGGTAACCTATAGTGTTTGAAAGCAGCATGATGACCGAGGTCACGAGGTCAAAGTCACTGAAATGATAGAAAACTGTTTTTCAGCATTAGGTTTTTGCATCTTTGCTAATACATATTATGCTTCAGGAGTGGTTAATCCTATTGGAACTAAAGTTGGATACATGATAACCATACATGAGAATGGTCATTGTGACCGTAATAGAAAACTTTCTTTCAACTTAATCAGCTTATATTTCAGGATTGTTTAATCCTATTGGAACTAAACATGGATATATGCTTACCAATACGTTTAGTAAGCACTGGCAAAGAGGAGTCAGGCGAGACATTTAATTCTGTGGATTTCTTGATTGCATAGGTTTTCTTCATCCTTAGTAGAGAATGGCTACAATTTTCTGGAAAATGTCCACATCTTTGAAACCCTGAGTTGCTACAGTATCTTAGCCTTGATATCCATATCCAACATTTCTCGTGTGGGTTACTCACATTTCTACATCGTCATTGTCTACCATTGTCTCGGATATCCAATCTAGGTCATGCGCAACATCATCTGGAACCGTGATGGTGGTTCAGATTCCAGATAAGTCGTCATCAATGACATCTTCGCATACATGGGTTGGAAGATTGGTTGAGGCTGTGTTCACCAAACCCTCACCCACCTGTACACCCTTTGATCGGTGTTTCACAGGGCGACATTGTACCCCTGTCAAATATACAATTAGATTGGACTTAATAGAGCAGATACATTTGCAAAAGTATACAGTCTATCTATCTAGATCCTGATCTTTGTGTAGGTACTATACCAATTAGTTTAACCTGTTGAGGCACGATCCCTTACGATGTTATCGTATATAGCTCTTCTGATGAGTACCTCGGATGCAGCATTTAGGGCTCAAAGGGGTTTGTCCATTTGCTGACCATGAGAATAATGTTTTATTTAAAATTCTCACTATATTGACTGAATTACCAAGCCGGTCATTCCAGTTGTAAAGTTTCTAAAATGTTATTTTCCCCGAACTCAATCACTAAAGAAGGAATTTTTGGTTGGCTTAATTACTCACGCTGCCAAATGCCAGTGTGTGTATTGTGGTTGGTGCCATATCTCCGCAATCATTTGAGATGGTCACAGAATTTGACACACGCATTAATATTGTGAGTGGCTATACACAATTTTGGTTTGGGTCAAAAGATCAGATATCAAGTGCATACCGGAATACATTTTCGTCGATAACTCTGCCAGTCATCAACAATAATGAATGTGCAATGCAAGCAGGTAGAATTACCAAAACAGTAGCGCACATTCATATTCTGATTGGCTAGACCATCAATTTATTGTCAGGTCAAGAGTTCAAATATTTAGATCACATGGTCCATCCCGAAAATTTTAGCTATAAATAGGGAAGGCAAGTAGATAGAATCACCACATTTGGCACATCAATTCATATTATAGGATTTCTATGAGGTTGAGGACAAACCATCAAATACCTAGGTCATGGTGTCATTAAGTGCAGACAGGAATACACATTGTTCACCATAATGCCGGAGTGCAAAGAGGCAGAATCACAAGATTTAGGCCCCACCTGATTGCTTTGAGTTTGAGGTTAACAGATCAACTATCTAGGCAGTGTTGCCCACAACATCTGATTTTTGGGGGTCCCAAGGACCCCACACTCAGATTTTGGGGTCCCACTGTAAAATCTGGGGGTCCCATGGGGTCTTCATCTGAACTATGGGGGTCCCTGTTTTTTTCTTAAAATAAACAACACATTGATCTAATTATAAAGCACTTTATTAAACATGTTGAAAGCACTAGTTATGACATTGTGTGAATGTATTCTGTGATCTACAATGGTGGCTAAAATTTATCTATTGAAATGCCCATTGTATATTTAACTAATAACATTTGAACTGCATGCCAATAAACAATAAAGCACTGTACTTGTTTGTTGTCTGATAAACCAACCAACCTACATTGACAACCTTGTATGATTAACATTTCGAAAGACCACTACATTAGTAATTAGCAAAGACCACTGCATTAGTTTTTCTATAAAACCCTAACTTGACTTTGGACGAATTGAAAAATTACGAGTATCTGGGGCGAGTTTGCTCAAGGATATGCGCGCATATTTTTATAATGATACTGGAATGAGTAAATATAGTGGAGTACATAGGCTAAGTTCAGACAAAACTAAAATTTATCAAAAATAATCTGTATAAATCAGATTAAAATGCGTAATTAGTGAAAATATATCAGCCAATAACAGGATATGTCTAATTCATAGGGACTAACTATGTAACACGATTGCTGATTGGTTGAAGCATAGATAACGCATTAGCGTGTATCCAATAAGGAAGCTTTGTATCGGGGAGCTTTGAGCTATACGCTGTTTGGAAAAAAAAAATCAATATTTTAACGTATGCTTACCTGTAGATCGACGATATGGTTGAACATCCGTGCTGGGATGAGCTTTTTATTTGAGAAATTGGGAACACCTGACGATCAAGTATTGTTAGTCAATCAGCCGCTATTGCTAAATAAAAGACGGCTTATAGCGCGTATTGATACCATTCAAACATCAATACAAAGACACCACCGCTAATCCGTCAAATAACCATTCAAATGTAAAAGATATCACAATATCTTCCATACATTCGTTCATCCATTTAGATATTTGATAAGTAAATAGATAAAATATTTTGTCTGTAAGTCGTTGCTGCTTTAGGCAAGTAGGCATGCGCAAATTAATTTAAAAATATTCAGCATATTAGTGATAACAATTTTGTGATCTGTCTGAGCTGTGAAAGGGTTAAGACGCCCAGACACGTTTGTATACGCTTGATCAGATGTATTGGATTTCTCAAGTGTGAGTTCCTCTAGAGGGAGATTCCGTTGTTATCCAATCAAATACTGACACGTCACACTGACGTTTAGTACAACAGACAGAAACATGGCAGGTATTTTTGCAATTTGAAGGCCAAACAAGGTGATTAACATCGGGCTTGTAAACTCATTATTTATAAAAATTAGATCAACGTGTTTACATTTAAATGTGGTGGTTGAATCTGATTTATGGACATTAACAACTTTCAGTTGTGCAAGAAAACATACAACAAATCATAGTCTTAAACAACGCAGTTCGTTTTTATTGAGCACACAATACATTAGGTATATTTTTAAAGTAAAAACATTCACAAGCAGAGCGTGGCAAATACATATAGCCTCCATCCAGCTTCTCAGTTCTAACATTTTTAAGTTGTCTGCTTAGAACGACGTTTGAGGTATAGAAGTTGGACAAGCCTTAGTGTTTGTTAGCTTTACTTGGAAAATGAATAGGCAACAGGTGACACATTTGCAAAGGACTTGGTTCTTGAGTCAGCGACCCGCTTTTAGGCATTGAGAAAAAAACACAGTTCAAATCTGAATGAAGATTCAAGCTCGGTTAGTGATTTGAGAATTGACATGCATAATACACAAGAGTGTATATATTGTCTCATTTAACAGGATTTGTATTTGTGCCTGATCTTTTGATACATATGCATTATGAAAGTTATTCAATGCCAAACAGTAGTTTTCCCCTTAGAAGTGTTCTGCATTATTGGAGTACATTGCATGTTTTGTCATTTATATAGGCATCGACTTCTAACTTGGTAGGTGGATACCTATCCACATAAGCTGTCAGCCTGTCACCCATGTAAGAACTAGGTCAGTCCAATCTAGTTTGTAGTCAATATAGGGCAAAGGTTTGCCATTGGAATGAAATTCTGGCCATGAGTGATTTATACCAAATCTGGCCAAAATGTTCGTATTTAGAGTCTAATATTTGAATTCGATGCCAATCACCCATAAGCCCATTCGCAAATTTTCTGCTGTATGAGGCCAAAAGGGGAAGGATGTTAGTTCAATGGCATGTTTCGTCAGAGTCATTTAGAGAAAAGAAATTCATCTTTAACCCTTTCCACTCGGATGTCAAATTTTGTTTTAATTTTCAAATTAAATTAAAAGATGAACTGGTATTCATTTTTCAACAAATTTAGTGGAAGAACACTGTCCACCACATTTTTTTAATGCACACCAGTTACTTTGCTATTGACACAGTAACAGATTATTGACATGGGAGTGGTAAGGGTTAAGTAGCTATCTAGAGCATACAGGCCTAGTGTTAGGCAGCTGAGCATCATGACCCTTGGGTATCCAGAGCATACAGGCCTAGTGTTAGGCAGCTGAGCATCATGCCCCTTGGGTATCTAGAGCATACAGGCCTAGTGTTAGGCAGCTGAGCATCGTGCCCCTTGGGTATCTGGAGCATACAGGCCTAGTGTTAGGCAGCTGAGCATCGTGCAGCTGAGCATCGTGACCCTTGGGTGTCTAGAGCATACAGGCCTAGTGTTAGGCAGCTGAGCATCATGACCCTTGGGTATCTAGAGCATACAGGCCTAGTGTTAGGCAGCTGAGTATAAAGGCCCTTGGTTCCCTTTTGTGGAACGCTTTCCTACACGGACTCCCACTCTATAAAGGCCTTTTTCTATTCAATTACTCAAGTTGCTTGTGGTCGATAGTTGGCACAGCATCATCTTTTGACCTGCGACACCTGAGGTATGAAACACAATTACAACCCACACAATTGTGTTACAAGTGAGTAAAGGGAGCTTTCACAAAAACTAGTCCATAGTATTCATTATTAACTCACCTGACCCAAAGGCCTAGTGATCTTATGCCATGGTGGTCATCGTCTGTCTGCATTACGTCCTTCAAAATGCATCTTCTTAACGCTTTGACCAATTTCAGCCAAATTAGGATGGAAGTATTCTATCCTGGTAGGCTCCAAAACTTCTATTCAGAATTTGGATTCATAATTTTTTAGTGAAAATCTTAGATTTTAAGAAATATTTATAGAATATGCCGGAAATTGTCAAAACACATCTCCATCTTAGCCGCTTGGCGGATTTCAACCAAATTTGGCTGTAGGATTCTGTTGTGCTAGGCTTCAGCGCCCATTCAGAATTTTGATCTGTCAATATTTTAGGTGAAACTCTTAGATCTTAGCCACCTTTGTCGATTTCAATCAAATTGACAGAAAGTATCCTATCATGCTAGGCGCCACAGCTTCTACTCAGAATTTTGATTTGTCAACGTTTTGGGTCGAAATTCAGGATTTTATGAACAATTTATCTGAAATAGTCAAAGTGCATCTCTACGGAGGTATGCTCCAGAACTTCTATCCATAATTCTGATTGGTCAGTTTTTCGGGTGACACTTAGATTTTCTGAAAATTTAACAAATTCTTTAAAACCTTAGTCAATGGCCCAATTTTAAGCTGCTTGACAAATTTCAACCAAATTTAGCTAGATGTATTCTATGGTGGCAGGCTCTAGAAGGTATATTCAGAATTTTGATTTTTGATTGATTAATTTTTTGGGAGAAAATCTGAGATTTTTTACCTTAAATTGTCAAACTGCTACTCCTCCTTAGCTGCTTGACAAATTTCAAACAAATTTGACTAGATGTCTAGAATTTATCTTCAGAATTTTGATTGATGAATCTTTTGGCTGAAAATCTTATTTTATTGAAAAAAACCCCGATAACGGCTTAACATATTTCAGCCAACTTTGACTAGAAGTGATCCTATCAGGGTAGAATCCAGAACTTCTATTCTGAATTTTGATTGATCTATTTTTTGCTTAAAAATCTTAGATTTTCCAAAACTTATCCGTCATGTATCTTTAATTGCAAATGGTTCAAAAGCTAATGGTCCAGGTGAGTGCTACAGGCCCTTGGGCCTCTTCCTTTTTAAAATTCTGGATGTGGCGTGGGTGTTGAAGGTGATTAGGTGGGGATTGTGGCTTGTCAGTTGTTAAGCCTACTTTTCCTGGCAGCAATCAATTTCACTCGGATCAGACACTCACACTGGTGATCAGTGTAGTATTTTATTCCCTAACAGATCAGTGTTCTCTGAAAAAAGACAGGAAGTATGACCACTGCACAGGAAGTGTGTTGAATGTTTTAAAAATAGTTTTACTGGCACCTGGTTCTGCAACAGCTACCAGTCAAATATTTATCAGACGGTGCACTGCAAGTTGTCTTAGGCCTATGTATGTCAGTGTTACAAGTGACCCGAGACGATTGATCTAGATTACTGGTTTGAACTAGATAGACAGCTGTTTATAATTTTTGATGTCGTAATTTGACGTTACCCGGCTTATATTTAGATGGCATAAGTAGTACCAGTAGTGTGACGAGTAGTAGTTTGTTTCTTGTTGTTTTTTGTGGGAGGGTGGCCTTTCTATGTGTAAATGTTGGGTAGAGTATAAGATGCCCAAATGCTGTTTATTTTCACAGCTTTTCTTGTCCATGGATCCTTACAGCATAGGTCCCTTTTGACGAATTCCCTTTACCTTTGTGTGTGTGTTTTGGGTGGTGGGGTATTTGAGTGCTCATTTTTAAAATCATCCATAAAGCCATCTTTGGGTTCGCGGAAATCGGCTCGCTTTCTTTGTATGAAATTGACCCATTGTCGGCTAAAAATTGTATTTGTGGGCAAAACATGCAGCAAAATTCCATTTGTTTTGTTTGCAGTATTACCGCATCCATAAGACGCACAACATTTAGGCATATTTGATAACAATTGGCGATCACGCAACAAGATCACTATGATTTATTCGCACTGTTGAGGCGCACCACAACGAAAGGTCCCTCCGATGACGTCATATGATATGGAGCTTTTCTACCATTTTTGTTTTGAGGACGGAACAGAATTGCAAAATACAACGTAAAACTGATATTTTAAAATAAAACATTTTATTTTATTATTTATTGCACAATCTTATATATTAAAGCCACTTGCTATCGTTGTGCTTGGTCTTTAAATTGGATAAGAGGGTAACAACTAGTGGTAGTAAATGGTAGAAAACAACTAGTGGTAGTAAATGGTACACACTCTAAAGAAGCGCAAGTTCTCAGTGGGGTTCCTCAGGGTAGTGTTCTGCGCCCACTTTTAATTTGTTATGTAAATGACCTGCATTAAAATATAAACTCGCCCGTTCATGTTTGCAGACGATACAAAACTTCATAGAGAAATACGCTCCATAACAGATGCATCAGAACTTCAAAATGATTTGAACAAAACAGAAGATTGGTGTTGCACATGACAAATTAATTTAAATCCAGAAAGTTGTAGTGTAATGCATTTAGGATGTCAAACTGAATGACGATATTATTATCGTTACGGATCTCTGTATTAATATTGATGATCAGCTAAAATTTAGTGAACATTGTAAGACATAGGAAAATAAGGCTAACACAATTTTTGGATTAATTAGACAATCTTATACCTATTTGGATGCACCAACGTTAGTAAAATTGTATACTTCTCTTGTAAGGCCAATCCTGGAATGTGGCAATGGTGCCCCATGTTCATTAAAGATTGTAAAACCCTCGAATCTGTGTAAAAAAGAGCAAATTATTGGCGAAAATTACAATTTTCACCAATATATGAATTGGTTCCGTTTGGCTGTTTGTCTGTCGTCGTCCAATTCTGGTTAGGCTTTTGTTTAGCTCAACTTAGTCTTATATCCCAGGGTTGGTTCACCCGATTGGGGCCACACTTGCACACACCCCTATGTTTAAGGGATGCAGCACAACATTTGAGGTGGGGACTTTGAAACTGTTTTTGGGTTAAATCTTTAGCTTAGCTCAACATATCATCCTAGCTCCCACTTGGTTCATCTGATTGGGACTAGACTTGGATACACGCTTCCCTATATCGATGAGATCTAGCATAGTCTTATGGAGGTCATGGCCACTGTGAAGTGGGAACTTGTAATAACACTCTTGGTTTAGATCAACATATCATCATAGATCTTCCAATAGGTTCATCAGCTTATGACCAGATTTGGATAAGTGCTTCCCTATGTCGATTAGATGAAGCATAGTGTTATGGAGGTCATGAGGGCATGGTCACTGTGAAATGGGAACTTGCTATAAAACTTTACGGTTAAGTTTTTTGTTTAGCTCAACATGTCATCCTAGATCTCCTTATTGGTTCATCGGATTGGGATTAGACTTGGATAAATTCTTCCCTATATCGATGAGATAGAGTATAGGGTTATAGAGTTCATTTTGTCAAAGGTGCGTTTAGTATTTTGTTTAACTCATCATAATATATAGTCTTATATCTCAGATAATGAGATTAAATATCAAGGTAAAGTTTTTCTTTGTGTGATTTACTGACATCATATATACACTGAGTGCCTTATATCTGTCAATTAAAAAAATTGGTAGATTGGTTGTTGTTTTATTATGTTTTGTTTTCCACCTTTATTGATTTTAGCAATAGTGCAATGTGAGCTTATGTCATTGTGTAAATATAAGCGTCCCCTAGCTAGTATTCATATGGTGAAAATTATAATTTGCAGAATGTCCAAGTGAGGCTATCATCCATCAGTTGTCCGTCAACTTTAACTTTAAAACTACTCATCCAGAACTTCCATTCAGAATATTGGTCAATTTTTTTGGCGGTCATCTTGAATTTTGCAATTTTTTTTTTAGCAAAATCAGTTAAGAGCCTACTTCATGCAAAGCTGAGCGGGATTTGCATAAATGACATACATTCATGTAATGAATATCCCATTTAAGCACAATTTTAATATTGGTCATCTTTAAGATCTGTGTTTAAATAAGCACTCTGCGGATGTTAAAAAGGATAGTGACAAAAATGTTGCAGACGCTTACGCCATGGTGTAAATTTTAGCGTCACAATACTATATTTATATATTATATTGGCTCAAGTTCTAATTTGCAGAATGACCAAGTGAGACACGATGCCCGTCTATTATTACTTGAATACACTACTTCTTAATTTTAAAAAGACTACTGACAATTTTAAGAAAAATGTTGCAGAAGCTTATGCCATGGTATAAATATTAGTGTCACCGAGATATTATTCATATATTGGTGACAATTTTTTATTCACAATATGGCCAAGTGAGCTTATGCGATGATGACTGCCCATCGTCTCTGCGTTGTCCGTCAACTTTTACTTTAAAACACTACTATATATTTGACTACCTTTTGGTATATACAAGAACCTATGCGCACCATGTGCTCTGAAGTAAACATTGCCTATCTTAGAAAACTATAAGATGCAATGCATTACAATGCTATACCTACAGGCTGAATGGCCTATCAAGGTAGTACATGATAAGTATAAGTGTCAATGACCCATACCTTCTAAAATAAAACACTTAACTTTGTATGTTATTGTTATATGTGTACCTTTAGCACCAGTTATTCTAACTTCCCGAAGCATTGTTAGTGGTGATCCGTTGTTAGTAGCGCTTAATGCTGCAGAATCAGACTTTAAAATTTAATCGTCAAACTTTATTAATCACACTCCCATCATCAGCAGCAGCAGCACGGCCGGGTACTTTTTGGAAGGACACTACTTCACCCCTGTATGAGGATGGTAGACTGACACTTTAATCAAGAATGGTTCTAAAAAGAATCTTCCTAATTGAGAAACATAGTATCCGTAGCTTGCAACGTCAAAATTGTCTCTGCTCCACAATGGGCCAAGAACGTGTATCAAATTTAACCGTATTATCTATATTGATATATCAAATTCCTTAGGATATGGCAGTGTAATTTGTGAGTTTGCGCCATTGAATGTGATGAATGTATCTTGTAGATGACGGGAGTTGTGTAAACGTGACATTTGTAATTGTAGTGTAGAAACTGTATACATCAATGAATTAATAACGCATTTATTGATACAGTCCTCAAGCTACACTAACGAACATAAGCAATTGAAGATTGAATCTAAATTCCTAGAACGCAAAAATTCTGTGTGTAGTAAATAATGCTGGTGATTGTTGGCACATTCAGTTATTTCTTATGGGTTGTGACTATAGCTCATTTACCAGTGTGATCCTCCTTGATTGCATATAGTACTTCCATTTGTTGTGTTGTCACTTCCAATGAATAAATATATTTTATCGTTAATGCAACCCTTCCAATTACGAAGTTGAATTAGCGACTCCTGTCTCCAATTCAAACTCTACCAAAAGAATCATACTAATCTGCGACCAAATTTTGGTGTCAAACAGTTAGGTTTGATTGCGTTTTTCTGCCATTATTAATGAGTTTCTATACAGCTACGCATATGGTTATTATAAGTTTCTTTTATCTACATTTGTCATGTTTGACGTAGGAGTGTGAGTAAAAAGTGTCAGGATTCAGTTACAACATGTTAATTAATTAACAAGTTAATAATTCGATTACTTTAATTCTGAGTTGGTATCCAACATCTGCTCAGCTGTTTAGGATCAACCAATTAAAACTCTTATTAGCTGCTCTTGAGCCTACCGTCGTGCATTCCTTTAATCCAAATTGTTTAAGGAGATGCAGTGAGACAATTTCCAGTAAATTTGTCAAAAATCGGATTTTCCAATAAAAGTTTTAAATAGACGTTTTCATGCCTAGCACGATAGGCTCTTTCTAGCCGTATTTGGTTGAAATCTGTAAAGCATCTAAGGAGAAGCGTTTTGAAAATTTCCGATAAATCTTTAATATAATCTGATGCCTACCATGCGACATTCCTCCTAGCCAAGTTTAAATAAAATCGGTCATGCGGTAAATAAGGAGTGCGTTTCAAGAAAAGGTTGATGAACAGACGATATACGGATGGCGTACACTCGCTTGGCCATTTCAGGCCAGGTGAGCTAAAAAGCTGGCGGATGGCCGATGGACAATCGGCATGACATATGCTTACTTAGACATTCTGGTTAGGTGAACTAATAATTACTTACACCTTCAAAGGCTGTGGCGAGTATTGTTGCTGATGCCATCTGTCTGTTTGTCTATATGTTTGTCTGGATGATTATGCATAGAATCCACTAATTTGACATATCTATTTATAATATGACTGGCTAAGATTGTCTTGCATTTGGGGTTAAGGGATCGAATATCTTATTAAAGGAATGCAAAAACGTTTTTGAACATAACTCCAGAATGACCAAATTTGTCGTGTTTATATTATAAAGCACTACAATTTGCTTGACATTGATCTCAGGTCGTATATCAAGGTCTCGAGATCAGTCAGTCAGGACGTTCCTAGGAGTGTTTCTCATAAGGGTCCTCTTGAGGGGTATGTACCCCAAAATGTAACTTGGGACCACCAAAAACCGTGGCAATGGAACCACTGAAAATCTAATTTTACCATGGAAGAGAAGAACTGCATGGGAATTCCAGATTTGAGTTTTGGGACCCCAAGGTCTGCTGTCTCATTCATACTGTGCAGAGCAAATTGGACAGACATAATCTCCTGTAGGGGTTTTGTATACATCGACACGAGCAAAATGACCCCAACGCCCACACACATCACAACACACCCATCGCTCACACTGACCTGGTCTGCAACAGCGTGCTAATAATTTAGGTACGGCATATTGTCTCATCATAGCTGTACACCTTTGGAGAACGAAAACAGAAATATAACCTCTAATAAATAAGGAATAAAGCAACATAGCAGTACAATAATTCTACGATATTCAACGCTTCAAATATATGGAGCTGCTACAGATCTTAAGAATCAAACAAATTTTAGATTTTGATAGCTCTAAAGTAGGTTTTCTGAGGATACACAAACCAATCCTCTTATAACTGTATTACCTGCTGATAGTTAAATTGCATCATACATATCTGTCTAATCAGTCAATACTGGGCATGCCGCTAGAGATGGAATTTGCCGATGATGTGGACTTCATAGACGAGGAAAAGAAACCCCTTGATGAACTTCTCCCAATAACTAAAAATCGAGAATCTCTGAATGAATCCAAAACAGGGTTCACCCATATATACCTATCGACAAAGCATGAAACTATAGAAAATGACGACCCACTTCGTGGCGGCAAACCATGGAGGAAACTGATGACATTTCTGCACGCTGCGTCATGGGAACATAGATTTCCAGTCCTGTAAGCTATGGATTCGTAGATCAAAGATGCCCTTGATAAAGAGGCTACGTTTATACAATGCAACTTGCGTATCCTTGATGCTGTATAACTGTAACAGCTGGGCAGCTCTAGACAAACTCGATGCCTGCGACCGCAAACATCTACGCACCATCACTGGACACCGATGGCCAGACAGCATAATTTCCAACAATGCACTATACAAGATGTGTAATACGTCGCCGCTGTCTGTAAAAGTCGCCCAGCAAAGATGGTCCATGTTTGGCCATGTGCTAAGGATACCAGAAGAGACACCAGCACAGAGAGCCTTGGAATTCGCCTTACTCGGAGCCAGCAAATACAAAGCCAGGAGAGGACGTCATTGCATAAATCTGCTAAGCGTGCGCTATGAGGTGACCTCAAGAAAGCAGGACTCGGTACACTGAAGTCAAGAATGGACCTGAGGAAGCTAAGGATTTCGGCTGAGGACAAGACACAGTGGGCAAAAGCGAAGAAGGACTGATTGCAGCTGTAGGATACAGTAATCATACAGACATATCTGTAAATACTTGAGGATGTAAATACTTGAGGACTAATGTCTAGGATTCCAACACCTCACTCTCATTTAGGAATTTGTCAACATTGATCACTGTCTTACAAGCAGTACAAATGCTCCACATGTATTCCCATCCAGTTGCCTCGCTGACGTGAGGTTGCGTACACTCCCTGTGCCTTCCGGTTCCTCAACAACCTTTGCCAGAATGCGCATATAGTTCCTGTAAATTTTAAGATGTGGAATTAGAAGTTTCAAGCACACAATTTCTTTGGACCTTCGAACCTTATTGTTGTCTAAATATGATCATCAGATTGCATCAGCAATTAAGGGTTTGTAGAAATTATCATTCAAAGAGTTTAACTGCATACCTCATGTAATCTCATGTAGTTACTGGACGAAAGGAGTGTCTTATGTGTCCAGATCCTTGTCTTCACAATTCTCTAACATAACTGATGCACTGTCTCAAGGCGTCTTCAAATGCTTTTACTGTTGAAGCACTCACTATTGATTCAGGTAGGCTGTTCCATGTCTGCAATCCGTATACAGAAATTGTTCTGTGTCAGGCTAGTCTCTGCTCTTGTCTCTTGTTGCTGACTTCCTGAGTAGACCGACATCTATGTCATACACCCCTGCAACATCTTAAAACCCTCTATCATATCGCCTCACAGTCTACTGTAAGTTAATTTTGGTAGCCTAGCCTCAATTTCTCCAGACGCTCTTCATAGTTAAGGTCCCTTAACTCTGGTATAAGCTTTGTGACTTCGGACATTCTCCTTTGTAATGGATGCCTCACTGCATTAGCAAATTCGAGGTGGGGGTCTAACCAGTGCCTTGTACAGCCATAAGAAGTTCTCCATATCTAGGTGCACGAATGTCCTCTAGGTGCACGAATGTCCTCTGGATCAGCCCCATCATTTTTGTTGCCTTGGTGACCTCACGTATCTGATCTTCGAATGAGAGGGTGGGGGGGGGGCATCAACCGTGACACCCAGATCGTTCTCTTAGTTGATCTTAAGTAGTCTGCTTGAGCCCAAAGTAATCTTTCGTCTCGTCTCCCTGACTGTCATAACTTTACATTTTTCATGAGGAAGCCGTAGCAACCAGTTGTCGGACCAGCCCTGTAGCTTAAACAGATCTTCTTGCAGCACCTTCTTGTCCTTGCTTTTGATCAGACGCAAGAGCTTACACTGCCCTGTGGAATCCCGCTGATAACCGTATTCCATTCTAAGGTGGAGTTGTTGACTATAACTGTGATCTGTCTGATAAGAAAGCTCTGATCCATTGATGGGCTTGTGATGTTATACCATATCTCATTAGCTTACTGAGGAGACGCTGGTGTGGTACTGTATCGAACGCTTTCATGAAATCAATGTATATAACATCTATGTTGCTGCCTTCCTCTAATTTTTGTGTCCATCCATTGAGTGATGTGGATCTGCATGAAATGAAACCAAACTGCTTATCGCTGAACATGGAGTTACACTTCATGTGTTCAGACATTACACAATATGCATGTTGCGCCCACTGGCCTATAGTTGCTTGCTAACTTCTGACTACCTTTCTTAAAAATAGCAGTTATAGTAGCCGTCTGCCAATCCTTTGGTGCCTTGCCTGTGCTAAGTGCTGTATTAAAATTATTGCTAATAACCCAGGTCTTAGAGAATTTCCTCCAAAACAGATGTGTTTCGAATGGGTTAGTTACATAATGTCCTGACTAACCTTCATATTTAAAATATGCCCATACCTGAGGGAGCGCCATCCCGAAGTTCAAAGAACCATCAATGATTATTAGCCACAGCAAAATTGACAAAACTTCAATTTCTCTAAATAAGCTTCAAATCTTGGATTCCTCATTGAGTCAAAGATGGACACGGATTTACTTTGTACGTGAGCTGCAAGCAGAACCCAATGGCATCCAGTTACGGACCATTACAGTCGAGAGAGAGAGAGAGAGAGGGGGGGGGGGGGCGTGTTTCAACAGTCACACACCTGAAGAGAGACAAAACAAGGGTTTATTTAATGTTCATTTACGGGAATAGAATGCACAAATCAATTATGCGCATATCCAGTAGATCATCCTACTGTATTTACCCAAAATAGGTGTACAATCATAATACAGCAATATGATATACTACTTGTCACACTCCCCGACCCCCACCCCTGGTAAACCAAGAATGGCGTAGACATTCCCGATAACACTTTATTATAATAGCTACAAGGTTTCAACATTTGTCAGATACACTAGTCCTTTAGTTATCAAGCACTATTATATCTAGATAGTACGCTAATCTAACACAATACAATAATTACACAATCCATCTCCCGTTGCCTCCTATGGTAATCCATCTCAACAATGCGTCTAATGAGCATGGTTTCACAGTGATAAGTGAAGAAATTGAAGAGTGAATGCTTTCAATAGCTGGGCCCAAAGTTCCTTCTCCCAGATTTGAATAATCAAACCTCATAGGAGGGCACCTAACTCTCACTGGTCGACCATTCGTTTCCTCTTCATCTGTTACTATAGTTTCCTCTCGATTCTCTCCCATTGTTTTCGTTCCAACAATCGGGTCCTCTTGCGCCATATCAAGGTGATCCTGTCCCGTAAGCTCGACCTTGGTCACATCACCGGTGCTCACCTCTCACAATACCTCACTGGATACGATTGATGCAACATTTTCTTGATCTTGCATGGGTTCAGTTCAATTCTCTCCCATTGTTTTCGTTCCAACAATCAGGTCCTCTTGCGCCATATCAAGGTGATCCTGTCCCGTAATCTCGACCTTGGTCACATCACCGGTGCTCACCTCTCACATTACCTCACTGGATACGATTGACGCAGCATTTTCTTGATCTTGGGGTACTCTACCCCTAAATCCAATTCGTCCTCCCATCCACTTGGTAATATTGGAGTTAAAACGAAACTATCCATCTCATCTTCACTATCAGGGTATGCCCTCACAGTCATAGGGCGTATATATCGTGGTTGCATATGCTCACGTTTTGGGATAGTAATTTTCTCAGCAGGATGTTCTACAGGGAGATTGTTGCACGGCCACAACACGTTTCTGTGTAGACTTGTTTACAGCCTCTACCTCTCTCTGCCCGCACTGCATAAACAGGAGATTGGTCGTTCATACGTCTCGCCACCACGTGAACATTTTCTGATGAACAAAATGATGATATAAATTTTCCTGATCCACCTCGCTCCGATAAGTTCCTCACTAACACTATCACCTTTCTGCAAAACTGCATTGTTATGGTATTTCTTTGAGTGCATTGCCGATTTCTGCACAGCCTGTGATGCCCGATCGTATACCGTCTTCATGCCTTTCGCCCATTTCTCCACATACTCTGTGAGAACACTGATCAGTAGGCTCCTCCAGACCAAACATTAAATTAATAGGCAATCGCGGATGCCAAAGATAAAAGGTATCCTGTAGCGCCATTTTTGGTACAATTGTATGCATGCTCCAGTTTGTTTACATGATTCTTCCAATCTGTTTTGTGATCCTGTGGAAGTGTTCTCAACATATTAAGAACATTTTTGTTGAACCTTTCTACTTGCCCATTTCGTACTGAGTGATACGGTGTAATCCGTGATGGAGATATTCCACTCAACTGTTGAAGATGCTTGAACAAGTTGTTGTCAAACTCCTTCCCTTGATTATGTGCAAGCGAGTAGGGAAATGCGAAAACCTGTACCTAGTTGTTAAATATTTTCTCATCGGCCGTCTTTACCGACTTTGTGAGTCAGATATGCATGAGCTAATCTCGTAAAGTTGTCCATTACTACAAGTATATATTCATACCCATAACTCACATGGTGCGGGTGTCACTATTGAACTTAAATGTGCCTTAGGCAATGTATTGGGTTTCTTATCTTTAACACAACTACACACGTTATGAATATGCTGTTTTTCCGGTAGCTGTTTAAATTTGTTCACACTATTCCTGGTATCATTCTCTCCAGAATCATATACTCTTACCTCACCACAATGGTCCACTTCCATTCTAGTTGTTCTCATGTGACATTTGATCACCTATGGCCTTCCCCCGCCCCTTGGTAAAAACCTGTTGAAGTTTCCTGATTGATAGTGATTAGGCCCAGGAACCTGTCACTTCTTCTGTTTACAACCACGCATAAAATGGTCCACACTTCCACAAATCCAGCAATGGTCACATCCATTATCATTCACTCGAGATGCAGCACACTTACAATCACTGTTTACTGATACATATCTCTGCACACCACCCTTGCTTCCAACCTTAAACATTTCTTTCAACTCAGTCACATCTATTTTTTCCCCATTGCGTTTTTGCATTTACCACCTGATGCAATAATACCTTCGTGAGATTCAGTACAATTGTTAGTCATTTGTTTATCAGGGTCAGGAAGCGCCTCCGGCATTTACTGGGTTCAGTTTCAGCCCTTCAGTAAAGGCCACAACTCTTACCTAATCACGTCACTCTGCATACCCGTTAGAAGAGCATGTCTGGTCCACAAGGTCACTGCCGTATGTAATTTCACTTGCATCGGATGAAGAACCCAGCAACACTGTTTCAAGTCTAATGCTCGCATGAGAAAATCCTGTGATTCTTCCTTTGAGCCTTGTGCTAAGTTCCCTAATAGCTGATACAATTCAGTAGTCGATTTCTCGTGATAATGAGACCTAATGATAGTAGTACACAGTGTCTCAAGACTCGGGTCTGTTTTACTTTTCAAATAATTACCAAGTTTCAGTCCGGGATTAATTGCTTTTATGACTGCCTCGATTATGTAAATTTTGGAATAACCTTTATGTTTTGCACTGCCAATTTGCACATTAAGACTAGTGGAGCTTAAACCACGTTGATCGCTGATTTGTCCATTTATCTTTAAGTCCCGTTTCCAATATTGCCCCAGCAGGACACACAATTGTTCCTTATTTATTGGATTATTTGCTATTGCTTCTATGTTCTCATTCTTAATTTTGGTCATTTTAGTGATAGCTTTCAGATAATTTTGCCTCTTCAGTATTTGACAAAAATTCATTGATGCATTTCACCAAAACTGGTCCATCAGGTACTCCCGTTTCTGGCATAATAATTTCAAGAACTAAACAATTTTCAGCATACAATTGATACAGACTACTCTGCACATCAAACCAGTTTTTCCATCTGGGTGGTGTTCTCCGTGTTTATAACAGCATGCTGCTAAAGCTCCCATCGTGCACCAAATGTTATGGACCATTGCAGGATATAGAGAGGGTGTTTTCAACAGTCACACCTGGAGAGACAAAACATAGATTTTATTGCTGTTAATGTTCATTTGCGGGAATAGAATGCGCAAATCAATTAGTCGCATATCCGTTAGATCATCCTATACCGTATTTGTCCGAAATAGGCGTACATGCATAATACTGCAATTTGACAACATACTACTTGTCACACAAGCCTCACCTGTGAAGAAAGTTAAATGTATGTGAGAGAGAGGGAGAGGGAGGGAATTGCTCAACTTTACTGGGCCAGAGGGCAGCCAATGTAATTAATTACAATTACTTTGCAAAATGGTAAATTACATTACAATTACTCCATTTTGTGAATGTAATTAATTAATTACTTTTTACCAATATGTGTGTATGAATTGGTTTCTAAGTAATGGCAAGCGTGTGAATGCGCCTGTGCATGCTGAATAAATACACAAAGAATTTTATGCAGTCATATTTTACATTGAAATAAACCAACATCTTTATTTTTAATCATTGCAGTGGTTTTGATAAATGTCCATTTGCAGACTAAGCGAAGGCTATGTTTGAAAATTTTGAAAATTTATCAAGTCTAGAATGACTAACTCGATAACAGAGCCAGTCATTGCAGTGGTAAATTTTCAAAAATAGTCCTCTGGTATGCAAATGGATATATTTTGTGAGAAAATAATCTGTCTCCCCTGATGTCAAAATTTTAAAATTTCAAGCAAAATTAAAAGGTGAACTGTTGTTCATTTTCAACACATTTGATGGAAGATGTTGCTGTCATAGTCTCATGGACAGCAATATCGTCCACGAATCTTGTAGAAGTATCGACACCAGTTTCTTTGCTATCGACATAATAAAAGAGAGAATATTGACCCTGAAGAGGCTATTAAATGGCGGGCATGTAGTCAATCCATAACCTAGCAAATCTGGCTTGAGCAGTGGTCTTGAGCAGTCCATTTGTAGGATAAGTAAATACTATTTTCTTAAATTTACCACTGGAGTGAAGCCACTCATTCCAGCGTTGAATTAAAAAAAAAGAGTTCTCTTGGCCTGCATATGGACAATCACTGAGCAGAAGATTTTCAATTGACAAATCATGAGCTTTAAAGAATTAATGTACTGCACCCTATAGAAAATAGACCAGGAGGTATTAACCCTTTTCAAGGAGAAAATTCTTTAGGATGTCCGACATTCGGTTTAATATTTTGAAAATAATTTGACTGAGGGAATTTGCTACCTACATGTATGCCACCAGCGACATTTAGTTAAGCTATTTTCAGAATATGCAACCAAATAATTCTTACAATGTGAACAGAATTTGTAATGTGTCATCTGTATGGTTGAAAGGGTGTACAAAACCATCAATAAAATCAACAAAAGACTTGTGAATGGATAAAATCACACCTGAGGGGAATGCTGACCACTGGTGGAGTTAACCCTATCAATAATACTCATCCCCAGTGGTAAAGTAAATATAGGCATATTAAGTTAGTATTACTATGTGAACTAAGTTCCTTAGAATAATTTATTTGTATGTTGATTTATGTTAAACAGCTAAAATTTCTCACTTATTTTCAAAATATTGTGCAACTTTCCTCAGACATGTCAGAGTACATTCCTGAAATTTAGAGTTGAGGATATTAGGCTGATCTAGAAAAACACAGGCCACGAGGATATGCAATTTTTGTATGCATTTAAGCATGTTTATGAAGGACACCATGTGTCATAATACACAGGTGTCATACACCTTTCAATGAGACTTCTGAAAAATTTGGTTGAATGTTTTGATAGCAATTTGACTGAAAGACTGATTTACAGTAAAATTATTTTATATTAATTTTCAGGAGCTTAACCATTTGAACGTGAAAGAGCAAATATGAAAAGGCACATGCATTTTACCAAATGCCCTGTTTAATATTTTGAAACTAATTTAACTGGAAGCAGTTGCTGCCTAAGGCAACAACAAAGTAAGGCAGCAAATATTTCCAGTCAAATTAATGTTAATTACGCCTTTGAGCTCAAAGAACAAATTTTATGCCATAAATCATGTGTACATTCTTAATAAATGTGTTTACTATTTTGAAACTAATTTGACTAGAACTATAAGGCAGCAACAGCTTCCACTCAAATGAATTTTACTTGACCTGAAAGAGCAAATATGAAAAAGCACATACATTGCTTGCTGTATGACACAGTTGCTGCCTTAGATAGCAACTGCTTCCAGTCAAATGTGTCATGCAGCAAGCACGTCCAGTCAAATTAATGTTAATAAGCCTTTGAGTTTGAGCCCAAAGAATAAATACAAAAAATCACATGGGCATTTTTAACAAATATTTCTGTTTAATATTTTGAAACTAATTTGACTGGCACTTCCTGTCAAATTAATGTAAAAAATATGATAATGTGATTTGTTATACATTGTGTACCTTCCTAATGCATTGAGGTTTGTTGTGAAGAATTAAGAAGAGATTAATTTATAGTGTCAGCATCAAACAGACCTTCAATTTTTTTAATGTAATTGATAAAGTAATTGAAATTACCAATTACAAATTACACAATTTTCAAATGTAACTTTAAGCTACTCAATTACATTTCAATCAATTACTTGGAAAATGTAATTAAATTACAGCCAATTACAAATTGTAATTACCCCATGTCCGCCAGAGGGCATATTTTCCAAATAGCTTCAGGGTCTGTGCTAATGTACATTAACAAACTAATACAATAAGGCATGTATCCTTACTGTTTAAATAAAGAAAATCTATGCATATGAATTGTGATGATGAACAACAACATACTGTTTCAATCGCTAAAAGACAAGATCCTTGCCAGAGGAAGATGTTCATGGTTGCATGGTAAAACATAATTTTGAGGCCAATCATCACAGAACTGTTATCCTTATAGGGTGCCAGTCATCCTTATAGCCTTGCCTGCCACTCTTCAGGCAATATAAACAAGCTATTCAAAGTTAATCCCATACCCGACCATAGTCATACCACGCATATCCACCACGCGAATGGATCTGTGTATACATTGCTGTCACAATGCAAAAAATTAAACTATACAACTTAATTGTGCAAAGTTTTATGCTTTCTCCAATCTAAAGCACCGTTACCTGCTTATACAACGAGGCATCAAATCTCTCACAATTCTACGAGACATCATGACAAAAATGTGGGGTCATGCTATCAACAGTCTGTTCATCCTTGAGTAGAGCTAGAAATCCATTCACAACCTGTGAAACAAGTATAAACGCTTACACAAATGTCTGGTTATCAAATAAAATGTTTAGAGGCGCAAACGTGAGTGAAAACAAGGACAAATTTGGCTAATACCCACGTCAATGATATATTTTTCAGTCGGGCAACCGTAAGGTCAACAGTGCTGCTGTTACGTTTTAATTATAGACCATAAAATTGACATGTCTTCGGGACCCAGCAGACACATCAACCCAATTTCGGAAAAGATCTCCCCATTCGAGATATTGAAAATTGCTTCAAAATGTATATTTTGAATGTTGCTGAAAGTTGTTACTGTTACATTTCAGTCTTTAGCCACAAATTGGCATACCTGTTCAGGACCACACGGGCAAGCTTCCGCCCAAGCTTGGAGAAGATTGCACCAGTAAGACCAGAGTTATTAAAAAATGTGTAAAATGTCTATTTTGTAAACTGTTGTTAAAAGCTGTTGCTATTGTGTTTTAGACCACAAAATTGGTACAAGTGCTCGGGACCACATGAACAACAACAACAAGTAGAAGAAGCACTCCATGGTCGCATATACCCTTGCGTCTAGCAACGCTGGTAATAACAGTTTAACAGAAACAAAAAAATTTTGGTCTGAACATTAGAATTTACAATTTATAAATGCACGATTTTCTGCAGTACATATTGGAGAGTTCAAATCCAACTAACCTTTGCATATGGGGGGGGGGGTGGTTGGGGGTTGTTGCTGACAGAAGCTCCATATCGTTTGTTCACCAACATTTGGTTGAGATCAGCACATAGGAGTATGATTTGATGGACTGATTACATGGCTATCACATCATAAGCTCACTTAACCCTTCAGGCCAGGTGAGGTAAATACAAAACCTATGTTGAATCAATCATATTGACAGTAAACAAGTTGGGATTTTAATAAATGGTTTATCGATTTAAGATGAACAAACCCTTTTGCCTGATAAACATTTTTGTGTGAATTTATTAGTATGCTAATACTAATAAGAAAGGTCTCTTGTTTGCGTGCATGTGTGGGTGCGTCTGCTTTGCACGTGTGTATGTTGCACCTTATCATTGAGCCGATTTGGCTGAAGGAGCGTTTTGAAGTCATCCAGCTCTAGCACTTCTCCCGCGATATGGTACTGAATTCCTTTGTTTTTTTGGCAAAGTGACTGCATTAAATGAACTTAGTTGTTTCAAGATGTCCTCTAGTAATAATAATAACAATAAGTATTATAAAATCCAATTTGCCCATAATGAGGAAACCTCACATGGTGATAGGGACCATCATTACGGGCTAGAGCCTGATGATGGATGAAGTGACCTTTTGAGATTTTCCAAACTGCAAAATTACTGGGCTGATTGAGATGAAAATTAAAATACTTATTCTAGGGCTAGACCTGAATCAAGTTTGATTAAGAGAAGCTAATTGTTCGATCGGCCATCTTGGCTTTTCAGCGCCATACTTTTCAACAATCAAGCTCAAATTTGGGAAATATCTTGAGGGACTATGTGTCAATCAAGTTTAATCAAGTGAAATTAATGACTCAATAAACATGACTGTCAGCTACCAATCGAATTTGAGCATGTATTAGGTATTGGATTATACCTGAGAAAATGGCTATATACGAGTAGACGAGCCTTCTGAATACGAATTTACCACATTGAATTTGATTGGTTGATTATTTCGTTGAGAAACCTTGTCCAGGTGTTAACGTGAATTGGGTTTGCTTAAAAGAAGCTGATTGGTCAATTGTTGTTTGGCGGTCATCTTGACTGACTGACTGACTAAACAAAACTATCTGAGTCTCAGAAACCAATGAATGGATTGAGCACAACATATCTTAAGGGACTAAGGATCAATGAACTTTCATCAAACAATGTTAATGGCCGAAACATCCGTGGCCGACATCATCCAATCAAAATTGAGCATGTATTATTTATTGGATTTTAACCACAAAAATGGCTCTATATAGGAACTCGAGCCTTCTGAAACCAAGTACATCATTGGTTACTATCAACTGATGAAATGTCCTTAATCTGACAATACTCACTATGCATACTATTACAAATCTTTCTTTAGGGTTCCATTTGCACTTTTTGTTACTGTCATTTGGTTACATGAAAGGTTGAAATAAACCTTTCTGTTTGCCTCCATTGTGTCTGTTGTTGGCAAGATCTCTTCTGTCACTGAGACAGTTACAAATATTTACTTCAACATGTAGTAGTACCAGTAGCAGCAGCGGTGTAGGAAGGTACTTGGACCTGGTGGGGTGACGAATGTGTGGGCCAAGATCTAGGGGCGCTATGGGGATACACTATGGGAGTGGCAAACCATGGTGGCATTCCCGCCCCCACCCCCTGTTCCTATGCACAGTAGTCACAGTAGTAGTAGTAGTAGTAGTAGTAGTAGTAGTAGTAGTAGTAGTAGTAATTATCATCTTGCTAACAATTTGTAAAAATCAACGCCATTTTAAAGTCAGGTGGGTCACAAAATATATCCCATACGTTTGACAAATTTCTCATAATATACCAGTTGCAATATATCATGATAGTTCTCATTACAAATTACAATTTGTCATTATAAATTGTTAGTTATTACCCGAGCTCGTTGAGCTTGTCGGTGTTGCCGTAGATGAAAAAGCTGTCTGTCACATGAAAACTTGCCATTTTATCCATGAACTCCTTTTCTACAGCTTATTGACAACTTATTCTTTTATCTAAAATTTTGAACAAAAATTACTAGGAAAATATCAATTGGGGTAAACATAAGTAGGAGTTGTGGTTCCAAAATGAAAACCGATATGGGCTGAACACAGCACTACTCTGGGCTTTGCATTATTTATTTGCGCTTTACAACAAAAGTCTATCAGACATTTATACTACGGATTAAATTAAGTTCGTAATAATCTGCTTGTTATCTAGAATTTTGAAGTTATTACAAATGCTTAATTATCAGAATTTGAATTATTATCTATGTAGACCATTGGTATATGCATAACTTAGCGATGTTGCAAGGCCATTACATTCACGAGGTGTACTAGCACTACCATATAGAACTGTGTTAAATGGCGCTCACTTAATTTTATTAAAGCAGCCAATTTCTAAATTAAGTGACATTTAGTACAGTGTGTTAATTTTAGTATAACTCGGGTACCTAATGCCCCTTACAACATTACTATTATTGAAAATACCAATGTGATCTACATAGGTTTAGAGAATAATCAAAGTACTTAGTTGTAGAATAACGCAGATGGAATGAAACACTCCACACACCTCATTATAATCACAAGTAACCCAAGTGCTATATCATTCCCATGCTATTACAAACCATGGAAATGAGAGATGGAACAACACTGGAGGTTTTATCACAGACATTACTTATTGACCAAAGATGCAATTTTCCTAACTGGTCACCATGACCAGATCTTTTGATCCAAAAATCCATAGGCTTCTTTGAAACCCAGACCGAAAATATCTCCAATGATTTGGAATGATCACATCAAATGAACACGTTATTCAGTAGAAAGTGCTAGTCAGTGATTTTGACACTGTGACAACAGAGCAAGGAGGCTTCAACTGGATTTGTGTCACCCGGCAGCTGGTTGGCACGATGAAAGATGGTTTGCGTGAACTAATAAATATTAATTTTGTGAATTAAACATCATGGAATTCTTTCTAATACTCTGATGTTGGTTAACGGTGTAATACATTAAATGTACACGCAGCTGTGTTCTTTCTTAAAGGTGCATACACTTGAAGGTACAACCGCAGGTTGGCAACTCAATCAGGGTTTTTTTCTTTGCCTCTACTCACTAATTAAATCAGACATAAGTGAATACCAGTAATTAATAGAATGTTCAACTAACATAATTTACAAGATATATGCACTAATCAAGTACGGTGCATCTTGTTGGGCCTATATACCAAAAACCTTTCTTACTCAATTAATTTTTTTGGAAAATTACAATAATTTTGCTTGTCAAAGTTTATACATTACTATACATATAAATATGAAAACAGCTTATAAATCTTATCCTTTGAATAGCCTTATAAAATTTGGCTATAGTATGTTTTAAGCTGAATCGAAAATATCAACATAACAAAATAGTCTCTTTAAAGCAGTTATTAACATTTTATGAAAACACTGGCCTATGACATATGGCATAAAATTGCTTTCAATTAATTAACTTCATGATAAACTGTGTAAAACTTGGAAAAACTGCAGAGCAAAAAAAACATGTGACTGCTCTCTTGTAACAAACTTGCTCAGCCATATATCAGTCAGAATATAACATACTGGTTTCCAGGCAAACACACTTTTACCATTCAAACATGTCTGTTCAGTAATTTCAATAATTTGTAAAAAACATGAATTTTCAGCAATATATTCAATTAAATACAATCCTTAATAATATCAGGCGTAAAACTCATGTAGCTACTTAACCATTGTAATGCTGAATTTATCAACGTAAATTATTATTGCAGGCAGACTGGTCTGCCAGCAATATGGATTCCATTTTAGAATTATAAATCGTTAATATCTGGGTTCAACAGTATAATGGTTAAATCTATATTTAAAAAGCTATATCCATAGGATTAACCCTTTCATTTCAATGCTGTACTAATTGTATTTAAATTTTTTAACGTTCATATAAAGCAACTATTGAATATTTTTCAAATAATTTAACACAAAATGTTTGCTGCCTCTGTCAGCAACAACTTTCAATCACATCATTTCCCAAATGTTCAGCAAAATGAGTATGACATCATAAATTGCAATACATATATGTATGCCGTAAGGCTCAAAGGGTTAATACACTTCTGTGCTGGTTGTATGTTTCTTCAAACACAATGGGTCGATTAATGACTTAGTAGTTGGTGGTCTGTAGAACCAGCAGATTATTTAACAATTAAACAGTTCAATAATAACTGGTAATACAATACGTCCTTGTAAATATGCTATTGTTCCTTGATGAGCTGCTTAGTGCCACTGACTTCAAACAAGTGTAAACTGTACACAATAGGGTTTTCTGATACAATTATTTTTACATTAAATATAAACAATATTATAATATAGTCAAATATTTCTTGGACACGATACAGTACATGTAATGGAAGTACTTTTCTGTGCATAGTCTCAACTCTATCTAGTTCCATAATGGAACTAGATAGAGTTGAGACTGCACAGAAAAGTCCTTTCAGTTTTGCTTTAGTTCCTGATCTAGATCTTGATCTAGTTTATGTAATCGATTCAATTTTATATCTGTACTGTCTTTGAAAATAAATGATATGAGAAATTTTTTAATATTGTTATTTTAGGATATTTGGTTCATTTTGTGTTTCCAGATTGGCAACCAACTTCTTCACATCCTAAGTCCATTCCTAACTGTTATAGACCAGGAACTGAAGCAACAATGAGGGTACATTTCAGTGCTAGGCCCCTACTTAATCATAGCTAGACCTAACCTAAATCAATATTCGACAGAATCTACTGAGGGTACACGCATGCCTAGTTGTACACTCCCGACTCCTTGTCTCCTCATATTGGAAAAATTAAAAAAATGTTTTGACAACAATTAAAATTTAACTTTGCAGATCCTTACTTCCGCAAATCAGCGAATGATGGCACTAATATTAATGTTTGTCACAAACTCATTTTCAATGCTCATGTTGTTCAGAGCATTCAGCCGTGTTTGGTCCATAGTTGCACGTTTCCCATTTTTTATGCGAGCCAGTTTGGAGAATGATCGCCACGGCATGGTGAGGTATATATGCGAATGGCAATGGAGACGTTCGGGAAGCAAGTTGGACCGGCACAAGTTAAAGCGTTTGCGAATGATTTCAAGAGGTAACATTCATCAGAATCAGAAGCATGGGTTTGAATCGAAGCATGCAAATGTATTATTTCACTGGCCAAAAATTCTTAAATCATCCGGATATTTCAGTACAAGATTTTGTGCACTGAAGCAGTAAGATCAAACAGAAAAGAAAAATCATTCTGAACACGTTTGTACACTAAAGAACACTTCTCCATTTCCTGTCGAAGAGAAATGTTCGTACACAAAATTTGTCACGGGTCAGCAGATGTACCATCATATACGTGCTTCTTGCGGTTCACAATTCGCTTGACAGGATTTTCCTCTGTGCTACAAAGCATGTGCAAGGCTTCACTTTCGAATTTATAAAAAAGCATCTCTGATGGTTGTCAAGTAACTAGTAAGCGATTCCATGTAATAAACAACACATTTGAGGTCTAGACCTTCGCTCTGTAGCACTAGGTTGACATGATGTGTACGCTCCGGTACCTCTGCCCAGAAGCAGCACATAACACCACATTACAGACGGCCAGACTTTTTGCATCACTTCTGGTGTCTGGGCTCTGATCTTTGTCATCACTCATCTCCAGCAGCACATCCATGATGGACTGTTTATTCAGTTTAATTGCTCTGACAGTGTCATGACGTGCAGACCATCTGGTTTGGGACAATGACTTCACTAGCAATATGCGATTTCCTTTCGACTCTGCGGTTTGGAACTCAAGAAGAATGTGTAGACTCTCAAGAACTACAACAAATGTAACGACTTCAGGGCAAGAACTAGCAGCCGTTTGACCCACTCTATTTACCAAGTGGGTGTTACATGGAACATACAGTGCCAGCGGATTGAACCGCATGATCACAGCTTGTACGTCTTTATATTTCCCCAACATATTGGAAGCATTATCATAACTTTGAGCTGTGCAGTTGGAAATGTCCAGACCAAGCTCATGTAGCTGTTGCAGAATAACATTTGCTAGAGATTCTCCTGTATGGCTTGAAATTGGAATACACTTTATAAATCTTTCAACTGGAATTAAGGATTAACATAGCGGAGAATAAATGTCAACTGATCAATGTGCTGGCGATCAGGAGTTGAAGCAACTATAGTCCCAAAGTACTTGGAAGATTTAAGTTCTTGCACAATCTTCTCAACGATGTGTTTCCCAATAATGATTAAGATTCCAAATAATCTGCGAAGTTCTAGCAAACCCATGTGGTTTCCATTTTCCACTGACCCAAATTTCTCAGTTTTTCCTCGCAAAGGCAATCCACGCTCACCACAATACGCACATTGTTTCTTGTAACCGTCACTAAAAGCAGAATTCACCATACCTCCTTTTTCTAGCGAACACCACGTGATATATGATTTAGAGTGACATTCACCATTTTCATGTGCTGAGATTCTTGCTGATACGTTTTTCAAGTCATTACACCCGGAAACAAACTGATCAGAGCTTTTCGAATTAGTGAGTTTGCAAACCCCACAGTATAACATTCTTGTTATTCTTGAAAACACGTTCACCGTTAGTCATCTTGTGCTTGAACATAGTTTCTGATATGAAACGCTGTTGTGTTCCAAAAGTTTGTGCAGTAGACTGGACCAATTCTGGATCATTGAAGTCGAAATTCTGGGATAAGACACCTTTTTCAAGGAAGTAGTTAATCAAGTATGTAGAGTTATAGTCCTGCCAGTGAGATGAATCATGACTAAATGTCTGATGACATCCGGAGTCAAATGATTAACTGATCTTCGATGTGGTAGGAATATCAATGTCAGCGTTGTATCTGTGTATCAGCTTCAGACACCAGTCTTTTTGCAGTATTTTTGTTATTCTTGAAAACACGTTCACCGTTAGCCATCTTGTGCTTAAACATAGTTTCTGATATGAAACGCTGTTGTGTTCCAAAAGTTTGTGCAGTAGACTGGACCAATTCTGGATCATTGAAATCGATATTCTGGGATAAGACACCTTTTTCAAGGAAGTAGTTAATCAAGTCTGTAGAGTTATAGTCCTGCCAGTGAGATGAATCATGACTAAATGTCTGATGACATCCGGAGTCAAATGATTAACTGGTCTTCGATGTGGTAGGAATATCAGCTTCAGACACCAGTCCTTGTGCGGTGTTGGTGTTTGCGACAGTAGACTTGTCACTCTCTGAATCCTTAGAACGTGGTTAAACAAATCCAAATTTAGACAAAAGTTGTACATATTTCACAGCAGATTCATGTCTCTCTACGGGTTCTTTCGCTTTTCAGCACCACTCATAAGTTCGCTCCATTTCATCTCAGTCACTCACCTGCACAAAAATTCAAAGAACCTTTTTAGTGTGAGTATACACAGACAATTGTGCGGGTTACACTATTTAGACATGACGGGATCGAACCCACACTGATGCGTTGCATCTACTCTAGCACATACTCACACTAGGCTTGCAAACAGATCCACTGATCCAACTCGCCAAGCCTAGTGTGAGTATATGAGACTATGAAGTCAATCAGTGTCCGGGACCCAGCAATAAAACTATTAAGTATCAAGACAAGCAACTGTGACAGCTTAGTCGCTCATTGTCTCATTTGCGTACGTTTCGTTGTGAATGAGCGACTAAGCTGTACCTGCTTATTTTAATAGTTCTAGGGCCCAATCAGCTGTACACATTTTTTTATATAAAAGAATTATCAGAGCTCGGGGGGGGGGGGGGGGGGGGCTAGGCTTAGCCTGGTTAGCCTATTGGATAATCCGCAACTGATTAAGCTAACCTTTTCCGACACAAAAATTACAGAAACAATTTCATCTTACTTTATACGTCTTTGGTCAGGCCCATTCTAGAATATTGCAACTCAGTTTGGTCACCACTTATTAAGGCAATCAAGAGCAATAGAAAGGGTAGAGCAACAAAACGTATCCCTACCCTCAAACACCTAAGCTACACAGATAGATTAAGCTCACTTAGGATCATGTCAATGAAATATAGAAGATTCAGGAGTGATCTGATTGAAAGATACACAATTATACACAGGATGTACAATACAGATGCAGATCAATTCTTCACTAATAATATCAGGCTTAAACCTCATGTAGACAAACTAAATTTTGTCGCAACAAAACATAGATATTTTCAAGACCAGACTAGACAAACATTTCAACGAGATAACGTATTACTATGACTAATTAAACTTAACAAATTCAATAATTCAAACTTGGGACTCACAAGCTGCTTCAGGCTTAAAGCTGCAAGTCTCACTCCCTGGGTCGAGATGAATTTAATACCCTATGAGGCGGAGCTTCTATGATGACGCGTATGGCGCATGCGTGATAAGTAGCAAAATAGCCTACCATCTGACAGCTGTAGACAGCCTTGTTCTTTATACCTAGATGGCTGGTTTACTATAGAGTCCACCCTATGCATAGTAGCATTATACAAGTGTGTACTATATTCACATACTCCTTCAAATTTAACTAATTTATCATTAATTGTCTGACTGCTGCAAGCCGTCAGACAATAATTTCAACTGACAATAACTACTGAATATTTTGAAAACAACTTGACTGAAAGTGGTTGGTGGATATGTTAGTCAAATGGTTTCCAGAATATTCAGCATATATCCAGAGTTAAACACTATGGAAAATGCAGGCTGCAGAAATTCAGCAGTCAAACAGTTAAGTCAATTTATCTATCAATACTTTTAGCTCAGTATTGCGGTATTAACACGTTTTATTAGATAGCGATGCATGTAGTATTCTAAATGGGGTCATTCTGAAAATGGTAATGAGGATATCTGTTACTGTCTAATGCAGCAACAGTTTTCTGCAACACTTGTCACACTGATATCAAAAGATTAATTGTTACAAAGCCAGTATTAGAAAGGCTACTATACAATTTACAAACACTTACTGAAGGCTGTTGCTGCCGAACAGCTTACACCACCCTTTCCAGTTATAGGTGGCAATAAGACCCCACTTCTTATCAAGGCAATGTATTTATTTATTTATTACTGCACGTTCGCTCCACACATGACATGGGTTAATACATATGGGATAATACACGTGCGTGCTGTTGGTGAATATCTCGTTGTATTGTTTGTGAATTGAGTTGAATGATTGAGGTAGGAAGATAGGAAGAATGGAATTATGATGTATATTCAACAATTTACAGAAACTCGAAAACTAATGACAACTGTTACCAATACACGGAATTAGATAGTTCTGGTTCAATAGCAATAGAGAATGTTAATATCAATAAAAACAGTCCTGATAGTTTCTCTGGCTCCCTCTCATAATCGTATTGTAATGCTCATTTTCACTTTCGAAGCCATGTGCGTGTTTGCTCTCGAAAATCATGCGCAAGAGACCATATAGCGATCACGGACCGATTCCATGGATACTAAACCCGACCTAAAATTGGTGTATCACTCACAGATAACAGCCCGACTATGAATGTCAATACTGTCTAATCCTATCTATTTTCCACATGCTGTTTACACTCATAAATCATTCAGAGCACATTTTCCAGCAATATGATGTCACAGCTTTAGCTCCGCCCATTAAATTCAAATTTAATTCAGCTCATGTTTATTTTAGCTAATTCTCATTTAGATGAATATTTTCCAACAATTTCTTCGAGATGACAGTACTAGTGCTATACCAAGAATGTACTGTGCAAATATCTAAGAATCTTACTTTTTTAAATATGCTACCTAGATGTGAAAGGTGTTTAGATTTTGATAAACGTGACACCAGCGCCATATGGTGCCTTTTATAGTCAAGGTGGGCCTTTAAGTTCGTCCATCATGATGATTAATTGATTGAAATGATACATATGCGTTTTATCATGACATTATCAGTAATAAATAGTCCCGGGTAATTTAATAAAATGTTCTTACGTAATTTGCATATAGGCATACATAATTTTCCAACTTTCACAATTTATTCGAACACGTGCTGTGGGCTTGTTTTGTTTATGTTTAAAAATTTCTTGTAATAATGTAAATAAAAATATTAAAATACCGTTATTACAATTAACCGTGGCGTATAGTCACCTGAAAAATTATTTCTGTCTTGCATGTGACATCTAATGAAAATTAAATTAAGCTTAAGTTTAAGAGATAAAGAATTTGTGCTATGACAAATCGTCAAATGCATTAAATGCCAAACAATTAAGAAAAGTAAAACTGCAGCATCTGTGACCAAATTTATTGAACGCTCAAAGGTTAGGAAAGATGATATATTTTGGCGCATTGAACCTGAAATAAATGATATTAACATTGAAGTTTAAAAATTAAATAAACCAACAGCTTGGATATTGTGTTTAGTGTGTCAACAGAGCAAATGTAAAGGGGGAAAAGATCTGACAAGGTAGCTAACTACTTTGCAAGTCTATAACACACTGCTACATGCTGCTAAATATCGAAATGACGAAAGTATGATTAGAACAATATTTTGTTGAGTATCATCATCATCATCATCATTTTACGGAGCATAAGCCCGAGGCTTGTTATTGCCTCGGGAGTTGTGTTAGTATTGTATTACTAGTGCTTGTACTTTGTTTAGTTACAGTTGTTTATTTGTTTGGTTGACATTATTCATTGACAATAATCAGGACCCTGGTTGACTTTGGGAGGTGCTGTGGCGTGGGGTATATGGGTTATCCCCGCGTCAGCTACAGTGTGCCACCTACGCTCATGGTTGCACCCTTCTGCGCCTAGCATTTGGGTATATTTCTAGATTGTCTTATTATATATCTATAAGTTGGTTATGTCATGATCATATGGTATGTCATTTAGGTACATATATCTATTTTTGATTTAAACACGCTGGGCGTTGGTGCCTCAAAAAATGCCTACGAATTTCTTTTCTGCTTCGTTTAATGTTGAGCTTGAATGTGTGACCTCCAGTGCATGTGTTACTTGATCGGCCAAAGAATGTGTTTTTGTCAATGTTGTAATCATCATGGATAAATTCGTATGTTTCGATTAAGTCTCCTCTACGCCTTCTGTATTTTATTGGCATGAACCTGTCTGTGTAGCAGTAGTTTCTCAAATGGGGAACACGGTTAGTGGCTATGCGCTGGACCCTTATACAAGATTGTCTTTTAAAACGAGGAGACCATATGCAGTTACAGTATTCCAAAATTGGTCGAACTAGTGATTTAAATAACAGGGTAAGGGTGTTTTTATCTATGTAATTGAAGGTTCTGTTAATTAGACCAACTATGTGTAATATCTTGATCTATATTTGCGTGGGTAATTCAAACACATGAAGGCTAAATATATGACATACGGCGTAGTTTATTGTTCATACCAAACTCTACATGGAGGCGATCATATTCGTATCATTCTACACAAAACAGTGTTGCCTACACAAAACAGTGTTGCCAGATAGTAATAATAATATGGTTAGGATCATGGATAAAATAACAATCGAATTTATGTAGCGGAACTATGAATATACTACAATCCCTCTCCTTCCCACAAGAAGATGACTACTTCCACTGTACTATGTATGTCTATAACGCTAACTATATAATAAACACAACCGATTTGACTTGACTGACTCAAACAGGAAATGTCAACAAAGTTTCAAAATATTCATATCTCACTACTTTACAGATTTAGTTTATCTGGGGCTCGACGGACACGTTGAGGATAACGTTTGGTCACCTCAGTTAAGCTTGGTGGTGGAGGATGTTCAATGTTAATGGAACACTGGTGGTTCTATAAACTCCTTTGTTTCTGTAGTGACTGGTAGCTCACCAATGGTTTCTAAGGTAGCGCTCACCTGGCTGGGAGTAGATGGCACTACAATATCATGGACTAAATCCGGTGGTTTATGTTGGACATGTTCAGAATCACTGACATCTGATGATAATAGGTGGTCAATATGTACATAGCAAATTTTACCACCCGTTTTCACCAGAAATGATCGCTCACCTAGCTTTTTGGTTATTACCCCAGGTATCCACTTCTCCTTCTCGCCTCGGAAATTCTTAACTCTCACGTACTGACCTACTTCAAACATTCGCGCCATGTTTAATTTGACCATCTTGTCGCGATTCTACTAATTTGGACATGTCCGGCCTAAGCAAACTGAATCGTGTTCGCAATTGACGCTTTAGGAATAATTCAGCAGGCGGACACCCAGTTACACTATGTGGTGTCGCCCTATACAAAAGCAAGAAATTTGCCAATCTATGCTGCAAACTAAGATTTGTATACTTAGCAGCTTCTAACACCTGTTTTACCAAGACCTGTTTTACAATTTGAACCGATTGCTCGGCTGCACCATTGGATGCTGGATGATAAGGTGGAGTTAGTATGTGATGAATACCATTTCGCTTAGCAAATTCTGCAAATTCTGTGCTTCGAAATTGGGGACCATTATCGGAGACTAAGTCTTCCGGAATACCATACGATGAAAACAGTGTCCGCAATACTTCAATGGTCGCAAGTGAAGTCATGGAATTCATTGATCTAACCATTTAGAATGGCTATCGATTACAATCAACATTCTGTTTCTGAAATTCGGCATAGTCGATATGTAAACGCTGCCAAACATGTTTTGGCCATTGACACGGCTGCAAGGGTACTACGGGTGGTGTATTCCTCACAGACAAACACGCAGAACAACTCCTAACTTTAGCTTCAATCGCTTGATCTAAGCTTGGCCACCATAAATAGCTCCGGGCTAATGCTTTCATATGGCACATTCCGGTGTGTACTGCGTGAAGATCATCGAGTAATCTTTCGGAAAATTTTGGCGGAATTATTACGCGCCTACCCCACAACAAACACCCTTGTTCTGCTGAAAGTTCATGTCTACGCATGAAATATGGTTTCAATTCAGAATCTGAAATTGAATTGGACCAACCTTCCATAACATATGTCCATACATGTGATAAAAGTGGGTCTTTCCGAGTAGCCTCACTAATATTTGATGCTGTTATGGGTAACTCATCAAGATAAGTGAAATAAAATAGGCTCGCTTCCTTAGCTTCGGACGTTTCTGGCAATGGACATCACGATAACGCATCAGCATTAGCATGATCAACCGACTTAACGGTATACTATGTTATACTGATACGCTGATAATATTAAAGCCCACCTTTGGAGTCTGGCAGCAGCCAATGTTGGCACAGCTGAATGTGGTCCTAATATTCTAGTCAACGGCTTCTGATCCGTTTCTAATACAAACTTCCAACCATACAGGTATTGATGAAACTTTTTCACACCAAAAACTTCACGCTGGAGCTGTGAATAATTCTGCTAGTTCTGGAGGATGCAATGGGCCTTTCTTGCCCGTTTTCATCAACATGGAAAATGACTGCCCCAACCCCATAGGATGACGCATCACATGCTAGCTTTAGGGTTTAATGGCTATCATAATGGATTAGTAACTGACTACTAAGTAGCTTCTCTTTGCATTCCCTTAGAGCCTCATCACACTCCTTTGTCCATTTCCGTGGATTGTCCTTCTGCAACAATTCATGCAATGGCTGCAAAGCAGTCGATAAGTTGGGTAGGAATTTAGCATAATAGTTAATGAGTCCTATCACCGATCTTAATTCAGATACGTTGGTGGGGATTGGAGCATTTCGAATCGCGTCCACCTTATCTGGTAATGGATGGATACCATCTTTATCTATGCGATGACATAGATAGTCAACGCTAGACTGCATGAATTTACATTTGGACAACTTCAGACGGATCCCATGTTTGGCTAACTGACCCAAAAGATCATCTAATAATGTTAAATGTTCCGACATAGTAGATGTACTAAGCAAAATGTCATCAAGCCGACACCCTATTCAGTCCTTGAAGTAACTGTTCCATAATACACTGAAAAATAGCAGGAGCTGCACACACTCACGTTATAGCGATAGAGTCCCTGAAAAGTATTTATGGTTAACAGTTCCTGGGAATCTGAATCTAACTCGAGTTGCTGGTAAGCATTGGACAAATCCAATTTGGTGAAAATCTGTCCACCAGCTAATGTCGTGAATATGTCCTCCGCATTGGGCATTGGGTAATGTTGACTATCAAGGCATTTATTCACGGTCACTTTATAGTCGCCGCATATCCGAATTGTCTGATCTGACTTTGGCACTACTACGATTGGTGTCGCCCAACGACTTCTATCCACCTTCGAAAGCACTCCGCTCTGTTCGAGTTTATCAAGTTCCTTGCTGACAACATCTTTGAGAGCATATGGACTGGACGCGCTTTACAAAAGATTGGCTTTGCATCTTTCTGTAAACGAAGTTATGCTTTAAATCCCTTTATTGTTCCAACGCCCTCCTGGAACACTGATGGACACTTTCTTACTAGACTGTCAACGTTCTTATTTTCTGCTATCAAGAAAATATTAGACCAGTTCAGCTTGAGCTTTTCAAGCCAATTGCGACCAAGGAGATCTCCCCTGGCAACGATAACCGGCAACTGAAGTTCTAGTCCATCATAATTCACCATAACATGGATCTGTCCTAACACTGGAACACGGTCACCATAATAGTTATGCAACAGGTTTTCCAGCCAGATGTACCTCGACCTGATATGTTCCTTTAGATTTCGACGTATACACCGAGCATAGGCCAATGTCTCCATCTTCGTCTGATCCAGGTTCTTGCATCACACATTTTATATTTGGCCTTGAATTAGACTGTCCTTTTGACCGACACATTTTCGAAATATGGCCCTTTTTCGAACAGTGTTAATGCATTTCTTCTTTGTACCGGCACGAATTGGCCATATGATTACTCCCACAACGATAACAAGCTCTATTTGGATTGTTTTTATTGGATGCTGATGATGAATACGTTCTCAGGAATTGCGTATGACCAGGTACTGGCTTACTGGAACCATTTCTAGACAGTTTATTCACCCACTGACCTGGCTTAAATTCACTTGTGTTTCTCTCGGCAAGCTCCATAGCCTGGGCTACCTCCACGGCTTTGTGAAGTGTTAAATCCGACATGGACAGGAACTTTTTCTGCGTCTCTTCATCGATCAATCCGCATACAAGTCTGTCACGAATGGCCTGGTGCAGGAAATCACCAAAATCACAGTATGTGGCAAGTTTCTTTAGTTCTACTTGATAACACGCTACACTCTCTCCTTCCTTCTGACTACGTTTATGAAACTTAAAACGGTCAGCTATTACTAAAAGTTTTGGCATGAAATAGTCTTGCAGTTCTTTGACTAGTTCATCAAATGATTTGGTGTTGGGTAAATCTGGTGCGACTAGATTTCTTAACAAACTGTAGGTTTCTGCACCTATAACTGTCAATAGGATGGGCACTTTCTTAGCTGGTACCACATCGTTCGCTTCAAAAAACTGTCCTAGTCGTTCTATATAACACGTGAATGTTTCTTTGCTACTCACGAATTCGCCAATTTTGCCGACAGATGCCATATTCCAGGTTTTAAACCCTAAATTCAGTCTTCAAACCACTTCGTCGCCAGCTGTAATATCTTGATCTATATTTGCGTGGGTAATTCAAACACATGAAGGCTAAATATATGACATACGGCGTTGTTTATTGTTCATACCAAACTCTACATGGAGGCGATCATATTCGTATCATTCTACACAAAACAGTGTTGCCAGATAGTAATAATAATATGGTTAACACTCGAATTTAGGTAACAGAACTATGAATATACTACACTATGCTGTTAGCCTTTGATGCAATTGCATTTATATGGGTATCGAAGGA
Source organism: Chaetoderma sp. LZ-2023a (assembly GCA_034401795.1). NCBI lineage: Eukaryota > Metazoa > Mollusca > Caudofoveata > Chaetodermatida > Chaetodermatidae > Chaetoderma > Chaetoderma sp. LZ-2023a. The sequence goes on along the minus strand of CM067370.1, from coordinate 37,304,391 downwards.
GAGATTTTCATCTATGTGTACGCCAAGGACGGTATGATTTCAATGGTTTGTGACTGGCATGTAGTGTCTGTCATATAATACTGGGTCCTAGGACCAAAGTGTATTACATGTGTCTTGGCTGTATTAAAGTGTAGCTGCCAAATCTGAGACCAATTACATACATTATCTATATTGTCTTGAAGGTTCAAAACAGTTTTGTATCATCCGCAAAGACAGTCGAGGCCAGGTATCACTGGTGATGTTACCAAATGTACACAGTCATTGCGTCATCATCTAAGTCGGGTGTCTTAATATTTTAAGAAATACTCCAAACAGTTTTTGTTTCATAATTTGGGCTTGTCAAATATGAGTATATGTTTACATAAGATCATACATCAAAGCAGATTTTTGATGAATAGAGTTTTCACCTGTAACCCTTTCTTTGCCTAGGTTTGTCAAAATCAAGCCGTTTTGACAAATTGAAATTATTTTCGATTAACTGGCTAGATAACCGAGGCAGTCATTCCAGTGGTAAATTTCCAAAACTAATCTGCTGCTAAATATCACGGCATTTGCTCTGCTGCTTTGGAAAAGTAAAAAAAGCGAGCGTGAGTGCCAGTCATATAATGGTAATTTCCAAAATTAATCGGCTTAATGAATTATTAAAAGGATTAAGTAGCGTGTGTGTGTGTGTGTGTGTGTGTGTGTGTGTGTGTGTGAGAGTGCAAGAACGGGGAGTGGGGGAGTGACTGACTCGATAACCGAATGGAAAGATTAAATTTAGGAGAGAGAGCATGTATGCGGGCGTGCGTGCGTGTTAACTTAACCCTAAAAGTACATTAGCACTATTTTTGAAAATTTACTGATAGAATGACTGGCTCGGTTATAGCGTGAGAGAGAGAGAGAGAGAGAGTGTGTGTGTGTGTGTGTGTGTGTGTGTGTGTGCTAGTATTTGGTGATGTTCCCAAATGGTAGAAGTGGTTCAGGATTATGGTGATGATATCGTAAACAGTTCTTCTCAACTACCACCGTGACTTAGCGAACCATCCGTCTTACTGGTGCCCTTAGACAGGTGGGCTGGACAACCATGGTTTAATGAACCATCTAAAAACTAAACCAAGAAAATCAGACAAGCAGTTTCTGAGATATGGATCATAGATCCAATCTTACAAGCTTAATTCATAAGTGGGTCACAATTAAAAAAATTACATACCTTCTATGTCACAATAATATTGATTAAATATGATCATTCATTAAATATTATCATTTACAAGTCTCAATTGATTAAATAGTATCATTCACAAGTCATAACTGAGCAAATATTAATGGGGAAAATTTCATCGCTTCTGGCTCCTAGTTGAGAAAATTTCATCGCTCGTAAATCACAACTGAGCAAATTTCATCACTAATACATATATGTCACACGTAAGCAAATTTCATCACTCGTAAAGCAGTTAGCAAATATCAATCATATGTCACAATTAAGCAAATATCATCATTCACAGGTCACAATGGAGCAAATATTATAATTCATTTGTCACAATTGGCCAAATTTCAGCACTTCTAGCTCACAGTTGAGAAAAATCTCAACACTCATAAATCACAACTGAGCAAATTTCATCACTAATGCATGTAATTTCATCACTCGTAAAGCAGTTAGCAAATATTGTCATATGTCACAATTAAACAAATCTCATCATTCATAAGTCACAATTAAGCAAATTTCATCAGTCACAAGTCAAAACTGAGCACATCATTCCGAGGTCACAACCGAGCAAATATCATTCACATGCCATAATTAAGCATCATTCATAGGTCACAATTGGGCAAATTTCATCACTCATAAAACTTCCTCACGAGTCACAATTTGGCAAATTTCATCACTTAGCTCACAGTTGAGAAAATCTCATCACTCATAAATCACAACTGAGCAAATTTCATCACTAATGTCACAATTAATCAAATTTCATGACTCATAAGGCAGAAGTTAGCAAATATCAATCATATGTCACAATTAAGCAAATATCATCAGTCATAAGTCATAATTAAGCAAATTTCATCATTCACATATCATAACTCGGCACATTATCATTCACAAGTAATAACTGAGCATTTTATTATCCACAAGTCATACATAACTGAGCAAATATCATTACAGTACAAAGCAGAATAAAACATATTGTTGAATATTTTGAACATAATTGGATTGCAAGACATTGCGGCTTAAGCAAGTGTCGTCCAATCCAATTTATGTTCAAAGTATTCAACAGAAAATTTCTTAGTAACTTCATTCATAAGTGACAACTGATCAACTGTATCACTTTTAGCTCAAGATTGAGCAAATTGGACCATTCACAAGTCACAACTAGCAAGCCACAACTAGCAAGTATCACCATTTATTTAAATTTGATTGTATACAGATTGTCCTGAAATCTCTATCGATTACAAACAGGTTCTTTTGGAAAGGACAGCTACACAGGCAGCGAATTTCATTGATAGATGAAGTACTTTCACCTTCCACCATTAGACTGGCACTCATCATATCTGTAACTAGTATATCTGTAACTAGTTTCCTATTTCTTTGTGTACTTTCCTGTTTTCCCTTAGCGTGTCAAAGTTGAACACATTTGAAACAGTGCCTGTTTTCAGGCACTTACAGGAGGTACCTGTAAAATGTAAAATAATTAGAAAACAGATCACACATGCTCAACTGTCCCGAAGGGGTGTGGGCGAGCTAAGCTTATGTCATGGTCACTGTCTTTTAACCCTTTAACATATGTAATGCCAATGTCTTGAAATTTTGAAACTAATAGGGCATAGGGAGCAACAATAACTCGGTCTCAAATATTCATCAGGCCATTACATACATCATATATAAAAGATGTTTTTTGGCATATAGAGGTTAATGTGTTATGTAGCACGGATTGGCCGGACAGGTACGAACCATCCCAGCTGGGTATGGGACGACTGGCCGGGTACGTTCCGAGCACCCCCACCCCCTTAGTAGGATACGTGTGTATAGAGCCATATAAGAGATTCCAAAAATTGACTAAGTGTGGGTTTCAGAGCTTCCCTGACAATGCACGTCGGCGTTGGGAGAGAGTGCATATAATTTAAAATTGTAGCAGCCTCGTCATTCTTGGTGCCTATCAGGAGGAATCTAAAACTGTTAACGATTTCAGAATCGGATGTTATCCTTATTTAACTCTTTAAATTATGCTCAAAATGTTGAAAACGTCAAACATGTGCATGTACTGAGTGAATGGGGAGGATGTCGACCATGTGATGTGTCCTTGCCCTTGGAGCTCGCACGATGATTGGCTACAGATCGTGCGCTGATTGGCTGGGGGCGTTCTAGCTATGACATCACAAGGAGTATAAAGGCGTGCAGAACTGAGAATTGGCTACACTTCGACGAGAGAGAGAAAGGTGGTAGGTTGTGTGGCCAGAGCAGTACACGACATGGATAACTGCTTATTGACTGCTGGTTTCATCGTAACCACAGCAGTGCCACTCGGTTTTGAGATCTTGAATCTCTGACCCACAACCGCCGCATCTGCATCTAAACTTTTGAAACACTCGGGAAGACCACACCTGAGGGCAAATAAACTAAACAAATAAAGGGGCCGCCAACACTTCAGCAGAGTATTCCTGCGGATGGGCCGAACGAGTTGTGATTCTTGGTGGACGACTCATCAGATCTGCCAGACCACGCTAAAAGGTGGTGATAAAACTCGGCACAATGAGTGGGACATTGCCTGGGGCATCGCACTGACTATGCGGTGCAGCTTGTATTGTGTACACAGAAGATGCACATGAAGATGCATATGCATTATTAGCTCACCTGAGCTTATGCCGTGGCGACTCCGTGTGTCCGTCCATCAACTTTGGTCAAATGGCTCGGTGGCCATCTTGGTTAACCTAATTTTGGCAAAAACAACTCCAGTACCGCTGAATGGATCAGGTCGAAGTTGAAATATGGCCGCGGTGGTCCAATCAAGATATAGCGTGTTTGGTGGCCATATTTGATTTTCTTATTTAATGGATTTTGAGGCCCAAATTGGTTTATGTGTTTGGGTATTCTGATCTCAAATTTGCCATTTTCGAAACTGTCCGATAAAAGGTTTGGCAGCCATCTTGGATCATTTTCCCGCCATAAGCTCCCATACTAAAGCAATGGGAAACTTAAATTGTTTTCTCGAGAACTGCTGGGACAATTTGAATTATATTTGGCAGGAAGCATCCTTAGGGTATAGGGATTCAAGTTTGTTAAAACGAGGCCGATTGGGCTGGCAGCCATCTTGTATTTTGGCCAATTTTGTTTTTATAATTTACCGTTTGCGGGATTGATTCAGAACTCATGAAATATCATCTAGGGCAAACGCTGAACCAAATTTGTTCACTTGTAAACTTGATTGGCCGACTCATTCGACAGCCATCTTGGACGACGTAGTGTTCGAGAAAATTACCTGCATAGCTCCTGAAGTGATAGGGCCGAAAGTTGGGAGATGATATTGATGACTAAGGGTCATTAAAGGGATATTCCACTGGGGGATTTTATGCATCTGACGTAAAGTACTAATTTTCCGCATTAATTTGAGACCAAGGGCACAATTTTATGCCAACAAATAAAAAAGATATCCTCAATTTAAATTGCTAAAGTAAGCAGTAGATAGAGGCGCCATTTTGGACAAGCAGCTGACGTCACCGACACACCTACTCTGTTTGCCCGATCGAGGATAGCCGTAACCAGGGGAGGTAAATCTTGCATCTCGTGGATAATTAGCGTACTGGCTAAACAACTGACACTTTGCCACAGTGTTTGGAGGAAATTAAAGTGCAATTAGTGTCCCGATGATCGCGCCAGTCATTGTAGTGCTAAAGTGTCAAAAATTGTTTTCCTATGGGCAATTTCTATCTTTTAAAAACATTGAAGGGTTATGCCAGGAGCGTGTTTGCGATCAACCAGCTACAACAAATTCTTGAAAAATATGTTAGTGGAATAAATGTTGAATGCAATTTCTCTGAAAGCTGTTGCTATTGCAACTTCTGCTTCCAGTCAAATTCCAGTTTCAAAATATTCAACAGGCAGTAAATATGGGTCAACATTTAAAAATTTGGGATCAGTTAGTTAACCCTTTCAAGGACAGAAAAGCAGAAAGCTGAAAATTTACCCTACATAGGCCTATTGTGTGAAACTAATTAGTTTGGAAGCTACTGCAACATAATTACAGGGAAATTTAATTCAGAATATTCAACACTGCATAGTTATTTTAAAATTGAAAGTAAACGTTGTAAATGATTAATAACGCTGGATTTCAATAGTGTGAAAGCACTAAACTACTAATTATGTCTAGCGTACACTTGTCATTATTTACTAGCTGTCACCTATAATTGACCGACCGGGCAATCAGCGACATCGTTTCATTTTAGTTTGCAAATCCCATTTTACAATTGATGCAAGCAAATACAACGTTAATTGTCGAGTTTGATTCTGTTATATTAAAATTAAGTACCGCGCCTTTTGTTTTGAAATACATGACACATTATTTTAAAATTATACGGACTATATGTTCTAAACTTCTTCCATCCAGTGCCGATGTTATGACACCATCTTTCAGTTAGCCCCTTTTCATGCGGATGCTTCTGTGGATCGGTATCTGAAAATGTGAATTTCCGTACCCTTTCCATGATCGTTTCTATTACTGCAAGCCCATGCTTGACATGCCATTTCACGCCGGCACTGGCCTCTGCAATCGTCAAGTTGAGGACGCAGGTCAAAAGAAGGCTATTTTGAGAATTTACAACTAAAACGACTCTCAGTAACCGAACCAGCCATTCCAGTGGTCAATAATCTCGCGGTTTCTCGCTCTCCTTGTGAGGAAATGGATGCGCCCAGGAGTCAAGTTTTCGAGCGTTTTGGCCATATTCATTTTATTATTTCTCGGCAATGGAACGTTTTTTTGCGGCAACTATTTCGGATTATAGTATATTTTTAGTTGACTTATTCCCGATTTTCACTGGAATTTCCCTTTAAAGTTTGTCCAAGAGAAGTTGATACATAAAGAAACAGCTTTCTTGTTACAAGTCTGCTGAACTCATTCTAGTATCCGCATCCGCAATTGAGTGAGCCACATCGACAGTTCGCCTGCGGATATTTCCATCATGCCATCTCTCATCCATCATCTGCGACGCATCAGCTACAGTGATCTATGATCTTTTTCCATACTGATGCAAGTGTATTTTTGTATCAATGTATTTTTATGTTCTTTGTTGGTACTGATGACTAATAGGTACCGACCGGTCGTCTGAGACCGCATTTTATAGTTTATATTTATAATGTATATATGTTATCTTTATTTTGTGCTTAGGACTAACGAGCACCGAAAGGTGGTCCTTATTTAAAGTTAATTCTGTGATAATTGGTTATATATGGCAGCAGCCATCCTAGTTACATATAAAATACTATTTTAGTACTGTTTAGTACGCGAGGCTGCACTACCTTTTACCCCAACATCACTCACTGAGGTCACTGTTCAGGTTCTCATTAAGCGAACCTGACATGTGATCGACTAAACCTGGCTATTCTAGCTGGATAGGATAGGTTTAAAAGTAGTTAGGGACGATCACGCTTTAGGAGTCATTTGTGTAAGCCTTGTTCGGATGTAAAGAACAACTCAGATTTTGGAATCCCTAAGGTGTGCAGTTGGTGTATCCAGTACTTTTCTTGTTCTTTCCTGATATGAGTTTTATCAATGTCCTCAGGGTCATGAGGGAGAACTTGTATAATTTTATAGGACACATTTTGTCCAGTATGATTGGGTAAATTAAAATGTTTTGCAACGGGGGTATCTTTGTGGTTTTTAATATCCCTTAAATGTTCTTTCACTCGTACGTGGAACTCACGTTTTTGTTTCCCCCACATACTGTTTGTGACAATGTGAGTAGGTAAATAACATTGCGTGTATCTCAATATGTTTTAACCGTACATCTGTATTTTAGACCCGTGTGTGTGTGCTGGTGAATTCACGTTTATTGTCCATATTCTTGCAGAAGAAACAATTTTTTCTTGTGCATGGATAAATTGGGTTATGGAAAGTTTTTCCTTGGAGGCCTGATTTGGAATTTGGCAGTGACAAGTTTGTCTTTGAAAGTTGGATTCTTTCTGTAGCCAAACATAGATGGAGTTGGGAACGTGCTTCTACATTTGGGACTACTATCTAGTAGTTCCCAGTTCTTTTTGATGATTTTGCTAGCTTTATGGCTTTGAGTGTGAAAGTCCATTATGCATGGGATACGTGTGTTTATCTCTGTGTTTTTGACTTTGGGTATTAGTAGATCGAGCCTTGAACGTGCGCATGCTTTCTGATAGCTGTTTAGAAGGTCTGGAGGATAGTCTCTCCTTTGATAGTAACCAATGATTTCATGGACGTGTTTGTGGAAATCTAATTCCTTGCTGCAGATTCTGCGTAATCTAAGGAATTGTCCATATGGGCTGGAGTTTTTAGTGGACTGTGGGTGTGCTGATTGGTAATGTAGGTAGCCGTGTGTGTCTGGGTTTACAGTGTAAATCGAAGCATAGTGAGCGATCAGTATCAATGTATACGTGTGTCCAGAAAGCTGACCTTAGTTGTGGACTGCTCTGCTGTAAATTTGATGTAATGATGAGATGTATTCATGTAGTGGATGAATTCATCAAGTTTTTGTTGTCCAGATCATGAATATGTCGTCGATGTATCGGAGGTAAAGGGCCGGTCTATGGGGAGAATGAAGCACCGTTTGTAGGTATTGTTTGTCATTGAATTCAAAATTACATCTTAATGCAATGGATAGCAGTTCCAAGAGTGACCTCGGTGTAAGGTCGCCAGGCATACCAAATTCTCTGATATGTTGTGCGGCGGCTTTTAGTCCCTCATTGTGTGGGATGTTTGTGTATAGTGATGTGACGTCCATGGTGACTAGAATAGTGTGTTGCTGTAATTTACTGAAAGTTTAGTTTATTGATGAAGTCGGTTGGATCCCCGACGGATGATGGAATGTCTTGGAGATGAACTCTATACCATTACCGCTAATAATTGGTCTGCCCGGTGTGGGTGTAGTATTTTTGGTAAGAGATAGAATCATGCTGTGCGTGGGTTAACTACTGTTAGGCCATTAGCGGTGTCACGAGTTATCTCCCCTCTCAGATGCAGTCCAGTGATGGCTGTCTCTACCCTTTCAGCGTGTTTAGCTGTCAGATTTTCTGTTACCAATTCGTAATAGCGTGTGTCTTTGAGTTGTTTTTAGAGCTCCAGCGTTATAGTCATGAGAGTTTAGTATGACTGTAGCCTGTCCTTTGTCGGCTTTCTTAATCACAATTGATTTGTCATTTGCTAATATGTGAGTAAGTTTTCTATCAGCCTGCGAGATGTTGCTTCTAAAATTTCGCCTGTGTTTGACTTTTTGATAAGTGTCTAAAACATGGTCATTGCCAGGTGATGGTGTCAATTGGCTACGAGGTTTGAATTTTCTAATTAGGTTTTCTGTGAATGTGGAGACAGGTGGCGGTGTTTCCGTCACTGATACATTGCAATGGGAAGGGAGGGTGTTCGAAATGTAGTTTGAGGCGTAGCCTCCTGAAGAATTTATTAAGGTCAGTGTAATCTGCCCATGTTTGGTTCGATTACTGTGGGACTGAATCCCAACCCTAATGATGGAAATGTAGTTTGAGGCGTGGCCTCCTGAAGAATTTATTAAGGTCAGAGTGTAATCTGCCCATGTTTGGTTTGATTGGACTGAATCCCAACCGTTAATGATGGTACATGTACAAAGTCCTTACTGAGTTCTTCCTCGAACATGTTTTTGACAAAGCAAATTTCAGAGAGCTCTCTTTCGCAAGGTTTTTGTTTTTTTGACATGTTTTATTGACATAATTATGACAGTCTTGATTGCTGTCTGTCTGAATGTAGTTCATGATAGTAGGTGTCAAAGTTCTTGTCGTTCTTCTGTGCCTGTTGCGGAACTCGTTTTTGTTGAACTTCTCCGCCCTTCTCTGTTTAGGTTGGACTGCTCCTTCAGTTCGTCGGCGCTTGGCCGGGCTGGTTGACCTGTCCATAGTTTTCAATACAGTGGATCGGACTGCTCTCTCTGCCTCAAGTACTACGTCACTGGTTTCAGCTGCGGTTTTGAATCCTTCCTTCACTCGTTTAACTCGGTCAGTGAGTGTAGTTGCACAAGTTTGTAGTAAATCTAATAAATGTCCAGTCAAGTGTAGACTGGATTCCTTGATGTGCTTTTCCCACTCCTTTTGGAAGGGGGGGGGGTCATCAGAGGTCATCAGATGGTGGCACGTACCGGCAGTTGATTTGTAAAAGTGGTAATGCTTTCCCACTAGCAGTGGAGAGTTCCATTTGTGGTTGGATTTTCACTAGTTTGCAAGAGTGTTCCTCTATTGCTTATAGCTTCCCTGAAGCTCGGCTGAAATGGTCGGCCTCTTAGGATTTTCGTGGAGAATTGTGTTATTATCAGAGTCGTCCTCGTTAGGCCTTGTTCTCTTTCTCGGGTGTTGATCTTCTAACCCGGTGTCTTTCATCAGATCCACCAGCGTTTCGCTGGATCTGCATGGAATTAGTGATGCGCGTGCTGCCATCAGCCATCAACCAGTGTAGAGCATCTAGGTACTAGACTTCTCGTGATATATGAAAGCTTCTAAAGAATTATTTGTTATGCTTGATCAGTTGGATCGAAATCCGAATGTCAGTGCAGTGTTTTGCGCCTGCTTTTATACTCTCGAGCCGGTTACAGTTGCTCCTTGGTGTAACCGGTACAAGTAAAAATCTGGTTACGTGTAACCGGAAATTCATGCTTGTAACCAGAAATGTTGATTTTGTAACCAGAATTTACCAATTGTCAGTTTGTCTGGGATTGCGTAACCATTAAAGTCATTTGTTGTGTAACCGGAAAAATTTAATAGTTGTTTTCTAGTTTAGGTGTAACCGTAAAAAACTTGCCGGAAAAATTAGGTTTTATATAAGCATTTTACCCAGTATCCAAGGTTGACTCTTTGGCTGAGTATTTATGTGGTTCTTTAATATCCCTATGTGGCGGGAATTTATGGGGTATAATTAGCATTTGATAGACACAGGTTTCCATTTTGTTGGATAACCTTAAGTGGAATGATTCAGATTTATGGCATTTCGTAATTTGTGTGGTTATACTCATCAGAGAAAATAAAAGTCGGATTAGTTTATCCTATATGAAGTGTCAAAAGAGTAAGTGTTAAGTACATTTTGTCTTACCTCTCTACGGGTCAGTTCCCCAATCTGTAACTAGACTAATCCAGGTGTGAGGTATGTCACAGTTTCCGTTAAACCAGTTTCAACGAAGAGGAATGAATAGAGTTCATCATCTGTTGTATTGCTGGTACACGGTATGCTACCCTCAGGTATATGGATCACGAACTCTTCCACTGTGATTTGTGGAAGAGGTCCACTATCTTCCGTCTGTGTGTGAGATGATGGCTCAGATAAGATGTCGGGAGTGTGTTCGATCCCAGTTGATTCTGTGGGTGTTGTGGCTGGTGTGTATACCTCGTTAGGTTGCTCGGTGGTGGGCGTGTTCTCTTTTCTGTGTTGCCAGTCTATCTCCAGAGAGAAATTCTGCGACAGTGGCGTTGGTTGCTGGTGTTGTTTGTCTTTGTGGAGGGACAGGTATCCTAAAACTAGAGTAATCTTTGATTTTGATTACTCTAGAGTTGCCAGCCTGTCGAACAAGTCCCTTGATCTGTTGTTTCGAGAAGAGATGAATTTTTTCACAGTGGCCTCTGGCTTCCTCTAAACGGGTAAAGCTGATCCTGCAATAACTGCACCTCCATAAGCCACTCTGTTCGTGTATAACTCTTATGTGCTTTCTTAGCCCAGTGCGTTGAGCAAATCGTGCATTGCACTTTTTACACTTAAAATTTTCCATACAGGTGAGTATGTTTTTAACGTAGTGGTCAGTGTGACGTTTTAAGATAGACGTCATAGAAGGGTTTCCATGGCATGGAGTTTGGTGATTCTGATTAGTTTAAAGAACACCTCAGATTTTGGAATCACCAATCTACATGATTAATCCCTATGGGGTCCAACGTGTGCAGTTTTATCAATGTCCTCAGGATCATGAGGGAGAACGTGTATAATTTTATAGGACACATTTTGTCCAGTATGATTGGGTAAATTAAAATGTTTTGCAACTGGGGTATCTTTGTGTCTTTTAATATCCCTTAAATGTTCTTTCACTCGTACGTGGAACTCACGTTTTGTTTCCCCCACATACTGTTTGTGACAATGTGAGTAAATTTTGACCGTACATCTGTATTTTAGACCCGTGTGTGTGCTGGTGAATTCACGTTTATTGTCCATATTCTTGCAGAAGAAACAATTTTTTCTTGTGCATGGATAAATTGGGTTTTGGAAAGTTTTTCCTTGGAGGCCTGATCTGGCGGGAAACTCAAATTTGGCAGTGACAAGTTTGTCTTTGAAAGTTGGATTCTTTCTGTAGCCAAACATAGATGGAATTGGGAATGTGCTTCTACATTTGGGACTACTATCTAGTAGTTTCCAGTTCTTTTTGATGATTTTGCTAGCCTTATGTCTTTGAGTGTGAAAGTCCATTATGCATGGGATACGTGTGTTTATCTCTGTGTTTTTGACTTTAGGTATTAGTAAATCGAGCCTTGAACGTGCGCATGCTTTCTGATAGCTGTTTAGAAGGTCTGGAGGATAGTCTCTCCTTTGATAGTAACCAATGATTTCATGGACGTGTTTGTGGAAATCTAATTCCTTGCTGCAGATTCTGCGTAATCTAAGGAATTGTCCATATGGGCTGGAGTTTTTAGTGGACTGCGGGTGTGCTGTTTGGAAATGTAGGTAGCTGTGGGTTTCTGGGTTTACAGTATCGATCAGTATCAATGTATACGTATGTGTCCAGAAAGCTGACCTTAGTTGTGGACTGCTCTGCTGTAAATTTGATGGAATGATGCGATGTATTCATGTAGTGGATGAATTCACCAAGTTTTTGTTGGCCAGATGTCCAGATCATGAATATGTCGTCGATGTATCGGAGATAAAGGGGCGGTCTATGGGGAGAATGAAGCAGAAGCGTTTTCTTCAGTTGGGCCATGAAGATGATAGCATAAGTTGGTGCTACTTTAGTGCCCGTAGCTGTCCCACCCGTTTGTAGGTATTGTTTGTCATTGAATTGCATCTTAATACAATGGATAGCAGTTCCAAGAGTGACCTCGGTGTAAGGTCGCCAGGCATACCAAATTCCTTTAGTCCCTCAAGTGATGTGACGTCCATGGTGGCTAGAATAGCGTGTTGCTGTAATTTACTGAAAGTTTCTAGTTTATTGATGAAGTCAGTTGTATCCCTGACGTATGATGGAATGTCTTGGAGATGAACTTTGAGATGCTCATCTATAAAGCTACTGATACATTCAGTAGGACAACCATTACCGCTAATAATTGGTCTGCCCGGCGTGGGTGTGGTATTTTTGGTAAGAGATAGAATCGCGCTGTGCGTGGGTTCGGTGTCATGAGTTATCTCCCTTTCATGACCAGTCGAAACCTCGTTCGGATGTAGCTGATATGTAACACCACACACCGGCCAGGTGGTATAAATTGGTCATATACCTTTGGGCCTCCTTATTAACATATGAGTGATTGTCTCTTCCTACGCTCCTCCAGCCGCAAGGCTTATAATTGTCTGGCCCTCCCTTCGACACGGTGTGATCCAACTAGAAACTATTGGGGTTTCCGAGCAGTGAGGACTCCTCTGTATCTTCGGATACCAGTTAGTGTATCACCAAAGGAGGAAGCACTGCGAAAACATTATTTTAACTGGCCAGCAGTGCATCGCTGGGCATCTTAACATAAGCCCCGGGTTCGGATCTCACACAATCCGCCCGACACATCAGGTGTCGTCCCTCTAACTCTACACAGTGACTGGGTTCGGTCTTGGAACCCAGCACGCCCTCACGGGAAGGTCACTATAGTTGGATAGCTGTCTCCCCTCCACCATATAAACATATATGCGCTTTTCAAATGTCTTGTCCTAGTGATGTATGTGTTGCGGTGTGGTAAATCGTTATATGATTCTGAAGCTCACTGTGACATGTCCACACGCTGTCTATCTGAGGGGGATGCTCCGTAAGTTGACCTTATGGAACTGAGCATTTCCGCCAGTCAGGCTCATGTATTTAAAGATAGGTAGAAATCCCTGCCACTTGCAGCCTAAGGCCTAAGCATGGAGCAACTAACAGTTAGTTTAGGATTTAGCAGAACTGCATAAATAAAGCGCCAACTACCAATACAGTATTTTTAACCCACATGAGATGACGGTGTTGAATTCTACGGCAATCGTCAATCTTCACGTAATACACACTAACTTAGTGAAGGTTGACTCACACTACACACTTAGCATGTGTTTGAATAAGAGAGTGGCCCTTTTTACCAGCTCTCTTCCTCCGCTTTGGCGTTGAAAGCATTTTCCTGTGACGGAGGCCCGCGCGAGACACTCCTCTCGCAACAAAAAGATTTTGTTAGAGGTATAATGGTTTATATTAAACGTCATAAGTGACCGCGTTAGGACTCTCCCTTGCAGGGAAACCTCACAGATTTAAAGATCGGCGAGGTACCTCTGACGAGCCCACGATAGGCAAGACACCAACTTAGTTCTATGTACTATATTTTCTCTTGTACTAGCAAACGAGTAACATTGTTCGTTTGTATATACTTTGTCGTGGCGACGACGATGTAATGCTACCACTAAATTCTTACTCTGCTACCATTACGAAGATGACTACCAAAATGTTGCGGCGACGACGATGTAATGCTACCACTGTTCTGTCCGACTACTGAAGGGTACAAAGAACGACAGACAGTTAACCTCTGCATGCATGAGTATCGACTTTATTAGATTTCAAACACGATGGATGCGTATACACTAATCTGTTGAGTGCATGTTGCGAGTGCATGAAAGCGTTGATTACGTTCGTTGCGTGTGTTCATGGATACATGGATGCGTGGATGCGGTAAAAAGCTACAAACAAAAGAAATAAACAATGATTAGTAAAGGTGAAGTGAGTTCCAAAGTCAAAATAGATGAATTCAATGAATGATAAGTTTTGTGATGAAATGGGTTAGACTTGACCTGGTACGAAATGACCCGAAAACAGATGACAATATAGTCTCACACTTATCCACGGAAACTCAGGAATTGTAGCTGAACTTGGTGAAATGTAAGCGATATATTATTAGTTACTCACACTGTGCTAGCCATTAGCTTAAGAAAATGGGTATAATTACGGCGAATTACGACATAATAAAAACAACGTGGGTTGTTTTCTTCTTGTTGTTGACTTGGAACCACGTACCGGGCACGAGCGTTCTGAAACGACACATCCAAACACGTTCAGAATCACGTACTGTCCTGTACAGGACAGAACAACCACTAAATTCTTACTCTGCTACCATTACGAAGATGTTGCTGTATTGTTATTTCTTTTTAAACTTACTTGCTTTACTTGATGATATTCACTTAGTATCCGGTTATCCAACAGTGGGAAATATAATCCAAAAAGAATGGTTCACAAATAAACGGATGAGTAAATGTATCCAATAATGAAGTGACAAGCGAACGAACGAATAACACATATACATGTACATGTAGTCCGAGTATAGATATGTCCGTATATATTTAGTCCGATTGTGACCGATTATGTCACAACACTGCTACGAAATTCAGCAGTCAATCTATTTCTTAGCTATAACGGTTGTACTGGCACTGTCCTATAACGATAATAACCTGACCAAGTCTAAAAACAACTTCAACTCTCACTAGCTGATTCTATCTGAGTTCCAAACTTCTCTCTCCTCTCCATCTCCAAAATTAATGCCTGGCCCAGGTGTAGGGTCACTGTAATTCTATAGCCGTGGGTTTACCAGAAACAGCTATAAATTTCCTTTATGGTGAGAACTCCTATCAGAGAGGCAAAGTTTATGAGGTGCCAAGCATGTGAAAGCTTGACAGGCCGAATCGAGGAATTTTAGAGGCAAATGTATTCTCCAAAACATTCTCCCCTTTCTCGATAAGTCCCAGCTTATCGAAACTAGTAAGCAAATGTTAATGTGTATCCAGGTTGTCAACTTGCAAATTTAGTCCATAGTCACGAAGCAACAAATATTATATGTACACCAGTTCGATTCTATTTACAAGAGTTGTCCATTGGTATTAGGTGTCCACAATGAATGGCGCACTACTAGTCTCAATAGCACATAGTCTGGAAATAGGGCGCACAAATGTGTTCTTTCCGATCTGAACTTTGGCCACACGTACATGACCGTCTTTCCCAGGATATGTTTCCAAAACACGGCCTAATGGCCATTGACCACGAGGAGAATCTGGAGATATGACTAAGACGACATCACCGATTTTGAAATCCTTCTATCGTTGCCATTTTCTCCTTACATTAAGACCAGGAAGCCACTCCCTTAGCCATCGATGCCAGAAGTGCTTCACAAGTTCCTGAATCCGTCTCCAATGCTTACGTGGATTAAAATGTGTGTAGTCAACCGATGTTGGAGCGAACTGACCTCCAACTTGTCCATGCAAAAAATGGTTGGGAGTCAAAGGAGTGTCATCCTCTGGGTTAGCCGTTTGATATGTCAATGGTCTGGAATTTATAAGTGCTTCGGCTCCTGTAAACGCTGTCATTAACTCTTCATCTGTGACATCAGCATTTCCCAATATGGCATAAATTGCCCTTTTGGCTGACTTTATCATTGACTCATGTACACCACCGAAATGTGGTGCCAGTGGAGGATTAAAATGCCATCGTATACCTTGATTTGCTGTGCATTCCTCTAGCTTGTTAGCATCAAGTGCAGCAACTAATCCACGAAGTTCTTTAATTGCTCCAATGAAGTTTGTACCATTATCGGATATTACTTCTAAAGGCAGTCCTCTGCGATTCACCATCCGATAAAATGCATTTAGAAAGGAATCTGTATCCAGTCCAAAGGCTACCTCAGGGTGAACGGCTCTCGATACAAGACATGTGAACAGACAGAGGTAGCGTTTTAGGCGATGCTTACCTCGTCCTTGCTTGGTAATGAATGGCCCTCCGAAATCAACTGCAACTCGAGCAAAGGCATGTAACGGAGTTTCTAGCCGTACTCGTGGGAGTGGTGCCATGATCTGCGTACTAACTTTAGCTTTCCGTCGTCGACATCCACTACATTCTTTTTCCCACTCTCGAATCTCTTCCCGACCAGAAATAATCCAATATCGTGATGATAAATCAGCCAGCACCTGATTTGTTCCACCATGCTGCTGCGTCTCATGATGGTATTTGACGATGAGTTTTGTTACTTGATTCTTTCGTGGTAATATTACTGGGAATCGTACATCATGTGATAAGAACTCGGCATGTTTCAACCTCCCATCACACCTCATAAGACCATCTTCATCGATCGGAGGATTCAATGGAAGCAGCTTACTGCTGTGACTAAGTCCTCTTCCATGTACAAGATCTTTGTACTCATCAGGAAATGCATGCTGTTGAATTGTCTTTATAATCTGTATCTCTGCATCGATATTCTCTGCTGGAGTCAGTTCACCAGATTTCCGATCAGACTTATGTGCATGACAGTTATCGATGAAGCGAGTAACCCATGCAGTTACCCGTACGAGGCGCAACCAACCTGAATAACGAAGAGGGTTCAAGCGGCTATCTTCTAATTTCTGAATTGTCATGAGTGACACAGCTGAGTATGGTCCATCTGCTACTATTGATGACTGACATCTTTTAGATTCATCGTTTACATATGCCCCCTTCTCCACACGATTCTGAGGCCAATCTTGTTCCGTTTTCAGAAGAAACTTTGGTCCTGTCCACCACATGTCATCAGTCGACAGTTTCATTACTGATACCCCTCGTGAAGCCTGGTCAGCAGGATTCTTCTGTGTGGGAACATAGCGCCACTGCTCCGGTGATGTCAAACTTTGGATTTCGCCAACACGATTTGCTACAAATGGTTTCAAGTTCCTACTTCGACTTCGAATCCACCACAATACATTCATGCTATCAGACCAGAATATAACATTCTTCATGGAGATCTCTAGGGCAGCAGTCACAGATGCTGTCAGCCGTAAATCTAGAATAGCGGCCATCATCTCTAGGCGTGGTATGCTTGTCGATGTCAATGGAGCAACACGTGTCTTCGATGCAACAATACGACATGATATTTGTCCATTGATATAAACCGATCTGTGGTAAACGACAGCTCCATATGCATCCTGAGACGCGTCAACAAATGTGTGTAGCATTGCCTCAGTCACCTCTGCTCCAACAGTCATCTGCAGACATCTAGGGACTCGAATATTGGCTAGCTTGTCCAACTCCATGAACCACGTCTGAGACGCTGTCATTAAGCATGTCATCCCAGTCCAAACCAGCAGACGACATTTCTTGCAACATGATCTTTGCACGAATTGTGAATGGCGATAGAAAGCCCAACGGATCAAACAGCGATGCAATCTTTTTCAGGAAATTTCTTTTAGTATACTGAAACTTGTCATCAACTGTACTAAAGCGAAAGCCAAACACGTCATCTTCTGCTTGCCACATTACTTCAAGAGTTTTGATCGATGGTAGATGATTGTCCAGATCCATCTCTGATGCTCTGTTTTCGATTGGTATTTTTTCTAGCACAGCCACTGAGTTAGATAACCATTTATGTGCCTTCATTCCTGCACTGGCCCATAATTCTGATAACTGATGGTACAGCTCAATCCCCTGGCTGGCACTCATAACTGAGTCCATGCTGTCGTCCATGTATGTCGATTTCAATACAGTGTCAGCTGCCATGGGATATTTATCTCTATTTGATTTTGCATGTTCTTGAGTTACAAATTGGGCTAGAAATGGCGAAGAATTGATCCCAAATACGATGCGATTGAATTCATATTCATCTGGAGGCTGGTGTTGACATAAGTCCCTCCATAGAAATCTATGAAAAGGCCGATCGTCTGGCGCTATTTCGATCTGCAGATACATTTCAGAAATGTCACATACCAATGCTATTGGTTTCTTCCGGAAACGAAGTAGGACATCTATAAGATCTCGCTGTAACTTTGGGCCTTGATGGATAACATCATTGAGCGAAACGTCGGCCGATTTTGCAGATGCATCAAAGACAATGCGTACCTTCGTTGTCTCCTTGTCCGGTCTAACAACTGCGAAGTGTGGTATGTACCACATGTTTGTCGGTTTCTCCTCTGTTTTTGCGACTTTACGAACATAGCCTTTCTCTATGTATTTGCTAATTGTGTTAGCATATGCTGTTCCAACATCTCGTACCTTTAGCAGACGTTTCTCAGTATTTTCAAGTCGCTGCAGTGCCATTTTGTAGTTTGGCTGCAAGGTTGGTGCACCATCTACCCAAGGTATTCCGATTTGATAACGCATATTCTTGTATTGTAGCTAGCTTTTCACCTTCTCGAGCACAGCCTTGTCCTCCAGTGTAACTGCATTGGCATCAGAAATAACTCCACTTGATTCAGTTTCCCAAAACCTCTGTAGAGTCTCATTCAGACCTCGATCGTCAATGAAGTATGTTTGAATAAAATTGGTACGAATAACTGACCCGATCTTTCCATCTGGACTCCCGATGCATGTCCATCCTAACGGAGTCAACCGTGCCACTGGTTCTCCTGGCTGTCCACGAATATCTCTATACGAATAATGTAAGTCCAGGTGGTCTATGCCAATTAATATGTCGATTGTAGGTTTCTGTCCACGAACTGGAAACATGATGCCTTTTAGGTGATTCCACTCACGACCGTGCTTGCTCCAGTCGATTGCTTGCAAGTTTCCTGTTACTTGACTGGTTGTAAGTGCACTTATCTTCGCTTTCACCTGTCCATTGACACTTTCTAAATCAAATTCTACTGGCATTGTCTCAAATGTTTCTGTTTTTCCATTTATGACATTAATGTTTACCTTCTGAAACTGTCCTTGAAGTCCTAATTCAGCTGCAACATCTGAATTCAAGTAAGTCTTTGTACTGGCATCTAGTAAGGCATTAACTTTTACACTGCGATTACCATTTTTCAAAATGACCGGTATGGTACGAAGTGTTACATAATCATGCAGTGTATTTACTTCTGCAGCCATTGTTGTGGTATGTGACCTTTCCCTAGATTTGCGAAGCTCCCCTTTCGTGGCAGAAGTGTCCATGTTGATTCTATCACGATCTTGATCGATATGCGATTGTTCATTGTTATCTTTGCTATTTGCTGATGGATGTGAATTCAGACTACTCTTCTCTTGATGAAGCAAACGATTATGCGTCTGAGGGCATGAGTCAACGTCACATGTTCTCGATCGTGTACATGTTTGTCCTCGATGGTCATCTCCAAGACAACGAAAGCACAGACCATGCTGTTTAGCAGCCACCCAACGTTGTGAAACGTCCATCTCTCGAAACTTCTGACATCTCCAAACTCCATGATCATCTTGGCAGACTCGGCATGCACGTCTAGCATTAATATTTCTCTTTGAGTTGCTGCCAGCATTAAACAATGTCCTTGGTTTTCGTGTCCAATTAGGAGTACTAGTATGACTTGGAACCGATGCCATCATGCCACTCAGACCTCTAACAGTTTCCGACGCAACAGTAGAAAATTCTGCTTCTTGAATAATCCACTCGCGTAATGGCTCTATCGATTCTGGCTTGTTGTTTTCAAAGGCCCATCGCTGATATCGAATGATCATTTGTTCAGGCAACTTTTTCAAAAATGCAGTAAAAAGCAATGTATTATCTATTGTCTCAAATTGGTTCAAGTCGGTGAAGTTTATTATCATTACATCTAAGAGACCTGCAAATTTCTCAATGTCCTCTGCATTTCCAAGTCTAACTGGATGAAATTGTTCTAGTTCTTCCAGCTGTCGAGAAACTTGACGACGTTTCCCGCCAAATTTTCTATCTAACCGGTCCTTGGCGGCTTGATAAGCACATGCTGAAAAGCCCAATTTCTCAACTGCCTTAAGAGCATCACCAGATAGATACTGACGCAATTGTAGCAACTTATATTCTGATGTTGCCGGTACTTGGTCTATACACGCCATGAATGCCGCTTTCCAATTCTCATACACCTGCTTATCACCGTTAAATATAGGAATTGAAACACGTTTTAGTTGCTTTCCGATGTCATGCCCCAAAGCGGTTAAATATGGATTCATTTTCTCTAGTGGAGACGGCAGTGGATCCGGTAGTGAATGTGGAGGTACGGCTGGTTGTGGTCCCGGTATTGGTGGTTGTGATGCGGGATGCGATGGCCTGAAAGTGGGGACGTCTGGCAGTCTATTATCGGCTGGTACTATCTTATTTCGTTCTGCTATTTCGCTTGGTGAAACTGAACTTAATACATCTCTTTTGATG
The DNA here is from genome assembly GCA_034401795.1 of Chaetoderma sp. LZ-2023a. Lineage (NCBI taxonomy): Eukaryota > Metazoa > Mollusca > Caudofoveata > Chaetodermatida > Chaetodermatidae > Chaetoderma > Chaetoderma sp. LZ-2023a. Next base: position 37,283,948 of record CM067370.1, on the reverse strand, counting down.
TCTAGAAAATTCTGCATGCGATTGGTTATCTCTGTATATTCAGCTTCAACAACCTCTAGCTCACTGTTTGTTTTAAGTTTGTTTTCTTGATCAGCTATCTTGCGAAACTCATCTGACAACGTATCCATTGTTTCGATAACATGTTCCTGAGCTGCATCAAGCTTTTTAGAGGCTTCACGAATTAAATGTCGCGACGGCGCAATGTCAGTGTCATCATCGATTAATAAGTGTAATTGATTTTTACAGCGAGTAAATGATGATTTGGCTTTGATTTTCTCCTTCTTTAAATCATCAATCCGATTGTAATTCTCTGTCAAAATGCTTGCGGCTGCTTCAATACTATTAGCCATTTTGACACATATAACAGGTGGTCTTTTAATACAGGTGCAAGAATCAGTCACAATCGATGTTCAAATCGGGTTTTTTTCTATGGCGATTGTTCACCGAGTCAAATTGTTGTAACCCGACGATTTGCTCAATAACTGTCTTGCTTGTTAAGGTAAAACGACGAATTAATAAGTTTGTGAATAAGCAATTGAATAAGTTAGTCCGATTATGTAATTCTGTTAAATATTCACTTTATATAAGAAGGGCAATATCAAGCTCATGCGTGATAACACGAGACAGTCCTCTCTGGATTACGATTAAAATAACTGTTATTGATCAATCAAATATTATCCAACCATGATATGGTCCAACCACGATATTATCCAAACACGATATTGTTCAACCACGATATTGTCCGGCCACGATACTGAACCACGCTAATGTCCAACTATGCTATTGTTCATTGGCACTCTTGAACCACGCTATTGAACCACGCTAATGTCCAACTATGCTATTGTTCATTGGCACTCTTGAACCACGCTCTGAACCACGCTAATGTCCAACTATGCTATTGTTCATTGGCACTCTTGAACCACGCTAATGTCCAACTATGCTATTGTTCATTGGCACTCTTGAACCACGCTCTGAACCACGCTAATGTCCAACTATGCTATTGTTCATTGTCACTCTTGAACCACGCTCTGCTACCAAAATGTCGTGGCGACGACGATGTAATGCTACCACTAAATTCTTACTCTGCTACCATTACGAAGATGACTACCAAAATGTCGCGGCGGCGACGATGTAATGCTACCACTAAATTCTTACTCTGCTACCATTACGAAGATGACTACCAAAATGTCGCGGCGACGACGATGTAATGCTACCACTAAATTCTTACTCTGCTACCATTACGAAGATGTTGCTGTATTGTTATTTCTTTTTAAACTTACTTGCTTTACTTGATGAATAACACATATACATACATGTACATGTAGTCCGAGTATAGATATGTCCGTATATATTTAGTCCGATTGTGACCGATTATGTCACAACACTGCTACGAAATTCAGCAGTCAATCTATTTCTTAGCTATAACGGTTGTACTGGCACTCTCACTAGCTGATTCTATCTGAGTTCCAAACTTCTCTCTCCTCTCCATCTCCAAAATTAATGCCTGGCCCAGGTGTAGGGTCACTGTAATTCTATAGCCGTGGGTTGACCAGAAACAGCTATAAATTTCCTTTATGGTGAGAACTCCTATCAGAGAGGCAAAGTTTATGAGGTGCCAAGCATGTGAAAGCTTGACAGTCCGAATCGAGGAATTTTAGAGGCAAATGTATTCTCCAAAACATACTTATTTCATTAAATATATCTAGACTCCTAAATTGAGTAATGGACCGCCATACCGTTGACACGAACAGTCGGGACGAGATGGTGTGGTTCAATCTTGGCGGCAATGGTCGCACGGCCCCACTGGAACACGGTCCACTGGCTCTAGAAGTTGGTCTTTGTGTTTTCCGGAGTCGTGAAACAAGATCCATAAACCAGATGTGCATGTGCTGTGGAACGGAATATATGGACGGACCAGCGCGTACCCCCGGAGGTTACAGTTAAAAGACTACTACTCATCTGCTTGGTCAATTTTAATTAAAAAAATAAGAACAATAAGGTAAGTTTATGATCATTTTAGAACTAATTTGCATGGAAGCTACTGGCCAGCAATGGATCCTCAATAGGGAGAGAAATAACCACTGATTCTGTGATCTGAAGCCATTTTTCGCATACAGATCACTGCTTTAACCCATTAATGGCTAAATGTGATAAAAATTTAAATATTTGCTGTTGTAGAGCCAGCCAGCCAGTCATTCCTGTGGTAAATTACAAAAAAATACTTCTATTGTGCTGCAAATAACCATTCCTCACTGCAGAGGTTGATTTTGCAGTTCGGTTGAGAAATGTCCATTTGGCGGTCAAGAGAAGACTATTTTAGAAATTTTAACCAGTCATTCTAGTAGAAATTGTTAAAAAACTTAATCTGCAAATGGACACTGACTATTCAATCATTCTGATTTGCTTTAACCAATAGTGATCTTGGACAATGTTTAAGTGAAAATGGATGACATAAATACTAACAAACGAAATTGATGACACTTTCAACGTTGCATTGAGTGACCGACCTCCCAAAGGGAGAATTAAAAGCTCTGCAGGTTGTCTATTTAATTTAGGAATTAATATGTGAAAGTCTTGACAATGAAAAGTTGGCGTTGCACCTATGATGTATACATTATGCTTTACCTGTAATTTATGTCTAATGTTAAATGTCATAAAAGTATGTAATGGTCCACCTGCAGCCAGCCATTCCCTTGCAAGTTTAAAAAACCAATTTTCTTTGTAGGCCTACCCCGGTATTCAACTGGATATTTTCTATGAGAAAATATAATTTTCCCGGAACAAACTTTAGCATTAAAGTGCTAAAGCAAGTTTACTGATCGGCCATTGGTTTTACAGAAACTACCTTATGCATGACATTGTGCCAGTATATTCCATACTGACTTGTCTTAAGAGACCACCTTTTAATAGCCAAACGCAATCGCGAAAACGTGTCCTATATAGATACAATTTGTTCATTTATTTTACAATGTGGACAAATAAAGTATAGCATGTTAGAGTTTCTTTGAAATACTCTGGCGTAATATGTGTGTAGCGTAATATTATCACTAAACGATCTCAGTGGAGATGGCTATTTGCAACTAACAAGAATCTATTTGCACCTCTCAACTTTACATCCCGGAACACAACAATAGAACAGTATTTTGTTATCTAAACCGGCTTCTGCGTTACATAACGATACGTGCTACACGGAAGTATATTTATGCCTCACAATGCACGAGCGCCCTCTGGGGAGATAACTCATCGCGACACCCCCCCATTACCCCTTGTCTGAGAATAAAGGGCAATGAAATAGGCCTATCATACGCTGTATGAAATACAGTACTTTTTAAGACAGTTCCATTATTCGAGCAGAATGAGATGCAGTAAGTAATTGCTGACTTCGTGTAAGATTAGAATGCCTTGAATTTTCTTTAATTTCTGTAAGTAAATGTAGGCACATGCTTCAGGGAATCTTGAAGAATTTATGTTGGTAATTGTATGTCCTTGGTTTTAGCAAGAAAAGCATGTATATATGTTTGCAAAAATATGTCTGTCCTTTAGTGATGAAATACATACACGAGCATACACCAAATTCCAGATTGCAGATAGTGTGCTCTTCTTTATGGTGCGGTAGCAAAGGGTTAGGCAGACATGACTTTAAATATGTTTTAAAGAGCAAGCATATTTCGCTTATAATTCAAATGTGTTGAATTTAAGTAAGTATTGGACACTCCTAAAAGAAAACAATGTCCACATCCTCAAGCATTTCAACATCTTGATATGCGTCTGTTTCACTAGTGAAAAAGTTGTCTGAATCTTGTACATCTTGTAAATTATTATGCAGTAACATCCAATCATCGGTCTGTGAAGTTTCAATAAGTGTATTACCTTTGGGCGTCACGTCAACGCCAGACTAACCCAGATTCGTGAGACCGTTGGAATGTTGGTGAGACTGGTCAAGAGATGGCGAGACTGGCTGAGAGAAGGATGAGACAGAACTTGTAGGAAATCATATATCGGATATGTAGAATTACTGTACTTTATATTTTCTGGCGTTTGATTCATTTCTGACCAAACCTGACATTTAGAATTGACTTGCTAAAGATTGATGGATAGGCTAATACAATCTCATGGACAGGGTAACTTACGCCTATTTCGCATAAAGATCTATTTGCGTTCCATCTAATCCTAGAGATGGTGGTATGATCATTGGACAGATGTATATGTGTCTACGGCTTCGGGGGCTACTGATCTAGCTGACGATGAAATGATTGACTGATGGATGAATATAATTGTCTATTACCGGTGATAAGTGACAGATTGACTGCCAGACTTGAATATTCCAGGATGGTCGGTTCACTAATTAACAGACCGGCCGAGATATTGACGGACTGACTGACGGGCCGACTAACTGACTGCACAATTGTCTTCATTGAGTAACATACAGCTTCTCAGATTAGGCTATGCTTTAACACAAGTGTTTACATCATTTATCTTTCTTCATGTACATTTAACTACAGCATACAGACAGTATTCTCGTGGGCATCACCCACCAACGATCTCTTCAATCAATATAAAACCTTCATTTTTATACAAGTTTCCACAATGGTCACAAGAATAATTAAAAAAAGATTATGTAAGTGGCAGGTGGCATTTGACAACAGTTTATCCAAATTTTCTTTTATACAATCTGTCAATGTACACATACACGCCTATTATCAATTTAAACCAGAACATTTAAAATTAGATGTCTTTTGTTATACTATTTCGGCATGCATCAACTGGCTCAGTCCGTTCAAGACTTGCTGACTGCCACTAATCAAAAGTCATTTATGCGTAGCTTGATTGTGGCACATAGTGTTGGATTTATACTTCTTGGCTGCTTATGACACCAGGATTGAATGGGCGTGGCTTACGGATACCCTCCTAAATGTTTTCATGTGTAGTAAAATCTCTCCTGCCATACCTAGCATAACTGCCTGCGATTGTGGTCGTGTGGGCGGGGGAAGTGGTGCCTTTCATTTTAAAATTATTAAAGAAAAATGTTTATTACAAGCTGCAGATTAAGAGGACGAAGACATCATTAATTTTATAAGAATGTACATTTAAAAAAAAAAATATATATATATATATATATGTATATAAATTTATACATGGTACAGTAGCAGATGAAACAGGTGAAAGCATTTAAAACAACTGGAATGCAGACATTCCAATAGTAAAATTTCAAAAATAGTATTTCTGAAAATGTATTACTGTAATGCCTGTCATTTAGCCTAATAGTCATTTCTTTTCCCACGCTTTGGCTAATGAAACAGGTGTGTCAGACATTCCAGTAGTAAATTTTCCAAAATAGTATTTATGCAAATTTGTCCCCGCATTTTAGTTAATGCTTTATGGTTAACATTTTGGCACCCTTTCTCCTCTTTCGTTGCCCTGCTTCCCCCCCCCCCCCCTATTTTTAGTACCATTTGTTGACGTATTGTGCGGCACGGCACGCATTAAGGAATCGTTGAAATAACAAAGCTCAGTACATCAGTAGAACTTTTAAAGTATCCGCTTGTGGTTCTGCACTACAACTAACACGCAAGAAGAACGAAATCCGGTGGCATGCCAGATATTTAGCAACTGCTGTACAAATAAACGTTCATAAAGCAAAGATTTACACCTAGCATAACACTAGATAAGCGTGCCAGTTAAAATATGATAATGGGAGCATAAAGGAAGAGTTAGCGATTTAAATTCCTGTCAATGAATGAATAATTTATTGAAACTATTTTTTATTGAAATTCCCAATGAAAAAAACAAAAAATAAACTTGTATGTGTCACATACAGACCTCCTGGAAGTGACAACGACAATTTTTTTTTAAATACCATAAAAAATGAAAAGAAATCCGCTTATATATTAGGTGACTTTAATATTAATTTGTTAAAACAACATAGTTTCTACACTCAAGACCTATTAAATTTATTAAACATATCTGGCTTTTACCCACTCATAACGAAACCAACAAGAATTACAGAATTCTCGGCTACTGTTATTGACATCATCTCAAATAATGCTGTAAGTGCCAAGAATCAATCAGGTATTTTTGTTGTAGATATCTCAGACCATTTACCTATATTCTATATAGAAAAAGAAAACAAAAACACTTGTAGGGACTTCAAAAAGGAAAATATAGAAATATTAAAAAACAATATGTCTAACATAAACTGGAACCAGGTAATTGAATCACAGTCATGTGAAGATGCCTACAGCACCTTCCACACTATGCTCTAACATTTATGAATCTGCCTTTCCACTTAAAAATATTAAGAAATTTAAACAAAATCCTGGATTACAAGAGGATTGATAACTGTCTGTCCTTGTTATATCTGAATTTTATTAAATATCCGACAAAGTATAATCACTCACAATTCAAGAAATATAGAAACAGACTAAGGACAACAAAAATAATCTATTCATAATAAATTTGATGAACAAAAAGATAATATAAAGGAAACATGGAAACTGATTAAATCATTACTAAATAAGAAAAAAACCTACTGAAGCATCACGGTTTATTTATGATAATACAGTCATTAACGACAAAAAAGAAATAACAGACAAATTCAATGAGTATTTTACTAACATTGGTCCTAAGTTCACAAAAAATTCACCCCAGCTCGAACATACATGTAAAGGACTTTATAACACGTAGCTATCAGCACTCTATTTTCTTAAATCCAACAGATACGAAATCTACAAAATACTAATACTAATGCAAATTAACACAGCTAAAAGTGCTGGAATTGATAATTTGAAATGGACAATTTTTAAACACTAGCAGAAATACTAACACTATTGGACCACATCTGTAATCTCTCACTTACACAGGGAGTATTTCCATCAAGATTAAAGGTTGCACGTGTGATACCCATATACAAAGCTAAAGATGTGACTTTACTAATTATCGGCCAGTCTCGGCACTTCCACAACTCCTAGAAAAGCTGTATTTTAGTGGAATTACTAAATATCTAAATAAAAACTCAATCATATATCCTTCTCATTAAGGTTTCAGAGAAAAACACTACTATGCTTGCCATTGTGGATATGATTGAAAAATTATCAACCTCCCTTGAGAATAATGAACATACGCTAGGTGTATTCTTGGATCTTTCCAATTCGATACAATTGATCATACAATTTTACTGCAAAAGCTTGCATACTATGGAATAAGAGGTACTGCATTGAACTGGATTCAGAGTTACCTGTTTGTACAATTCAATGGGGCTATTTCTGAATAGAAATAAACAAAATCACGGATTTCTTTTTTCACGAGAGAGTTGATACTTACCTCCCTAATACTCTTTGATATTGCTAAATATCGGCTTTCACTCAATAAACACTCAGAATAAAAACAATTAGGTGCCCAGCAGTCCGGCGGATGCCAGGCCCATCACCGCGCATGCGCAGACTAGCACTTCCTCTGACTAATTTATTGGCTGACACACATGCAACTGCTAAGAGCCTGAAGACCGTGAGGTGGAGAGGCCATTAGGGAGGAAAGTATCAACTCTCGTGAAAAAAGAAATCCGTGATTTCGTTTATTTCACTTCAAGAGTATACTTACCTCCCTAATACTCATATTGCCAGAATTCGACAGGGAATTCGGCGGGAGGGAGGCGAGGTCAAAAGACCAGCTCTTCCCTATGCGCTTTTCTGCGTTTAAGGCACTTAAACTTCTGAAACTGTGTGAAAACACAGTCAGGATTTGAAAAAACAAACCGATGGATGAGAGATGACCGAATGTCATATGCCCCCCCCCCCCCCCCCCCCTCCTGAGAGGAAGACGCGAATGACCTCGATGTCCCATACGCTCTTTACGTACAAGTGCCATGTACTATAGGACAGAGACGAAAAAGCTCCATTTTCGTATCCTCCATCACCATTTTAATAACAAAGGGTCACGTGACAATACAATTAATAATGAACAACACATAAACAAGACTGACCTTGTTGAACTTGGCTGCTGACATCATCGGTGAAGGCTGATGCAGTCCCAGAAAGTGGTTGTTCCCGTTAATTAATTGTAATATATACAAGTAATGAGGAAGCCTCATAAAAAAAGTACACCTGATTATCTTTTCAAAATCGATAAGGCGAGAGGATTAGAGGTGTCACGGAGATAATGGTCTGTAAAACTTGACTCACTGAGCAACTGACATAATGCACCCATTAAATAGGGCAGTGGAAGTCACTACGCCCCGGACACTGAGCCTTGGCAATGTCAACTTGCTTACCGGTGGCGGATTTATGACAAAACTGAATACATTCTACAATCCACCTGGAAATGGTGTCCTTAGACGCCCTGCCATGGGGTTCAATATATGACAACCATAACGCTGACTGGTCCGTCTGCCAGTACGTTGTTTGTACCGGATCAGTGCTCGGACGGGACACCATGCTTTAGAATTAGGATCATATCTAGTTAAAGCTGGCAAAAAAATAGGTTGACCTGGATATTTCAAAGACTGATTCTTAGCCAAGAAATTAATCCTAGGTAGAAGCTTAAGGCATTCTCCTGTAACCACGAAACGGTCTTCCTCTGCTGATAAGGCATGAATTTCACTCCTACGCCTAGCCGAGGCCGCAGCAATTAAAAATACAGTTTTAAGAGTCAACATTTTCATAGAAATGGAACTAAGTGGTTCAAAAGGCTTATCGCCTAGTACCTGAAGCACTAGAGATAAACTCCAAGATGAAATAATCGGGGGATTCTGTGGTCTTAGATTGCCCATGCCGTTAATTAATACATTTAATGTACTTACTTCATCACTTCCCCTATTAGCCAAGCAAGGGATAACTGTCATTAAAGCTGATTTATAACCAGCAATAGAGTTAGGCTTGAGGCTATAGACATCATACAGGTGACAGAGGAAATCAGCTACTACCTGAATAGATGAATCCATTGGATCAATACATCTTTTTGAGCAATCTGTTGATTTTATAATTATATACTCTGGAGGGACCATAAACATGGCTGCTTGCTCAGAAAAGCCCTCCTTAATTATATATTCCTTGACAACATCCACGCAGTCAATCTGAACCAATCTGAACATTGACGGATTGTTGTGAAGGGCCTTGCCCTGGAAGATATTGTCGTCCATCAGAGGCAGAGGAACCGGATTGCAGACCAGAAGTTCCAGCAGATCCGTATACCATGATCGGCTTGGCCAATTTGGGGCGATCAGAAGCACTTGGCACTCCTCCTGTCTGATTTTCTGAAGGAATTTTTGGAATCAGGATTGCTGGAGGGAATGCGTATGCATACATTCCCACCCAGCTGATAGCTGCATCTGTTGTGAAAGCGCTTGGATCTGGAATCGGAGACGTACGCCGCATTCTTCTTCATTGCGAACAAATCGATGTTGGGGTTCCCCCAATGGTCGAACAGATGATCTGCCACACATTGATTTAGTTGCCATTCCGTCGGTAAAACACTCATCCTTCGGCTCAATGAGTCTGCTAGCAGATTTAACCTTCCCGGAATGGGAACTGCTTTCAAGGTAATCCTGTGATCCAGGCACCAACAAAGCAGTCTCCATGTCATCATACAGAGACTGGGCGACTTCGTTTATGTAAGTCACTACTGTTGAGTTGTCTGATCGAATAAGAACAATCTTGCCCTGAACTTTCTGTAAGAAATGTTCCAGGCCCAGGACTACTGCTCTTAACTCCAGTAGATTGATATGTTCCTTTGACTGTTCTGATATCGTGGATTCTTCCAGACAAGCTCCCCACCCCTCCCCGCCAAGAGATTCTCTGTCTTCAACCACCATTGCAGGTCGTGAATTAGAGGCTCCAACACAGACACGTTCGGCTCCAACACAGACACGTTCGGCTCCAACACAGACACGTTCGAGTCCAGTGAACCTGTACTCTGGGTCCATTGCGTCATGAGAAATAACTGGGTCGGCCGCCTGAGGAATGACTGGTTCCAGAGAAACCATCAAACCCAGCATTCTCAAGTAAACCCGTGCCAGGACATGATGACTGTTGCACACTGACTGTATTACTGAGATGAGTATCTGAACCCTCTCCTGAGTAGGATAAACATATGCTGTCTCTAGATCGAAGAACATCCCCAGGTAAACACACTTCTGGGATGGAGTCAGCTCTGATTTCTGGAAATTGATTATCCAGCCTAAGTCTGTGAGAGTTTTCAAAACTATCTCCAGATTGGCCGATAAACTTTCCTGGGTGTGTACTTTTAACAGCCAGTCGTCTATGTATGTGGGGACTGCTATGCTTCTCCTGCGGAGGTATGCTGTAATTGCAAGAACCACTCTGGTGAAAACCCGAGGAGCCGTGGAAATTCCAAATGGTAACACCCTGAATTCCCACTGTCTGCCCTGGAATGCAAATCTCAGGAAGCGACGGAGGATGTGGACATAAGCATCCTTCAAATCTATTGAAGCTGTCCACATTCCCCTCTCCAACCCCGCCAACACCGACTTCACAGTCTCCATCTTGAAACTGGGTGTATTGGCCTCCACCCTCTGGTGTTTTTTGTCACTAAGAACATGGTTGAATAGAATCCCGGACACTTTTGTGCCGGCTGAAATAGAATCCCCGACACTTTTGTGCCGGCTGAATTGCTCCTTTTTTTTTTATTTCCTTCGTTTATTTCCTCCCTTCGATCTGGATCTCTCGGAATTTGAGTCCAGATTGGCACCAGAGACAGCCGCGGTGGGCCTGTCATCCCGATTGGGATGATACCCGACTGAAAGCCATCGCAAGACTAAACGGTCCTGAGTCAACCGTTCCCACTCTTCCTTGTGGCGGGCCAACCGCCCCCCCCCCACACTGGACCACCTAGGGAGAGAGCTGGACATAAGGAGTGCAAGAGCGGCACTGTCTCCTTTCCCAGAAACACCGGAGTGGTTCTCACTGTGGTAACCGGCCCATCAGGCACAATTACCACGACCAGCACCGTGCGCGCGCCTCGGTGCGCGGGTGGCTGGCTGCACCTGAGGAGCCTGCGCCCCGTCACTGCTGGCCGAATCGCACGCGACCGACGCCACCGGCCACCTCCACCTCGAGCCTGCAGGGGATGGTACGCAGGGGGTGCAGCACGAACGCGCTCCCTACGGAGCACCTCAAACTGTTCGTGCAGCGCCCTCTGGTTGTTGACCAGAGTGACCGTCTCCTACATCCCTCACCTCCAAAGAGACCAGGACCTGCCATAGGCATACGCAGAAGCCCAAACGTGCGCCTCACCCGGACAGTTCTGGTCACCGCTCGAGTCATACAATCCAGAGCCAGGTTGATACCATCCTGAATGGCTCTCTGGACCGTGATCGGGCTCGGCTGGCGTGATGCGGATGCTGTCACTACCCCCTGCAACAGCTGGGAGACGTGAGAACATGAGAAAGCGCCGCAATAGACGCTACTCTGCTCCCGTGTCAGGCGTATCCTCACCTAAGGCCACGCTGGGCTTAGGTACCACACTGTACTCTGTTAGTCCACGGGTACGATGCGGCAGCGCCTTGCAACCTCGCGAGACACCCATTCGCCTTGATGGACGTCTGCCGCCGAGAACATATCAACGATATGCTCTGCTAGCGGCAGAGATGGCATGGCGCTAACAGTCGACTTTCCAGCTAACCACGGCCGGTGGTCTCGCTGGCTAGCCGACTGTACCGCGGGCAGGTCTGGCCTGACACTTATCAGCCATTGACAAGTGTCAAACCAATCCTCCTCCGTGGCTAACTGCGAAAGCTCTACTAGACGAGGGCCTTCGTCTTCCTCCTGAGCTAACGCAGTCGAGCTTGAAGTTGGATATGCTGACACTCCTGGCAAGCCAGAGAAAGCATGCGGGCCCGAAAGAGCACTGACTGGCTAGCCGAGGTATGCGGAACAACTGGGCGTCAGATCCAACCAGGGCCACCTTCTGAGCCGTGAGTAGAACCGTGGATCATGTCGCCTGCATTCCCCGCGGGGGGTGCAGAGACGTCAAAATCCATGGGCATGGCATCAGAAGGGGAACCCAGCAGATGATCCTCTTCTTCCTGGCCAGAAAGATTAGACTCCGGGTCAGCAAAGAGAGCTAACCCGGACTGGCCAGGAAAGGTGCCATAGGAGGTACTGGGACCTGCGGCATGCGGATACCCCTGGGCTGAGGTTCCAGCGACAACTGTCCACGGACCACCGGCGCGGCAAGCCTGCTGCCAATGTCGTGGAATGCCCCCCTCTAATGGGGCCACCTGAATCGTCGAAAACTGGTAATGGCCTAAGGAAACTCGATTCAGAGGCCGGGATTATCTGCTTTGAAGCAGATCCAGAAAGCATGCCACGGAGCAACTCTGGCCTCCATGTCTACTGAGGACGAGGCCTTCCTCTTACCCTTTTTACCTACAACCTCTCGTTTCATCTTCCTCTCCTCCTCCGCGACCTTGTCCTTCGCCTGTAAGCACACTCATTAGCTCGCCCCCTCCCCCACTGCTTATACACATCACAATTAAGTAATGGCCCACATGGGCTACATTGAAAACACAGGTGGGGATAAACTTCTCCTTCAAGAAGCGACCACAGGACGGGCAACCAGGTCTCTGAAACAGGACAGAAGACGAGAACAATGAGTATTTTAGTTAAGGTTAGAAACTCAAAACCAAAAATAAAAGAGGAAAAAATGATATGAGAAACCAGCGTTGGGCAAAACTTTAATTGTTAATAAAGAGCAAGGCTGATTATGACGTCATAAAAGAAATTAAATCGATCCGAAACAAACATCCAGGCGTAAGGACGAATTGTATTCATATCCAGAACATCTAACTATGAAGGATAGATATTCAGACTACACAACCATCAGATACACAATGATAATAGTGGCAAATTTTAGACCCTCTGTTGATGTGATGTCCCATACATATCCAGACAGATACCTGTGGACATAAACACAAAGAGAGATTAGCATTATATAGTGCCATGTTGACATAAAACAACTATACTAGGCGCTTATGACGGTAAACGCAAGTCCCGGAAACACATTACACCGGGGAAAACTCGCTAAATTATAATAGAAGTCACCTGATGGATAGATCCTGGGCCCTCCCGCAAGTCCCGGAAACACATTACACCGGGAAAAACTCGCTAAATTATAATAGAAGTCACCTGATGGATAGATCCTGGGCCCTCCTCTGGCGAAGTAATCCTGTCTGCCATCTTAATCAGGGGTTCTAAACTTCTATTAACACTAAAAAAGACTTGAAAACATGTGTAGACCCTCTGCCAATAAATTAGCAAAGATGAAGTGCTAGTCTGCGCATGTGCGTTGTTGGGGCTGGCATCCGCCAGACTGCACTCTGATGGGCACCTAACTGTTTTTATTCTGAGTGTTTATTGAGTGAAAGCCGATATTTAGCAATATCAAAGAGTATTAGGGAGTAAGTATACTCTTGAAGTGAAAAAGCCCCTGCTGTTTCTCCTATATATGAATGACATACCCAAAGTCTGCAAACATCTCTCACTAATACTTTTTGCAGACGATACAAAACATGGGAGAGGCATATTGAAATTATTACTACCAGGGTAGCAACCTGTATAATTCCTCACATCACCTACTACAATGCTATCTGGACTAATACATCTCAAGCTAGACTAAAAAAACTAAAATCTGTAAAAGCAATCTATTAAACTACTTTCACAAACAGCAGGTGGCCAGGATATCTTTAAATCAGAAAAGGTATTAAAACTTGAGGACATTGGAAGGCTCCAATTATACAGGGAATAGTAACTTACCCTCATCCTTATGTAACATCTTTACACTCAATACCCAATTGCATCCTCACAACACAAGAACAAGAACTAGCCTCCACTCAACACACCACCAAACAAAAGCAGCACAACAAAACAATTCAGTTATGGAATAATACAGACACAAGCACACGCACACACATCATTTAAGCAGAGTATCAAAAAGAAGATTCTGGAAAACACTCACCATCATGGCATGCTATTCTCATACTTGCACCCAGTCACCAGAACACTTGCACCCAGTCACCAGAACAAATAATAATAATAATAATATCTGTCATAATGGTAACTACCAAACTACTAACGCTACCATCACAGCCTAAAAAATCCTAATACTTTGTCAATGATATAATAATAATAATCTATGCAGGTGCACCGAGGAGCACACAACGACTGCCACGTACAGAATTACAGCTTGGGCCAATCGCTGGTGTATTACCATCAACAAAGAAAAATCATCAGCTATACTATTCTCACTGTCCACCAAAACCAAGGTTGGCAATCTGACACTGGGCGGTACTCCACTCGAGTACGAGGACCAGCAGACATACCTGGGAGTCACCTATGACAGAAGATTAACATGGAAGGAGCAGCAAAGGCCAGAAGAAAGCTAAACATCATGAGGAAGCTGGCAGGAACAAAGTGGGGTGCCAATGAAAGGATCCTCACAACCATCTACCTAGGTGCCGTACGACCACACCTTGAGTATGGATCCAGCTCATGGATGACAGCAGTTAAACTCATCAACAGAACCTCGACAGTACAAAACAGGCACTGCGCATAATCACTGGTGGAATGCGATGAACACCGAGCAGACAGCAGGCATCCCCCCAATTAGTAAAGGAAGGCAATGCAAAGCACTGATCCAAGCTGCAAAGTTCAAATCATTCAACAACCACCCGATGAAGATCAGGCAAGCACAGCTGTCATCAGGAAGACTTAAAAGATCAAGTTTTGTGAAAGAGACAAAAGCACTTCAAAGGAAACACCACGAAATGTTGCCAGCACAAATAGAAGACCCAAACCACACCCTTGATCCTCCACCCTGGGAAAACAAACTAGAGAACATAGCTATTCGCACCACAGTACCTCATCTCACAACCAAAGATGAACACAGTGATGTGAGCAAGAAGGCCTTGACCCTAGCCATGCTGGAAGAAATGTACCCTCATGAGACATGGATAAGGATCTACACAGATGGATCAGCCAAAGATGCAATTAGGAGCGGAGGTGCCGGACTGCACATGCAGTATCCAAACGGACAACATGAGTCAGCTGCAATAGGCAGACACTGCACAAACTACAGAACTGAAGTCGAAGCACTGGCTCATGCAGCTAATACCATCAGCAGAACAGCAGCCCCTATTGCACAGATTGTCTTTTTATCTGATGCCCACTCCGTCCTTGAGGCTATCACCAAAGGTAAGCTGCCACAACTTGAAGAAGCACTACAAACCATCAAATGCTTTCGGATAGCACTGCAGTGGATCCCCTCACCAAGGAAATGAGGAAGCAGACAAGATGGCAAAGGTGGGTGCAGAAGAGAATCAGACAGAAAACATGGTTACGCATACAGAGATGAAGACTATCATCAAGTCACTCTATAGAACACCTCAATCAGAAGATGCCTACCATCGATCGAAAAGAATAATAATAATAATAATAATATCTGTCATAATGGTAACTACCAAACTACTAACGCTACCATCACAGCCTAAAAAGAAATCCTAATACGTTGTCAGTGATAATAAGAATATGTAATATAGAATTAGCCCACATCCCTCCGTCATGTCATGTCTTTCCCTGTAAATGTTTTTAAATTGCAGCAGTCACCGGACAATACTTCCAATTGGCAATGACTGGATTGGCTGAGTATTTTGGAAACAATTTGACTGGGTCAAATTGTTTTAGAGTTACTCAGCATACCCCGAGTTAGGCCCCATGGAAAATGTAGACTGCAGATGTTTGGCAGCGAGACAGTTAGCTAAATGTATGTATTCGGTATTCTTATGTCCTCAGGGGTCCACCGCCACATAGGCTCTGCCTTTGGTGGACTACCTGTTGTGAACCTGTAATTGTATATTCTATATCAAAATAAATAATCTTGAATCTTTAATTTGGTGACAACCATAAGGGCAATGTGCGTGCTCATTGAATCGGTGATAAACACATAATAAAATGATATATTTCCCACTGTCAGAATTGGCTAGATTTCTCTGTTAATAGCAATAAATTTACTGACAGAAATTCTGTTGCAATTTTGTTCGGGTGCACCTATGTTTTTTCTTAGATTGACTGCACTAGCCTTTTCAATTTTATACATCTTTATGTGTAACATAAGTTATTATGGCCTGCTTTTGGATGGTGACAACTTGCGCTTGGTTATATTATCAGTCATAGGTAAAGGGGTTCTCCTTTGTTTATCTGACACTAAGGAACTTCAGATGTGAAATCCTGTGCCCATAAACAATGAAACCAATTGTTATTTAAATACTCTTTTAGTTTAACTTTTGTTTCAGAATCAACAAATGTTTCTGGAATTTCCTCTGTAGAAAAAGCTAAATATTTATTAATGAGCATTTTATATGCCTCTTCCAGCTGCCCACCACTACTATAAATCCAGTCTAATGGACGCAAGAACATCTTCACGCTGAACTCTCCAGAGCACTTAGTGCATGCAAATCACACTGGATATCATTCCCTGCTGCAGCTTTAATAGACCTAACAACCTTTGTCATGCTGAATCATTGGTTTGATTGGTTCTAAGAGAACACGGTCTGAAGAAAAATAATCCATGTCGATCATTAAATATATATGTAGATAGGTGTCTCATGAACATGTGATACATCTGAAGATGGTTAGGTGTCTCATGAAATCGTGATACATCTGAAAAAGTGTGTAGAATCAATGCTCTTGACGATTTCTTATGGCTGCACAAGCTGTTCAATCGTTATTATTTGCATCGGAAAGTGTCCCCATCCCAGTACAAAATCTAACCGATTATATCATAATGTAAGACATAGTGCCCAAAAGTTCTAAGATTTATTACATGACTGGCTTTAGCAAGAACAATGTGATAGAAATAACTCCTGTTGAAAAGTAAAACACCCAAATTAGTTTCTAAGAAGTTTTGTTTTTGCCCAGTCAGAACCAAAAGGGAAATTTATCAGGAGTCTTCATAGCACAGTTTACTTCACGTGCATCGACAGTTTCTAATCATTGTTGTATCTTTTTAATTTACCAGGATTGATTACATGTATTGAGATTTATGTTTTTGACAAATATAGATCTATTTATAATTATTTCTCTAACTGACACTGAACATCTGCAATATCATGATGAAAAAGACTGCTTTTCTATTCATCTAAACTACTGGCTGCTTGTGATATTTATAATTTTCATGCCACGAGTAAGTCTTCCAAGTGTTTATTCACACTAATTTCAGCTGCCAATTGAATGACTTGGCGTTTTTCTGTTACTTGTAAACTGTAATTTTGAAGGTCTACAACTTCCATACTTTTTAATGTACTGATAATATGCTTAACATATCACTGATGAGAAGCATGTGTTTTGCAATGTTCACATATCTTGCTTTCTAACTAAATCTTTTTCACATGCTGGATAAGCTTTGACCGATCAATGTCAGCCAAAATGCGTAAATCATTTAGATGCACATTTAATCTATCATCATTTTGATGTCTTACCATATACTTCATTTTCTACAAACAAAACTAGCTTTCTAATCATGGTACATACTGGACGTCCACGGATTTGTGTACCTCTATGTTCGTCCTAGTTACTTTTCACTCCAACATCAGAATCAGTCTGCTCTACCCATTGCTGTGAATTCATTTAAAAGTTTTTTCCATTCTTCAAGCAAAACCGCAGTACCACACCATTGGAAGAATGCTTTATTGTAATAGGCTTTGTCTACAGTAGGTCGTCTAGAGATTGAGTCAGATAATACACTAAGGATG
Organism: Chaetoderma sp. LZ-2023a; assembly: GCA_034401795.1. Taxonomy (NCBI): domain Eukaryota; kingdom Metazoa; phylum Mollusca; class Caudofoveata; order Chaetodermatida; family Chaetodermatidae; genus Chaetoderma; species Chaetoderma sp. LZ-2023a. The sequence continues at coordinate 37,266,190 of CM067370.1, read as the reverse complement.
ATTGAATGACCATACTTTTGGGAGTCATTAATTTTTAGCTCGGCTGGCCATGCCATGGCATTCATCCATTGTCCGTCCATCCGTAAAATCGCTTCTCCTTAATGTTTTAACCGATTTCAACCAAATTTGGTCGGAAGGATTTTTTTCAGAATTTTGATTGGTAAATCTTTTTGTGTGAAAATCTTAGAATTTACTGAAAATTGTCGAAATGCTACTCCTTATCTCATACTTGCCATATTTCAACCAAAATTTTGATTGATAAATTTTCTGGGTTTAAATCAAATTTTATTTAAAATCTACGGGAAATGGTCAAAATGCTGCTACTCCTTAGGCTGCTTGACATATTTCAATGGTGGTGGGTTCTAGAACCTTATTCAGAACTTTGATTGATACATTTTTGGGGTGAAAATTGTATTAAAAATCTACCGAAGGTCAAAATAAAAAAATTTGGCTAAATGCATTCTATCGTGGTAGGCTCCTTGTATACTTAATTTTGGTTTGTAAATCTTTTGATGAAAATCTTGAATTTTATGAAATTTACCAATATTGTTTAAAGTGCTAATACTCATTAACTGTTTGGATGAAAGGACCCTATGTTAGCAGGTTTAGATCTTGTATGCAGAATTTTGATTGGTCATAGCCATCTTGGATTTTCCAAAAGTTTTAGTAAATCAGTTAAAAGCCTACACCTCATTAACCGCTTGGCAGATTTCAATCAAACTCAGCTGGAAGGACCCTAGATCGGTAGGCCTTAGCACGTATACACAGAATTTTGATTGGTCAATTCTTTTGGAAAATTATCACATGCAAGTGGTTCAAATGCTAATGGTCCAATTGCTAATGGTCCAGGTGATCGCCACAGGCCCTTGAGCCTCTTGCTCCAATTGCAAGTGTCATTGTTTTCCTTTCCTTGAACACTTAAATGTTGTAACGTTACGGTTTTGGGCCTAATAAATGCCACAACGGGATTTCCTCACAGACTGAAGAACATCTAAAAAAATTTATCTGCAGTTTGAATTTAACAGGTTAATGCTTACTAATCTGTTACATGCATGGCCCAATGATACTTTCTATCGGTATCTGGAGTTAAACATGAAGGTTGGCCCATAAACGTCTTGAAGTTTCTCATCCTGGTGTACATGTGAAGGATCTTTAAGGCTTTTTCCTTAATGATAATATATTAGTCTTCAATCCAGAAAAAATAATATTGTGTATGTTAATTTCTTTTAATTTCCAGTTTACAATGCTTAACCTGAATGAGCATCTCATTTTAAATTGACGAGACTAATAAATTCCTGAGGACAAAACACTAAAAACTGGAACACAAATTGTAGCCCAGGTGTGTTATAGATGTTACACTGATTGAAACAGTTAGCATCCCAGCACATGTAACACACTGAAACTATTAAATCTCTAAAATTTTCGAAACCATAGCCCAAAAGGAATTACTTTAAAAGCATCTTCCAATGAAAGTGGTACTGGATAACCTGATGTGTCTATATATATATATATATATATATATATATATATATATATATATATATATATAAATATATATAAATATATATATTTATTAGTTATAGTTTTGCTGATGCTATATCCAGAAGACAAAAGAAAAATGATTACCTTCACATATCATCAAGTCCAGTTATATGACAGCCATATTGTACCTTTCACATCTTCATCTGCCATTAGAAAATCAGGAATATTACTGAGATAACCAACAAATACGTTCTGCTGTTGCATCATTAAAATTTCCAAAAAACTTCAAAATGACACTGCCAAATCCACTGATCACATAATAAGGAAGAAAATATGTCAATAATTCCATTCACAGGAATTCTAATTTTCAGACTGATTCTCTAAACTGTTACTTGAAATCCTTTTTGAAACACTAACTCGTGTCTATAGCTGACTGACGCTTACTAATGTTGTCGTATAGTCTGGCATGGTTTGTTGGAAGATTTCCCCTTTGGCTAAGTGTTCCTAAGGGTGGTGCGTATTATGCATTTCCTGTGGCGATGGCTAAGTTTAGGCGTACCTTTAAAAATCAATCTGTCTCCCGGTTGGCTTCACATGCTCCTAAGGGTAGTGCATATTATGCATTTCCTGTGGCGACTGTTTCGATCCGGATACGATGTGGGCTTGTAGTTTGTGAGAGGAAGTATTGGTGACGGTGTAGATATTGTTGATCTCAGGTGTTGGTGTACGAGTTGCTTGTCCCTCGACCCCGCTATCTGGTGATGAAAAGCCCAAGTATTCCACAACGGGTTCTACAAAGATAGCTGGTGTTTTAAACGAAATCACGGTAGGGTTGCACTATTTTTCGATTATTCAATTATAAAATGAAATTTTGTATAATCACCATGTTGAAATTTTTTGTCAAGACAGTTTTACGCTTGCGAAACTCTGCTCGCTTACCAAGCATGGAAACAAACATCCGGCTATCAGCCAAATGTGTGAATGATTAAATAAACTAAATAAATAAATAACTGATTTGTTTGTATTGACTCAGGATTAATTTTAGATGAATAAAGATTGTTCACTTGGTCGCTATTTGTCATTGTTGCTGTAATCACACACGCTTATCCCGCATTCCCCATTCTCTGAATAGTTATGGAACTGATACCACCGCCTACGCCTATGTTTAATGTAAACCTCAAAACATCACCGGGGAAGTGAAATTATTTGATTTGAGCGCCTAAATATTGCGTATCCTTTAATAAAGTTTGTTTATTACATCAAAATTAATCCACAATTTGATATAAAATGTCGTGGCGAAAAAAATACAAATCACGTGATTCGCCTGCAATTGAAGTTTATTTTAGCGTGGTTACGCGGATATAAATATTCTGGAATCGGGGACATTATCATTGCACGATAGGAACTGAGTATTATACTGATCTGAATAACGGATACCTGTTTGATAAACTCCCGTTAGCGTATAATATCTCGCGAGAACACGCCGCCTCCCATCGCAAAAGAGCCACTGGCTCGCCAACTTAAGAAGCCGGCTATATTGTCATTCGTAATAATTCAATTTGGATCATTTAATGTTGATCAGCATTACAAAATTTTCTCCCATACTTGTTTGGTACATAAATTTGGTCTTAAAATATATTTATAAGGAAGCTATTTAACCACGCCAAGACTGTTTTAAGCGCATTTTAACTACAAAGGTGTGGAATAAACTTTATTATATCTTGAGCACACGTGGCCTACTATTAGCATTAATCTAATAGGTGGTCGAGATTTACAAATCCGAGGCATGTATTGACTTCTAGAGGGGCCGGAGATGTATCAGGGCAGAGATCTGTCTTAAGTAGACACACCCTGTGACACCATTGTTATTATTATACACGCTATTCTTACAAATTATCTGCTGAGGGGGTGGGCTTCTAATACAGAGTTTTGCCGTTTTGAAGCTGCTAAGAAATCATTGGAGCTCATATGTCAAAGTTAGGGGGGTGGACTTCTATTAGAGCATAGGCTACAATTAAATGAAATACGTTACCTTCCGTTTTCCGTCTAGAAAAATCTTGATACATTCCTTTGTTTGCAATCAGCAACAGAGGAATTCTGTCCATGTATGTATACCCAAGTACCTAACCCATAATCTTACAATCTGCAGTAGCATAATAACGTCCTCTAAGCAGCATTGACGTAGTTAATATAGTTCATGATTAATCGTATGATCGCGATTATTTTTCTTAAATGATCGCGATTATGAAAAGTGAATAATCGTGCAACCCTAAATCACGGATTTATTTTTTCCACAAGACAGTTTATTCTTACCACCCTGATAACTATGATATTTCCCAAATAGCTTCACTAAGACTCGGAATTAAAAGGAAATCGCCCCCACTGGCATTGCAAAGTTAATTTGGCAGGAGAGAGGCGAGGTCAGAAGACCAAGTTCTTTTGCTTCCAACATCTGCTAACATGACCAATGTTGAGTGTAATTAGAGTTTAACATGCACTCCCACCCTCTTTTGAAAAGCGGAACAATGACCTCAATATCCTACACGCTCTATTTACTCGTGATAAAGTAATATAAGACATCGGACGAAAGCTTCATTTCGTATACTCTTAGATGGAACCACAAAAATACGAACCATCACCATATTAGTAATAACCAAATATAGGACTGGTCTATTTTGCCGAAATTCCCTTTTAACCACTGGCGATGAGAGGTACAGTACGTAGTAGCAGGGAAATCCCCCGCTTAAATGCACTGTGTGTGAGTCTTAGGCCTTATGAAGGCCTTATGAGCAATATTGACAAATATTTGTGGATTAGACGTGTCACGGAGATAATGGTCAGTGAAACTAGACTCACTGTGCTACTGATATAATGTCATCCATCAGCACTCCAATAAACAGAGCCGTAGATGCCACGGAGCCGTGGCGAATTGGTTTCAGTGCTGGATGCAATGGTATGTTCAATGTAAGATAGCCATAAAGCACTAGGTTGTTTATAGCGTGTTAATGCATGGACAGGACACCTTGAATTATGATCAAAGCGGGCAAAACTATAGGCTGACCAGGATATTTTAAAGACTGGTTCTTGGCCATGCAGTTAACTCTAGGTGGAAGCCAACCACAAAATGGTCTGGCTCCGCTGACAAAGCATGTATTGCAAAAACTGTTAGGCATCAACATTTTCATGGAAATCGAGGGTTCGACCTCCCAGACAGAATCACTGGAGGATTCATAGGTCTTAGATTACCCATGCCTTTGATTAAAGTATTTAGATTACATACTTCATCACTTCCCCTATTAGCCAAGCAAGAAATAACTGATGTTAAAGCTCGTTCCACCCTGGCAGTTGGTGATCGAACCAGAACAATCTTGCCTTTGATCTTCTCTAGGAAGTGTTCCATGGCTAAGACCACTGTTCGCATTTCTAGCAGGTTGATATGTTCTTGTGACTGATCTAGATTCCAAAGCCCTGATACTTTGTCCCCCTCCATAGATGCATCCATGTACATCGTTAATTGATGGTGGGGAGGATACAGTGCCATCCTAAGGCAGTGAATAAGAGGTTCCAACACTGACACCGTTGATACTCTGGGTCCACTGTGTCATGAGAAATAACTGTATAGGCCACCTGTGGAATGACTCCGTGCCAGGACATAACGACAGTTGCACACTGACTGTATGACTAAGATGAGTACTTTTACTCGGTGAACATGCCCACGTAAACAAATTTCTGGGATGGAGTCAGCTCTGATTTTTGAAAGTATCCAGCCTAAGCTCTGATTTTTGAAAGTTGTAAGTTGCTGATAGACTGGCTGATAGACTTTCTTGATTGTGTGCTTTTAAGTCATTCGTTTATGTACGTATGTACTGCTATGTGTCCCCTCCGGAGGTATGACGTCATATCTAGGAGCTGTGGACAGTCGTTTATGTACGTGTGGACTGCTATGTGTCTCCTCCAGAGGTATGCCGTCATATCTAGGAGCTGTCGAAATAGCAAATGGGAGAACCCTGAATATTGGCGGCCTTGAAATGCAAATCTCAGGAACCGACGAAAGCTCTTCACAATTGGAATGTGAAAGTATATTGATGCTGTCCACGTTCCCTTCCTCACTCCTGTTAAACTTGGTGTGAGGATAAACCTGTTGAGAGGTTTGAGGTTGAGAATTGGCTTCCACCCTACAGTGCTTTTTCTCACTATGAACACATTTGAACGTGGATTTTGAGATCAGAGGGCTGACTTGATATCCAGTCGAGATGGTACCCAACTGAAAACCTTCGTAAGACTTAAGTGGTCCTGAGTAACCCGCTCCCACTCTTGCCTGTGGAAGGCCAGACAACCTCCCACCTAAGGATTGAGGTGAACCCGAGAAGTGAAAGAGTTGCCCTGTCTTGTGGCTGTCCTAGCAGCACTGGTCCTTGCCGACCCATCAGGCTCGACTCCCACGACCAGAACCCAGTGCTCCTCTGCCAGCACCACGCCGACTTCGGTACGACGGCTGCCTGGTGGGCAAGACTGCGTTCTCCCCCCTGGCTGGCTTACGCTGGCGTTGCCGTGCCCGAATCTGCGTTGGTGGTTGGCCTCAAGGACACCACCACTTCTAGCCTGCTGAGAGTGGAAGGCAGGGGGCATTGTCCAGGGCAAATGTGCGCCTCGCCAGTAAAGTCCTGGTTACAGATCTCGTCATGCAATCAAGAGCCAGGTTAATGCCGTCCTGGATGGCCCCTGTAGCAGCTGGGAAACACGCAAAAGAGACCTACATGTCCTCGCCTAAAGCCACACATTCGTCCATTCCTGGCTTTAGCACAACGCCATACTTATGATATAAATCATAATTAATTCGGCAGGCCTAAATGCATGAGGTCATAGTCCTCGGCAAGCCAAAGGTCAGCCATAGGCCCGAGCCGGTCTAGCTGTTGAGCCCCTGAAGAAGTAGGGATGGATTTCCATTTCCGTGTCCATCTGTAGGCCACAACAGTGTCTTCTTCCTGCCCAGAAAGATTAGCTGCCAAGCTTGAAAAGGGATCAAACTCGGCCTGGGCAGGAGGGATATCGCGTGGGGCTCTGATACCATTAGCCTTTGGCTGCTCCAGGGCGACTGATAAACGGCAGCTGGAGCGACCGATAAACGGCCGCCCGAGGCCATGGCTTTCGCTCCCGGGTCCGCCGCTGCCAAGCTTGAAAAGGGATCAAGCTCGGCCTGGGCAGGAGGGATATCGCGTGGGGCTCTGATACCATTAGCCTTTGGCTGCTCCAGGGCGACCGATAAGCGGCCGCCCGAGGCCATGGCTTTCGCTCCCGGGTCCATGGGCGAACAGCGGGAGCCGTCTCTGGGTCTAAATCGAAAACTCGTACCCTAGCAGAATAAGTGCTCAGAGACGGGAACACTGTCCAGGAGCAAATGAAGAAGACAATGACGAATTTGAACAGGGAAGCAAGCTGCGAAACAACTCCGGGACAAGATCTGTTATTGGTTTCTTCATTTCTCGCATCATTTCCAGACGGAAGGCCTCCAGACATGGACGCCTTCCTTTTCTTACCACACTGCGAAGCAACTCCTGGACAAGATCCGTTATTGGTTTCTTCATTTCTCCCATTATTTCCAGACGGAGGCATGCCAGACATGGACGCCTCCCTTTTCTTGCCACACTCCTCCACTCGCCTCTTCTCATCAGCTGCCCAGTCCTTTACCTTTAGGTGCAGTAGATAATACTATGGACCTGACCAAATGACAAAAACTAAACTTCTTCATGAAGACAAGGGAGATAATCAGAATTTGAACTTTAATACGTGAGAGGCGAATGCTAGACTCAACAGTCAAACAAAGATTCACTAGTAATTGAACTTTATTATACAATGGACCTAAGCATAACCATCAAGAAAGAGATAGAATAATCAACTCAGTCATAATAGAGTGAAATATTTAAAAAAATTGAATGACAAACTAGCTCCATACCTGACCTCAGAAGAATATTCCCCTGATGAAACGAGCGAGGTATGCTGGACAACGAATCCAAAACCCTGTGGTGGGGTGGTGGAGGGAGAATGCGTAAAAGTTACTTATTACCATAATTCCCACTGAAAGTTCAACAATTATTTGGACCCAAAACCAAGTATAAATAATTGAGCAGATGAAGGATACATCTGAAAATACAAAGCACAACATGCATTAGCTAATATTTAGGCATCCCCCAAAATGAGCTAGCCTAATATAGACGAATCCGCGTGTAAGCGCGAATCCCGGATATACCATCCGATTCAACATGCACATTTTTAGCAATAAATTTACTAAAATACACCCAATGGCTAGGACCTGGACCATCCTCCATAGACTTGGCGACGTCAGACATATTTAACAAGTCAAATTAGCGCATCCACTGGGCTGTCAGTTGAGTAACCTGGCCAGGGGTGGGTGGGCGGGGGTGTTGCCGTTTCCTTTTAATTTTGAGTCTTATTGGAGCTAGGTTGATATTTGGCAAATATCATAGCGTATCAGGGTGGTAAGTATACGCTTGATGTGAAATGGCTATATTGAAGTGTGGGTGAGGTGCGCATTGGGAAAGTTCAGCAGTTGATCAGGGTGTCGTTGCAGTGTTCCTGCTCTACCAGTGGGAGAGCCATGTTGTTCTGGACAGTTGTAGACGGCGATGTAATGATTTGTGCACTGGTTGGTATTTGAAAGGTGCTGTCCTGTTGTGACTGAAGTGGCTCTTAGTGGCGGGTGTGTGTGGTTGAACATTGGTTGTGTCGTGAAAAATCAGTTGGAGTGTTTTCTATGTTTGTGGTGATAGGTATGACCGGCGGGTTTGCTGCGTCAAAGGTATTCCAGATGTCTAAGGCAATTGATGGGGGCTAGAAATACCTCTGGTATGAAATCCTTTGTGACATCAGTGATGTGTGCCGATTTCCTATCTTGTGAGTTCGACCTTACTATTGTAAGACTTCGCACAGTGTTCCCACATGACTAAAGTAACCCCCCCCCCCATAGGAAGAATTCAAATTACATCCACTATGATTAAAGTACCCCCCCCCCATAGGAAGAATTCAATTTTCTAACTGACTCCTAGGAAATGGTGAGCGAGTGGGAAATAAACTCAGTCCCCCCCCCCCTCCCCCTCCCCTTACTCACACTTCCGAGAGAACTCAGCCATTCTCATAGGTGAGGGACAAAGGCTCATTCCCTTCCCCTTTCTGCCCTATCCAAGCACTGAGGATGTTGCAAACTGAATTTTTTGAGAAAATACAACACACTACACAGGGCTTGTCCATGATGAAATTACTTAACGATAAAATCTCTCCAGGATAACGATAGAAATGATACAACTTTGGCCAGGTGATGAAATCCCCATCAGGATATCGGTTTCAAAATATTTAACATTTCAATTGTATGAAACATATCAGTCGGTAGTTTCAGAGTACGGTATCTCACAATCATTAGTTTCAAAATATCACATATCACTGACCATGAAGGTAAACGTGAAACATCATGCCTGTCTGTTTCAAAATATAAGATATCATATTTACATATACAAATTTATATACACTACATCTGAAAACGATGTCTGAGGCTCTAGCACAAAAGGATGCAACTGATGTCTGTCGACAATCACAGAAACGAAATTGCCCAGACAGAACATCAGTCTCTCAGACCAATCACTTATACTTAAGACGACCCCATTCCTCCTACACTTGACCAAGTCTGTGGTAATATTGATCGTGATCAGGGAGTGGGCGAGTAGTCGCTCAATTCACACCAGCTGCTCCATGAAACTCGACAGTTTCCCCCATTATCATAACGTTATGACAAGTGAGTGGGAAGGCCTTCCTACTCCAGGCATGATGCACCACAGATTCCACCCCCCCCCCCCCCCAAAAAAAAGAAATTGGTAAAACATCCCCTTTCCAAATAAACATTTAACAGAAATATTTTATTTCAGGTAATGACTACTCTTTGGTTGGTTCATATTCCTCTGTCAACCGGGCACCCTCTTTGACAATCAACCTGATTAGGTTGACGTATTGCTCTCGCCAACGATCTTTGCTAGGGAATGCTGTCGCCTGCGACTTCGTGGCTCTCAAGATCTCGTTCTCCTCCAGTTCTCTTAAGCGGTTTTTCGCAGAGAGAAATTCTGCATCTCAAGCTGACTCAAAATTCTGCTTTCTTCAAATTGCACTAGCAGTCGAATCCGGGGAAATAAGCTTTGCCTTGGCGATCGGCGCTGAGGAAACAATCTTCACCTGAACGACTGGCTCCAGGGAAACACCATTCTGATGTTCCATGGCTATCATAGGCTCAAAATCACTCGAATCACCCAGTGTCACTTTCAATTTTGATCGTAAGGTGTACAACGTCCAGTGACATCTCCAGAAGAAGAGGATCAACCAGATTCTGGACTCTTGTATTAGCAATGGTGACACAACAGTATAACTAACAGGTGCCTGACACCAACGAGGATCTATACCGGTATCTAGTGGTAGCTCCAGTAGCCCAGGACTAATATAACAAGCATTGCCAATTATATCCCGACGACAATACCGATAGTTTGCTAACTCTAGCCTTGTCCATGCCCACGAATCCATGCACCTGCACCAAGTGCCTTGCCACATCATATACCCGTTTTCACAAGGAACACTTTCTTCCACCGATGAGAGCTAAAATACAAACATTTCTTTTTGTGAATTTCCTTGCAGTGGTGCAGTAATGCCTGCCACAGCGAATCCCCGAGAATTACATTCCGGAACCAAATATTTCGCTCCATCCCCGACCCGTCTCCACGAGGCACCACGCTCCGGTTTAGGCTTTGGAGCCACCACGACACGAACAATTTTCTGAACTGACTCATCCGCAACCTTTTGACGTCGACTCCACCGAATCCGAATCCGCAAACAGACTCAGCCATCCAGGCCATATCCAGCGAACCGAAGTCCAGTTGAGACTTTAAAATCTCCCAGCCCTTTCTAGCTTCAGTGCGTGACATCTGTGAATAGAGCAAAGTACAAACTATAAGTAATTTGATAGGTTTCACAGCTATGTGTATATACAGATTCACGTAAGCACATACACAAATTCATATGTATCTAAAATCAGTTTCAGTGTTTAGTCCCATCCATAACTTTGAGATTTTCGATTACGAAAACCCTTCCCCAGTAGCTCGTTATCAGTCCTCTCTGTAACCATTTTGGAGTCCTCACACAGATAATGTTTTAACTGGTCCACGTGTACTATTTTGGGCTTCGAAGAAGCAGACGCTTGGGTTTTGAAGTTTACTTCAACAAATTGCTCGAGTACTAAAAATTACTACCATCCATGGCCAAATTTACTCATATCGCCATCGGGATGATCCCACAAACATACCCAATCTCCCTTCCTAATATTGGATAGATTGGAAGTAATGTCATACAGTTGCTTTTGTCTTGTCGCAGCCTTCTTCAAGTTCTCTCGGGCCACTTGATGACTCCACCAGCACATCGCGCAACCATTCTTACATACTCAATCGGACAGGATGGTAGAGAACAATGTGCAGGAGTGTATCCCGTCATTACATCCATTGGAAGATCCATTTCATGGCCGTAGAGCGTCAGATGTGCGGAACATCCGGTGCTTTCCTGTTCAGTAGCAAGCAGCCATTACTTATGGTAGACGGTCATCCCAGTCATCTTGCGAGTCTGCAACAAATTCTATTCAATCTCAACTAATCAATCTGAGTTTGGTCGCTGTATCTTCAGTAGTTTGCATACTCCCCTGAACAAGTGTGACTCAAAATCTTGACCTTGATCTGTGTGAAGTTGAAGTGAAGCGCCGTATTGGCATATCCATTCGGTCACAAGTTTATCAGCAATGGTCTGTGCGGTATGATTGGGTAATACATATGCGTCTGCATAGTAGTCACAGACGACTAATATATAATGGTTTCCAGTTTCAGATTTCAGAAGAGGTGGTGCTTCTACCAGTCTCTGCTGAAAATAAGCTCTCACTCTTGGCTTATCTACATAATCTGCCTGCATTTGCCTTGGCACGACTAACTGTTTGTTCTGGTATGGATGTACTTTACACTCGATTTGCCGATACAGTAGACCCTTCTCCACTACCAAGTGATGCCATTGTTCACATAACACTTGAATTTTTAGGACTAAGAAAGTCACGATCAGGTGGTCCTGTAATAGACTGCTTAAGTTCTCGATAAGTCCGGATAACATCATCCTTATCTTGTAATGTCTTTGATTCTTGGAGATCCAATATCATCAGTCATAGTGTTCGACTGGCGACACAGCCTTCTGAATCACTAGGTGACTTGTAAAGTTTCTTCATAGTTTTGTCTTCGGTCATCAGCAAGAGGGGTTGATGAGCAGCATAGGCAATCAACTCCGGCAACACATGTGGTACCCATTGCAAGCAAGGGCAATTTTGCATGCCAAAACTTGTTCTAAAGCACCAACTCCAGACACACATTTCAACCACCATGGCGACATCTTCCTCGACAGTATGCGACATTTGCACGCCAAATCTGCTCTGAAGCACCATCTGCAGGTGACAAACTCATACTCTCGACTTTGCTGACAGACAGCAGTAGGGGCTGACCCACACCTCAAACCTGATTATGATCACCGAATCGCACCGCATATGGATTGTTATCATCCAAAGTAGTTACAATAACCTCTGGTTCAAAAACTTCACAACATAGTTCTTCATCCATAAGCCATCAGTGTTCCCATGCGCAGCACAGTATTCCTTCTGGTTCCTTGAAGTTTGTTAACCACACTAATGATGCATGATCAGTCCGTATGAGAAAATAATGCTCATACAAATAATGGCGAAATTGTTTCACAAAAACAACTGCCGCTAACAACTCGCATTGTAGTACAGTATTTTTTTTAGTCTTAGACAACGATTTACTGGCATAAGCTATGACTCTCTCCTCTCCATTTATATCTTCAGACAGCACCCTCCCAGTTCCCGTACCATGGGCGTCAGTATTCTGTGGATAAACAAGTATAGTCGCTATGACACGCTTTGTTTTCAGCTGAAACGTTTCCTCACAATCCTCAGTCCATATGAATCTGACCCCTTTCTTAGTAAGTGCATACAGTGTAGCAGCTATCGACGAATCTTCAATTCCAAGTTTTCTTTAGTCTCCTCGAAAGTCCAACCGGCTACAATGACATCATCGATATACACTAAGCAACGCTCCCATTGAAGTCCCTGTAGAACAGCTCCATTAATCGCTCAAATGTTCCAGGCGTGTTACAGTGGCTAAAAGGCATAACTTGGAACCTATTAGAGCTGGGCGGTATTGATATTTACATGATGGTATCGGTACCATGAACAAATACCGCGGTACCACGGTATACCGTCATCTGAGCTTGAGGCATGCCACGAAATTATAAAAAAATTTTCCATTTCCTTTTCACTTCCATCTCCAATCAACGGTAAATATAGGTAAAATAAATAAATTGGCTTCCTGATTTAGAGAAGAAAAACATGGCTATTGCGACTGTTTAGTTTCACGATTTTATTAGGTCACTATTTTTATTGACGTAATATCATTCACGGGAATATCGGTCAAAGGGTGTGGTCGGCTCGCTAACTATAACCCGCTGCTTGAGACATTGGGGCGCACTATTTTCAATCTGGATTGTTCTTGCTATTAATGCGTGCGACCAGCAAACGGTAAATTTTATTTTGGCAGTCGAGCGCTTTGATAAACATAGTCCAGACAAAATCCGCTAGTATTTAAACGGGGCGACTGTTGTACTCTTTAATTTCTGTTGGGGTCGTATATTCTGTTACTCGCGAAAACAGGCCTATGCACATGCATATAACACGACATTGAATATAGCCGATTCCAAACCTGATAATTACCGAGTACCCGATGTGCAGACTCGTTACTCACCATGCTTCACGTGAACAATGCGTGTAAAAATCTATTTCCGCGAACTTCCGACGTATAGCCAGTTTAAAAATTAATTACAAAAACTAAAACACTATAATTTTTAGGTGTCGTTACTTAAACTGGATTTCATCCTTAAAGAAATTTCTTAAAACAAGCTAGAAAAATAAAAAATAACGACTTCAACGCTGCTCGTTGGTAATAAATTAGCACGTGATCAAAACGGCGCGAGCAAATACTACGTTTTAGTAAATTTTCATTGATAAATTCAGCATAGTAATGTATTTTCCCACGGTCTAGTTCATGAACAACCAATCAGATATGTCTCTGCGAGATTGCTGTTGCGTTGGAATAGCACCCAGTTTGTATGTTATTTTGTTATTCTAGCGTGTTTGTTCGGTGACAAAATGCTTGGATTAATAAATTACAAATAATAGAAACGGGAATAGGGAATATATTATAGTGTAATTACAACCGGCGGACGGCCAGAGAATGAGTTTAGATGTTTTAAATAAAGCAATTTTACCGTAAGACTTTCAAGACGTACGTTTGACATACAATTCTGCCTGTCATTATTTTGTAATTGACGTCTTGATGTTTGTTTTTACAACGACCCTTTCACCTCAACTCGGCTAATAGTTAGGGATGCTTGTCACTATTAGCACCTATTTACCCTTGGTCAAGTAAGATTTTATGAATATATTTCTCAAATATTGCTCAAACTTTATGGACGGTATTCACGGTATTTGGAAATGTCAACTGTCACGGTATCGGTTCACGGTATACCGTGGTCCTCATGGTACTACCGTCAGACCGCCCAGCTCTAGAACCTATAGAGGCCTTTTCTGGTGGCAAATGCTGTTTTATCCCGACTCCTCATCTACCTGGACTTGCCAATATCCGGAGGCAAGATCCAGGGTGCATAACCACTGAGCTCCACTCAAAGCTTCAAAACATTCGTCGATATGTGGAAGGGGATAGGCATGTTTTGGGGTCAAAATATTAATTTCTCGATAATCAATACAAATTCTTCTTCACTAATAGATTCATTGAAGATGCTCTTGGAATGGCGAGCTAAAGGTAAGTTGATGGGTAAGTTCACCATATCTACTATTTCTTCCAATTTGGCTACTATATCTCCAGCGTTTAAATGAACTGAGTTTGTGGTCTGATTAGTAATCTCGAGTGGTATTTTATCAGCATTGGTTTTAACAACTGTCCGTGTACCAAGAGACCTGAATCATGAGCTCGACATGGGGTTCCACCATTTTAATTATTTAATTTTTTCCTGTTTGCCTCATCTATCCCAGTGATGGCAGGAACGAGAACCTCCGATCGAGGTGCCTCTCTACATAAACCTTGAGATCCTCCCCGCTAACAGCTCTTAGTGACAAATCAAGGGGTTTTAGTGATGGACACTCTGTGTCATGAATTTTGTAGAAGCTCTCCACATCCAACAATGTATAGGTACAGCCAGTATCCACCAGCAGTTCCACATTAATCCCTTGCATAACAGAATGCGCATATAAGCATGAAGAATCAACAGAGAAAATCCATCCTCTGGCCGCTTCTTAGATATAGGTATGACTGAATTTCTGGCCACAAATCCAATTTTCCCTAGTTTAACTGACTGCCTTTGCTCCTCTTGGCTGTACAGTTTCACCGATTTCTCCACACCCATAGCAACAAACTGTTTTCTCAAAGTTATGATTCTGATTGATCAACACGGCGGTGTAGATCATTCACAGCCTGGTGCATTGAAGATAATTCTTTGTTCAAGGATTCACATATCTGTGCGAGCATTGAGGGCTGAATAGTGTCAAGCGGCTTTTCATTTTAGGCCTGCCTGAAACTGCATCATCTTCTCCATAGTCAGTGACAAGTATTGGTTTCTTGGATGACTTTATCCGTATTAAAGTACTGAAAGACTCAAACTCCACTGCAAGAGCAATGGCTGCTGGCAAAGTTTGGGTTCTCCAGAACCGCACATGTTTTCGTAACTCAAGATCTCACCAAAGAAATTGACCGATCAAAATTCTGTATACAAGTTCTGAAGCCTACCCCAATAGTGCCCTTCCAGCCAAATTAAGCTGAAATCAACCAAGCAGCGCGTCGACAATTTCTGACAAACCTTTAATAAAATCTAAGATTTTCAACCCAAAATATTTTGACCAATCAAGATTCTGTATACCTGAAGCCTATTCCCACGGCACCCAGCAACTTTTTAGTTTTATTATGTATTTTTGTTTGATTTTTATTTGTATGGATGTTATGTATGTATGGTTTGTGCGTTCTTGTTGGACATTTAATAGACAGGAATCAAAATTGATTCTTACATTTTGTATAATAGCAAACACACTAGATCGACATGAGCTAAAGCAATTTCTAGGTAGTTATGAATGTTGTAAACAATTCCCGGATGTAAAGTACACTTATAACAAAATTGGTTTATTTATATGTGTGGTCCTGATGTCGGCATTGATAAAACAAGAGGCCCAAAGGGGGATGTATTGCTCACCTGGAATTATTGGTCACCGGCACAACCGAACAAAGTGAGATGACTGCTGGAAAGATTTACCAATCAAATTTCAATTTCCGTGAAAAAAGATTAGCCGGGTTTTATTAAAATTTTCCCAGTGGTTAATAAGTAATGTAAGAAAATACATTAGCCGATATTAGGCCCGATTTGTCACTGTCGATGTTATTGCCTGAAATATAGGCGCACACGATGCATGAGTTTACATATATATATATATATATATATATATATATATATATATATATATATATATATATATAATATATATATATATATAATATATATATATATATATATTCTAAGATTTAACTGGTAACAAACACAACCACCATGGATAGCGATACAGAAAGTGAGCTGCTATGTTCGACAGGCCTATGAAACGATATTGAGAGTTTGAATTAGAAACTCCTGAAACATTGCACAATTTTTTGCACTTGAACATCGATGCTCTCAATGATATTCTGCATCTAGTTAGACCCAGGATATTCCGAAAGAGACAACTTGCTTACGTCACACAATTTCTGAAGGAGAGAGGCTTGCAATAGCGCTAAGATACCTTTCTACTGGTATGTTATTATGTTTATTTATGTATGGTGCCAATGACTTGGTAGCACGCCCATTGGTAAGTGCATGCCACGAGAAACAAGTATTCATAGTCTCGCCTGCCCATCATTCTAGAACCATTGACACTGACCCAAAGTCAAACAATGTTTTCGGAATTGCAAGAGAATCGGCAGGTTTTGTTAAGACCCATCTTGTAGGGTTATAGCATTGGGCACTCACACACACGTGCACCCGCCCAGGCCCGCAGACATACACATACATACATACATACATACATACATAGATAGATACACACATACATATAGGCAGGCAGGCAGGTAGACAGACATGTATATTTAATAAATATTTTGGTTACAATTAAAGAATGCTACACTTGTTTGAACTCTTGCCATGATAGTACATCTCATGAAAATACTTTATTTACATGGGATTCCTATGAAAGTCTTGCATACCTATTTAGGGTGTCATGGTCATGCATCGCACAAATAGCTCCTAAGACATTGGCTGTTATGAAAGATGCTTACTTAAGTTGTTTTTTTTATTTGTGCCATTTATTAAATATTTATAGTACACACTACATTTATTTACATGCGTCATATTCCACTCAACACCACACTGCCCATAGCACTACTCATCCTACTCCTCCATAGCACTACTCATTCCACTTCCCATAGCACTACTCATTCCACTTCCTATAGCACTACTCATTCCACTCTCAGTAGCGCTACCCACCACACTCCCCATAGCACAACTCATCCCACTCCCGATAGTACTACTCATTCCACAGCACTACTCATTTCACTCCCCATAGCACTACTCATCCCACTCCCCACAGCACTCACTACTCAGTCAACTCCCCATAGCACTACTCATCCAAGTCCCCATTGCACTACTCATCCCACTCCCCACCACTCAACCCATAGCACTACCCATTACATTAATCATTCCACTACCCACAGCACTACTCATTCCACTACCAATTGCGTTAATCATTTCACTACCCATTGTATTACTCATCCCACTACCCATAGCACTACTCATCCCACCACCCACCACAGCACCCTTTGCACTATCCCACTACGTATACCACTATCAATACCTCCAGGAAAATTGTAACCACCAAATCTGCCAGATATACTACCATGACCACTACCAGCACAGGCCGCTCTGCCACTCATAATGCCAGCAATGTCAAAGTTCATATCATGTTGTTGGCATCTATAATAGCATCTATAATAGCTTGACGAACTTTAGCAATCCCTTTGGCCACAGGCTTTTGTATCATACGTAATTCACGAACAATTAATTGTGCAAATTGGGAATCACCGCATTCTGCTTTGGATGATCAATGACCTTATTTAGAGATTCGATTAGCTTTGCAAGCGATTTCGCTTCTTATCATTCTTAGGTGATTTATTTTTGTTAAATTATGAATTAGGATCGTTATCATCAGATACAGTTGCTACATTGACAGAAGCTGATGTAACTTCAGAAGGAGGATCATCTTGTCTGGTCACTGCTTGATCCAAAGAAGCTTGTTTTGCTGCACAGTGCCCCTGCAATTGACAAACTAATTTTCTCACTTCCAAAATTCTCACCTCCATTTTTAATATGCAATGCTGATAGTTATACTGTCATGGCTGTAGTGGCCCTGTTGCAAGCTATCTAAGGTGCATAGATCTATGGAGTTGTCATTCTCTACAAATTTGTTGTTTTCAAATGTGAAAGCATATTCTCGTTATAATTTGAGATTCTTCTTTATAATGACTATAATGATTAGCAGTTGACGCCCGAAACAAACGAGCATATGCTCATTGCGGGGCCCATTGATGATCTTTAATAACATGAAAATAGGACACATTCCCCCCTCCCCTGGTTCAAATTATTTCCATCTTACAATTATGCTTAATGTATACTAAATGTCCATCTTCGCGGGAGTGAAATTATTAAGTGATACTGTGTTAAATATTGCGTATGCTGTAATAATCTTTGTTCTTGCACCAAAATTCTTCATAAAATATAATTAAAATTTGCCGTGAAAATTCACAAATCATGTGATGTCAGGAATGTGCGAGTAGATTCAATATTTGGAGCGAGTGCTCGGCATAGTCGTCTACTACTCGGGGATCTGTAATTTTGGACTCGGAATTTCAAAATTACTACATAATATCATTTTTTAATTGTAACTGAGTACTGCAGGCTTGATCCGATCCATATAACGGATACCCGTTTGAGCATTGATAGGAATCATATATACGCTTGACTTATTCAATATTTTGCGTATTCGGTAATTGGATTGCATTTTTAATACGCTGGAGGTGTGATTTAAATTGAGTTTTTTAAAATATATTTTTTCTGGAGCTCTGGTGGCAGACGATGCATTCCCACTAAAAACATCTCATGAAACCGTATTCATATCGAGCAATGATCTGTGAGCAAAGAGTCTTCAATTATCGACTATCAATCACGAGCTCGAAGAATCGTAGAAAATGCTTTTGACATGTTGGGGTCTAGGTTTTTGCAAACCGTATTACTTAAGGTATTTCTTGCTGCATGTGTTCTCCAGAACTATCTCAGAGAACATGCTACAGCAAACTCAACATCTACCATCGGGTATCAGTGAAAGTGAACATGCAGTCACACAGAACATGGAGAAACGAGCCAGAAGCAAGTGCATTGATTTAGGTGAACAATCTGGCACCCGCAATTATTTAACTGATGCAAAAATAGGTCGTGATGAACTATGCGCATATTTTACATCCACTGAAGGAGCGGTACCTTGGCAATGGAAAATGATCTAAAGCCCCAAAATTGTTCTTATTTTAGGCAGTTGTTTCAAACGAACACCTTACACCAGTCTAAAGAATCACTATATTTGGGTACCAAAAATCATTTTATAAAACAAGACACTTATTAAGAAACCACCTATAGTGACTAATTGCTCATGCTACATAACGTTGTCGCTTAAGACACGATTTACTGTAAATGTATTTTGATAATAATCGCCACATCTTCGTGCAATGTGCATGTACATATATTGAATTGTTTAGATTTACAATTAAAATACCATTGGCATATAAAGACATACTTTCATATCCAAATTGGATTGACTCTTTGTTGAGAAACGTTTTTTTCACGACCCCACTGCCGCTAGGTATCTTTCGTTTGAACGCTGCTGCCTTCTTTGTCCGGTCAAAATATCAGCATACATTCGCTGTTACAATACAAACAGAATAAACTTACATAATAATATTATTATTATTCGTGTGTGTCTTTGCGTGCGTGTGTGTCTTGCATGTGCTGCATTCTGTGGGCTTGCATATGTCATTGATGTGTAATCAACAAACACGTTTTTTTATCAGCACCCATGCCAACAGAATTTCTGCGAGTGTTTCAAATTTATCAAGTAAATTTGATATTTTATAAAAATTCACAAATATTCATACTTTGCATACCTTTGTTCAGTCCAGGCTTTCTTCACCACTGCCATTTTGCAAAATAATGATTAAGATTTATGCAAAAAGTACGATTTCGCGTCTACATTGTCAAACGTTGAGTTTAACATGCCAGACTCCGGATTTGTTCCAATCTCAACTGTGCATTTACACTACCAGATTTGTCGGGTGTGATAAGTTGTGTCAAGTTGTGTCAGTCAAAGCGGGCATAATATAGGCTAAGGTAACCTTTCTTCTTTTTATATTTTTCTCAGGAATTTGCAGAAAATACAAGATGTTCTCTATATTTTGATTGATTCATGGCAGACATGTTTTTTGACATATCAACTTTCCATGAACACTTTCCATGAACACATTTTAATGGCCGATAATGGCGTTTCGGCCATAATAATATCAGCCAAATTTCGGCTGGACCCGTTCAGCGGCTCTGGCGAAGTCATTTTTGCAGTAACTAGGCCATCCAAGATAGCCAACCGAACCAGTTGTTAAATTAACTTGCCTCTAACAAACTTGGTTCAGCTCTTACCCTAGATCACATTTGATGAGGTTTGCATCTATCCACCAAGCGGTTTTAGATTTTTAGATGTTTACAAAATTTGGCTAAAATCCAAGATGGCTGCGGGGCCCATCTTCCTTTGAACAAATTTATATCATCCTGTCAAATATACTTGAAATCAGTCCAGTGGTTCTCGAGATGACATTTTAGATTTCTCATTGCTTTAGTAAAGTTTTTGCCAGGAAAACCATCCAAGATGGTTGGGGTGCAGTTTGGGGCACAAACCGCTTATCCGAACATTTCGAAAATTGCAAATTTTGAATCAGAATACCTAAAACCTGTATAAAACCAATTTTGGCTTCAATGGCCCTTAGTCCCTAATCATATCTGCCAAATTTTGTCTCGATCCGTTCAGCAGTTCTGGAGAAGTCATTTTCGTGAAAACTAAATTAAGTTCCTTTGAACAAACTTGGTTCAGTTCTTCCCCATGATCATATTTCATTGAGTTTTCGATCGATGCCCCAAGCAGTTTCGGAGAAGATTATCCACGATGGCAGCGATCGTCTTCGTTTGAACAGACGGATCCCTATGCCCTAAGGATGATTCCTGCCAAATGTACTTGAAATCGGCCCAGTGGTTCTCATGAAGACGTTTTAATTTTCCCATTGGCTTAGTATGGGTGTTTTGGCGGGAAAACGATCCAAGATGTCTACCAAACCATTTATCCGATAGCTTCGAAAGTGGCAAATCTGAAATCAGCATTCAAATATATTTATATATATATATATATATATATATATATATATATATATATATATATATTCATCAAATAAAAAAATCCAAAATGACCGCCAAACACGCCACATTTTGATTGGTCCAGGATGGCTATGTATTTTTTATGTATCAACTTCTGGCCAATCAAGTTTCCTTGAACAAACATGGTTACCCTAGATGATATTTCATGAGTTTTGAAGCGATCCCTCAAGAAGTTTCAAAGACTTTTAAAGACGTTTCCTAAAATCGGCCAAATTGCCTGATCAGCCTTGTTTCAACAAGCTTTCCTGCCAAATATAATTGGCTCAGTGGTTCTTGAGAAGTTGTTTGGAGGAAAAGTTAACAGATGACGGATGGCCAGGTGAGCTAATAAATGTCTTGTCTGCTAGAATTGTGTTGCCATTTGACATAATGACTTGATTATTATTATACTGTCTTGGCATGTTATATGAAACCGTATGTGAAGTTTGGTTCCAATAGAACTAAGCAATCCTAATATATAGACTAACAATAACTTAACATTGGAAATAGAAACATGGCAGAGGTTAAATATAGGGCATGCGGTCTAAGACTTTCTGGTAGTATTCCAGTAGTAAATTAAAAAAAGTTCTTTTGGCCTGCAAATTTGGTAAATGCAGAAACGTAACGTTATAAAAATAGTGATAAAATGGAAAGGTTAGAATGGTCTGACCTAGGGACTTAACTATCATTATGCAGGCTCCTGATTGTATAGGTTACCATGTGTTCAAGTTTAGGGAAAGCTGATTTGATAAACGCAGACATTAAACGTGGATGCTGCTGTTGGAAAACTGATATATATATATATATATATATATTTCAACAAAAATTCATGGGTGTTAACATGATACCAGACTATTAGATTTGATACACAGCGGCCTCGCTCGGCGACCGCGAGCGCCACCCACTTGGCGTCCCCCCCCCCTCTCTCTCTCTCTCTCTCTCTCTCTCTCTCTCTCTCTCTCTCTCTTCGTTTGAACAAACTTAAATCTCTATGCCCTAAGGATGCTTCCTGCCAAATATAATTGAAATCGGCCCAGTAGTTCTCGAGAAAACATTTTAAATTTCCCATTGCTTTAGTATGGGAGCTTTTGGTGAGAAAATGATGCTGCTGTTGGAAAACTGATATATATATATATATATATATATATATATATATATATATATATATATATATATCAGACTATTAGATTTGATATCAAAGTTTAAATTTGTTCAACCTTGGATACAGTATTCTGCATGGTAGTTATTCTGAGTTTATACGACACTAAATATTCTAGGCTGTCTGTATCTTCATTGAGTTCAATTTGGTTAACCTTGCAGGTAATGTTTGAGGACATTATCTTTTAATTTGTATATATTACAACGTCTCCAGAAAGTACTATAGGTATTTTATTTTGCGGTTGTCTCATGTTGGAATTACTGCACTTTATGAAAGTGGCTCCTTTAATCATTGGAACGGCTGTCTTACAGCTTAGACAGGTATGTATCTTTTCTGATTGTTGCTAATATAACTTCTCCTTCATCTTCACTGATATTTGGAAGAACATTAACATTCGTAGTAACGTCAACAATGTCAGTGGTTGGTATAATTGTAGAGCTTTAAGAGGTACTTAGTTTTTCCCATCAATTGAACACATAGCTAAACTTGAAAATTTATGAGGTGCCCAATTCTATAGACATCACCGTCATATCGTCACCCCACGCAGATAAAGCCATTGACTTCTGAGCACTGGCAATCATGGCGAGAGTCATAGGCAACATCTTGTTTGTTGATTTAACTTCATGGACCGTATAGTGGTTAGGATCAAATTGTATAATTCACTACTACTGTAACATGTAAAAAAAGAAAGTATTAATATTACAAGAGCAATAACTTAAGTGATATTTGATGTTATTATTTTGTCGTTAATTAATGGGAGCATGGGACTTCTTATTAAGTTCTCATCGTGATAAAATAGATAGATTTCGGAACAGTTTTAGTCATGCAGTATATATTCACGTATGTACTACTGCAATATATATTATACTATGCAAAGAATATTCCAACATTTCGCTGAAAACCTGCAGTTAATCTTGAAATTGGGTGACTGAACAATGCAAAGGTCGATCGTCAACTTTTGACACTATAAGTGAAATGCACCTACGTATGTACCCAGATTGTTCATTGTATACAAAATGGTTTTGAAGCTATAGCTTGAACAAACAATTGTTTGATGGTTACTGAATCATGAAAAGTAGGATAGAGTGCACTTTTACCGAACACTGCATCCATAAACTGAGTTCGGTTACTGCAGAAAAATACCCTTGAAGCTACAACCTGGACAAGTATATTCTGAATCTTTGTTGCTCAGTGAATCGTGAAAAGTAGGTCATATTGATATACTTTTGATCCATGAGATACCTTTAGGCTATGATACATGCATATACTGAATTTGGTGATTACCAGGTATATGTGAAAATATTGTCCAGACAAAAAATCAGGAATGGATGTATTAGTCCGGGAGCCAATTTTCAAAAGGGGTCTAGAAGAATGGTTTCGTAGCACACCCAGTATTCAGAAGGTTTGTCTCTATATTATGCTAGACCGATGTCTTGGGTATATTCTGAGCCGTGTTGTACAAGAAAATTGTGGTATCACTAACCTGTGAGAAGCCCATTTACAATAGGTGTTGAATGTAGCTGTCAAACAATTTTCACAATGGTAAATTTTTCACAAACTTAAGCGCATGTTATATCAATACAATCTTAGCCAAAATGGAAAGGAGTGATCGTATATCGCAGATTTATACATAATCAACCTCGTTTAAGACACCCGTATGTTGCTTTGTACATATTGGGGCACTTAGGTCTTCTTGTGACTAGCAATACCTTAGCTACAACAATGCCCATGTTTTCTACATTTTTCATAATTAAACTTTTAACTGACATGCAGTGCATGTCTACACAAGCTGGTAGGACATATTTATCACGTGAGCAAATGAGAGAATGTTACTCATCCGTGTCAGAGTCATCTTCGACAATTGTATGCTGAACATTGTCACACATTTCACCTCCCATACAAAGGCATGCTTCAGTGCAGAGTAGATTGTTAGCCTTGCATTGACAGAGATCTGTTCTTTTGCAGGCATACTTTTGACATCTACATGATGTGAGTTCAATTAATCCAAATGGAGCAGGATCCTTTGACATTAGAACAGGCTTGAGTAGACCATCCACTATACTCCAGCCATGTCCATTTGGAGATGGAAGATTCTGAACAGCTTGCAATGAACGTCTCCAAACAAGAGCTTGAAAATTGGCCCTTTCGGTGTGATGCTTTAGACTATTCGATGTAGGTGGAAGATTTTCATTTCTTTGTCTCTTGACAAAAGAGCCAATAACGGGTTTCATCAGCTGTCTTTCCCACATCCCTGGTGGTATACAACTCACAGACAAATTTCTCACATAGAATTGCAGTATTCGGTGATAAGTGAACATGTTCGCCGAGTTGGGCTAAGCTAAGCTGATGACATTCAGATGACTTTAATAGATTGAATGCTTTTCTCTTAGCGACTCCAAATAATGCACTAGTGCTATCACAACCTGTAAGAGAATGAAACCCAGGCAAAGACAGACAGATAGCTGGGCCCAGTACTTGAGCAACTGTATGTATTGGTATGTATCGCAATTTGTCCTTTGTGCCCGTACGGAACCATAGTTCAGAACAGTGAAGCGAACGATACGTATATATACTAAGTACTGCCACGTCTGTATCAGGAGACTGTATAACAACACGCATGTGGTCTTTTGAAGCGTGTAGCACGTGCAACATCATACGCGTATCTGCTTCCTCGTGATCTGATCGAAGTTCTTCCAAATACGACGAATTGTTCGCTGAAATGACAACAACATCCATTCCATCGTTAAAGCCACCAGCAAGAATGACGCAATTGTCGGCAGATAGCATATTTGGACCAGTATCACGCCACCGCTTGCTGAGAAATGCAACCAGGTTACTTTTGTTGCTTGGATTGCTGATGTACTTGGCCCATTGCTTTGGAACGGGAGTATTTTCTCCAGCAATCTTTACTTCCAATGCTGTTGATGACCCACGTTTTAGCCGCTCTTCCGCTTTGAGAGATTCCAGTCTATCATATCTGTCAAAAACTATATCTACTCTGTTGCAGTCTTCGTGATTCAGTGGAACTGTAAAGATGTGCCAGTATTTATCAGCCAATTCTCCAAATGTAGACGTACCTCCAGTTTTAACCATTTGCACAATTGCCATGCCATCTACTACATAAGCTGTTGCGCTTGTCTTGTCAACAGGTGAAAGCCGTCCATCAACATTTACTTCCTTTTCTAGTTCACTTAACAAAACACTTTTCACATTCTTTCTTAGAGTCCCATCCGTATGTGACAATGATAGTGGAACAGCAGACAGTTCATACGTCATCACTAGTTTTAAATCAACATCTCTGGACCTTGCGGCAATAATTAATCGACCAAATAGTTCGCGGTCAGATCTCACATTGTGAATTTTTTCATCATTTGTTTTGAGTTTTTTCTTCTGTGCTAGGCTGGTAAATGTTTTAAGTTTTAAGTGTGGCAACGTGTCCCAAAAGCTTCTCGTGTTAGTGTCCAGCCGCTCCTGAACAAAATTTTCTATAATCTCCTTACCAATGTCACAGGCGGAAACAAGTCTCTTGGCGATTTCACTAGGCAATACCACGCCAGTTGCAATGTTTACAAGCGGAAGACACTCGCTGTCGTCATTTTCCGCAATATTAAAGGGATTGGTCATTATATCTGATGAGAACATCGAAAGTATCTTCTGCACATCGGTTTCATCCCTGTTCATTCGATTAGTCCCCATTTCCTTATGTACTCCAAACATGTGACTATCTTGTAACCCACACATTTGCTTTGTGACCGTTGTTATGGCTGCCCTGGCTAGTTAAAACCACCTCTCCAGATTCCAATAATACCACCTCGCTTTTTGGAATCCAAATTAATCGATTGCTCTAAGGCCATATCTGTCCACACTTGATTGAATGGATGGTTTGAGCGACTTACGGAATGATTTCCATTCAAGAATTGTTCATGTACATGGGGATGTGTACTTGGAAGCATCTTCATGTCCGCAAGATATATATGATGGAGTTAGTATACATACATAAAATATAACCTTCACATTTCACCCTCGCCTTTGGTATATGCATGTAAAATGTATGTTGGATATATGTTAGGTCGATATCCGTCTAAATATCATATATTGTGAATCTAATACGATATTACTTTGAGTTATGACACGATCACAGCCAAAGCCTAGACCCCCTATGCAAAGAAATCAGGATAACTAATTAGTGCTACCACAATTTGTTTGTACAACAGGGCTTAAAATGTGTGGTACATGTCCCCCAAGCCACAGCAAGTGTCAGACCTTCCGAATACTGGGTGTGCTACGTCACGATTCTGACCTAGCTTTAGCTCCTGGACTATATATAATTATAGCCATGCTTTTGTGGGATACTTTAGGGACAGTTTAACTAATTAGAAGTTAAGACTCAAGACTCCATTTTAGATTTAGTTTGAAATCAATTTATTTTCATCTATTGTTGAGACAGGATGACAATTTGTTGAAAAGTAAGAAATAGTCTCCAATTTTTTTTAAATGTATGTATTTTCCAATTTATGAGAACCGTTGACAATTTTTAATAACTGATTTTATTGGAGGGATTACACTTGGGTGGAACTTCCACTGATTTCCAAAGAAAGGAAGTCTTCCTGTGTAGTAGTTTTGTGAAGTCTAAAATGGTTCCAATACATTAAATGTGCTTAAAATCTTAGTTTTAGTGGTACCATGGCCTGAAAAACAGGAAGTCCAAGTCTTCCTTGTCTGATTTGGGAGACCAAACAAACCTTGTGAGTATAATACTGTATTGTAGTTTTGGCGTAAAATTTAATGCAACTGAATAGTTTTTGAACAATTTTTGGGGGCCAAAATTCATGGATTTTACCTGTTCGGTTAGATGTAATGGTTACCGTGACCATGGCGTGCTTGTTCGTAAGACTCTTTTATATAACTGGTTCTACTGGAAGGATTTTCTGTAAACTTGGGCGAATGCTTCCCTGATAACACCAATACTGAGCCGATACTGATGTGCACGGTATTTACCCAGCATGCAGCAACAGTTTTCATTCAGGACTATGAAATATGTATCCTGTGGTACTATCATTGTCTACTAATTAGTTTGAAAAATAACTTGATTGAATGGTGTTGTGGTCATTGGCAGCAACAGCTTTCAGACTCATTGACAAAATATGTGGACGAAGTGACTAAACCAGCGAGTATTGGAATATGCACTGGCGAGCTGCTGGTCTGAATTTCTCCTTGTTACTAGCCATTGCATGGAGTGCTTCCTGTTATTGTTATTCTTAACCCTTTAACACTCGTTAGCCAAAATGACTCGTGTAATGGTTTCGTGATATGCGGACGGGGGATTGACCCGCTTGGCTAGGATGGTAGATGGATTGGCTACTTGCTTGACTCAAGATGGTTGATGGATATGCATTTGGGTCGTGATGATCCCTTTGGATTGAATAATGAAAGCAGGAATATATTACTGGAAATTTATTTTAAACATATAGAGGTTGCAATGGCAGAAAGTTAACTTGAATCAAAACAGTGATCTAAATGGTATATAGTAGTAGTAGGAAGAGCATGAAGAGAAGTGAGATGAGGAGTGTAGAAATGAGGAGCAGCTGTAGGAGGAGCGACAGCCGGAGGAGTGACAGCAGGGTTTTGAGTGGTAGTAGTAGAATGGGGAGGGAAAGGACGAGACGCAAGAGGCTCGGCAGTAGTAGTAGTAGTAGTAGCAGTAGCAGTAGGGGTAGTAACAGTAGCAGGTGTAGTATTAGCAGTAGCCGTAGTAGTAGTAGTAGTAGTAGTAGTAGTAGTAGTAGTAGTAGTAGTCGTAGTCGGAGCCTTAGCGGTGGTAGCAGTAGTAGTAACAGTAGTAGTTGTAGCAGTAGTAGCAGCTGTAGTGGTAGTTCTGTAAATGTTATTGAATATATATTTTGTATAATAAATTATGCATTTAAATACCTAAAATTCATCCAGTGTTATATATACTTTAACCCTTTGAACCAGAAGGACCAAATACGAAGATTTGTTTATAGTATGCGAAATATCTGTTTGTCAGCAACAGGTACTTGGCAGCAACAGGTTCAGGTAAATTTGTATCAAAATATTGAATTCATTTATAAATGGCTCAAATTATTTAACATATTCATATTAGTTCATGTATTTGGTTTGAAATGTGTATAATTTCTGGCATGTTTTGAAAACATCGCCACTGGAAACTGTTGCTGTATAAAACAGCAACATCATTCAGTAGCACAGTTTAGAAACACACGCACACACACCTAAACTTTTGAATTGTCATATTCGTAGTGAAAACAATAGTGACTCAAGCTACCGGCTTAGGGCAACACTAGCTGTCAGCAGCACAAAAGCTTGCTTAAATTATAATAGCAGTATAAATCACTCTCAGTTGTAAGAAC
This sequence comes from Chaetoderma sp. LZ-2023a, assembly GCA_034401795.1. Classification (NCBI taxonomy): domain Eukaryota; kingdom Metazoa; phylum Mollusca; class Caudofoveata; order Chaetodermatida; family Chaetodermatidae; genus Chaetoderma; species Chaetoderma sp. LZ-2023a. The sequence goes on along the minus strand of CM067370.1, from coordinate 37,237,429 downwards.
AGGCATCTACATGAATATAAACAATGAATCTTCCTATATATTTCTCTATCCTATGAATCTATTAAATAAGTGTTAGATTTAATGTTAAATTTTGTCTATAATATGCTATGATCTTAGTAAAATCTTGCACTCACCTTTGGATTGGATAATGAAAGCAGGAATATATTACTGGAAATTTTTTTTAAACATATAGAAGTTGCAATGGCAGAAAATTTACTTGAATCAAAACAGTGATGCATTTCTGAGAATGTCATCCAGTTTTGTTCGAGCTAACTGACCACCGCTTCCATTTCAAATTCTCATTTTCATTGGCTAATGCATTCATGATCAAGTCCAGCACAGCCTTTCCATACTCTCTAAACAGGTAATTTTGGTAATATCTCTACATTTTCACGTTTTGACAGGTAAGTAAGTCATTATGTTGGCAAATTGTGATGTCTGGGATTTAGCTTTCAAGCTGATTATGCCCAGACCTATAGCTGACACTAAACAATAGTAGGCATTAATTGCTACTGACCTCTGACACTTGTCCCCCCCCCCCCATATGATTTTGAAGGCTTTATTATTGAGCTGTAATTAACTAGAGCTGCCTATTTTGAAAATGTTTATTCTGAGGGCCATTGTTGTGGATGACAGCAATAACTCACAGTTTAACTATCTTCAAATTACCAGCACCGTAAACATTCAGTTCTTGTAATTTCTATATTTAATTTCATAGCTATTTCTTTGGACATTCAGGACTAAGTGGTTCATTTATAGAAACTTTCTCCACATGATGTCAACAAAGACCTGTCAGGACCTATTCCTACTAAAATTTCATTCATTCATGCATTCCTTCCTTCATTCCAAAATTCATTCATTCATTCGTTCCTTCATTTGTCCATTATTTATTTATTCATTCACTCCCATTATTTATTTATTTATTTATTTTAACCAAACACCAGTAAACTTCATTAATACAAAGAATTAAAAATAAATTCAGCAGCTTACATCACATACCAAATATTTCATGAAGCATGGGTATACAATACAATTACTTCATGTATCAAAATGCTGCATAAGGTACATTATATATATTTACAATTAACATATTTCAAAATAACACATAAAATGCCTGGCAGGTATATATGTCAAGAGCTACTTATTTCTATAGCTTTGAGCTATTACAATGGATATCATTAGTGAACCGTTTCTATACTTAATCCTTTATGACACTTCTTATAACAATCTGCCTAGAATTTTGAAGCAATTTTTATGAAAGATATTTCTGCAGTAAATGCTTTCATTCAAACTGCCCAAAATAACATGCATGACTGGAAGTGATTTCTTTACATAGTGTTTTTGTACAAACAGTTCAATAATCAGAGGGTGAAGTTTGCCAAATATTTCCTATTAAAATTAAATGGCAATATGTACATGACAAGAATTACTCGAGGACTGTTTTGAAGCCAGCTTTGTTGTTTATTGCAGCAACAACTTTTAATGTTTGAGGTAGAACCAGTAGGTGTCACCACAAAACTTTAATAACTTATTTTTGGAGTGTTGTTGAAACCATTTGTAGAAATTTGTTGCTGTCTAAAACAGCAACAAATTGCAAGCAAATTGTTTCTCCAAGCCAACCTGCCCCACCATAGTGGTCTTGAGAAATGTCCATTTACAGATTGACTTTTTGAAAATTTACCAATGGGTGGACCGCTTGGTCTGCAAATGGGGGACGTTCTCCAAACGTGTGTGGAAGCTTGACCATGAGATATTGAGGTGTGTCAACTTTGGGGTAAAACACAAATACAGCAGTAACATTGTTTTCAAAATATAAATTTGTTCACTGGCCTAGCTAATAAAATGTTTTCAGAGCCAAACTTATTATATGAGGTCCCTGCTTATTTTATATTTATTTAACCAATCGTAATTACATCAATCCTGTTTTAAGCAGGGTCTGTACACCTTTAAGTATTTGAAATTCCATGACAAAAATCAATAAATTCAATGACCTAAAAAATTAATATTTAGATCAAAGACAGTCAAATTTTGAATCATATGGAATTTACTACAATCTACTATATCCAGGGGAAAGAGTCACCATTTCACAATCTGGTACATTTTTAATCAAATCTGAGATTTTAACCGAAAACATATGAATAAAAATTCTGATGGGAGATCTAAGAACCTATGTCAAAATGGTAAGCAATTTGACAATTTCCAGTACATTTTGAATAAATGATTTGTACCCCAATGTCCAATCAAGGTTTTAAATGGAAGGCCTGGAGCCGAGCACTATAGAATAATTTGGCTATTGGTTAAGGAGTAGCATTTTAAAGCAAGTTGATTCAGGCCAGTTGAGCTAATATTAATGTTTTGACAAGATATTTTTGAAATCTTTTCATGGGAATCACTGACCTTGTTACAGTATAAAATAAACTACCGCTATGCTGCTTATAGATCAAATGAATAAAGGTATATGTTGCTGTTGAGCATTTTGAAAACTATGTTTACCAGAACCTGTTGCTACCAGTTGAATTTGTCACGGAAGATGCATATTCCTAACATCGTAAGGAATTTGTCATTTTGTGTCTCGGTGTGTAACGATTAAGAATATTGTGTAACTAATTTGACTGCCAGCAACAGGTTCCAGTCAAAATAATTTCAAAATATTTAACAGGAAGATACAAATCCACTTGAGGTGCGGCGCAGTCATTCTAAACTATACACGGTAGTCTGGCAACTTTATGCAGCGGTGGGTGTTGCGAAAATAACATTATTTTATTGCAATATATCACGATAATGGGAGATTGTATCACGATACATTTTTCACTTTGAAGGAAAGATTCTGTCCATGGATAGCAATCAGTAGAGTTACTCTTTATAATTATTTGTCGCCTGTGGTGGAAATACCAAGAAATGAATGCACTAATTTCTATCCACAACAAGTCGAATCTTATCTTCAGAACTTGAATCAATATATTAGTTTCACGTTAACATATTTCATATAGTTTCATGGTAACTAGTTGATCTAAGCTTTGTGAACAGAAACCGCTTTTGAAAAGTGCAGACTAAATCGTTACTCAGAATTACTCTAACAATGTCTAACAAGTGGCCTCACTTGTTATTACTATTTACTATGGATATTGGCGGTCATATAAATGAAGAGGCGTCATGGCCGAGTGGGTAGGTAGTCGAGCTCATGACCGGAATGTCACGAGATCAATTCCCGGCCGTGCTGCCACGTTATGTCCTTGAGCAAGGCACTGCGTTGTTACAGTACACCTGTCTGTAAAGTAGGTACCTGTGACGGCAGTATCGGCAATACAGAATGTCCGCAAAAAGCCATCGAGCGCCTGTAAACATAGTATGGCTATATACTCCAAAAGGAGTTGAGATTGTGCAGGAATGAAAAGGCCCAATGACCAGGGGGTAACGTTAGAAAGTCGGCTGAGCACGCAAGTGGAAGTAATGACACCGGTATCAGTATTTTTATGCCCAATTACCTAGGTATTGGTATGGTATCGGTATTGCGTTGATATCGGTATCGATACCGGGCAGTATATCAACAGCTCTATATTACAATTTCACGGTCAGAGATTCAGAATGCTCATATTGAACTACCAAGTTGGTAGATGAGTGATGATGAGTGATTGATAAAACATGGCAATTTGAGAAATTAAACGAATGGTGAGTGTATTGAGTCTTTAAAATTGAAAACAATTGTCAGTTACATTAAATGTACCATCTACCAGCTTAACTTCGCCATTTGCTTCACTAGTAATTGGCAAATGGCAGTAATTGCTCATACAAAGTTACAAACTCGTCTAAATTCAAAACATAAATGTATGTAAAAGTTAAACATTTCATTCAACAATGAGCTATACATAGTCTTTAGTATACTACTAGGCTGTCCTGATTGTCAGGGATTGACTCCTACAAAACAATGTGAATGTATTCTAGGAGACTGTCGAGTCACAGTTCTCCTGAGTGTGTGACCCCGACCATATCTAGTTAAGCTCCATCCATGTTTTGGGATCGATTGATATTTCACAGAATCCCAATTTCAAGGTAAGTTAAGAAACTAATACAAGTAAGCTCAAGTTGTTGAATATTTTGAAAGTAATTTGATTATGTGCCTATGCACCCAGTCAAATTACTTTCAAAATAGTGAACAGCATGTTTATTAAATAGTAAAATTTGTAAATCCATCAAAGACATAGGATTCATACAGTTGGCAGATTCAAATGTTAATGACAAAGCTTGATATGTGATGTAATTGATTACGACTTCATATTGATATACTTGAGTGACACATTGGATCTCTCTCCCATTGTCTCGTAAGTGCATACTACTGTTAATACATCCCCCCACGGCTTTGTGACCCGCATTCCCAAGATATTTGATCCATTGACCTCAAACTCAGCAATCATGAACTGTCGCAATTGAAATGCTTGTGCTAAATCTGGTTGATCTACCATCTTGCTTTCCAGAAAAATTGTATTCGACTAAGACCATGTGAGGCCATCCATAAAAAAAATCAGTTTCCTGCAAACCGGGTGGGAGGAATAAATGTCAGTAGGGAGGGAGGAAATTAAAAAAAAAAAATTTTCCTTTTCAGACATGATATAGTTTGAATTAAAATAAGACATAGATATGCTCAATAAACCATAACTTTTTATTCACAATACTAGTGATCGAAAAATTCCAGAAAACTTGTTGCTGCAGGATATTTAGTTATTCTTTTATTTAATATAGTTTTAACCGGCGACGATTGTGGTTTTTGCACAGTTACAATATCTTTAGTTTCCATCTTACAATTCATATCTCTCGCTGTATCCGCCGTGAAGAACTAATGTAAACTAAACGAAATCTAGGATTTCTTTTTTCACGAGAGAGTTGATACTTACCTCCCTAATACTTTTGATATTGCTAAATATTGGCGTTTACTCAATAAAACACTCGGATTAAAAACAGTTAGGTGCCCCTACTGGGCAGGTAGACAGAGGTAGTCAGGCGGATGCCGGCCCCACCACCGCGCATGCGCCGCCTACTACTTCCTCTGACTAATTTATTGGCTGACACACATGCAACTACTAAGAGCCTGAAGACCGAGCCGAGAGGCCGGGTCCGTATCTAGGGAGGTAAGTATCAACTCTCGTGAAAAAAGAAATCCTAGATTTCGTTTATTTCACATCAAGAGTATACTTACCTCCCTAATACTTTTGATATTGCCAGAATTCGAAAGTGAATCTGGCGGGAGGGAGGCGAGGTCAAAAGACCAGCTCTTCCCTATACGCTTTCACGCGTTTACGGCACTTAAAAACGTCTGAAAACTGTGTGAGAACACAGTCAGGATTTGACAAACCATCGGATAACACAACCGATGCATGAGAGATGACCGAATGTCATATGCGCCCCCCCCCCCCCGCCTCCTGGGAGGAAGACTAGATGACCTCAATGTCCTATGCGCTCTCTACGTACTAGTGCCACGTACTACAGGACAGAGACGAAAGTACTCCATTTTCGTATACTCTATGAACCACAATCCACACAAACCATCACCATATTAATAATAACGGGTAACGTGACAATACATTTAACAATGAACAACACATAAACAAGACTGACCTTGTTGAACTTGGAAGCTGTCATCACGTTCCCAGTAGAGAAGCCTGATGCAGTCCCGACAAGTGGTTGTTACCATTACTTAAATGTGATGTATATAAGCAACGAGGAAACGCTCCTCATAAAACATACAGGCGATTATTGTTTCAAAATCGACAAGGTGAGAGGATTTGAGGTGTCACGGAGGTAATGGTCTGTAAAACTTGACTCACAGTGCCACTGCGCCACGGACATAATGTCATCCACAGGGACCCCACTAAACAAGGCAGTGGATGCCACGACACCGCGGACGCCTTGGCCACATCAACCTGTCTCCCGGTGGCGTATTTGTGACAAAACTGAATACATTCTACAATCCACCTGGAAATGGTGTCCTTAGACGCCCTGCCATGGGGTTCAATATATGACAACCATAACGCTGACTGGAAGGTACGCCACTCCGAAGTACGCTGTTTGTACCGGAGCAGCGCCCGGACGGGGGATCATATCTAGTTAAAGATGGATATTTCAAAGAATGATTCTTAGCCAAGAAATTAATCCTAGGTAGAAGCTTAAGGCCTTCCCCTGTAACCACAAAACGGTCATCCTCGGCTGATAAGGCGTGAATCTCACTCCTACGCCTTGCCGAGGCCGCAGCAATTAAAAACACAGTTTTAAGAGTCAACAATTTCATAGAAATGGAAATAAGTGGTTCAAAAGGCTTATCTCCTAGTACCTGAAGCACCAGAGATAAACTCCAAACTGGAATCAGTGGTGGATTCCTTGGTCTTAGATTGCCCATGCCTTTAATTAATACATTTAATGTACTTACTTCATCACTCCCCCTGTTAGCCAAGCAAGGAATAAAGCTTGAGGCTATAGGCATCATATAGGTGACAGAGGAAATCAGCTACTACCTGAATAGATGAATCCATTTGATCAATACATCTTGCAAATCTGTTGATTTTATAGTTATATGCTCTGGAGGTTGACCCCCTGCCATAAACATGGCCGCTTGCTCAGAAAAGCCCTCCTTAATTCTAGATTCCTTGACAACATCCACGCAGTCAATCTGAACATTGACGGATTGTTGTGAAGGGCCTTGCCCTGGAAGATAATGTCGTCCATCAGAGGCAGAGGAACCGGACTGCAGACCAGAAGTTCCAGCAGATCCGTATACCACGATCGGCTTGGCCAATCCGGGGCGATCAGAAGCACTTGGCACTCCTGCTGCCTGATTTTCTGAAGCACCTTTGGAATCAGGATTGCTGGAGGGAATGCGTATGCATACATTCCCGCCCAGCTGATAGCTAACGCATCTGTTGCGAAAGCGCTTGGGTCTGGAATCGGGGAGACGTACGTCGTCATCTTCGCATTCTTCTTCGTTGCGAACAAATCGATGTTGGTGTTCCCCCAATGGTCGAACAGACGATCCGCCACACATTGATTTAGTTGCCATTCCGTGGGTAAAATGCTCATCCTTCGGCTCAATGAGTCTGCTAGCAGATTTAGCCTTCCCGGAATATGAACTGCTCTCAAGGTAATCCTGTGATCCAGGCACCAACAAAGCAGTTTCCAAGTCATCATACAGAGACTGGGCGACTTCGTTCCGCCCTGGCGGTTTATGTAAGTCACTACTGTTGAGTTGTCTGAACGAATAAGAACAATCTTGCCCTGAACTTTCTGTAAGAAATGTTCCAGGCCCAGGAGTACTGCTCTTAGCTCCAGTAGATTGATATGTTCCTTTGACTGATCCAGATCCCAAAGCCCTGATATTGTGGACTCTTCCAGACAAGCTCCCCACCCCTCCATCGATGCATCTGTATACAGTCACCTGAGGGTGGGGAGGGGTTTTATATTCAACCACCATTGCAGGTGGTGAATTAGAGGCGCCAACACTGACACGTTCGAGTCCAGCGAACCTGAACTCTGGGTCCACTGTGTCATGAGAAACAACTGGATCGGGCGCCTGCGTAAGGCCGCCTGCGGAATGACTGGTTCCAATGAAACCCAGCATTCTCAAGTAAACCCGTGCCAGGACATGACGACTGTCGCACACCGACTGTATTAAGGAGATGAGTCTCTGAACCCTCTCCTGAGTAGGATAAACATATCCCGTCTCCAGATCGAAGAACATGCCCAGGTAAACAAACTTCTGGGATGGAGTCAGCTCTCATTTTTGGACATTGATTATCCAGCCCAAGTCCGTGAGAGTTTTCAAAACAATCTCCAGATTGGCCGATAACGTTTCCTGGGTGTGTGCTTTTAACAGCCAGTCGTCTATGTACGTGTGGACTGCTATGCTTCTCCTGCGGAGGTATGCCGTGATCGCGAGAACCACACGGGTGAAGACCCGAGGAGCCGTGGAAATTCCGAAGGGTAATACCCTGAATTCCCACTGTCTGCCCTGGAATGCAAATCTCAGGAAGCGACGGAAACTCCTCTCTATGGGAATGTGGAAATAAGCATCCTTCAAATCTATTGAAGCTGTCCACATTCCCTGCTCTAACCCCGCCAACACCGAGCGCACAGTCTCCATCTTGAAACTGGGCGTCTCTATGAACTTGTTCAATGGCTTGAGGTTGAGAATCGGCCTCCACCCTCCGGTGTTTTTTGTCACTAAGAACACGGTTGAATAGAAGCCCGGGCACCTCTGCGCCGGCTGAATAGCTCCTTTTTGTATGAGGGAATTTATCTCCTCCTCGATACACAACCTTTGATCTGGATCTCTCGGATTTGGAGTCCAGATTGGCACCAGAGACAGCCGCGATGGCGGGCCTGTCATCCAATTGGGATGATACCCGACTGAAAGCGATCGCAAGACTAAACGGTCCTGAATCAATCTTGCATGTGGTCGGCCAGCCGGCCTCCCACCAGTCCACCTAGGGAGAGAGATGGACATAAGGAGTGCAAGAGTGGCACTGTCTCCTCTGCCAGAAACACTGGAGTGGTTCTCACCGCGGTATCCGGCCCATCAGGCACGATTACCACGCGACCAGCACCACAGTGCGCGGGTGGCTGCGCCTGAGGAGCCTGCGCCTGAGGAGCCTGCGTTCCCCCCCCCCCCCCCCCCCCCCCCCCTCTCACTGCTGACCGAATCGCACGCGGCCGAGGCCGACGCTGCGATGGGGATTATCTGCTCCGAAGCAGATGACGAGGCCAAGTCCAGAAAGCATGCCACGAAGCAACTCTGGTACCAAATCCTTTATTGTCCTCTTCATCTCTCCCAACATCTCACTACGGAAGGCCTCCATGTTCACTGAATATGAGGCCTTCCTCTTACCCTTTTTACTCACAACCTCTCTTTTCAGCTTCCTCTCCTCCACAACCTTGTTCTTAGCCTGTAAGCATAAAGATTCGGTCATAAGACCCCCCCCCCCCCCAATGCTTACATATGTCACAATTGAGCAATGGCCCACAGGGGCTACAATGAAAGCAAAGATGCGGTATGAACTTCTCTTTCAGGAAGCGACCACAGGACGGGCAACCAGGTCTCTGAAACAGGACAGAGGACGAGGACAATGAGCATTTTAGTTAAAGTTAGAAAACTCAAAACCAAAATAAAAGAGAGGGAAATGATCATGTTTCACTAATCATATGAAACCAGCGTTGGACAAAACTTTAATTCGTTTATGACGTCATTAATCCCAGACAGAAATTAAATCGATCCGAAACAAACATCCAGGTGTAAGGACGAACTGTATCCTAACCAGAACATCTTCAGGATAGATATTCAGACTACACAAACATTAGATACACAATGATAACAATGGCAATTTATAGTTCAAAAAATTATCATCACCTCATATCATCAACAAGAATACCTGACTCTTTGTATAGACAAACCATCCAACGTGATGAACTGGAACACTCCACCAAGACTACGCCTCTCAACTCTCTCCACCTTAGGGGAAGGAATTGCATCAAGAGGGCAAAGTGAGAAGACCTTCATACGAGGCCTCCGAGTCACTGACCATAGACTTTTTGGTTAGATAACCTAACAGTATTAGTAGGAAATGGAACCTTGGTGGAGAGAAACAAACCCTCTGATGATGTGATGTCCCATACATATCCTGACAGATACCTGTGGACATATACACAAAGAGAGATTAGTATTATATAGCACCATGTTGACATAGAACAACTATACTAGGCGCTTATCACGATAAACGCGAGTCCTGGAAACACATTACACCGGGAAAAACTCGCTAACCCAGGTCCTGGGCCCTCCTCCGGCGAAGTAACTCTCTTAGACATCACAACAGGTGTTTCAAACTTCTATTAAACGCTTAATGTAGACTTAAAAAGACTAGTGAAAAGCTTAGAGCACAAAGCATGTGTTCACCCTCTGCCAATAAATTAGCAAAGAGGAAGTGCTAGTCTGCGCATGCGCGGTGATGGGGCTGGCATCCGCCGGACTGCACCCTGACTCCCTGCCCAGTAGGGGCACCTAACTGTTTTTATTCTGAGTGTTTATTGAGTGCAAGCCGGTATTTAGCAATATCAAAGAGTATTAGGGAGGTAAGTATACTCTTGAAGTGAAATTGGCCCACTACTGTTTGTAATATACGTAAATGACATGCCAAGAAACATAAAATCCAGACTATCTTTTCGCAAACGATACTAAACTCTTTAATTCAATAACTGATGCGAGTGATTGTGAAATCCTGCAAAGCCATTCGAAACTCGTCCCAAAATTGACAATTAATGTATATTCACATTGGCCCCAAGCCAAGTGGCACTAATTTTAAGCACACACTCCTTGATAATGATATAACAGTAGCCCTACAGAGGAGAGCGAGATCAATGACCTGGGTATACTAATTGATTCAAACTTAACATTTGAAACCCATATAAATAACATCACATCAAAAGCCAACAGAATGACAGGGATTATATGGAGAACGTTTCATTCCATTACTACAGACCTTTTTAAAGATGATGTACCAAAGTTCAATACGCCCTCATCTTGAGTTTGCTGGTCCCGTTTGCCCCCCCCCCCCCACATACACACACACGGAAGTTTGCCGAACAATTGGAAAAAGTAAAAAAACGAGCCACTGAAATGGTACCAGCTTTGCAGAACATGTCCTATGAAAATCGTGTTCGAAATCTAAACTTACCAACCTTAATTTATAGAAGAATATGAGGCGATCTCATGAATCTTTTTAAGTATCATAATAATATCTACTCAGTAAATCCCAGTAAACTATTCACATTAAATCAAGATGACGGAACACGTGGCCACACATTCAAACTTAGAAAAACTAGAGCGAATACTAACAATAGGCTGAATTTTTTCTCCAACAGAATCATAGTCAAAGCTAGACTATAAAAAGATCTATGTAACGCACCCAGTGTACTACAACTATAGAGCATTAGATAAGCCAAATCACCCGAAAATCACCATACATTAACAATTAATAATTATAGTTTATACACCAGTTGATAATAGGACATAAAAGTCCTGGTAAGCTATATATACGTTTTACTGAACTAACATCAATGACGTTGCCGGCACACGCATGTCTGCTCTATGGCTATTTATTATTTATGTGATGCTTTCTGGTATACAATTTAGTGCATAATATATCAGTGTAGCCAGGACGTCGATAGAGACCAGGACATCGCGGATCGAATACCCTTTCCTTGTGGCCAGCAGGAATCGGTGTCTCTAAGGACGCTTCCTGCTGGGTTTCCGCCAGCACTCCGTAATTTCCGGTTGTTCTCGTCGACGCTCAAATATGAGTATGGCATGGTGGTGCATCGGCACGACACACTTCCTCGTTACGAGAACTAAGACACTTCTTTTTTTGTCTGACAGAGGCTACTTATGAAAAACTGGAGCTTGCGGTTTCACGGAAGGTAGAGTAGAGGAAAGGAATAAATAGTTGATACGTTCCTCATATAACAGACACATCAAACAGGAGTTTAGAATATGCGAGAGCCATCGTGTCTAAGCTTCAGGGGGCTGATGCGTGAATCAGAACTTAATATCGATCAGTGACAAAGAGCTTGGAAATGACTATCAAGAGTAATGCCACTCCCCAAAACAGTACATTAATATTAACATTGTACACAACAACTCCTCAAATTATATATATATATATATATATATATATATATATATATATATATATATATATATAACCAATCAACTTGATAGATGAATTGAGTAGGATATAGCAGTTTTACCGATCTCCTGGAAATAATCCTTCCCAGTTTAGAAAGACAATTTATTCTAATGCAGTACACACACCTCTATAAGTACAACGCTGATATATGAATACATGTATCGGTTTATATATTTCTCTAAATGACTAACTGTACACTCATCAAAGTTGAACCAAACAATATTGGATTGAGATAATCTTTCTTTAGGCCAGCTGTAATTTAACTAGTCACTGGACATACAGAACATAATTAAACATTGAGAGTAATAGTGTTGGTGGCGGAGAAATAATGTGGATGGGACTCTAGGACACGGGTTGCAAGCCCCATGCGTATCATTTACACACTACACAGATCAGGGAATATCGCTGTACAAACATATGAGTATTTACATTGACTGCATACAAGGAGTTTAAACATGTGCCTGCATCCTGGCAGTTAACCAACAGTAAGTAACACATTTGATCCGATGCAGACGAACTTAAAACAATATCTACGACTAGGAATATTATATTACAATTATATATGGAAGATGACAAACTAATTGCACGATGTCGTGTTATGGAACATTGTTAGTCACCTAGTGCTGCAATATTCTAATTTCAGTTTTCAAAATCCTAGGCAACATAACCGGTAACATGAATTGGATGAAAAAAGGCTACTTTGGCCGCTGATATACAAAGATTGATGGACGAATATTCAAAGGCGCAGCAAATATCACAATTGCAATAGAAATTTATTTACAATACTTTGAACTTGAATTTGACACACATTCGGTTATCACGAAAACATATCTCGTTTTGTAAAGTTCCTATTAAACCTGGTTTGTTCTTATATTTCACCTTTGAGATCGGTAAAATCGCTAGATCCTACTATACTTTCTAAACATCTCCCAATTTGACCCTTAATAAGTAGTGTGCAATGTCTTAATATAAAATTCAACATACAATCCGACATGTATATGCAACCAAAAACATACACATAAATGTCTTTTGGACAGTAAGATAAATCAGAGAAAATATATAAATCTTGAATCCTGAATCTTAAATACTCACAGTGTGAATTATTGCGGTGTCTAACTAAATTCATCATATTGTAATGCAGAATAAAAAAATATTGTCTCAAAATATGAGAAAAGATCTAGAAAATGAATATTTCAAAATGGATATAAGGTTGAATATAAGGTTGATAATGAAAGGCAGGAGGACCTAGAAGGAAGAGAAGTAAAACAGCAACACAGTTAATCCGAGCAAAACAGTTAATCTGGGTGTTCTCTCATTTATACTGACACCAATGTGGTGCTTTCGTCTATGCAATTCACTGCATAATATATCAGTGTAGCAAGGACTAACCGTAGAGGTCAGGACGTCGCGGATTGAGCGGCCTTTCTTGTGGCCAGCAGGAATCAGTCTGTCTAAGGGCGCTTCCCGCCGATTTACCGCAAGCACTCGGTAATTTCCGGTTGTTCTCGTCGACGCTCAGATATAAGTGTAGCATGGTGGCGCATCGGCACCACATTTATCTATGCTTTGGCACATTTTAAAGATTCTTCGACACAGGATGTTGAGCCATCCCAGGTTTCACATTGGGCTTATTTACCGACCAGCTTTGTAGGATCAGGCAATTCAGATGGATATCTGGCTTAACGATGATACGTCATTTGTTTCTATGTTCGTAAAGAAAATGGAATTGGTCCACGGTTGTTTTCCCAATCATCTCCCTTTTCTGAAACAAGTTTCTTCAATGCCCTGAAAACCAAAAGGTGTGCGTAACCCAATAGTATTTGTTTCTATGTTCGTAAAGAAAACGGAATTGGTCCACAGTGTTTTCCCAATCATCTCACTTTTCTGAAACAACTTTACCAAAAGGTTTGCGTAACCCAATAGTATTTTGTAAGTCTGACCGTACTGAACAATACCCGCAATTATAAGGTTACACTAATTAGTTGGAGGAGTGTTACCTGGGACTCGGATACAAACATTCCTACTAGATTTGCAATACCCAAGTTTAATGGACACGATAGATTGCGTCTGTGTGTGCTGTTGCCTCTGAGGTAATATGATTATAACATTTACCACTAATGGAATGTCTCTGGTCGTGAGTTGGGTAAACGGAACATGACCAGAGCATGATGAAGTGTCTCCCTCCACGAGAGCCAGAAATGGCTGCTGTTGCGCCACGGATATGGAGGGTTTCCAGAACTATAGAATTGAGGTACTCGACAGTACCTCTAAAACATGACAAATTGCTGGTAATGAAATACAGGTGTAATACAAAATATGAATCACTAGGCACATGGGTGTCATCGGGCCAATCAACATTGACACAGTATTTATATGCCTAGTTGGCGCATGGAAAGTGACTAAATTCCAAAAATAAAAAAGGTTGATTTTGCTGTTGATATATTTATTAACTTAGCAACATCTGAATATAATATTCAGGCCATTTCCACATTGCCACGCAATTCGGATTAGCAATATGTAATGGGAGACTGAATAAAAAAATGAACAGAGTCTATGAGTGAAGAACAATCTTAAGCACGTTTTTAATTTTAAAAGTACTCTTTAAAAAAAATTAATATTACAAATTATATCCACCTCACACAATTCTAGCAACCCGGACCGGAACATATGCCAAATGATAGTTTTGAAATGAGTAAACCTCAGATTTATATCTCAGCAGAAATGCTGTCACAGTGGTTTAATTGCTACATGATATAAATGTATACAAAGTGCTTGACAAATCAGAGCCACTAATACAGAAATTGTGAACGATTTGGCAAAATTATAGTTTCTTGATCATTACAACCTTATAACCAGTACATGCGGTTGGTTATATAAACAATAAGTCTATGCTTGAGAAACAATACCTTACATGACAAGGTTACATACCCTATCATTTGGTCAAATATGCAAAAGGACAATTGACGAGAAGTCTTCATTCCGTAAATGTAATATGAAGACAATATGTGTATCTACAAACAGCATCGAAACTATATACATGGAAACAGTCTTCTTATGAAAGATCGTAATTCAGAGATCTGGGACGAAGTCTGAGTTGCCTTCTTCCTGGTTGTTGGGCCTGCCTATCCATGTCACTATGAGGTAGCGGAGCTGGCTGGCCTCGACCCGGATTGGAGCGTCATAATGCACAGCCAATTTACTCCTGATTTCTGATAACATACAAGATGCCTGACAATTTCTTATAGATAACAAAGGACCAGTCCACGGGGAGGGGGGGGGGGTGGGTGGTGTGTGTCTCAATTTGCTGGACTGACTATGTTCGTTGTTCAGGTCTGAGGTGGACCGCATTGCCTGGATATGTATGACACTTAATCCTCACATTGTGATCGCGCTTATGAGGTGTTATTGGGCTACTGCGCTCGTTTTGCTGTGTTAGTTGCAACTGCTGCGTGAAGCTGCCAGGGGATGCAGTAATGGGACTAAAAGGGGTCGTACATGTTTTGTGATCGCTAACAGATTGCATACGTTTTGGAAAAAAGCAATCAAAATTGTACCTTTGTCTGTGTTGTCGAGCAGCCAAATGTTGTGACGAAATGTTTGACATACGTTCTGGCTATCATCTCGGCTCCGTGGTCTGGGATTGCCTGACACCCCACCCAATTACTAAACTGATCGATAATCATTAGAAAGTACATGTTACCTCGCCTGAACGTGATGAAGGGACCCAAAATATCCATATGTATCCTTTCAAGGGGAAATCCAGAATAGAACATACCCAATTCAGCCTTAGGTCAAACGCTTGCCTTTTTGTTGTGACTGCAAACTCGATATGATTTCGCATATGGAACAACTTTCCGGCATATAACTATGCCAGATCTAGTTCATGCTTATCCTAGCCAATGTCTTCCATTCATCCATGTGGCAATCTAACTTTGAGTCATGACAGTGTTCCAGAATAGTGGTGCGAAACGACGCTGGAACAACTAATAACATATGTGTAGAACTGGATTTCTCATGATGAAATTGCAATATGCTATTTACGAGCAATAGTTTACTTCGACGAATCCACTAACATTTTCCAGAATGTCTGGTATCAGAAGATACAAATTATTGTTTGAGGACGGGGATCATTCAACTGTTGTTCCCGCAGATGCTCAGGAGAGAATGTATCCAAGCAGTTGCTTACTTGGTCAGTTAATTATGGGGTGTTTAGAATCGTTGCATTGTCATCTAACTCATCCAAATCATAATCATCCAAAATTCTGTCAACAGGATTTGTACCGATGGACCTGATAGTCAGGAGTGCCACATCATCTACCTTGATCAAAATGAGACCATTGATGGTCAATTCTAGCACAGCACTTACAACAAGCTGAGTGGCTGGTCCGTCTTGTTCTGACGGCAAATGTGTAACTCATTCAGAATGCGAGACAAGCCATCTGCATTTAAATCATTCTTGCCAGATCGATATTCTAGAGTGATGTATTGTGCTGACATATTTTTTTAAGCAAAAAAGGCAGGTAAGACTGTGGTGATCAGTGCGCTCATTAAGAGATTTTCCCAGAAGCGTATTTGCCTTGATCAGTTAGCGTTTTACTGGCAAACCTGATTATAACCTCTCGTCCATTTTGCAGCTGTAACAATTCTGCTCCAATTACAGACTGAGGCGTCTGTATCCAGAATGAAAATACCATGCGGGTTTGGGTAACCCAATACCATGGGATTGCTTAACATAGCCTTGAGAGCCTGATATGCTGTTTGGTGCTCTATAATAGAAAAACATCTCGTATAACCTGTCTTAAAATCGAAGTTTCAGGATTGATTTTGGGCCATACATTCTGTTTAGAGCAGAAAGAGGAGCGGCTATAATGCCAAACCCTGTATGTGTTTGCGATGACAATTCATAAAACCGAGAAAGGATTATATTATAGCTCCTTCCTGGTATTTGGAGCAGGCCACTTAGCCACACACTCGGCGGTAATGGAATTTCAGTCAAGCCCCAGTGTACTAACTATTTTACCAAGGAAACAAGAGTTCCCTGAGGAAAAGATGATACTTATTGAGTTTCAGTTTCAGGTGGTGGTGTCGGAAGCGCGAGAAAACAGGATGCAAATTTATCATGTTGCTAGCAATGTCTTTACTAATAACTACAACGGCATCCAAATATGCGAGGCATTCGTGCCAGTTTAGACCATACAATACTTGCTGGATTATCTTCTGAAATGTCGCTGGACTATTCAAATTAAAAAATACCAAATTTAATTATGAACGCATAGCGATCTTGTTCTGCCAGTAACTAGCGGCCATGTCTAGTGTACTCATGTAGTTTATGCCGGCCTAGATATCAAGACAAGTCTCAATATTTGTGTAACCGGACTTGCCTTGGAGGGGTTTCTCCCAAAATAACACCAACACAGATTACGGGGTAGACCTATGACAATCGATGTCAACACAATTCGATCACGACGCCCAAGATGTCCAAGGTGATCTAAACGATCAAGACGACACCCTATGAATACAATAAATTAATACATTCATATATCTTCTAATATAATCAAAATAATGTACAGACAGTTAATAAGAGCATATTGCCTCATGTTTGTGCAATTACATATATATATATATGTGTGTGTGTGTGTGTGTGTGTGTGTGTGTGTGTGTGTGTGTGTGTGTGTGTGTGTGTGTGTGTGTTACACTGCTATATTAATAACCAGAGTGCGTGTATACGTGCGTGTGTGCGTGCATGGATGCCCGAGTGTGTATGTGTGAGTGAGTGCATGCATGTGTGTGTGTTGCATATGTGTGTGTTGCATATGTGTGTATGTACGTGCATGCGTTAGTGTGTGTACGCGAGTGCATGCATGCGTGTGTATGCATGTGTAAGTGCATTACGGTCAAACCAAAAATCTAAAATCAAATGGCAGCTATGATTTCATGGTAAAAAAGTAACTCTTGAGCTGCTGAGAGTGAGTTTCCACTACCCAGATTCCACAATGATGAAAGCTGTTGCTATTAACAACAGCGACATCAACTTGATTATCAAAGCAGGCAATGGTCCACTTAATAAAGAACATATATCTAAGGTGTCTACCAGCAGAAAAAAGGGTTGTAAACATATTGCCATGGATACAAGTAAATAACAGTAGCAGAAAACCATTATAAATCATAGTTACAATGTGCGGTTCCAACTACTCATTTATGTTTTTGTTATCTATTCATCCGTCTATCCAATCATGCATCAGACATTCGTCTGTTTATACATGCGTTCTCATTCACTCTTTCACATCCATACGTTCGTACTTCCATTCATTCATTCATTAACTACCAAAAGTTCTAAGCAGGCTATTACTGTGTATAATTATATGGTTCAGCATATACTGTGTACAAACATAATACTTAAATCCTAAGTAAACTGACTTGTAGTCTATGTACAAATATCCAACTTTCGTCTGTCAAAAATGTGTCTTCAGTGTGAATAGTTACAGTGATAATGGTAACTTTATTTGTGCGCTTGGTTAGTAAGTGAATAAAACTCAGTACAAATTCCAAGCTACGGCGCTAAGATAAATGGGCATATTTAATACAATGTAGAAGTTAAGAGAACAAAGGAGGTGCAGTCTGCTGAACTAAAATAACAGGTTAAAATTATAGACATGTATTGATACAACCCTCCCCCATATTTTCTAACATATGATAAAAAAAACCCCAATATATCCAAGACTGCCTGTTAGATTTGGCAGAGGGTAAATATCCCGACGAATTACTTAGCCTTTTTTCAGACCAAGATTCGAGCAGATGCCCACTCAGATTTCTTTTCAGACCAAGATCCGAGCAAATGCCCACTCAGATTTCGAGGGGACTATAATACCCTTTTTCAGCATGTCTACCAAATATTTTTCTTCCTCTGAGTTTTGCATGGACCGGCTTGACATCTCGCCTATACGCTGCATGTAACATTGTGCAATTGATATCCCGACCCACCCCCCTTCACCACCCTGCAATCGTGCCGATATAGCTGCTGAATGTTGAGAACATATGGATCAAGAATGAGGTGCTCCATTTCTTAAGAAGTCATTAAATGCTCATAATTATATGAAGGGAAAAGCCACCTGTAGTTTTGAAATGGTCACATCTATTTACCCAATACAGATCCATATGTTCTCATACCTTTCCATGGCAGTTGAGGTACAATATGATATATTAAATTAAAAAACCCCATATGTAGCAGATATATGTACATGACAGAATTATAGCGTATTCTTGCTTAGTACTGTAGGAGCAAAATAAATAAAAGGACGATTATCGCAGATAACTGAACAAACAAATCAATATATTAATATAGTAGTAAACACTGTTGGGCACAACAGATCATAAAGCTAAGTGAGGGTGATGTCAACTGCCACATCTACAAACAGACATTGACTTATGAGGTCACACAGGAACCGCTGTGTATGAGAACGACTTACGGTGGTACCAGAAGATCACGTGACAAATATGATTTAGGTTTGAGTTAAGGAACATAAAACGCTGACATATATATTCAGATCTACAAATTGCTGATCGCTGTGAACTGTTGATGGAATCGGGTCTGAATCAAACTGTGTTAAAGTTCTAATGATATTCCCATTGGAGTATTAATTATAGATGACCATGAGATAGTATTTTGAACATAAACATCATGCATGAGATAGTATTTTGAACATAAACATTTATTACGGCATGTGTTGTTTACTTCTGGTACTGAACATAGAATGGTTTGATGCGCCTAGAAGGGTATTTATAAACCATAGACAGCCACACACTCCCACTATTCTTACATACGGCTACCGTTACAAAAACCTCATCATGAGGATTAATCATGACCGACCGACCGACCCATTCATTCACCGAATCACTCAATCACTCTTTTTACCCACCCACTTCCCTCTCACCCACCCAACTACCCACGGATGTAAAATGAGAATCGAATATCTTATCTAACCGACAAAACTGACGTGATCTAAATCCGTCCTTGTCTTTCCAGTAAAATTTAATCATTCCGGAGCTCGAATTTGGTCGAGGCGAAAAATTGTGTACTATGTCATCAGCATGTTTGCAATGGCTGTTCGCTTAAAATTTGTGAACAATGAGCTAAAAGGTTAAATAGCGTGAGCTATATGACATATTTAACAGGATTTAAGGTGCAAGCGAATGGATAAGTGAATTATGCGAAGCAATAACTGTAGCGGTAATGTTTAGGTTCTTCACTACTACCTGGGTCGAAATAAAAGAAAGACGAGATGTTTTGGTTACTGAAGCCATAATACATGTTCAAAGTACTTGTCGTCACATGTCCATTGCTCTGTAAAACTGTTATGACAATAAAATAAACAATATAATTAGTTATTGTCAACCCAGGGCCTGAAAACCGGTGCCCTTGGTCACAGTGCCAAAAGTATATAACTTCAGTAGAATTACAGCATAGAATCAACGCCCGGAAACATTAATAAAGGGGTGGAAACATATAACTTTGTAATACAAACGACCTTAGGCTCTCTAAGCGCGGAAACAAACAATCGCAAGGGCACAGATGTCAGTGTTATTTTTCTTCTTGTTTTGGAGATCCCGACTCAAAAGGAGGAGACAACCAATCAAAGCAATTTCAAGTTCAAGCAATTGTATGGAAAATGGAGGTTAAAACAAAAAAGGGGTTTCGCATACCCTTAGAATAACCGGGGTTTGTGTCAAATAATGTAGCTAAAGTCTGTCCAAATATTTGTCACAGGTGTGGGTTGGGTCAGACCAGACTCGGCTTAATAATGATGATGCTTGAAAGACAAAAATAAAATGTAAATGAGTTTCAAAATATGTATTAAATAGTACATCCATAAAGAAACATACAATTCCTACACTTGACCGAATAACCCAGCTTCATGCCAGAGTATTTCTGTCAGTTACGATTGTGACGCCAGCCTATATGTCACGGAATTGGTTACGTCATCAATAATTAAGTGACAGATTTCGTTCATCGATTGCATAGTATGGATTAACCATTATGATGGTATATTAGGTGTGGATTATCCAGTGACCCTAAGCTGTAGTTGAAGGTAATGTTGTTATTGATCATGGGTGCTCAGTAAAGTTGTTGTTGACCATAGTTGTTCAATGAATTTAGGCTATAGTTGATGGGAAGGTTGTAATTGATGGTAAAGGTGTCCACTAGAATGTGGTAAAGTTGTCAAATTGAACACGGTTGTAGTTGATGGCAATGTTGCCAACTGGAACGAGGTTGTAGTTCATGGTAATGTTGCCAACTGGAACGAGGTTGTAATTGATAGTAAGGTCGTCCAATGGAACAAGGTTGTAATTGATGGTTAATGGTGTCCACTAGAACAAGGTTAGAATTGATGTTAAAGTTGTCAAATGGAACAAGGTTGTAATTGATTGTATGTCTGTTCCAATGAGATACGATATAATTGATGGCTCGACTATCTGGCGACATTCATGTGGTCACTAGGTGAACATGACTTCCTATTAGTGTATCCTCTCCCTCTCTTCAGCTATGCGCAGCTACTCTCAAGGTATGTAACTATTTCTAAAACCTGACATGAATATGAAGAATAGACAGCTATAACTGTATTTGGAAAATGGTTGTTAAACGCTAAACAGATGCTAAATAAGAAGGCAATAACTAGGTGGTCTTAGTATTGCCACCCAAAGCGAATTTAATTAAAATAAAATTTTGATGTATATGTTGTCATATGTATTCCTCTTCTATTATACAAATAGTGATAATAAGATTGTTAAACATTTTCCCTTAAAATGAGAGACGTGATGCACTTATTAATCTGAAACAATGATGCATATAGTTGTATAGTAGGAAGTGAATAACTCGGGGTCTAAGATATTCCCTTCCGACTATGCAACTAATGGTACTGCAATATTAGCTTGGTTTTATTAATCAATTTTTATGCGAACAGATGTTCATTCTTAAACAATAACTCAAAAGTCTTAGCTCTGACCAATGCTAGAATAACTTTTTCCATTATATATATTTAAATGAAGATGAGGGTAATCTTTGCAAATTAACGAAAGCTGTACTCTTATTAAATATAGGACCAATATCTATGACCTTTCGCCCATTTAAAATACATGCTGGTTACTCGGATGACAAACAGTTGCCAGTTGACAGAAAAATGGCATGGAGTACAACAGTGCAACTCCTATTTACGATTAGAAAAACCAATAGATATAGAACAGTTGTAATTTAGTATACAGCTTTGATCACATGGGAAAACAGTTATATTCAGAAAGACAACACAATCTAGTTCCATTGAACACACATGTAATAAATTATCTTTATGGCATCAAGATTGTATTGGCATACAAGGACCTGACAAGTTTGGTCGTGATCAATAAGCTTGGTATAGGAATGATTTAAACAAACGCATGTTTTCAGGGTCTGACCGACCTTCCACCTATGCAGCTAGTGCTATAAAGCGAAGTAACCTAAATTAACTGCAATTATTTGATTGAACTCTGACAACAAAAAAAAAAATTCAATGTTTTGAAGAATAATCACTAACATACAAACAAACTTGCAAACAAAGTCCAATAGTTGTCTAAATTGGTCTAAAACGCTCATTTTGAACTGTATGTTAAGATGAACTGCTATTGATTATTGATTGGCAGGTATCTGCTCGACACAATGAGCTGGATACAAGCCATAGATCTTGTTCAAGTTTCAGAGATTTTCGTGCTTATGAAACACAAACAAATATTAGTTTTCCGCACTTCTTTCACACTCCTTCAAGATATTTGAAAATTGGTAGGGTGTTTGATTATAAGGATCTACAGAGTAAGTTTGAGTTTCAGACATTTTTGTCAGTTTCTGATGGAGTTCTCCTTCAACATATTCAACTGAAAATTGATGCATTTTTTGTTTTGAAAAGTTACAGATCAAGTTCAGTTTCGCCCGTTTCTGTCAATTTTTAATGGAGTTTTCGATGGTAAATTTTTAAAGATTTATATCACTAGGTAGGGGACATGTATTGCAATACTTAAGAATGCTTGTTATGATCTTGGTGCAGATTATTAACCCTGCTATGGGCACATGCCAGCCACAACGTACTAGGACCCAAACATGCATTACCGACGCATTCTAGTTGCACCATATAATTTTCCCAGATATTCTTGTTGGCATTCTTGTGCATGTACCTGTACCTTGCTCAGTTCATAATTCTTAAAGATGTTATGAGGACTAGATACCCGATCGCTCTGATTAACTTGACAATCATAATACAGATTCTCCTTTACTAGAAGAACAAAATGCTTTTTTAATTTTTGTAATCGGCCCAGCCAAAGCTGAGATAAGCATATAGCAACCACCATGCCAACCAAACGTTTTTAGCTATTGTGCTGTGGCGTCACACCGGGATGTCACCAATTCCTATTAGTCTATATTATTATCTCGGGAGCAAAGCTAGGCTAGTGCATACCTCATGGTCACGGTGCCTGACATCACAATTCTAACGTATAGGCCTGTTAGAGGTGACAGTAACATCGGAGTTCGTGTACGTGAATTAGGCTACATTTAATCAAACACACCCACACACTTCTTGGAATACAATTCTGCAAATGCATATATATGTTATCTTTCTGGATTGACTGCAGAGATTTTGCATATATGATAGGCATGCATGTACACAACAGTGCACGTACGATCGCAATTTACCATTGTGTAGGCCTATGAATAAATGTATGATTGCACTATAGCAGTTACTCCAGCTGTGTTAACTAAAATGTCGGGTAAATATAAATCTAATCAAAACTAATCTATTTGCATATAGTCTACATTACATATTATTTCACTGCCGTCCGCACGCTTGTAGTACAACTTAAATAACATATACTGTTGAATGTTTTGAACATAATTGGGTTGGATGTCGACCCAAATTGTGTTCAAAATATTCTACATAACGTTTCTTATATCATGTTCATATGGTTCTAACTACCATATTTGTGTTTTTGCTTTGGAGGCATTTAAACTTATTTATGAGCTGCACTGTAAGTAAAGATGATACGCTAGCGACCTCTGAACATCTGTCAGTTCACCTACCTATTTAAAATTTCATAACATTGAAATATCAGTGTATGCTACTTCCATACATGGAAGAAGTTGGTTTGAAAACGATATAGTTCATATGGTTGTCACAGGCGTGACGCCGCCCCCGCCGCCCCCCCTCACCACTCACACACACACCAACGTACGTGTTGCCCGTACATGCCTCTACATTATTATGATATAAACACATTGCCAAAAGCTTATAGGTAAACAATTACATTCTAATCAGTAATCACGGGAAATTTCACATAGGACACACTGACACACTTATTGTAGATTCGTAATCTTCAGAAAAAGTTGTAACTGCATGCACTCTGTAGCCTATACATTTAGATATGAATAATTGTACAATTATAGCCATCGTCAACCTCTCCCACCAACCTCGATCATCACGCTCACATCCATCCATCCCAGACAGTACATAGTACGCCCAGTCCTTTCAAGAATGGTAATGGATCCACAATTAGGACTACTAGACTACAGAGTATTTGTCACATGCATTGAAATATTGCCAACCCATGGTTTTGCCGTAGTTATAGGCCTATTATTATGCGAATATAGCTATCCATGAAACCATTACAGATTAGTAAATATCATAATAGAAGTTTAAAAATCATGATTTTTTATTTCTTGAGGACTTAGCTTCAACCTGACATAATTTATGGTATGGTAGGTGAAGTCTATCCTGTTAAACGCACATTTTAAAAGGTACTACAGACAGAAAATTATTGACCCAGCTCACAGCGCCATTCCCGGTGTGACGTCACAGCGAGTGGTGATGTGATTCAGATTGAGGCGGCATTTAATCTCGTTATTTGGGCTGCCTAACATATTTTTCTCACTCCAAAGTGACGCTATTGTGTTTAAATAGACCATAAAATTAATCAAAACTCGTTCTCGACCGCAAGTCCTCACAAGACCGTTAACGTTAAAATTACCCTCAATAATTTTTATAAGATTTACGATACTGTAAGTATAAGATAATATGCAACATTATCTAAACTTGCCTATATATTATAACTCACAACATTTATCCTATCAATAGTTAATCCTAGAAGTCATCATGCATGCGCGCGCGCGTGCGTGCGTGCGTGCGTGCGTGTGTGTGTGTTTAGTTAACACCCCACCCCTAGTGATTTTCATGTAATGACTATTAATTCACTGATTTATATGGGTAACTCATATATCAAATTTGGTTGAATTTCAACCATGGGTTTCAGGGTTTTCTCTAGGAGTGGAGCCAAATCTACATATATGTTTGTTGTCTGCAATCGTATAGGTAATTGAGGTTTAGGAGGTATTGTGTTACAATCAATTTCTTGAACTTTTAATTCCACACCCCTAGGAAATGGCCTCTTGCACTCCGCAATTATACGTAAATTTTGGGTTACAATAAATTTATTGATTATCATCTTGGGGCATTGGAGTCGAGCACATAGGGTTGGGTTAAGATGAATAATTCAGATATATAATCAGGTTGGTAGTATTGGGTGCATTTAGTTGAACTTTGTTGCACTAAATTTGTTTGGGTTGGGCAGTGTAGATGAAGGTGATGTAAAGTAGGTTAGACCAGCCTAGGGTGGCAATGGTTTGTGTATGGGAGAATCGAAAAACTAAATATTCATCTACTCTGCTTAACCCTTTCATCGATTCAAATTCATGACAATGATACATCAAAGATGTTGACTCTTGAAATTAATGACTGGAAGCTAGTCATATCTAAATATAATCAACACAATATACTATGCATCGGAAGGATTTTACATTTTTAGGGATTTGCCGGTGAACAGGTTAAATTTATATAAGACAAACAAAAGTCAACTAAGTCTAAACCCTGTAAAAGTATAGAACACATTTTTAAATCATATTGTATACAGTATAATCTGGAATCCACTCATTTTGAGAGACAACAGTAGTCATTACAAAACTAAAAGTTAGTAGATTTAATGGATTAGCATATATATAGCTTCAAAAGTATACCAGAAAATTCTAACAAATGTAATGATGAAAAAAGCTATTGCATCGTAACAGAATTATAGCGTATTCTTGCTTAGTCCTGTAGGAGCAAAATTAATAAAAGGACGGTTATCGCATATAACTGAACAAACACATCAGTGTATTAATATAGTAGTAAACACTGTTGGGCACACCATATGATAAAGCTAAGTGACAGTTGAAAAGCTACGGGGTGATGTCAACTGCTACAGCTACAAACGGACATTGATTGACTTATGAGGTCACACAGGAACCGCTGTGTATGAGAACGACTTTCGGTGGTACCAGAAGATCACATGACAAATATGATTTAGGGTTGAGTTAAGGAACATAAAACCCTGCAAATTGCTGATCGCTGTGAACTGTTGATGGAATTGGGTCTGAAGCAAACTGTGTTCAAGTTCTAATGTCGCCACACACTCCCACTATTCTTACATACGGCTACCGTCTCATGACCGACCAACCGACTCATTCATAATCACTCACTGAATAACTCGAGCACTCTTTCACTCACTCACACCCACTCACACACCCAACCACCCATGGATGTAAAATGAGAATTGAATATCTTATCGAAGCAACAAAACTGACACGATCTAGATCCGTCCTTGTCGTTCCATATAATTTAATCGTTCCAGAGCTCGAATTTGCTCGAGGTTGCTTTTCAAGGCGAAATGTTTTGTAGTATCATCAGCATGTTTGCAATGGCTGTTCGCTTGAAATTTGATAACATTTGTGAACAATGAGCTAAAAGTTTAAATAGCGTGAGCTATATGACATATCTAACAGGATTTAAGGTGCGAGCGAATGGATAAGTGAATTATGCGAAGCAATAACTGTAGCGGTAGTGTTTAGGTTCTTCACTACTACCTGGGTCGAAATAAAAGAAAGACGAGATGTTTTGGTTACTGAAGCCATAATACATGTTCAAAGTACTTGTCGTTACATGTCCATTGCTCCGTAAAACTGTTATGACAATAAAATAAACAATATAATTAGTTATAAACGTCAACCCAGGGCATGTAAACCGGTGCCCTTGGTCACAGTGTCAAAAGTATATAACTTCAGTAGAATTACGGCATAGAATCAATGCCCGGAAACATTAATAAAGGGGTAGAAACATATAACTTTGTAATACAAACCACCTTAGGCTCTCTAAGCGCGGAAACAAACAATCGCAAGGGCACAAATGTCAGTGTTATTTTTCTTCTTGTTTTGGAGATCCCGACTCAAAAGGAGGAGACACCCAATCAAAGCAATTTTTGCATACCCTTAGAATAACCGGGGTTTGTGTCAAATATTGTAGCTAAAGTCGATTAAGAGGCGCGCTACCAAGTGGTGGCAGAGCATATTGTTTAACCTACTAATTGCTCTGAATCGCCGGCAAATCAGTCTGTCCAAATATTTGTCACATGGTTGGGCTGTCCAAATATTTGCCACAGGGGTGGGTTGAATCAGACCAGACTCGGATTAATAATGATGATGCTTCAAAGACAAAAATAAAATGTAAATGAGTTTCAAAATATTTATTAAATAGTAAATCCATAATCCAAATTTAAGGTGTGGATTATCCAGTGACCCTAAGCTGTAGTTGATGGTAATGTTGTTATTGATCATATGTGCTCAATGAACCTAGGCTGTAGTTGATATTCAAGTTGTTGTTGATCATAGTTGTTCAATGAATTTAGGCTATAGTTGATGGTAAGGTTGTAATTGATGGTAAAGGTGTCCACTCGAATGTGGTTATAATTGATGGTAAAGTTGTCAAATTGGGCATGGTTGTAGTTGCCAACTGGAACGAGGTTGTAGTTCATGGTAATGTTGCCAACTGGAACGAGGTTGTAATTGATAGTAAGGTCGTCCAATGGAACAAGGTTGTAATTGATGGTTAATGGTCCACTAGAACAAGGTTAGAATTGATGTTAAAGTTGTCAAATGGAACAAGGTGATTGTTTGTCTGTTCAAAGGAGATACGATATAATTGATGGCTCGACTATCTGGCGACATTCATGTAGCCACTTCATCTTAGTTGAACATGAATTCCTAATAGATCACCACACTGCTGTTAGTGTATCCTCTCCCTCTCTCGAGCTATGCGCAGCTACTCTCAAGGTATGTAACTCTAAAACCTGACATGAATATGAAGAATAGACAGCTATAACTGTATTTGGAAAATGGTTGCTAAACACTAAACAGATGCTAAATAAGAAGGCAATAACTAGGTGGTCTTAGTTATTGCCACCCAAAGCGAATTTAATTAAAATTAAATTTTGATGTATATGT
Source organism: Chaetoderma sp. LZ-2023a (assembly GCA_034401795.1). Classification (NCBI taxonomy): domain Eukaryota; kingdom Metazoa; phylum Mollusca; class Caudofoveata; order Chaetodermatida; family Chaetodermatidae; genus Chaetoderma; species Chaetoderma sp. LZ-2023a. Next base: position 37,209,328 of record CM067370.1, on the reverse strand, counting down.
TGTCATAGGTATTCCTCTTCTATTATACAAATAGTGATAATAAGATTGAGAGACGTGATGCACTTAATAATCTGAAACAATGATGTTTATAGTTGTAGGAAGTGAATAACTCGGGGTCTAAGATATTCCCTTCCAACTATGCAACTAATGATACTGCAATATTAGCTTGGTTTTACTAATCAATTTTATGCGAACAGATGTTCATTCTTAAACAATAACTCAAGTCTGAGCTCTGACCAATGTTAGAATAACTTTTGCCATATATATATATATATATATATATAAGTCAATATCAAAATCTGCAGGTATTTTGGGTCAGTAAAACAAAGAAATGTATTTACTTAAAGAACACATTTTATTAAGTATCTCAATTGAATGATCAAAGTAGATGCCAGAAAATGGCAGCGTAACATAATCCCTTTTAAATAATTACTGGTGCCTTACTATTGTGAGCATGTGGATTTGTAACACAAATGTATTTTGAAGCTTAATATGAAAATATAATTAGAATCACCCCCTAAAAGTCCAAACAACTACAATTTTGTGATTTATGTAGACAAAATTGGTATGAGGGAACATAATTTTAGTTAATTCAAGTATTATGCAACACATTTATGTAAAGTGCATTTGACTTGGATTGGGTTTTCTGATTTCTAAGTGACTTGCTGTCATAGTGGTAAACACTTGTTTGTTAAAATAATGATTTGTTATTCCAGATTAGCCCAGAGGAATATTATATTTGTGTATTTTGGGGGAGGAAGCTTTATAACAGGAAGGACAATTGTGTTACAGGAAGGACATGTTTATGGACTTTCGCCCATAGTTCGCTGAATTTGCTCTTGGGATTTGTAGCACTGCTGTAGGATTACTGCATTTAGGAATGTAGAACACTGAAGTTGTCATTTCACACAGAATATATTGTAAAACACATTTGTAAACATAATTCTTACTATATCATTTCCCACATGCGTAACAGGAAAGACAGTCACGCGTAACAGGAAAGAAACAGAAAACATGAAATTCATCTAACATATCATATATCAATTATCTTTGGTAATCCGGTATTGTAATGAATTAATTTTACACAACATAGACAGATTCACTGCATGACATATTTCAATGTGCAGGCAGTCGCTGAACCTATAACCAATGGCTTACAAGACGGACTCGTTTCATTTAGGCACAGCTACCCATGATGGACTAATGACAAAGCAGTGACAATTATGCGAATATATTGCGACAAATTACTCCTAGCCTGAATGCAGCTATACATACTTCCCAACACATTTTGCAAATTCTGCACCGTCTTTCAATATTGCTTTCACACACTGACCGACGTCATCAATGACAGGTATTCCATTCTGATCCACACCGTGAGTAGTTTTCACATCATCAGGGCACTTGCTACCACTTGCAGCCATGTCTCTCATGTTATCCTGCTTCATCAAATCATTCACAAACACATCATATTGCCCCCGTGCATCACAACCATTCACTCCAACCTGATCTACTTCTTCTTCAATGGTCATGATGCTCACATCGTTAGCTTTCAAACTATCTTGTTCAATCATTTTAATTGCATGTCCAGGAATAACATCTTGATCTATGACATTATCTGTAACCAAGGAACACTCCTCTCTAATACCGCTAGCATGCATCCCATCTTTCTCCATCATACCATCAGTGGCCACACCATCGCCACTTTGCTCAATCACCACATCAGCCTGAATGCTATCACCCTATTAGCCTGAATGCTATCACCCTATTACATCATTAACAATCACGCCACCATGCTCAGCCAGGTCATTACTTGCCTCAACCCGACACCCTTGCTCTAACATTTCATTTACAATCACGACATCTTTCTCAATGACATCCCTAACAACTACGTCATCTTGCGCAATCATATCACTAACAACTACATCATCTTTCTCAATCATATCACTAGCAACTACGTCATCTTTCTCAATCACATCACTAATAACTACGTCATCTTTCTCAATCACATCACCAGCGAGCATTTCGAGTATACACTCCATCGCATCATCAACACTCATGTCTTGCTCACTCATTGCATTTGCATCTGCACCCATACCATGATGCATGCCACCGTTTTCTATCATATCACCAACAGCAATACAATCATTCCGAATCTCGTCGCTCACTCATGACATTAAGACTTGCACTATTAACAGATTCCCAAATACTGTGATCAATTTCAAACTGCGCTCCAGGGTCTTGTATCTTCATAGGAGGGGGAATGATTGCGACAATATTCTCTTTGCCATACCAACATTTATCTTTCTTTTTCTTTGGCTAGTAGAAACAGTTTTTGCTCCCTTTGCCTGTCATATGCATGCATTCAACATACACATCATCCTCATCCGCATACCCAGGGTAAAACCTATGCTCATATGTTACAATAACATGCTTTCCAATACAACTGTGTGGTTCTGGGATATTATTATAGTTAGCAGTGTACTGTGAGGCAGGAATAGGGTGATATGAACTAATTTCAATATGGGTGTTTACAATCTCTCTTTGAATACCATCACAACAAGAATCAACTATTTCATTTCTAGAGCCATTGTCATCTTCACCATGATCAGTATTATGTTCAGATGTTTCTGCATGTGTTACCTCTGTGAATTGGGTATGCTTTAATGCATGTTCTGTACACTCATTTGGTTGGATACAATAACAACTTACATCTCTATAAGACATTTTGCCCTTGGAGCATGTAATTACCTGGTGCATTCTCATGGTTCCAGGAACTGGGTGTATTGAACCAAGATAATTTCGTTCTCGCTAATCACTTTTGTATCAGTTTGGCTATTTTTCATCATTTGACTAAATGCATTTGCAGAAAGAATGTTATTGCCATATTTTACTTTCTGGTCTGCATTCCTTTCCACAGCATCTGGGACACCCTTCCCGTGACCTGCTTCGAAAAAGTTCCAGATGGCAGAATTAAACCCCATTTTATGAATCTCGGTAGCGAGTAAAAAGAAATTAGCCTTTTGTCGATATTGGCTTGTAGGCCCATCACTGAAAAATTCGATTCTACGGACAGCTGGCTTATGTTTTCTTATATCAGTCAAAATTGGTTTCAAATGTGCCCAGATAGCTGCGGGACCATGGTATATATTATCGGATACAGTGCAAAAGGTTTGTTGTATGGTTTTGCCAATATAATATATTCCAGTTTGCAAGGATAATTGTTTCTTGGAAGCCCCAAAGTGCATGGCGTGGACCTCTGAGGCCATTTTGCAGACATAATTTTCCGAAAAGTCCACATGAATTAAACACTCGTTTTCTTCCAATGACTCTTTCCCTCTCCCTATAATACGTAAACTGGTTTGTTCGCGTGAACATGTGCTTCTTATAATTCGAAATCTGTGTTTGCAATTCACTGACCAACTGTGAAATCTCCCCTGTCTTTAATTCCCTTAGAGTAACAGTAACCTCCTTTTCTTCTGTCTTTGATCCAATGGTGCCCATAACTCGGGTTTCTTTCTTAGTCTTCCACTGTTGCCAGGTTAATATCAAAGCTGGGTCAATTTCCTTAATTATCACCGCTTTATCTTTACATTTCTTACAAATTCCGTACATGCAATCTTTAGAAGTTGTGTCACAAACAACGGTTTTAACGACATCATCCACGTGATTTGTGGCTATTGCCCTGCCTTCTTTAATGATATGATCAGGTAATTGATGTTTTCACATATTTTACACAGACATGTGTTCCTGTCGCTCGCATTAGGATAAACCACCCAAAATGGACGAAGCCTACAGAACGTGGTGTAGCTAAGTTTTGAAGATGTTTCATTTGTATATTTCAAATGTAGGTTTCGTAGAGTGTCATTTAATAGTCTGCGCTGTTTTTCAGTTGTTTTAGAGCGATTGTGTTTTTAATTCCAGTGGTAATCCTGGAAATGTCATCTCTTAAATAGAACTCTCTCACTTGCTGGTATACTCTAGCCGACAGACATGTTTTCACACCCGTTTTGTCCCTGATTTTCACTCCGCATAGTTTGTATGCATGCGATTTGAGGTTATATTTACGCAGAATAGACCCAGCCAGAAGTTTGGAAATACTCTGTCCGTTAGCTCGCTTGTTTTTGTACGACTCTTATCTGATCAACAAGTGCATTATGGAAAATAAGTGTTCTATTAACCACTTTCTTGGAAAAATTTCTTAAAAGACGCCGAGCTTTGGTCCTTGGCGTGTCATTGCAAGATACGTTCTGTTTGTGCTTTTCTCGAGTCCACCTTTTCTTATACAATTCCACTTTCCGTTTCTGGAAAGCAAGTTGTTGCATTAGCGTTTTGTTATCGCGGTAACATTTAGCATCCTCTCGGGCTTTCCGTTTCAAACTTTGAGCTTTCTGTCGAGACGGTCCCACTCTCAACATGCTCGGGTTCTTGATTCATTGCATCTGGTGAACAGGGCGGTGTTTGAAGAAGTAGCTGTTTCACATCCTTTTGCCGTTCGCGAATTTTCTGTTTCTGTTTTCGCCATTGTTTTCTCACTTTCAGACACTATCCGTCATGTCTTTCACCAGTTTCTTCCTTCCAAGCTCTTTATTGGCCTTATATTTTTGCTGTTCCTTTTCTAAGTATGCTCGTCGACGTGCAGCGTCAGCATCACATTTTTCTCACATTTTTCATTTTTTCGGTATTTCCGCTGTCTTTCCGCATTTGACATCGCCATTTACCTGCTAAAATATTTTAATGTTATTAAAAATATTAGCAATGACAAGAATCATGAGAACGACGACTTGTGTCTCTCCTGTAACGGTGATATGTGCCCATTGATTATTACCCATGCAATCTTAGTCTAATGTGTGTGTGTGGTTGTGTGCGTATGAATGTGTGTGCATGCGTGTGTATCCATGCATCAAATCAATATGATTTCCTTGAATCTTTGTATGATCAGGGAGAATCTGTCCCTCCTGTTACAAATCGTGTCTCTCCTGTGACGGTGATAATGTCCATTGAACATTACATTATGATCATAGTGTAATATGACATCGACGACATCACATGTTATGTTTATACATACTTATCTAATATCTTGTTAGGATTTGTTGCAAAATATTGCATACTTCGAATAATATTGCGATGTTGGTCATATTTAGTATATCCTGTTACAAAAACAGTCACTCCTGTAACATAATATTGCGCAACAGGAGGGATTGTTACAGGAAGGACCAATCAAGAATTATGTTGAAATAAATTAATGAGTGCTCCCTAAAAAAAAATGAACAGGTGCATGTGGTATTGTATCAACTTCATCTTCCAAGAATTCTATTATTGCTAAATATAACTTTTGAGTTTAATAAAATACACCCGTAACAGCAAAGACATGCAAAAAGTATACTAGATCAAGTTAACTTACCAATCCTTTGCTGCAGCCTCCTTGTTCTTGTTAAACTTGATAAAAACCAAACCTGATATTACGCGGTTGTATAGACAAAATTTGCATAAATAACAACAGAGGGAGTAATTAGTGTTTTACATATTTGTGTATGTGTAACAGGATGGACCTAAATATGTGGGACGGTGGCATAAAATGAGATTTTCTAAATTCCACCACGGTATTGTATTTCCTAAAGACTATGTGCTAGAGTTAGGCTTATATACCATAGATATAGGACAGAAATTAGCTGTCAAAACCACCAGACATATTAATATCTCACTACTATATTGTAGCAGACTGTACTGGGGACATTGAAAATATGCAACAGTGCAAGCGTTTGGGCAGTTCTTAGATGCAAATCCGATGGAGCTATCACCTTTTTTCCTTCTATTTATGTGCATGGCGTAGCATACTAGTATTACGTGAAAGAAAATATAGCAATTTATATATATTTTTGACGTTTGTGCCCGGGGACAGGAATACCTGCAAATTTTGATATTGCCTCATATATATATATATTTAAATGAAGATGAGGGTAGTCTTTGCAAATTAACGAAAGCTGTACTCTGTTATTAAATATAGGACCAATATCTCTGACCTTTCGCCCATTTAAAATACATACTGGTTACTCGGATGACAAACAGTTGCCAGATGACAGACAAAATGGCACGGTATCTCTGACTACAGCATGGAATACAACAGTGCAGCTCATATTTACGATTAGAAAAACCAACAGATATAGAACAGTTGTAATTTAGTGAATAGCATTCACATGAGACAACAGTTATATTCGGAAAGACAATACAATCTAGTTCCATTGACCACACATGTCATAAATTATCTTTATGGCATCAAGATTGTATTGGCATACAAGGACCTTACAAGTTTGGTCGTGATCAATAAGCTTAGCATGGGAGTGATTTGAACAAACGCATGTTTTCAGGGTCTGACCGACCTTCCACCTATGCAGGTAGTGCTATAAAGCGAAGTGACCTAAATTAACTGCAATTATTTGATTGAACTCGCAAAACAAAATAAAGAATTCAATGTTTTGAAGAATAATCACTAACATGCAAACAAAGTACAATTTACGCTCTAAAATGTCCAATAGTTGTCTAAATTGGTCTAAAACGTTCATTTTCAACTGTATGTTAAGATGAACTGCTATTGATTATTGATTGGCAGGTATCTGCTCGACACAATGAGCTGGATCCAAGCCATAGATCTTGTTCAAGTTTCAGAGATTTTCGTGCTTATGAAACACAAAAAAATATTAGTTTTCCGCTCTTCTTTCACACTCCTTAAAGATATTAAAAAATTGGTAGGGTGTTTGATTATAAGGAACTACAGAGTAAGTTCGAGTTTCAGACATTTTTGTCAGTTTCTGATGGAGTTCTTATTCAAGTGAAAATTGGTGCATTTCTTTGTTATAAAAAGTTACAGATCAAGTTAGTTTCGCCCGTTTCGATGGTAAATTTCTAAAGATTTATATCACCAGGTAATTGGACATGTAATGCAATACTTACGCTTGTTAACCCTTCCTCCGCCATGATCTTGGTGCAGATTATTAACCCTGCTATGGGCACAGGCCAGCCACAACGTACTAGGATCCAAACATGCATTCTCGTTGCACCATATAATTGTACCAGATATTCTTGTTGGCATTCTTGTGCATGTACCTGTACCTTGCTCAGTTCATAATTCTTAATGTTAAAATGACCCTCAATAATTTTTGTAAGATTGTGGCTATCAATCCTTCGTGTACGATACTGTAATTATAAGAAAATATGCAAAACTATCTAAACTTGCCTATACATTATAACTCACAACATTTATCCTATCAGTATTTAATCCTAGAAGTGAGCATGCATGCGCGTGCGTGAATATACATACGCCTGTGTGTATGAAGGTATGTATTTAGTTAACACCCCACCCCTAGCGATTCCTCATGTAATGACTATTAATTCATTGATTTATATGGGTAACTCATATACCAAATTTGGTTGAATTTCAACCATGGGGTTTCAGGAGAGTTGCGTTAAATCAGTTTAACATCTTTTCTCTAGAGTGGAGCCAAATCTACATATCCGTTTGTTGTCTGCAATCGTATAGGTAATTCAGGTTTAGGAGGTATTGTGTTACAATCAATTTCTTGAACTTTTAATCCCACACCCCTAGGAAATGGCCTCTTGCACTCCGCAATTATATGGGTAACTCATATATTAAATTTGGTTAAATTTCATCCACAGGTTTCGGAGGCTTTTGGGTTACAATAAATTTATTGATTAATCAACTTGGGGTATTGTAGGTTGTTGTAACTTTGTATCCTATTGGAGTCGAGCACATACGGTTGGGTTAAGATGAATAATTTAGATATACAATCAGGTGGGTAGTATTGGGTGCACTTAGTTGAACTTTTTAGACCAGCCTAGGGTGGCAATGGTTTGTGTATGGGAGAATCGAAAAACTAAATATTCATCTACTCTGATTAACCCTTTCATCGATGAATTGCACATATCTCAATTTCATGATACATCAATGCTGTTGACTCTTGAAATTAATGACTGGAAGCCAGTCATATCTAAATATAATCAACGGAATATACTATGCATCGGAGGGATTTAAATTTTTAAGGGATTTGTCAGTGAACAGGTTAAGCATGATAAAAATCAAACAAAAGTCAACTAAGTCTAAACCCTGTAAAAGTATAGAACACATTTTTAAATCATATTGTATACAGTATAATCTGGAATCCACTCATTTGAGAGACAACAGTAGTCATTACAACCACTCATTTGAGAGACAACAGTAGTCATTACAACACTAAACATTAGTAGATAAATTAGTTTTTCAACAATTAGATTCAGTTCTGGCAGATTAAATACTATTTAGCATGTAGCTGAGATGTCGATGTCTTGTATCATTTCTGCCAGCCACTTCTTGGTAATCATGAAGACTGCATAGGTCTTTGCTACAGAAGAACATTGTGGTATCCATATCAATGGTGGAAAACCATTTAAGATAAATATAATGCTATCGCCGCTATAAATCTGGACAAAATTTGTTCTGTTATAGAGACATTGATGGATGTAGGTTGCTCGTGATTCTCACAGGCGATTGTCGATACAGGCGAAAGACAAATTGTCATTGCATAACCCAAGTAAGCTAGAAGAATAACACTGAACATGCCATAACGATAACATTTTGCTGAATGCAACTTGTCATTTGGATCACTGTCCTCCTACAAAGTGGATCCTTACAGTAAGGTAGTGTAGGGTCGGTTTAGATTTGAGGTAAGTTAAATAATATGGCGACAGTGGGGTATGGGTGAAATGTGGATGGAAAGAGGACGGATGACTACACATGGATAATGATTATGAATAAAGGTAGAGCTAGACAAAGGCATTATGAATAGTTTTTCTTTTGATCTGTTTTCGCCTTCAAATTATTATAGTATTGAAACAAATGTGAAAGTACATTTGTGTGTATTTTAAATCATCGTAGCGTGTCAGAAAAAAATTAACACAGATTGCAGGTTCATATATTGCATAGCTATATTTTTTCAAAGGTACAACGATCAGATCATACACGGGCCATTAGTTAACCGATATTGTTCTAATTTATAACAATCACTGAAAGACATGCACACATACAGAGAATAATATACTAAGGTATGATTTTGCAGGAATAACTTCCACAGCCTACGGCGATCTACAATAACTAAAAAGACATTGCTATGCTATCATTGCATGCTCGGTGCACTGATTTGAACAAGCAAAACTATGCCGAAAAGGTCCTCTTTAAGATTGCATATTTTAAAAGCAGCAAGAACTATCATGGAAAAATTTTTCGTTCACCTATCCATTATGTAGTATTTTCGGAATATTTCTGAGTAGGATATAGGTAGGACTAGAAATGAAACTGAATGATAATCGCACTGAATATTGCCTGTATTTGGTGCTTTGAGTTAGTGTGTTCATATTGTTAACGACATGATGAAATATAGCTGAATATTTTACTGTTGATTACAATACTGTTTCTGAAGGTGTCCACTCATCAAATTAACAGTCAACGGCACTGAACTCGCTTAAATTAGTAGAGAATTTCTAGGTTTGAGATGCATTTATTATTTCCAGCCTTGCATTGCGTTTGTCCATCAGACTCATGTTCCATAGCTTTATATTAAGCATGGTAATCCATTATGATTTCTTCTGCCTCGCTAAGTACATTATCTGCCGGCATGCTAAAATAAAACAAGAGGCCTAATGGCCTGTGATGCTTAGTAGGATAATTAATATTTGAAACATTTGCATTTAAATAAGCATGGTGCTTTAAACTTAGAAATAATATAATAATACGTTATTTGCCACCAAAACCATGTAAACATAGATGGCGCTAGTAAACAGAGACGGACTAGTATTCAGTGTTTTCCTGGACTCTATAATAATTTTCAAAGCGATCAGACAAATGGTAGCGGAGTTATCATCAGGAAACCAATTTTCAAGATATCGGATCAGCGTCAATTTTGATAGGTTTTGCCAGACCTATTCCAATCGGCCTATAAGATTTCAAATATATCATCCGAAAGCCACTCGAAGATCCGGCCCAAAAATTGGACCAATCAAAATCCTCCTTTGATATGTTGAAGCTATGATGGTATGCTTCATAATTATGCACTTTCCGCGAAATGGATAGAGGCAGACCGTGCCGCGCGCTAACTCATGTGCCAGTGTAAAGGTATTACAGTAAATTAAAAGAGGAAATGCTATTGTCTAAATTTTTCATGACGAAACTGGCCAAGACCGACCTCTACTCGCTGAGGAGTGTCAATTTGCAGAGGAAGAGAAGATTATTTTGACAGTTCTACCATTGGAATGACTGGCTGTTACCGAGTCAGTTATTCCAGTGAGAAATTTTCAATGATAGTGTTCTCCTGGTCTGCAAATGGATATTAATTTAAATAAGCAAACGTTTTGATCTTCTTGACAAAAGTAAAGTAGTAAACAATATTGAACATCATGACAGCGATTTTTTTTCAGTTAACTAATTTTGGGGGGGCCCTAAATATTGAGGCCCCCCCCCCCCCTGACTTCAGCCCAGTCAGCCCCCCCCCCCCCCCCCCCGACTTCAGCCCAGTCAGCCCCCCCCCCCCCCCCCCCGACTTCAGCCCAGTCAGCCCCCCCCCCCCGACTTCAGCCCAGTCAGCCCCCCCCCCCCGACTTCAGCCCAGTCAGCCCCCCCCCCCCGACGTCAGCCCCCCCCCCCTTTAATCCGCCACTGTGTCAGATAGCTGGTTTTCACACACAATTACTGTGTCAATATTCAGTATGTTAATGCCTTCCAACAAATGCCTGAGGTTCTTAATGCATTCTGACACACTGTAGCGAGGTACCACTGTGTCTTGTCCTCAGCCGAACTCCTTAGCTTCCTCAGGTCCATTCTGGAAGCAATTGTTTCACCATAGATACATATTTCTGTTAGGCATATAACGTCAGCAGACATTAATTCATGGTGACTTTTTAGATCATCTATGTGACACCGCAAGTCTTCAGTATTGTGGTGTACTATTGCCAAATAGGTCTGACCAGCAAATTCTGAATTCAATGTCAAAAGTGATGAAGTGATGTGGTCCTACTTAGCGCTACATATGCCATTCCAGCTTCGAAGATATGATTTAAAGAAACGGCCACTCGCCGTGGTCATACCCTGAACTTTATGTATGCAAGTTCCATAGGAAATTGACGCCTTGTTGCATTTGTCCTGGTCATTCGTTCTTCCGGTCGTTCAATGCAAACAACATTATACTGGGTGTTTTATTTCTATGCTTTACTCCAGCATCCTTGTGATCAAATTCTATGCAAATCATATGTACATTTCTCGTGTTCACAGTTTTGTGCGTGATAACAGCTATTGTGCCAAATGAGGCATTCACAAGACCATCAGCCACATCCACATTTCTTGTCAACACTACACGTGCACCTATGGCGACATCTAACATATCTGCAAGATCATTTTTGTTCCCTTGAAAGAATTTTGTTTTACTGTTTGTCCAGTTCTGGGATCTTTTTTTTATAGTCATCAGCCTCTAGTACTAAATTGTGCATGGAGGGTGTTTGTGTTCTGCGAATTTACATCCACATTTCTTGCATGGATGTGTAAAAAATGAGATGGACAATCAGAGGCTTCTTTAGTAACACGCAAAAGCAGAGTCCTGTCTCTCAATTTGTCGTGCTTTCTCTTGGGTCGAATTCTATTGAGTAGCTGTGCGAATTCAACATCGTCCTTCTGCCTCATTATTTCTGTTAACATAGCAAGTTGAAAGTGCTCTTTCCAGAAGTTAACTACAGTTTCTTCATATATACGCAATGGTGTGTCCTTGCCCAGAGGTGGAAGCTGATAGAAGTCGCCAACTGCTAGAACTGAAACATTGCCAAATGGTTGCTTTGATCCTTTGATTTGTTGTAATCTCCGATTTACATAGGCAAACAGTTTCTTGCTAACCATCTATTAGTCCGGTGGATCGGGTCGGGAACCTTGCAATGTCTGTTTACAATCGTTTCTTTGCATTTTTCAATAGTTCTTAGTGCCTGGATGAAATATTAGTTGGGTGGCCACTTGTCACCGGCTTGGCTTTTTCTAAATCCAAGATGGCCGCTGCACAGGACCGGAATCTAGACTTTGCATTATCTTATGTTCTAAGTTGAGTAGAATGATGCTGTTTGCACCTATAAGTATGTTATCGAGGCAGGAGAATCTGATTCTGATGGTATCTTACCATTTGGCGGCCATCTTGATGATGTAATTCCAAGATGGCTGCCAAATCCCTCATAGAAGTGCCAAAATTCATGGTAAAATGCACACAATCAGGTATAATTACAGTAGAATGATGATGTTGACATCTATAGGTATGTTTTTAGGCTGGGGGAATAAGAGTCTGAAGTTATTTTACACCTCGGAATCCATCTTGATGACGTAAATATCGCTACAAAATTCCTATAATCGGCCATAATACAATGTAGTGCGCGTTTTTTTCGTATGAATTTATTCAGATGGATACAATAGTCACGCCAATACATATTTCAGCGATAAAAGTGATGCCTGTTCATGTAATTGATCATTTGTTATGATCCACAATGGTTATCAAATGTTCTAACAGTAATCATGAATGTAATGCATATCAGAGTACATAGATCAAGACACCCATAGTTAACTACATTAACAACTAATTCCTAGGAGCTAGTCATTCTCCTCTTCATCGTCCGCTTCATCAGTGTCACTAGTGTCGTCTAGTGCATGCTCGTTGATATTGAATGAATTTGAGCAGGCAGGACCACTGCCATAGGCACAAAACATTGTGCAAACAAGTTGACGTCCCATACAGCCACAGTTCCCACCTGTACATTCTCGCTCAGATACGCAGCCACACCTGACCAACGAGCGTAAGGTACACCATCTTTTATGTTCCGAGGGATTAGGCATTTGTTTGTGTCATCCGCTTCCCAACCACAATCTACTGCATTGAGAGGAGGTGGATCAACCCTTAGGGAACTGTACCACTGGGATAGCTGATGATGTGCTCTGCGAACGTTTTGCTCAAATGCTTTAGTTGTCGGGGGCAAGCTACATAGTTTTGGTGCCATTGCTGATTTCCCCGTCTTCTGCGCCCACTGCCGCTGGCGGCACTCTGTCATAGATGAGCATGGTGTCTGTGTGCCATAGCACGCGGCCATAACAATCTGTAGCTTGCTTGGTAACATTGACGATATCTGCCGTCAGTTGGCCGAGCTGATCTAGGGTGTACCCATTTCGACCCAGAGCAATTTCTGTTATCTTGCCTATTCCATAAGTCGATGCAACTGAATTGCAACCAGTTAGAGCATGGAGTGCCACGATTTCAGGTATGATCACAGAATTTCTGCTAGCAGTTTCCTTCATGTCAATGCAAGAACGACCGTGAATTGCAGACTGCATTGTCAGGGATGTCTGGAGATTCTCTGTGGAGTAGAAGAAGAGTAGTAAAGCAAACATATAAGTGTCATCACACACCACACAAACTCGTGATTCTGGATCGGTGGATCCAATGGATCAATGCGCGACTCTAAGGCAGTACGTAGTGATTAGCGATCATCTCCATCTTGAATGATGCGGCTTGCAGATTCCTCCTTGTGATTCATTTGCACTTTATCCTCGCCTCCAGACATCTTCTTGAGGTCACCGTCGCATCCATGCTGTACACTCATGGCGCCATCGTTTGAGGACACTGTGGTTCCAATTATGCCACCTGGTCCATGTCCTTTCCTCATCCAGTTCGTCTCGATAAACATATCGCTCCACTGTCCATTGTAGAGACCAGCAGTGTGGTGCAGCAACTGGTGCTGCACACATGTAGGGTAACATTTCCTCAGCCGTTTTGATGTGAAGGGGCCAGTCATCTTCATGCGACGCTAGATAAAACATCATCATCAGAAAAGTAGGCTTGATGACATTGTCTACCCACAACTTCGTAGTACGGCTCTGAGAGTCAAGTTCATTGAGAAGATTCTCAAGATCATCCATACTGGTCAAACGTGGACTATCCTTATCAAACACAGGTCGGAGGAGCTCTTCTGTAAGCAGCCGCAGTGCCCTAACATTCCATGTGTACTTTTTCCCTTGTATCATCCTCCCAACGGAGCCGAAGGACGTTGACAGGATCTCCTTCAGTCCGCTGTCTGCCATGAGAGTTCCGATACATCCCACGAAATCCATGAGGAAGTGCATCCCGCCGAGAATCACAACTATGTTTGTCAGCATTTCTGGTTGGTGGAATGTGATGTCCACAACGATCTTGTAGATCTGTTGATCGCAAGTGAGTACCAGAATATCCTGGTTTGACACTCTTGTCACTTCGAATCTCCTAGTGACTGAGGTGAGGACAGTAGTTGGATCACTTGTTTGCTTTTTATTTAAGGGAAGGTAGACAACTGCTGACTTAGGTGCTGGACTCATTCCAGCCCCGTGTATTGTAGCCATTGTGCTCCGGTGTATTGGACTTGAATAGCACGTCCTTGAAGAAGGTGAAGGCCACATATCGGGCTTTAGCGATTGAGACTTTTGTGGCTTCTAGAAAATTGTCTGGCATGTCGAACTTGATTGTAGCAGCCATTGGCATGAGCGGTTTCTTTGGTCCCTTGTACTCAATAACTGGTGTCTCCCATGGGATACGCCGCTTCATTAGAGGCGAGGGATTGTGCAATCCAGATCCGTCTTCCATTGGGTTGCCAACATTGCCATGTAGTGACATTCAAGACGGCAGTTTTGTGAACTGATCAGTGTCGAAGTTATCGATGATGATTTTGCACGAGCCGGCCGGAGTGACATCTCTCAGTCCAGTTAACAGTTTCGCCTTTGAAGACTGAACAGCAGCTGACAGTTTGAATCGTCGCACCTCATCATAGGAACAGCAGATATCATACTTGTACATTTCTGTACTGAGCATTTTATGGTCGCCCAAGAGCACTCCGAAAGCTATTTGCAATGGCGTTGGCTGACATCTAACCATAGAGCATATGATATCACCCACCATGATGGATTGTAGTGAGCTTTGGAACTGTGGGTTGATAGCGGATAGTAACTGTATCAACAGATATGCTTGCTGTAGGATTTGAAATCCTCCTTCGCTGCCTTGGTCTCTTTCAATATTTGCTTGCCAACTTTCCGTACACATTCATCCATATCATCATTCTGATCATCATCCACAAGTCTGAGATTCGTGAATACGTGTTTTCTGAACACCAGTAATGTTGCCACTCCAGCAGAATGTAGTGGTAGCAGTTCATCACCGAAATGTTGGATGACTTTCTCAACTAAGGCACACCTTGTCATAACACACCCACCCTTATCCGAGTACACTGCCTCAGCATCAATAGAATTCCAAACTTTCGAGCCATCGTTACTGACAACACTGACAGTTTCAGAGAATGCTTGTTCATCAGCAAGACAATTGCTATCAGTATCACGGGTTCTATCGCGGCATTGCATTTGCGATGATACCTGGCATCTGCTGCATGGAGATCTGAATGTGCACCAAGAATACGGTCACTGACTATTCTACCTAGTTCATCTCCACGTTTCTCACACAGGTCGATTAAATACTGTTTATATGTTGTCTCACCATCGGCCATCGTCAGTGGTTACAATTGATGCAGGGGTTCTATACTGATATGGCACCTTGGTATCATATTCATGCGGCAATGTGCACAGAGTAATATCATGACAGAACAAGCAGTGCTTCTTAAAATCAAAGACACCACCAGTAATCGAACGTAATCGCTTAGGTCCCGTTTTGGAGTCATCAGGTTTTTCATCCTCATTTACACGTTTCCTTAATTTAGCAAGAGTAGAAGGATACACAATTTTTGTGGCACACTACAGTTAATGACCCATCAGAAAGTTTTGGTCGTAACCGAATATCATCTTGGCGAATTTCGCTGGCTGACAATATTGTTTCAATTCGTGAACATTGCATCAACTTCCAATCTCCGCAGTTGTAAAGTGCCTTAAAGAAGCACTCTTCTTGGTGTTCTGAACGAGCCATGTCAACAGATCCTGTAACAGAGGAAAAAGTAAGAAATATGCCATTATCAACAGGCAGGAAACAGGACATGAGTTACAATCCTCTGTTGCTTTGTATATCTCAAGCCATTTCATGTCATTGACAACCATGGGCCACCCAGCCAAAATTTCATCTAGACACCAAGCAGACATTAGTCCAGTGAAGGAACCCCATAATTCTAGAATAGATTGCAATGTCTGTTTTAATCATTTTTTGCAGTTTTCGTACCCGATACAGGCGAAATCACTTATACGTCATGGCGATTTGATGGCCAACTTGTAATCACGTCATCGAAATTGTCACCAAATGTTAAAATAACTTCAGAATCATATTCCTCGGCCTCGAAACCATACGTATAGATGCAAAACTCATCATCCTACTGTACCTAGAACAAAAGTTTTTAAATCTAGAAGTTTGTCCTTTGCGGCGGCCATCTTGGATTCTGAAAAAGCCAAGCCGGTGACGAGTGGCCACCCAGCCAAAATTTCATCTAGACACCAAGTTCTATCGAAAAATACCAAAAAATGATTGTAAACAAACATTGCAAGGTTATCTAAAATTATTGGGTCCTGCCACCGGACTATATTATCAATATCTTTACATGTCCAAGTTGTGGCCTTAGACTGTCTAGCTGATTACCGAGGCCTGTGTACGGTAGTGCTAACCTAAATGGCATCTTAGACACTGTGGATTGTTTTGCCATGAATTTTGAAAGCAGCTGTACCCGTAAATGCGGTCAATAGAACAGTTGGTTTTGCGATATCACGTTCCTTCTGAAATTCTGGTATTTTTTGCAACGTTTTTGTTGCTTCGGCATAGACACATTTGATGAGGTGTGATTTACCAGTACCAGCTCCGCCAGAGATAAAATGAAAGAAAGGCACAGGTTTCTCACCGGATATACACTTTTTACACCAATCGCTTAGAAAATAGAATTATGATGATTGTTTCTCATTCAAAGACCGATACATTTTTTACATATTTGTATTAGATACTTAATTTACTTCTGTAAGAGGCATTGCCATGTGTGCGCTTCTTTTTGTAACAATAGTGGATCAACTGGTTCTCTTTCCATCACAGATTCGATTCTCTCTACTTCAGTTGCAGGTGCCAAGGTTGACCAAGCATCTTCAATGGACCAATTCTTGCATATTCATCAATAGTGTCATAGTGTGTCTCAAAGACGGCTTTGTTTCTCATAACAATATCTGATACATGTTCATGAGGCTCCTTTGCAGAATGAGTCATATGTGGCAAGCTTTCTTGTCCTTAGGGTTGATTATGTTCGATAAGGTAGGTACAGTTTGTAAGTAAATACACCCAATCCAATAACCCCAAGAGTTGGAATGAGTGGATATTCATAGCCATTGTAGGGCAAGTTCAACAACAGGCCTCAAAACTTGTACCAGGAATAATTTTATTAATCTTAATAAGCTTTCACACATAAATGATGAAGCACATTTGTGTGAGAAAGTTTGTCAAAATAAATAAGATACCATCTATCAAACCTGTTATACATTCACAGACAAATGCACCTACCACAACTTTAAATGTATGCATTTTAAGGACCGGGTACAGAAAATCATCACACACAATGGTTAATGTAATTACACTTTTATCAATAAAATCTGTATACATCATATTTTCATTAGGTTTACCATTTAGAAATTTAAAACATAATCATAATTACAAACGTTGGGACCACTGAATGAAAAGCAAATAGATTAACTATATCATAATAAAAACATTAAAAAAATTAAAATTATATTGATGCTGAATGGAGAGAATGATCGGATATAGAACATATCTGTAAAGTCTGAATGAGATAGTATAAGCTCTTAATGGATTAAATGTTTATTTAACTACTTTAGCATTTACCTAATTCTAGGCCTTAGCAAACTGATGTCAAAATTTAAAAATTTCAAATTAATTTAAAAGATGAACTGGTATTCATTTCTCAACAAATTTGGTGGAATATGTTGCTGTCAGAGACAGCAACATTACCCACCGGAATATTGACATCAGTGTGGTGAGGAAGAAAATAATGGATGCGAGCTCGGCAATACAGGATACAGAATTAAACTAGCAATACTACTGTCATACAATCAATAGACCTATGCCCATAAATTGTGTAACAAACTCCTGCACATCTTTCAACAAGGCTGAATGGAAAAGCTATGAGATCCAGATCATTGTCAAAAGATTTTAATTATCATAAGTTGAAAACATCCGTAGATCTGTTTTTGGTACAATAAATAATGCTCTTAAGAAGAACTGATGATCCCCATTTAATCACACCTTTGAACATTGAATGTGGTCTATCGGTAGTATGTATATCATGAAGATAGTTGCCTCTTTGCCATGTAATAGCTGATGTTTTTAAAACCTGCAGAACTACATAAAGGCCTGCTCTAAATGGCACATACACTGCTTTGGTATTATGTTTATATTAAAGCATTCTTTGAACAACTACCCCTTTCACCGACAAATACCTGAACAAGTACATTCTTTTATGATATGAAACTTATTCTGTTGAATATCTTGAAATTAATTTGCCTGGAAGCCGTTCGTGCTTAAGGCAGCAACGGCTTGCAGCACAATTAATTTTAAAATAAAGATCTTTCATCAACTGAAAAAACAAGGCAAATCAATAAATTGATGTATGCTCACCGAAGGCATACTCTGCTGAGAAACTGAATGGATAACCACGAAGGCATATGCTTCAGCAAGCAATTAGTAATATGTGCATTACAGTCTACTGGCTACACTAGCAGTGCCACCTCGTGGAGGATCTTTATTATACACATGCAGCTTGTAAATGTTTAATAAAGACAGGTCATGCAAGGTGATATCTCATAAACAATGATTATTTTCAGCAGGACAAATCTATGTGAATTTAATTAATTTAATAAACATAACCAGAAATTCTAATAGCAAAATACAACAAATTTTATCAGTGAACAAAGTTTAACAGAGTTTAAACTTTTTAGCTAGGAATGAAATTGTCAATGAGATATCACCATATTAAGCCATCCTTAAAATATTGGTGGTTTGGGGTAATGCACAATTTGCGGAGTAGGAATGATTCGGTGGGCCATCGTCTCTACTTTTGATACTCCGCAACCTTTTCCATAAGATGTATCCACATACCAAGTTTGGTGAGCATTTGTGAAAAAGTCTTGAAACTATAGCCCGGACAAACATTTTCTGTGATATTCAATCAACCATGAAAAGTAGGTCACCGTGACCTACGTTTGACCTACTTTTGATACTCTGCACATCTCCCTAAGATGTATCCACATACCAAGTTTGGTGACCATATGTGAAGAGATGTGCATGGGCTGTCCATATGCCTGTATATTCATCCATCTGTCCAGAATGTCAATCCGTCTGCCTGCCAGTCCAGCTATAGAAAATCATTTGTCAACGCAACTCCTATAGTTTAGTCATGATTCTTTTGTAAATTGGTAACAATTACAACTTGAGGATGCACATGTGCTGCCCGTGCACCAATTCGTAAGTTACAAGGTGGAACAAATTTTCTAACATGCGGACAGACAGACAGACAGACAGATGGATGGACGCATGAAGTCACAAGTACGGAAGTTGCACTGGACATGTTGGCTCAGTGTAAGGAAGATCTGTAACAAATGTCATTAGAATTGTTCAGTCATTCAAAGGTTACATCCCGGATATAAATTTGCTAACAGATAGAGGGATATAAGACAGTCAAGAGTGTGGAAGTTGCACTTGACACATCACCTCAATGTACATGTACGGACCATGTGTACCAAGTATCAATAAAGCCGCAAGTCACATTCCTTGGGTTGAGATGAAATTAATACCCTATGAGGCGGAGCTTCTATGATGACGCGTATGGGGCATACGTGATAAGTAACAAAATAGTCTACCATCTGACAGCTCAGCACCTAGACGCCGTACACAGACTGGTTTACTATAGAGTAGGAGTCCACATTATGCATAGTAGCACTACACACATGTGTACTACCAGTATTTTCACATTCTCCTTCAAAAAGATTTATTCAATTAATTTATCATTAACTGTCTGGCTGCACAATAATGTCAATTGACAATAACTCTGGAACTGCTGAATATTTGAAAACAATTTTTCTTAAAGTTGTTGGTGGCTATGTTAGTCAAATTGTTTCCAAAATATTTAACAAAAATCCAGAGTTAACCCCCATGGAAGATGAAATTCAGCAGTCAGACAGCTAAGCCAATTTATCTAGCAATACATTTAGCTCTGCATGTAATATTCTCAACCCTTTAACACTCATATCAGCCAAAAAACGGCTTCTGCAGTGGTCTTGAGAAATGCCAATTTGCATATCAGAAGAGTATTTTTGAAAATTTACCACTGGAATGACTGGCTCGATAACAGAGCCAGTCATTCCAGTGGTAAATCTTCAAAAACACTCTTCTCTGGGTCTGCAATGGACATTTTTAATGAGGAAATTGAAATTGTCTTGAATAAGTTAAAGGGTTACTGTGGTCATTCTGAAAATGGTAATGAGAAAGATAGGGAGGGAAGGAGGGAGGGAGGGAGGGGAGGGAGGATACCTGTTACTGTCAAATGCATCAAGTTTTCTGCACCACTTGTCACACCGATATCACAAAATTAATTGTCACAAAGCCAGTATTAGAAAGGTTAGTACACAGTTTACAAACACTGTTGCTGCCTAACAGCTCACACCACCCTTATTTTCAGTTATAGGCGGCAATGACCCCGTTTATTTCTTTATTACTGCATGTTCTCTATCCACATATGATATGGGGTAATACACATGGGATAATACTATCAGCTGTTTGCACTCATAAATCATTCAGAGCACATTTTCCCGCAACATGATGTCACAGCTTTAGCTCCGCCCATTAAATTCAAATTCTATTCAGCACGCATGTGTATTTTAGCTAATTCTCATTTAAATGAATATTTTCCAACAGTTTTCTTCGAGATGACATTACCAGTGCTATACCAAGAATGTACTGTGCAAATGTCTAAGAAATCGGTAAGGGTGTTATACCTTATTTTTCAACCTAGATGTGAAAGGTGTTTATATTTTGACAGATGTGACACCACCGCCATCTGGTGCCTTTTATAGCCAAGGTGGAATCGGTCCAGTCATGCCTGTGGTTCACAAGTTACAGCCCGGAAACAAATTTCTTAATGGACAGACAGGCATAGATGCATATCACATAATATGGCTCCAACAGATATCTTTACCACCCCCACCCCTAGAAACTAGGAGAGAATTTCATCACCATTTCGAGGCCTGTACTGACAAACATGTGTAACAATATCAAGTTTAGCCGTTGATACTGGAATGAAGTCAAGTGGTGTGTGTTGGTGGTATTAGCATTTGGTGCTAGCAAGCAACATTTTACAAAATAATTTCTTATTTGCACAAGAGAAACGCCTGCATCAGTGATTGCAAAAATAGCAACACTACTTAGCTCTTGTACATTAATAGTTCATTGGAGCTTTGCAATACCATAACAACTTTTGTCTGACTGCACTGAAGGCTGGGTGTGACTAGGTTTCAATTTTAGTGAGGGTGACTCTCCTGCATGCTTTAGCCTTTTTTAAAACTCCCTTTGTGGATTATTTAACCTTTTCCTAACCATGTCACTGAACATTCTTTTTTGGCCAATCGCTGGATACTTTAGCATCAATGACATACATATTCTATTTCGTTCCAGTTTGGATGGGAGTCTTCCTAGTTTCATAACAATTAGTGTAGCTGTTGTTCGAACAGTTGGAACAAATAAGTCGTATGGTAAATCAATTTTGTCATTTTGCACTTTTCGAATTGCAGAATCCAAGTATGCCTGCAGCTGAATCTCTAGCGCCACACTATTTGCTTCTTCAAAGTTAGGCTGTGTACAGGGATCTTTAATTTGTGTCTGAAAAGAGAACATGAACCAAGAGACTAGCACTCACAATTCACATCGGGCCTTCCATTAGTGGAAGTCTGGGAGTACTAGCCTCCCAAATTCCATGTTTGGACAACAAAAACCAATAGTCCGGAAGTCCAGGAGTTCCTGTTTTTAAAAGATCGGACACTAAATATTACAGGTGTCATCTCAATTTTTAATTTTGAGGGAATCATAAAGAAATGGCTTCCAGGCAAATTAATAAAAAAAATATTCAACATAATGTTCCGTACATGGCGCGGTAATTCGGGTGGTATTCACGAAGCTTGAGTTAATGTACAATTAAGAAAGTATACGCTACGCCCACTGCCATACTCAAGGACAGTCCATATTTTACATTGGTCTCCCAAAGCATTTACGCAGGAGGTTCGAGAATTCCTGTTTTACTGTTGATTGGAAATTAATCGAAGCCCTGATTCCCGATCTATGAAAATACTTTTAACACAATAGTGGCTGTCCAAGTAGTATCATGATCCAGGCTATGTTTCGGATTTGGTAATAAGGACAAAAACAATTCAAGTTTTCAAGATATCCCAGTCTTCCGCTGCACCACTACTTTCACTAAATATGGGTGAACCATGAATTGATACTACTAGGCTCTGAGTGATGTATCGAAATTCCAGATTTAATGGCTGTATATTAAAAGCTCTTGAAAATGTCCTCTTCCATGAACTAATCCATGTAAAGTTGGACATGGTGACCTACCTTTCATATCTGACACATTAGCCTGGAAATAGGATTCTTATAATGCTGTAATAATTGCCATTCCAGACGTTCCATACTTGTGTATGAACCATGTATGATGTTCTATGGTCAGTAGGCAGGTCTATCAGTTTGCTGGTGATGTAGCTGAGGTGGATGATACCTCAACTGTGTCAAGGCAATCCAGCATGGAAATTCTAACCAATCCCAAGAATCACTTAATCTATAAGTATCAGGGTTCTGCCCAGGATGAAATGAGTGCCGGACATTTTTAGGTAGTACAACTAGGTGTTTGTGAGTTGCTCACAATTCCCATAAAATTATGAATATATACACTAAAGAGACATCTGAAGCACTATCAGGCCTATTTCCATGTATATTTTAGATACTTCCTTGAAAAACTTTAATTTTAAACAATTTCAAAAGTTTATTTCATAAAATAGGTGAGAAAAGTCGTGGATGAAAATGATAGTCTAGTCCATAGTGCTGGTCAGAATTATTGAGTGGTGGTCAAGCCTGTCCAGTGCCTACCAGTGTGGGCAGAACCCTGAAGTAGTAAGCCATTATTGTTAGCTGCGGCATCCATGATATTGCATGGAATGATAGCTTAATTACTTGTACAGTAAATTATAATTTCAACAGTCAGGTGGTGTGCTGTGTAATGGCCATGGTGGTGGTGGTTAGTGGTGTGGTTTCTAGCAGCTGTCAATAATTATGTTTTTGATGAAATTTTTGGATGATTCTAACGTGAGAATTTGTGTACATATGTCTGTATCTGTATTATTCCATACTTGTATTGCTTGGTAGGATGGTATTCGTGTAGCTGCCTCTGTTCGGTGGTATGTGACATGTAGGTTGGAACTTGTTCTTGTGTTGTGCGTATGTATGTCTGCATTTATTGAAAAAAGATTGGATAGAGATGAGGGTAGGTTGTTGCCATTCTGGTAGTCCTTTAGAATTGCATATAATTGAACCCTTCCAATCTCTTCGAGTTTTAGGATTTTGTTACTTTTGAAGGTATCTTGTCCCCCTGCTGTTTGCGAAAATAGTTTGATAGATTGCTTTTGTAGTGATATTATTTTTTTGTGTTTATTTTGATATGTATTGCTCCAGATAGTATTGCAGTAGGTTATGTGTGGAAGTATCAGTGTGTTATACAGAGTTTTTAAGATATGAGATGGAAGATATGACTTGAGTCTGCGCATGATACCAATATTCCTTGCTACCTTGGATATGATTATCTCTATGTGCTTCTCCCAGATTAAATGTTTGTCCAAATAGACTCCTAGGAATTGAACATACTCGGCCTCCTCTATTTCTTGATTGTCTATGTAGAGTTTTGGGAGAGCAGCTTCTTCAGGTTGGCTAGATCTTGTAAATAGTATAACGTTGGTTTTGTTAACACTTAGAGATAATTTATTAATTTTGAACCAATTTTTAATTTTTTCCATTTCATTATTTATATTTTTGTATAGAGTATTTATATCCTTATGTCTACCAAAGACATTGGTATCATCTGCAAATAGTATTAATGAAAGTTGGTTAGTGGCATTGGTTAACTCATTCATGTATACTAAGAACAGCAGGGGTCCAAGGATTGAACCCTGAGGTACACCACAGACTAATTCTTTGTTTCCTGAAATAGCACCATTAAAATGAACACATTGAATCCTGTCAGTCAAATAATTTTGAATCCAATCCAAAGCGATGCCTCTTATACCGTAATTTGATCATTTTTTTCAATAAGATTTCATAGTCAATAGTGCTGAATGCTTTAGAAAGATCCAGTAACACCCCGAGTGTATGTTCTTTATTTTCCAAGGATTCAGATATTTTTTCCATCATATCCACAATGGCAAGCATAGTAGAGTGTTTCTCTGAAACCATAATGAGATTTGTAGATAATTGAATATCTATTTAGATAATTAACAATTCTGTTGTAATATAATCATTCCAGGAGTTTCGAGAAAAGTGGAAGCACTGAGACTGGTCTGTAGTTAGTAAAATCAGATGGATCTTTAGCTTTATAAATAGGTGTTACTCGTGCTATTTTTAGCCGTGATGGGAATATACCTCGTGAGAGATTGCAGATGTGATTTAGTGGGGTGAGTATTTCTGTTATACAATGTTTAAAGATTTTCCATTTAGAGTTGTCAATACCTGCACTTTTAGTCGGCTTAATTTGCATCAAGATTTTATAGATTTCTTCTTCATCTGTTGGTATTAGGAACATTGAGTGTTGGTAGCTGCCTGACAAATAGTCTTGTGTATTTTTGGCCGAACTGGATTAAATTGTTTGTGATAGGTTAGGTCCAATGTTAATAAAGTATTCATTGAATTTGTCTACTATCTCATTTTTATCTGTTATAATTGTGTTATTACTAATGAACCGCGCTGTTTCCAAGCTGCTCTTTTGTTTATTCAACAGTGCTTTAATTAATTTCCATTTTTTATATTATCTTTTTGCTCATCAAATTTTTGCTGTCCTAATAATTTGGTTCAGTTTATTTCTATATATTTAGTATCATTGTACACAGTCGGGTGCTTAATAAAGGTTAAATAAAGCGTGTTCATTTTATGGCAGGCAGCTATCAACCCTCTTGTTAGCCAATGCTTAGTCGGATTTTGCTTAGATTTCTTAACAGTTTTAGTGGAAATGCAGCTTCATAGGCATTGGTACATATGTAGTGGAATGTGTTGTAGTTGGTCACCTGATTCCAATTTATGTTCCCCAAACTATTTCTAAACTTTTCTATGTTCTCATTTCTAAAATCTCTACATTTTGTTTCCTCTTTTTCGAATAACTGTTCTAACTTGTTCATTTTCCATGTATTAGATTGGTAGGTGGCCTGAATTCATGTCTTCAACAAAGATACCAGATTGGGTTTTGGGATTTGCAGTGTTATTTGAGAGAATATTGTCAATGACAGAGGCCCTCTTTTCAGTTATTTGTGTCGGTTTTGTGATGAATGGATAGTATCTAAATGTTCTTAATAAATTTACAAAATCTTGAGTAGTAGTTTAATTTTCTCTAAGTAAATCAATGTTGTAATCACCCAATATATAAACTGCTTTACTCTCCTTTTGTATGGTTTTAAAACATTTTTCTAATGTTTCTATGAATTTTTCTTTATCACTTTCTGGAGAACTGTAAATGGCACTGACAATTTTGTTCTTAGCTTTTTCCATAGGTATTTCAATAAAGATAGATTTAAAAAAGTCTTCCATTATTGTCAGTTCTTCTCTCTTATAACACTGTATATTTTCTTTTATGTAGATGCCTACCCCCACCTCCTGGTTTATTAGTCCTGTGGATTCCAAAAAACCAAAGATGACCGCCTAGAAATAGACCAATCAAATGTCTTGTAAGATATTTTGTATTGTATTAGCGTGATTCAAGTATAGTTTGCTACAAATCAGATCGTATTTGAAGGGCCAGTGACGTCTTGAGGTATTTAATAAAAGATCGAAACCTAGTGCATATAAGCATACTATTCGTCCAAACAAATTCGTTTGAACTAGGCCAAGTAGTTAATGAGCAGTAGTCAAAAGAAAAAAATTCAAGATTTAAGAATCAATTGTCTCGGTAGACGCATACCACAATACCATCCTTTCACAAACATTTCATTGAATTCTAGCAATTGGTTAAGATATGGCATTTCAAAGGAGATCCAGAAAACTATTGAACAATACAAGATGGCAACAAAAATTGGCCAGTCTGAAGTCTAGCACCATAGGAGCCTTCGAGGCAAAGTTGTTTAAAATCCGCCAAGCGGTTTTGGAGATACAATTAAAAGGATTTCCGGAAAATCTGTAAAAAAGATGGCTTTTAAAATTCTTACTATTAAGTGTTAAGCTTACTATCATATGATCATTCTCATGTTATGGGCCATTGATTGAGGATTAGCACCCTGACAGGATTGTGAAATCTTTTCAATAAATCCAAGATGGCAGCCGGAAAACATTTCTGTACACATATTTGGAAGTCTAGCCCTATAGGATCATAGCAACCAAATTTGATTTAAATTTAAGTGGTTATAAAGTAGTAATCATTGAAGGCAAAAGTTGACGGATGGACCAAACGACAGAGGCGTTGGAAATATCATAGAAAAATTATAATTAGATTTAAGTGGCTTTATACCGAGCATTGTGCAACAGAGAAGATAATAGAACTATTTACAAAACTAATGTTTTAGTGATGCAGTGCATAGTAAAGGATACCTTGATCTTCAGCCTTTCGCTGAGAGCTTGCAATTAATCTCGAAGTTGAGCGATCCATGAAAAGTACTACTTTTAATACTACAAGTACAATACATCCATAGACCAAGATTGGTTAATATATACAAAACAAGGTTGATAGAATATCGGTAGCTGCTGGTGATGCATAAAAGGTAGGTCACACTGACCTATATTTGTAAAGCTGCACAAAGGATACCCCGCCTTCCGCAGGACCCTGCCTTTCGTTGAATGCATGTGGTTAATTTTGAAACTAGACATTGATACTCCAAGTGGATTACCTCCATGCACCAAGATTGGTTAATGTAGCCAGAAGATACTAAATTCCAGATAAGACTTCCATCATGCAACTGTAAAAATTAGGTCAGGTTGACCTACATTTAATACAGGACACAGTTTGGTTACTGTTTGATGCAAAAGACACTTGATACTACGGGCCTGAGCGGCATAAGCTTTGATGTTCAATGAACCTATTTTTGATACATGACACCTTTAGTCCATGATACACCAATATATCAAGTTTGATGACTATACGTGAAACCTCTTGAAAATACGGTCGACAAACAACCTGAGACAGACAAATACCATTTTCCATGCTGTTCAGTGACACATGAAAAGTATGTCATGATGACCTACCTTTGATAACACAGAACAGTATGCTAAAATGCTTCAATACACCCAGTTTGTTTACTGTATACAGCCAAGTGACCCAATGGCATGTGACATGAACCATTACCATTTGAACCATTTGCCTTTAAATAGACATATAGTTTTCGGAAAATCCAAGATGACCACGAAAGAAATTGACACATGATTTATCTCTTGAAGCCTATCGCCATAGGATCGTCCCAAGTTTGGTTGTAATCTAGCTGTTGATAAGTTTTAGTAGCGATATAAACTCCATCCAAGTCTGGTTGAAATCTTCTGAACAGTTAATGAAGAGCAGCTACGTTCCACAAAATTCAAGATGGGCGCCGACAAAATTTACCAATCACATTTCTATATAGAAGTTATAGAGCCTACCACTATAGAATCCGTCTAGCACGTCAAGCAACTAAGGAGGGGTAGAATTTTTAACAATTTCAGGTAAATTTGTATAAAATTTAAGATTTTCACCAAAAAATGGCAAATGATCATTGTGGCCACATGTCACGATTAACCTCGCCCTCCCCCTCCCCCCCCCCCCACGTGGAGGTATGCAAGGTAAGCCTAGTAAAACATACAATTGCATGGATTCCACTCTCATGCTTTTTGGCGTGAACATCGGCCCTTAAAAGAACAGAAAAGGGAAATAAGTGTTACACTGATGATATATTGGCGAGAATTTATGCATTTTTACCTTCTTTGACATATTGACATTATTAGGCCGGCAGAAAAATTGGCCAATCAAAATTCTGAATGGAGGTTTTAAAGTAAAAGTTGGCAGACGACGGACGGTCGCCTCACTTGGACATTCTGCGAATTAGAATTTTCACCATATGAATACTAGCTAAGTGACGCTAATATTTACACAATGGCATAAGCTCACTTTGCACTTTTGCTACAGTCAATAAAGGCGGAAAACAAAACATTACAAAACAGCAACTAATCTACCATATTTTTAATTGACAGATATAGGGCACTCAGTGTATAAAGATGTCAGTAAATCACACAAAGAAAAACACTTGACCTTGATATTTAATCTTATTATCTGAGATCTAAGACTATATATTATGATGAGCTAAACAAAAACTAAACACAAAAAAACCACGGTTGATCTTGACCTTTGACAACACGACCTCCATAACACTATGCTCCATTTCATCGATATAGGGAAGCATTTATCCAAGTCTAATCAGGATCCAATTCTGGTCCCAATCCGGAGATCTAGGATGATATGTTGAGCTAAACCATAAACTTAACCTTAAAAAAAGATATTTATACCAAGTTCCCACTTCAGAGTGACCTTGACATCATGACCTCCATAACACTGATCCATCTAATCGACATAGGGAAGCACGTATCCACGTCTGAGGGAGATATGTTGATCTAAGCCAAAAACTTACCTAAAAAGAAGTTTTATTACAAGTTCCCACTTCACAGTGACCTTGACCTCATGGCCTCCATAAAACTAATCTGGTCCCAATCAGATGAACTAATCGGGAGCTCTAGGATATGTTGAGCTAAACAAAAAACTTAAAATACAAGCGTTTTAAGTTCCCACTTCATAGTGCCCGTGACCTCATGACCTCTACCACACTATGCTCCGCCTTGTCGATATAGGGAAGCATGCATCCAGGTCCGGTCCCAATCGGGAGATTTAGGTTGAGCTAAGCTAAAACAGAGTTTTAAAGTTCCCATTTTACAGTGACCGTAACCTTTGACCTCAGATTCCCTGTGCTGCATTGGCTTCAATATAGGGAAGCATGTCTACAAGTGTGCTCCCAAATCGGATGAACTAATCCTGGGATATAAGACTAAGTTGAGCTAAACAAAAACCTTAACACGAATTGGGCGCCGACAGACAAACGGAACCAATTCATATATTGGCGAAGTCCTGTAAGTGACTATCGACATGATCATAAGCGTTAAGTGCGTGGATCCATGGTTTATTAGAGTGCGCCGTGAGGCCTGGAACCTCCGTCTTCAGCACTCAAGGTTACCTCACCCTTACCTCCTTTAGTCGCCTCTTACGACACGCAGAGGATACGGAAGGTGGCATGCCAATAATGATGTTTATTGGTAATTTCATACAATATTAAATAAACTACCATCGGTAACAAGAACGCGGAAGCATACAATGTGTCGCATGTAAATGCATTGATAGTGTTGATAGCCAAAGCAAACTTGGCATGGTTTGTAATACACATATTCAATATTGCACCAATCAAACATTGACAATTTTACCAAACTGTGGAAAGTCTGATCTTGAAATTCACAAACATGAAAAAAGTTCACAAAGCCCAAAGCCGTGAAAAAAAGTAGTAATTGCCCAAGATCTTACCAGCAATTATGCAGATCGTATCCCTGTATTGCATAGATCACTTCTGTAAAGTTTCAGTGAAATCGGAATGACCATAGTTCAGTTACATGGTCCATAAACAACCATTAAAAAAGTCAAAGTACCCCACATAGGGAAATTTTGTTGATATCCGTTGTTAAAAAAGAATGGTTCATAAACAAGAGGCCCAAGGGCCAGTGCCGCTCACCTGGACCATTGGCATTTAAACCATTTGCATTTAAATAGACATGATGGGTGATTTTCGGAAAATCCAAGATGGCCACCAAAAGATTGACCAATCAAAGCTCTGGTTTAATATGTTGAATGAAGCGTACCATCATACGATCGTTCCACCCAAGTTTTGTTGAAATCGGGTTATTGATTGAAGGAGCACCGTTTTTAAATGGTTCTGGAAAACTTACAAAAAATCAGAGATTGCCTACCGCCCTAAGCTCATTCCGGCCAAGTAGTTAATGAGTAGACGACGTTCAGCCATTTTTGGGAAAATTCAAAATTCAAGATGGCCACTGAATAAATTGACCAATCAAAATTCTATATACAAGCTCTGAAGCAAAGCACTTTACGGTCTTTCCATCCGAGTTTGCTTGAACTCGTTAAGCGGTTAATGAGGAGTAGCCGTTTAGCTGATTTTCCAAAATTTTCAGAAAATCCAAGATGGCCGCCGGAGAAATGGACCAATCAAAATTCTGTATACAATTCTGAAAGGCACCATCCTGGTATCCTTCCAGGCAAGTCTGGTTGAAATTGCTCAAGCCGTTAATGAGGTCAGGCCGTTAATGAGGAGTTCCACTTTAAACTATTTCCAGGCATTTCAGAAAATTCAAGTTGGTTGCAGGAAAAATGTACCAACCAAAATTCGGTATACACGTACTGAAGTATACTAGGCTAGAGTTTTTCCATTCAAGTTTGATTGAAATCGGCTCAGAGGTTATCGAGGAGTTGGCTTTTACGTGATTTTCAGAAAATCCCAGCTGGCCGCCGAAAGAAATTGACCAATCACAATTCTGTATACAAGTTTTGAAACCTACGAGCCTAGTATCCTTCCAGCTAAGTATGGTTGAAATTCCTCAAGCAGTTAATGAGGAGTAGTGGTTCAAACACTCCCACCATTTTTTGGAAAATTCATTAAAACACATATTCTGAAGCCTACCGCCATAGGGGCCTTCCAGCCAAATTAGGTTAAAATCTGTTAAGCGGTTAATGAGGAGTAGCGTTTTTAAGCAAATGTTGACGACCGGACACAATTCTGGCCAGGTGGGCTAAAAACCTTAATCAAACAAAACATGAAAAAATAATTAACATACCCTAAAATGAAATTGATTGTTATGGAGATCACATCCCTGTATAATATAGATCACTTCTGTAAAGTTTCATTGAGAGAGTATGAGCCATTGTTGAAAAATAAATTGATTTAAAAACTGTAACCAAATGTGCACTGGCAAAATACATGAAAAATGTCCCACGTCCAAAACTGTGAAAAGGCCCCAAAATTAAATTGTTCATATGCCGATCGCATCCCTGTATAGTATAGTAGATCAATTAACTCACAACGGGGTTCATTCATATTGTTTTAAAACTGGACGTAACCAGCTTAGCGCGAATATAGTTTATATGACCACCTATAACGGGTATTATTTATTCGCTCACGATACACCAGAGCGCATGGGTCCAACTTCGTCACTAGGCCCTAATTAGTTCCCGCCAGAATGACATGAATGGTATTTAGCTGCATTTTTCTAAATTATTCTGGTTTCCATTGAGCTCCAACATAGACTAAAAGTAAACTTTGTTTAAACCAAGTTCATGTTTGTTCAAATAAAATGGATCATTCAGAGGGGATATTAAACAGGAGCAAACAAATGCTTCCCATCATTGGCGTATCAAGCAATTACTTATATAAACATTCGCGTGCATGAACTATAATGACTCGGGAGGTGCCGGCTTGAACGTCAGGAATAGATGTTTATACAACTACCTTGCTAGATCAATCAACCCACCGATGCATTAGCTGTATTACAAAACTAAACACTAAATTATGCCTGATTAAAATAAATAATCGATTTTGGTTGATTAAACCGATTTGTTCGATTTTCGGTTATTTCATTTTACACTCCGATTATTTAATTGGCAGGAAAAATAATCGACTATCGATGAAATAAAAAGATTATTAAAGGAAAGAAACAGGGACCTAACGTATGATCTTGGATGACAGCTTTATATAATAATCAACTTATACCCACCAGTGAAAAACAGAAATAAACCAGAACAAATTATTCACAACTACTCCTTTGAGAGATTAATGAAAATCGCTAAAATTGTCACGTTTTTGGGGCCTAAGTCACAAATTCTCATTTAAAACTAAGCCCTAATATATATGTGTTATTCTTTGTAACGCATGCATTATGATCAGAGAGATATGGCGAAACACATAGCTCTGGGATTGTGAAAACGGATACAACCTGAACCAGTTAGGCCGAAATACATAATACGCATTAGGCCACATTTACATGTGCCTGTGTTATCACTCAAATTATGTCCATCACACCTCATGATCAAATTATACTATATTGCCTATGTATGCGTACATGCGAATGTGCCAGTGATTCCAGGCCTTACCGGAGGGATTCGTGATTGGAGGGAGCAATGGAGGGTGGGGGGGGGGTAGAATGGAGAGGGACGGAGGCAGGGAATGGAGAGGGGTGGAAGCAGGGAGTGAGGGGTAGGGAGGGAGGTAGAATGGAGAGGCGGAGGAAGGGATTGATTGATGGAGGGAGAGGGTCGATAAAGGGATGGAGAGGGTGGGAGAGAGGGTGGAGGAAGGCTTGGGAAAGAGATGGTGAAAATGGAAACTTAACAAGATTCAATCTTCAACAGAATATTATTAAAGCAGCACGTGTGTGTAGTATGCTATTTGCTAAAAGCAGTAATTATTGACTAATAAGTGTGTGCACGCCTGTCCGGGCACTATCACAGAAACTATTGCTTTGATTAGATTTAACACAATAAAGAGCATTTCCAGATTTTGTTCATAAACCGGATAAAAGATCTGGATCTGGATTATATTTTTCTCAAAAAATGTTTATTTGCAGACCAAGAGATTTTCTTTGAACATTTTCCACCTGAATGACTGGCTCGGTCATTCCAGTGGTAAGTTTTCAAAAAGAATCATATTCTGCAAATGGGCCTATCTCAAGACCACTGCAGAAGCTATCTTTGGTTAAAGAGTTAAGATTAGTTGTGTGGAGACAATCGTTACATCATCCTAACAGACGATGGTGCCGCACCATATGCGCCAAGGTCCTATACAGAGTCATATATGGATCCACACAGTACCTCATCGTGACAATTTAATAGACTTCATACTATGCAGGACAGAAGCAAAACCCATACTTCGGAATGCTCGTTCCTATGGAGGCACAGACCTCAATTCTGACCATAAGCCAGTCATTACACGCCTTCAGATGAACAATCTATATTTAATATATAAACGCCATACCAGGCAAGAGGGTAGTAACCTACAACCTACCCAAGCTCGTCAGCGACACTCAAATGTCATATAAAAAGGCTCTTGGGGAGCAGATAGCTAGCATCGACGTCAGTCAAAATACTGAAATCTATGGAATCATCAGCTACTAGCACCATAGGTGTTCTTAAAAAAACCAACTAGGTATACTGACGGTCATCTAGTCATAAAACTGACAGCAGAAAGTGTTACGGCTGCGCATCTATCAGTGGCCAAAGTGAAGACCACACCAAACTACGCCGGGAGCGCAATAACACAATTAGACGCTCAAAGATCCTAAATCAGTTGCAATGAAGATGAGCTGCGACTAGTGAGACTACTGCTTGCAGACACCAAGCTGAGAGTACGAGTCAAGTCAGTGAAGTCTGTGGCGTTGAGACCCCCCCCCCCCCCACCCTCCATGTCATTACTGGGTATGCCGCTAGCGATGGAATATACCGACGATGTGGACTTCATAGATGAGGAAAAGAAATCCCTTGGTGAACTTCTAATAGCTGCAAGCATGCACAAAATTGAGAATCTCTGAATGAATCCCAAACAGAGTTCACCCACATATACCTATCTGCAAAGCATGAAACTAAAGAAAATGATGGTAGAAAACTCACCGTCGTGGGGACAGCACTTGGTGGCACGGACGTTGTTGGTACAGAAGTTGGTACGAACGGTGTCGGGACAGCTGAGCGTGTCGCAGACGCGGATGGAACATCAGGGGGCGTCGTGGGCACAGGCAGGACATCAGGAGGCATCAAGGAGGTCGTTGGAACAGCTGGCTGTGTCGCTAACGATATGGGGAGACCAGAAGTTGGCACGAACGGTGTAGGTACAGCTGAGCATGTCGCAGACGTGGGTGGAACATCAGGGGACATCGTGGGCATCTGGAGATGTCGCTGACATTGTTGGGAAAGCTGGGTCCGGTTGATCTGTGACCTGTGATGGAGCAAAATCCGCTTCGGTAAATATTGTCTCATCGGAAGGCCAAAGACCACATGCCGCAAATCCTAGTAAATACATGACCAAATATACCGGCAACATCAAAGAATGTTATCCTCTGTGCGGGGTGAGATACCATCCAAGTGTCCGCTGCAGCATTGTACGCTGCCTTTAATGGCTTGAAGAATGTTCTGTTGCACGGCTGCATTTGGTGGGTGCAATGTGGGGGGCAAGGTGAGCATGTGAATTCCGTTTTTGGAGGAGGATTCAACTTCCTGGAGCGTTTCGAGAAGGAGGATGTGTTAATTCTCCTTCGATGGTCTTGCGTGCATCACAAAGTGCTTGAGCCATTTCATAAACTGGTCGGCGTCAGACCAGCCATTGTCGCTACATGAACAAAGGGATTCGGGTGGTGCTCCGTTCATCATAGCTGGGAAGACAGTTCCTGTGGAAAATAAGCATGGGACGAATAAAATGTCCTGCTGCGTTAAATGCGCAAATGGCTGTCACGTTTTTACCCCTCTCAGCGCTTGTTATCTTTCCCACTGTTATTCCACCAGCTTCGATACTTTGATTTATTATTACAGCTCACATGTATATTGAAAGTTACAAGCAATGATAGAAAAAAATGAAAACTGATGCTAGAAAACTTACCGTTGTGACAAGACAATTTTGCATGAAAGTAAATATGCCCGACCCACGTGATGCATGGGTTGGATGCAAAACTGAGACTTGATGTGCACGGATTATGAAGATACAGGGCCGGGCATCTTACCCCAGCTGTGCGACTTACCCCAACCCACCCTATATTTCCCAGAAATTTGTATATCTCATATATTTTCGTTACATCGAATTCGATAGTCATTTCATTTCACAATACTGATAATGTCAACTCAACAGTGTTCAAAATCCATCCACACTATCATTTCATTCTAATCATGAGGCCGACGAGCATATGTTTCCTTACGGACAAATTGAGCCTCCATTGTGAAAATGATTCCATTGAAACCAGCTTTTTCAGAAAACTGAATATCTCATGAATCATTTTAAACCAATGAGCACTAAACCTATCGCTGTCTCATTCTATGTTAAACCACTGTCCTAACATAAAAAAACGTTTCCCATAAATTATTTGAAACATTTTGAAAACAATTTGACACCAAGATCAAATTGTTTAATAAATAATAATCGATTCTGACTTTTTCAATAAATAGAACAAGATCTTTAATTAACCACAGTTCAACTGAAAATCATCATTTAAATGAAATCCAGACAAAATGTGACGAATTCCACATCATATCCCTTTTTGACTATTTCCTACATTGACTGAATCTTATAAAAGATGCATTATGCTACTTGTCTTACCCTGAAAACAAGGGTTTCAAAAACTCGGCATCACCATTCTCATTTCCACACCATTTCCATTACTGCCTCTTGCCTCACACCGTCATCATTTGATCTGCACATAATAAAATTTACATTAAATTCATGTTCATCGTATTCATATAGATTTCATTACATTTTCATTATAATAGACAAAGGCCAATGACCTGAAAATATAAATTTAGTCATACCAACCCAATTCCTCATAATCGTATACTGTTGAATATTATCCAATCTCGATTGTGATTTTCTTATTGTGGCCCGGGCTACAAACAAAGTTCTTTAAACATCTATATATAATAGTAACTCTGGATTATGGGCTGTACATTACACGTCACAATATCCAGCTAATTCATGGCAACTGATGGCTTCTCCGAAAAAACACATTTAAAAATAAATAAAACATATTACCCCAAAATCTGTTCTAAGAAAGAACAATACAGATTTCCTGGACCATAAACACATGATCATCACGTGACTCGAGAAACGGGTACCTCAAGAAGACAACTGCATTTCAAATTTACATTTTAAAATAAAATAAATTTGTCAATGGATTCTTTTAATCATTCAAATAATCTGAATAATGCAGGGTCCCTGATACCGCAATAACACTACCTCAATCCACTCTCAACCCGTGACGTCGTGAAACAATAATAAAAAATACATTTAAAGGTCCACCTTGGGTATAACAACCACAAGATGGCTCTGTTGTCACATCTATCAAGATATAAATACATTTCACATCTAGGTAGCATATTTTGAAAAATAGGGTATGAAACCCTCACTGTTTACTTTGATTAGAAGTGGAATTCTATTTCCCCCTATAACGATAAAATAAGGTGGTGCAAGCTGTCAATGACAGCAACAGCTTTCAGCAATAATGGTTGTAAATTGTACACCAACCTTTCTAATATTGGCTTTGTAACAATTAGTACACTATGCATGGTGGACTGTTCCGTACATCTGCACACTGCACTCACACATGGTTCATAACCTCTAAATTATGCCGAGATGACAACCAAAATCAGACCACATTATAAACAGTTCCTATAAAATCCTGGACCAAAACCCAATGTCGTAACCATTGAAGAAATTCATTTCCCACTGGAATTAAGCGAATTGCTCATTTTCACTCCTAGCAATGATTTGCATAACAATACATGCACAGTCCATGCATGTACCACGATATATGAATTTACAGTGGCATCGCGCATGCATACTCCATGCACTTCCTAAATGTTTAACCCTTTATCGTTACACCTCCAAATGACCAAAATCACTTGTTTCAAATTACTAATTATAAAAATTATGTAACCAATACTTTTTAAAATTAATTGTCTGAAAAAAATAATAAAATAAGAAAAGAAACTTTCCGGTCATATAACTTATTCCCACTTCCTCAATAAAAAACTTAGAATATGGTTCATAGATTTATGATTACCTATTTCAGCTGACCACCTGTATCGCACCAATCAACGGAAGGGAGACAAGAATGGCATCCCAAATAAACACTCACCCGATCCTCACCAGGATTACCTCGCATTTCAATATTCATATTCGCACCTTTACATTGAACTTTCGACTCTCTGCTCATCCTCTTTCTGGGATGTACTCAATCTGGGTTCCATCCGAACTTCTTTATTGTCCCATGGAGGGCCCCTCACTGTAACCCATCTTCACTTATCTTTATCCTCTTCGTTTGGCCTCTTCAATTAATGTTCTGTTCTCCATTCCCTCTGTTTGGGTCATATCCCTTGATGGGCTGCATTTTTAAGGCATGCTGTACTTTTCAATATATTGATTTTAGGCTCCATATTCTTGAAGGCCACTAGGATTGGTCTTAAGCCAACCTCTTTCTTGTTCCCTAGTCTTACAATTTTAGCAACGTCATTTGATGTGTCAGCTCCCGCTTTGCACATATCTTCGCATAGGTACTTGAGCTTTTCCCGATCATGCTGCACTCTCTTTAATATCCTCGGATCCAGATTCTGGTGCATTATATATTATAATGTTATTTTCCCTGGCTTTTCTATCATTGACCTCCTTCACTGCATCCTGCACGTGAAGGCAGATGTCGTGAAGGCAGCTGTCGGGTATGACTTCAAACATTCCTTCACCTACAGTTTAACTATTTCCTTAACTTTTGGCGATAATGCATTTACTCTTCATGTCTTCTAGGTTATCCAGCCTCCTCATGAAAGTCTCGCGGTATGCCTGGCATCGTTTCTCAGTCCTTTTCTACCTTTATATTGTGCTAAATTTTCACCTTACATGGTGCACAAAACAACATACTACTTGCCATGTTTGACATTAATTCATATTCAGCTGGCCTCATCCCAAGGCATTTGAAACAAAATTGCTCCTCGCAATATTCACACTCCAGCACCTTATCATCTCCTCTCGTAAATATGGCAGAACAGTTCTTACATGCCCATCTTTCTTCACTAATTGGATTAACCACTTCATCCTTATTCTTGCTAGCTATTGCTGCATCTTTCTCAGATTCAGCATCTTGCTGCTGCTATACCTATATCTATATTTTGTATGCAAATAAGGGTGTATATATAATCAGAAACCTTGCTGCCAGCCACAATATGCTGCCTACTACATGATCGCACTACGATTGCTACAACATGATCGCACTACGATTGTCAACACCCACAATCTAGGTTTTACCAGATTATTCGGCTTATTATATTACGTTTAATGTAATTTCTATTGCTGGCTGTATTACACTACATACAACAGAAATTAAAAAAAAAATTCCTGATATATGTAAAGCCTGTTGTCAGTAGCAATATGCTGCCTACAACAAAAACAATTACAATTGTGAATTGGTTTAATAATATCTGTATAATTTACTTCTCTTGAGAAATCTTAGTGGCTACTTACCAATCCTTTAATCTCTGAATTCTATTTTTTACTCTTAGTATTCCATCTTTCGTCTTCTAATTCAGACACTGGTGTGTCCTGGCTCTTAATTGTCCTCTTCCTTCCTAGGCGATACACTATTCCCTTTAAAATCTTGTTTCCCGATTCTCTTAATCCATTGTTATAATGCACCCCATCGTGAAGCTGATCACAGTAATTTTTGTTGACTCTTTCCACTTCCCTTTAGAGACGATTTTTGAACACTTCTATGCAAGTTTAAAACTGACACGCTGACAGAGGTTGATAATAGTCATTAAAATTTGCAATATCTTCTAGATCAGTTTGTTGAATGACAATCTCTTCCTCTGAGAAACGGGTCTCCTTTATATAGCCCTTCGGCACTCCTGAATCAAATGCTGCCTTTAACGAAATAGGGATAACGGTCCATAAATCACAAATGTCGCTTGAGATGCAAACTATAATGTGAGTTGGGAATTAGTGGTTTAAGTCTCGAGTGGTATGCCTTACTTTTTGGAAGATGTCCTCAATTTTTGCATCTCGTATACAGTGTTCATACACTCCTCTTGAGTCTCCTACTACAATTATTATACTTGCCATTTATTTCTGTGTCCTATTTCTGTGTTATTTCTATGTCTGACTGGCGCCAGCTGCAATGTGCTGCCTACAGCAGCAGATAATTTGTTTGATTCAAGGGTCAGCCGCAATGTGCTGCCTACACAAGATCCAATACATGGATAGGCAGCTGGAAATATCTTGTGCCAATCACGCTATGCTGCCTACACCTAAGTAGACTGTTTCAATTACTACATAAAACAGAATAAAACTCAATATTGTATTAGAGACATTTGTAGTTGTTGTTGAATTATTAAGCAATGATCTCTATTTGTATCACGGATGATGTTTGTTGATATAATGATGGAAGCGAGTGGGATGGCAAAATGAAAACAGTGGCAAATAATGACAATGACCACACCTACGTGAGCAAAGAGAAACCAGATGGCACACAAGATAAAGCTGTGACTGCCAGTGGGGACAAAAGTGGAGGAGGTAATAAGAATGGGGAAACGAGGCAGCAGGTAAGACCAGAAACAAAACTAACGAGGGTGTACATTGAGAGCTAATACCAATGAAGGGCTGTTCGCGGTGCGAAAGTGTCTGTGGTCTAAGACAAGACGAACTGGTGGATAGAGAAAATAACCTAACGAATATTCGAGGGAAATTGAGAAAAAACTCAAGGAAGTAACAAAAAAGAGAATGAGCATAGTGATGAACGAGAAAGGCTAACATCGGCATATGCCCTCGTATATCAACAAAACAAAAAGAAAGCTGAACTGGAGACAAGCAGTCGAGAGATGCGGGTTCGAGTGGTTGCAGAGCTCTGAAATGAGAGGCAACACAATGTGAGAGAAGGGTTAAGAAGCTCAGATACCTCTAGTAGCCATCACTATGGCAGTACAGTGGATGGAAAAAGTAGAGCAGAACTGACTAGCCGCCTAAACCCACTAGATATACAGCTAATAAAGGGGAGACAACCCGTACCGTGCAACCAAGAGCACGAGAGCCCCAATGTGACAGTACTATTCTCCAGAAGGCAGGAAATGCTCCAGGCGCAAGCCAAGCCGGCGTGACTTAGAGAGAGGCCGTCGAAGGCAGCTGAGTAGGGAGGGATCCACCACAGGAAGTACTGGGAGGTCAGAGGATCGCGGGAGTGGTGGCAGGGACGGACAATACAGGTCAAGCATCAGAGATGAAATAACCCACGGAGATTCAAATGCAGGCCCATATAACCCTGGCGTGAGAAGTGTGTATCAGGATAGTCACAATTTAGGCAGAAGACAGAGAGTTAGTCATGAAGTTGGAAGGAGGTGGAGGACTGAAGAGGGTATACACTCATCACACATAGACGATGGTAGAGCGCAGACAGTATGAAGAGAAAGGAACAGGCCATATAGCCCAAGTAATCGTAGAATAGCAGAAA
This sequence comes from Chaetoderma sp. LZ-2023a, assembly GCA_034401795.1. NCBI lineage: Eukaryota > Metazoa > Mollusca > Caudofoveata > Chaetodermatida > Chaetodermatidae > Chaetoderma > Chaetoderma sp. LZ-2023a. The sequence continues at coordinate 37,168,712 of CM067370.1, read as the reverse complement.
GTTACCTGGAATAGGAACTCCCTTACCAGTTAGATGGTGGACGATAACGGCCAACTGGCAATAATGGTGACAGAGGACACAGGCGTGATGGAAGCCGGATGGATACCGAGACCAAGGAAGACGGCAGTACAGAGGCCTGCAGAAAAGAAATGAATTGTGATCTGCTGAGCTGTACGAATGAGAATGGACCAAAGATTAATCATCTGGACAGGGAGAGAGAGGTGATGATCTGCAAGATCATCAGCAACAGTACCGGCCCCCATGAGACAAAAGAAACCAGCCTTGGTGATTCAGACCCAATTCTACTGGCTGGAAAAGCGCCAAAGACTCCCAGTATAGAAGCGGTACAGCTCGCCATGTAAGCAGAAATGTACTGAACTACCAACAGACTGATTCTGGGACGATGCAGATCATCAGCAACAGTACCGGCCCCCATGAGACAAAAGAAACCAGCCCCCATGAGACAAAAGAAACCAGCCTTGGTGATTCAGACCCAATTCTACTGGCTGGAAAAGCGCCAAAGACTCCCAGTATAGAAGCGGTACAGCTCGCCATGTAAGCAGGAATGTACTGAACTACCAACAGACTGATTCTGGGACGAATAACCATGGCGGGGCTGACAGACCATGGTTAAAGCCTAACGAGCTGAAGCTGAGTAGTCTACTCAATCAAGCCCAGAACTCCCAACAGCAATGGCCACAAACAAACCTGACAATGACAGCATACCGGAGTCCCATGCCTACGTTCGCACTGGACCAAGTTCCAACAATCATGACACAGAACGAGCCCATTAGCAACAATCCAGCAACCCGACAGGTCGACACACTAATGCAAGCATTTCTTCAGGCCGATCACCAAATTAGCCCACCATATCAAACCACCTCATAGGAGCGAAAGGAAACACGGTTTAGTGTTATGTAGCAGTGCCAGTAAGGCGGGCTCAGGATGACGGTAGGTCCCATAAGGCTAGTGCCAACCTAGGCCAGCACATCTTGCAGCCAACAGTATCGGATAAAGTTGGAATGGGCCATGATCAGGCTAGTGCCAACCTAGGTCAGCACATCTTGCAGCCAACAGTATCGGATAAAGTTGGAATGGGCCATGATCAGAATGGCCAAGTGAATCTGATGCAGTGAGTCCCTGGGCCGGTCTTATTTCACCCAGAGCTGCAGATGTTGAAAGCACTGGAGGGGATAACACAGCCACTAATGCAGTGCCAACCTGTGCACCAGGACTAGAGCAACAACCAAACCAGACACTGGCAATGCGCCAGCCGACAGTGGTGCCAACACAAGCACAACCCGTTGTCGCACAGCCTTGAACAAAGGCCTGTGCCCCAAGCCCATTTCTTTAGAGAAGGGACGGGGCTCAGAGCAGACAGGGTTGGCCAGAGATAGCAGGACCGACCAAATGGTTTCAGTATTAGTACGTTTATGTGAAGGGGTTGCAGAGTAATGGCGTGTACCTAACTGAACTAATGACAAAACTAGATTTCCTATGCCTACAGGAAACCTGGCTCGAGTTTTAAGAGGAGGTAATTATGCAGCTACACACTGAATACATAAAGCAGTAGATAGAGGGCACCCAATCCAGGCATGGGGCATAAGGCCCTCGTTCAGAGGATAGAAAAGCACCCAGATGGGAGCGAACGGGTGTTGGTAGTATCTGTTGAAGCCTAACTAATACATATATGTCTTATCACGGTGTACATGCCCAAAAGGTGATATCGTAATTCAGGCTGCAGCACCTGCTAATCTGCGGGAGGTGATTTTAATTCAGACCCCTGGAGGGAGACATATACATTCTTCCATGTAAACGGAAAGCATGAATCGCAGATCAGCCACTTCTTTTACGATGCCAGCTTTCGGGAAACAGTCACAGACTTAAAAATTGAGGACTGATATCCACTGAATGTGTCCGACCACGTACCTATTACACTCAAAGTATGGAAGCAGCTGACGGGCAGGATGTGATAATACTGATGACAAAAATGGAAAGAATGGGGCATCAAACAAGACCCTGTTCCAGAAAGTGAAGTGGCATAAGGTGGATAAAGACAAGTACAGAAGTACATGTCTGATTTCCTCTGTCCACCACTATTCAGCAAGGTCCCAGAGCTGGACATAACGCTTGCAGCACATCATCTGGCTGAAACACTAAACTGCAATGCATCAGATAGGCCTAGACGGTGCACTCTGGAATCGCCTAACAGGACTATATGAGAAACCCAAGTCATGTGTCACATATCAAACCCAATTGAACTGAACCGAGGCGTTAGACAAGGTGGTATTATTTCAGCACACTGCTACCTGCAGTTCATCACCCCATGGCTGTTGGAGATTGAAGAGACAGGATATGGAGCTAAGATTGGCTGTATCAATGTGGCAGCACCAACCTGTCCAGATGGCGTGTTATACATAACACACAATCATGTACAGATGCAGATTCTTCTGAACATAGCAAAAAGCTACACAACCAAGGAGAGCCTTGTACCACCTAGGAACTACTAGGCTTGCAAACGGCAATATTGATATCACACCTCTGCTAAATAGTGCAAGCTTGCCTTCATGGCAAGCATGGAGTTAATCCAATACTAATCTATAAGATATGGACGCTTTATATAAGTCTGAGACTCACATATGGCCTAGAAGCATGATGTCCAAGACCAAATCACATCCAACAACTGGAAAAGCTCCAGAGATTGAAGGTAAAGCACATCCAATCACTCCCAACCAGAAGACAGACGTTGCAGTATACCACTGTTGGGTGCTGAACCAGTCGAGGCGACCGTCGATAAAAAAGTTCTTTCACTCTACGGAAATATATGCAGGAGTCCAGACACTAAAGAACATCAGCTGGCAAAACAACAAGTAGCAGTCAAGGCACTTGGAGCTATTAGCTGGTTTTCACTCATAAAAAAGGGTTCTCTGCAAATACGACTTGCTATCAGCGTGGGAATTGCTTGATACCCCAATAGGAAAGCGAACGTGGAAGTCAATGGTGAGGAAGGCTATGCAAAACTACTGGACAGTAAGATGGCGTACAGAGAGAACATCATTGAAGTACTTAAACCCAAAAGCGGTACACACCATGGATAACAGTGCACTAAAACCAGGGAGCTTGAGAAAGCAGCAGTGAAGATCATGCTGCTAACAGGGACATATATTCTCCAGAGCAATCGGGCAAGGTTTAATAAATACAAGGTGGATCCTACATGCCCGATATGTCAAGATGAGCCTGAAGAGCGCTGCCATCTAATAACAAAGAGCTCTGCCTATGTCGACCAATGTCAGATGTATGTATTGAGACTCGCGAAGATCTTGAGTGCTATGATTGATTCTGATATGACACACAAATGGATAGATGACATATACAGGAATGGCAGCAGTCCCGTAGTAGTATCAATAAGGATGCCGTTCCCCATGGTGTGAATTGGATGTTGACGACTAACAAACCTTTAACTGAACTGAACTGTTGGTGGATGTTAATATTGTTTATAAAGAAGGGGATATAGATTTGGGTAAAGTGTTGTGGTGGAAGTCTAACAATAGTTAGCATTTGAGATTTTCCTGTCAGTGAGTTTAAGTAATTTTTCTACTTTGAACATGTTTTGGCCCTCTGCTGGCCTAGAAAACAGTATGGTGCTCTTTTTCTGGCGACTTTTTGGATGTTTTGTTTTTGTAGGTGTTAGTCCAAACAGCAATAAGTGAGGTGCGTGTGAAAGACGCGACTGTGCTAATCACTTATTGAACTCATACGCGTTCATATTTACTCTTCTTCTTTCTTAGTGTGTTCCTACCCAGAGCACGTACATATATTACATCTCCCCTTCTTATGGAAGAGTTATATATCATACTACCCACATATATTACATCTCCCCTTCTTATGGAAGAGTTATATATCATACTAATAAATGAATAACAATTACATGTGTAATAATATAAACTAAATACTACAGAGTATAATCATTAAAGTGAACTGGACGCTTAACAGTTCTACCAACTCTTGTTTTTAGAATTGATGGATGGTATGGGTCTTGTGACCTTGTAGGAACGAGGATATTCTTCCAGTCTGGAAGAGATAACTGCTGGCTGCCATCTATCATTCAAACGCATACAGACAACAGCTCCAGACGATAGGTGTGCTAATTCTTTACTACCAACGTCGTGGTTGATGGACATTATGGTTAGGCATTAGATGTGACTTGGTAGTTGGTAAGAATGCACGAAGTTGTCTACCGAACAACATTTGAGCTGGTGAAACATTTACACCATCAATTGGGGTTACACAATATTTCTAGTAAAGAAATCAATGGATCTTGACCACTTTGCTCAGCCTTTCTCATTAGACCTATCACTGTTTTGACGCAATTTTCAGCTTGACCATTTGACTGTGCAAAACCTGGCGATGACGTTTTTCGAAAATCTTGACAGTCAAAACAGTGACCATTATAAAAAATTACAGTTTCTGGGATACCATGTCTAGCAAAAATCGACTTCATGGCAAGGACACAAGTCTGCCTGACACAATGTCTGCCTGTCTTGTCCGGCAGTAACTGTATCTCAGGGTATTTAGAATAATAGTCAACACAGACCCAGTACCAATTTTGCACCATGGAATATCGTGTGAGGTGGCTCTTTGGCATTATTACTTCGATGACCGTGACAAACAGTACAGGCTGAAGTTAAATTTTCAATGTCAGGGTTCATATTTGGCCAATACAAACATTCTTGGGCTATGCTTTTACATTTTTGGATACCAAGATGGGCCCTGTGTATAACATCAAGCACATCTCTCTGCATTGACTTTGGGATCATGATCCTGTCACCTTTATATAGTATACCATCATAACATGAAATTGTATCACGACTCTCCCAAAATGGATGGGCGTTATCAGAACATTGATTTTTACTAATTGGCCAACCATTTAGAACGTGATTTGCTACATTCTGTAACTGCTCATCCGGTTGGGTTTGAAATTGCAATTTTTTATACATTTCATCTGAACACGGTATAATATGAATCATATTGACCTGAAAACTGTCAATTTCATCATCATATGAATCATTGATAAAAGCACGGGACATGGTGTCAGCTACAATCAATTCTTTCCCTGGCTTATATTTGACCTGTAGCGGGTAGCAAACGCATGCATTGTAACCTTTGTGGAGCTTGATGTAAGGCTTTCTTACAAATCGTTTCCAGTGGTTTATGATCGGTCTCAACATATATGACGGCTTTACCATAAACATATTCATAAAACTTTTCACAGCCTACCACTATGGCATACATTTCTTTTTCTATCTGTGCAAAATTGCATTGTGACCGTGACAAAGCCTTTGATGCAAATGCAATAGGGCTACCGCCCTGCAATAATACACTACCAATACTTTTTGAACTCGCATAAATGGACATGGGCACAGGTTTAGTTGCATCAAACGCATGCATTGTAACCTTTGTGGAGCTTGATGTAAGGCTTTCTTACAAATCGTTTCCAGTGGTTTATGATCGGTCTCAACATATATGACGGCTTTACCATAAACATATTCATAAAACTTTTCACAGCCTACCACTATGGCTATTGTGACCGTGACAAAGCCTTTGATGCAAATGCAATAGGGCTACCGCCCTGCAATAATACACTACCAATACTTTTTGAACTCGCATAAATGGACATGGGCACAGGTTTAGTTGCATCAAAATATTTAAGTACAGGTGCACTTGACAAAACTTTTCACTTGCTCAAAGCTCCAATGCCATTCTACATTTTTGTCCAACAAACGTCTTAAGGGGGCTGTCATCTGAGATAAATTTGGCACAAATTTGGCAAGATATGTTACAACACCTAAAAATCTCTGTACTCCTAGGACATCTGTTGGAGCAGGCATTTTACAGATCGCTTCTACCTTTTAGAATCTGGTAGGACACCATCTTTGGTGAGAATATGACCTAAATATGACACTATCTGTCTTGTATTGGGACTTTTCTCGATTTAGTTTGATGTCTTTGGTTCTAGCTCTTTCTAAGACCTTTCTGACTATTGATCATGTTCAGCTTGAGTTTTTCCCCAAACTAGAATATCATCTACTTATGACCTCAACGCCTTCTATATCATCAAATGCTTGGGTCATTATTTTCTGGAGCAGATTTTATTCCCATTGTGAGTCTTTTATACAAGAATTTACCAAATGGTGTATTAAAGGTGCATAGTTTGCTACTTTCATTATCGAGTCTTACATACCAAAATCCATTACTGGCATCTAGAACAGTAAACATTTTCGAACCATTTAGTTGTGGTAATACGTTTTCAAGCGTTTTCATTGGAAAGTGTTCACGCTTAATTGCATAATTAAGATCTTTGGAGTCAATACACACTAATTTTACCATTGGGTTTGGATACTACGACCATGCTATTCACCCAATCAGTTGGTCCATTAGTCTGTTCAATTACTCCCAGATCAACAAGTCTATCAAGTTCTTGTTTAACTTTCTCTATGTTTTACTGCAACTTTACGTGGAGGGTGTATCACTGGCGTCACACTCATGTCAATGGAAATGTGATATAAAACATCTTTAATATAGCCTAGTCCATTGAACACATCTGGATATTCATCGTACATTTTTAATTAGAGTGCTGTTTGCAGGGACGGGCAATTCTCGATTACTATGTGAGCTGGCAGCTCGCGGATCTTGGTTCAAGTAAGCTGATGAATTGGAATCACGAATTTGGTTCACGCAATATGGATCACTTTTGCGCTCTTACCCTGCACAATTTTTCTGATTTTTCAAATATTGATTTTTTTTCCAACAGCGTAAATGCGTTTTTATTAAATTCATATCATTACAAGTGGTAGCACCAATCAATGTTGGGCCATTATTATCGACTATGTGGAAATTTATGACGTAATACTTCTTTTTGTATCGACATTCTAGATCAGTTTTGCCCATAATTTTCACTCTGTGACCACCATAGGATTTTGCACATACTTTGGATTTATACAACTTGATACCATTTGGTTTAATAATTTTCGATAACACTATAACTCATCAGGTTAACATCTGAACCTGTGTCTAGCTTACACGTGATTGGCTTATCCTGCAGGTACATGGTACACGTAAATTGACTCGCTATGGGCAGTGCTGTACTAAACCAACGAATAAATCGTCTTAAGGCTCTGAATCAGACGAACTGACAATCTCTGCTACATGTATGTGTACATTGGACTTCCGGTTACCGTTACCATGACTACATTGTCTACGGTGGGTTTAGGGATTTAGAACGATTACGATTGTTAAACTGTTTATCACCTGATGCACTTCGACAACATTTAGCATAGTGACCAGTCTTGCCACACGCAACATTGCTTGCTGGACATTTGCCACCTCTGTGCTTATAGTAAACACAGGCATGGCATGGTTTACTGGATACCCTGCTCATAGCATTGGCAAGCGATGATTCATCAGTCTGGAGTGATTTCGTGTTACTTGTAGACATTTCAGAAGCTCGGCAAGTGTCAATACATTTATCAAGTGTAAGATCACAATCACGTAGCAATCTTATTCACAGTACATCATGTCTAATTCCGCAAACAATCTGTCTCTGATTAGCGAGTCATGTAACATATCAAATTCAGTCTGGCTTTTATCTTCAAGTCTGACATACTTATCAATTGGTTCACCATTTTGTTGATTTCTCATAAAAAATTGATGTCGAACGTACGTCAGGTTCTTCTTTGGTGCACAAAATAAATTAAATTTCTTTTAATACTTGCAGTTTATTTCGTTCGTCTGCTGTGAATGTCATTGTATTGTAAATACGGACCGCTTCGTCACCAGCGAGATGGAGAAATAACGCGCACAGTGTTGCGTCATCTTTGTCAGCGTAATTACTTGCTGTCACGAACAGTTCAAAACGCTGTAACCAGTTTCTATAGTTTTCTGGTACATTACCAACAAAGTTTAACTCGTTAGGAGGCTTTACCATATCCATCTTAAGATCCCACGCTCGTAAACACCAAGTGAAAGACGCGACTGTGCTAATCACTTATTGAATTCATACACGTTCATATTTCTTCTTCTTTCTTAGTGTGTTCCTACCCGGAGCATGTACATATATTACAGTGCGGATCAAGGTGCTGTACAGTGTTTTAACCGCGTCATATATGGTTTTAGTCTTTGGATGACACCTATTCCTCTTGCTACTTTTGCAGTAAGTGTTTCACTTTGTTTGGTCCAGGTCAAGTTTGTAACTAGATATACTCCTAGGAACTTTTCATAAGGGGCCTCTTAAATTTCCTTATTGCTAATATACAGTTTTGGAACATCTTTAATTATTAATTCTCTAGATTTTGAATATAACATATAGTTTGCTTTATCCACATTAACGATAGTAATTTCTTCCATTTCCTTATTTTCGTTTTTGTATAATGTAACTATGTCTTCGTCAGAGCAAAATGCATTGGTGTCATCAGCACATAGTATTAGTGACATGTGTTTGAATATGTTAGGCAGGTAGTTCATATACAAGAGGAGCAGCAGAGATGCCAGTGATGGACCCCTGAGGGACAGCACAAGTTAGGCTTCTGTTTTCAGAGCAAGTTGCTTTGATTTGCACACATTGCTTTCTGTCACTTAGATAACTTCGAAACCAGATGAGTGTGTTTCCTCGGATTCCGTAAGAGGCATATTTTTATAATAGGATTTTATGATTGATGGTGTCGAAAGCTTTTGAAAGGTCCAAAAAATGCTTATTATGTGCTTTTTCTTTTCAATTGAGTTTTAAAAAAAAATTTCTGTCATTTTAATTAGTGCTAGCATTGTTGAATGTTTTTCACGGAACCCATATTGTGATGTGTAAAGGATTGACTTAAAAAACAAAATCTAAGTAGCTGATAAGGCGATTGTACATAAGTCATTCCATTAATTTGGAGAAAAGTGTAAGTATTGAGACAGGTATATAGTTTGTGAAGTTAGATGAATCATTTGCTTTGTATATAGGTGTTATTCGTGCTGCTTTTACTTTTGATTGAAATATGCCTTGAATAAAAGATAAGTTACAGATTGTGGTTGATGGGGTATTAGTAGCGCTACTTGCCGGGTTTAGTTTGTTAAGAATGCTAAAAATGTCTTCATTGCTGACTGGGTTAGCGAAAAAAGAGGATTGATAGTCCGCCTGTGAGATAATCACTATATTTACTGGAGGATGTTGATTTGATTTTATCTGAAAGTGTTGGACCTATATTAATAAAATAGTCATTGGATCCTGTTGCAATTTCTAAATCATCGGTTATTATTTTGTTATTATAAAGAAATTGTGTTTGTTACTCTCCAATTATTTTTTTAATTCAAAAGTGATTTAATTATTTTCCATGTTTCATTTATGTCATTCTTGCATTGTTACAATTTGTTATGGTAATACGTTTTTTGGCTATTTTGATTATTTGGTCCAACTTGTTTCTGTATTTCTTGAATTTCAGTTCATTATGCTTTGTTTGACATTTGATAAACGTCAAACACTGCTTATCAGTCCAGTTGTTAACCATAGTTTAGTCGGGTTGTGTTTAAATTTCTTCTTTTCTTTCAAGGGAAAACTGTTTTCGACGATGTGCATGCAAGCTTCGTGGAAATTGGTGTAGTCATTTTCTCAGCACTGTATGTCTGTAACTGCATGCCAATCTACCTCAGACGTGTTTTTAAAAATTTTCAATGATGACCAGATTTATTTCTCTGCACTTAATTTTTTCATATTGGAATGGCTTTGTGCAGGTCAGCTGTCTTTCGAGAATTGGTAGGTGATCTTATGTGTCAGTGACAAAAATTCCCACCTCGGATTTATTGCTGAAATTAATGTTATTGCTGAATATTTTATCAATAATTGTGACCGAAACATCACCTATTCTGGTCGATTTCATTATGGTTGGGTAGAATGAATGAGCATTTAGTAAGTTTATAAGGTTTTGAGTATGAAAGCAAGTTTGTCTTATCATGTCAATGTTGTAGTCACCCATGAGGTAGACGGTTTTGTGTTCCTTTTGAATAGTTTTCAAGGTTTTTCCTTATGGTTCAATAAAATGTTCCTTATCGCCTTTAGGTGATTTATAAATTGTACCTGTAATTTTGATAAACATTGTTTGAATATGTTATTCAATATTAGAAAGCTCATCTCGCTCAATGAATTGGATATTTTCTTTGATACATGCCTACACGTATACATGTTTTGGGAGGATGCATTCACAGGATGATGCAGATATATTTAGATTATCTCTGGTGTCAGCATGGTTAAATTGGGATAGGTTTAATTCGAATGGGTTTGGAGTGGGGCCAGCGTAAAGTCTGTATTGTCATTGTAATGATTGTAAGGGAAAAGTGATACACCACCATCTGTGTTGTCATTGTAATGATTGTAAGGGAAAAGTGATACACCACCAGCAGGTGTCATCAGCTTCGAGATCGCGATAGTCAGATGTTGTTAGTTTGGAGCAACTTAGATGAATCCATGTGCTACATAAGTGACATAGTCGTGCTCTCTGATTATTCTTAACAGGCTTCCTACAGGATGAGCAAGGGAATTTAGCGGCTATGGGTTAGGTGAGTGGAAATGTGAACACGTGGGGGTGGGGGATAAGGCAAGGGAACTACTGAAGAGAGGGAGGTTATTGGGGTCATTTGGCGGACTGAATAGTTTTCTAATATTGTATACCCCCATATAACCAGTGGATACACTGGATGAGATAGGTCAAATGCAAATAGCAATAAATAAGAATTGTGGGTGCATTATTACGTATTTGGGGACAACAACAGGCCAGGCATAAACTAGCAATTGAAATGCAGTCATGTAGAATATTGTTACGTCTTGGGAAAACACAGAAAAAAGAAAAAACCCCATTGATACTAACTTGATTGAGACCTGCTACCATGGATGGGCTTCTGTTAAAGCTGCTATGCCACAGTATTTCATTATTGCAAATCAGTCTCTAGGCTATATATATCATCGCATTGTGTCAGGAGAAGTTCATATTTGCACAATTCCGCCAATGAAACGATCTAATTTCTCCGTTACCGGGATCGTCAAATAGTGCATTTTTACAGAAATTACTGATCTTAACCCATCTAGTTTATATTGTATTCAGTGGGCATCTCATAAATATTCATGCAGGGATACGTGATTTTTTGTTTTGGTTTCACCTGGTGTCAATTAGCTATAGCTATTAGATGAATGCAGCATCAGTAAATACTATTAACGACTAAATTAAATGATAGGCTAGACTAAAATAGGCGAATTAACTGCAAACTGGCCAACAATACTGGTAATACGCACCGCATATAAGTGAAGGTGGCTTGCATTATCAGTTTTCATAACGCGTTCACAATAGTTTGCAAACTATTTCAGTTATTACGAAAACGTGTGTCTTACCAGTATTGTCGTATTTCATATCCTCATTTTTCGTGAACTCATCACAATTTTCAACCAACCGCGTGAGTGACAGATCGGATGATGGACTGATTGCATGATTGACAAATCGGATGTCACAGATCAGATGACTGCATGAATGACAGATCGGATGACCAAATGTATGTGATGGACTGACAGACTGCATGAGTGACAGCTCAGATAACCCGCTGCTCGACGGACTAAATGACAAACCGACTTACTGCACGCCCGACCAACTGCATGGGTGACCGACTGCATGAGTGAGTGACAGATAGGATGGCTGCATGTGTGAGTCTGATGGACTGCATGAATGACAGATCGGATGACTGCATGAGTGACATATCAGATAATTGCGTGAGTGACATATAGGATGACTGCATGAGTAACATATCGGATGACTGCATGAATGACAGACTGATAGGATGACTGTATGAGTGATTGACTGATGGACTGCATGAGTGATCTATGTGACAGACTGACAGACAGACAGATGGCTTCATGAGTGTCCAATGACCGAGTGACAGTTCGAATGACTGCATGAGTGACAGATTGGATGGACTGCATTAGTAACGGACGAGATGACTGCATGAGTGACAGATCGGATGACCACATGAGGAATAGAGACTGACAGTCTAGGCTGCATGGGTGACAGATCGGATGACTGATTGACTGCATGAGTGGCAGATCGGATGACTGCATGAGTGATGGACTGGCTGACAGGGCAACCAACCCACCCACCGACTGATTAACCCACTGCTCGACCGACTAAATGGCAAACCGACCGCCTGCCCGCCTGACCAACTGCATGGATGCCCGAGCGCATGAGTAACAGATCGTGTGGACTGCATGAGTGACAGAGCGGATGACTGCATGAATGACAGACTGACGGAATGCATGAGTGACATATAGAATGGCTGCATGATTGACAGCATGATGGAGTACATGAGTGACATATCGGATGACTGCATTAGTGACAGATATGATGACTGAATGAGTGATAGATCGGATGGCTGCATGAGTCACAGACTGACAAACAATCCAGCCACAGAATGACCAACCCACTGACTGACCGACCGAGTGACCAACCAACCGCCTACATGAGTGACAGATCAGATGACTGCATGAGCGACAGATCGGATGACTGCGTGAGTGACAGATCAGATGCTTGCATGAGTGACTGATCGGATGACTGCATGAGTGACAGATCGGATGACTGCCTGAGTGACAGCTCGGATGACTGCATAATTTACAGACTGCATGAGTAACAGATCGGATGAGTGCATGAGGAATAGACTGACAGTCTTGACAGCAAACCACGGACTGACCAACCCACTGAACAACCTACAGACCGAATGAGTGACAGATCGGATGACTGATGGATTGCATGAGTGACAGATCGGATGAGTGATGGACTGGCTGACAGACCAAACCACCCACCCACCGACTGATCAAGTCACTGGTCGACCGACCGACTGCCCGCCCGACCAACTGCATGGGTGACAGATCAGATGGATTACATGAGTGACATCGGATAACTGCATGAGTGACAGATATTATGGCTGCATGTGTGACAGGCTGGTGGACTGCATGAGTGACAGATGGGATGACAGTATGAGTGACATATCAGATGTCTGCATGAATGAGTGAAGGGATGACAGATCGGGTGACTGTATGAGTGACAAATCAGGTGACTGCATGAGTGTCAGACTAATGGACTGTATGAGGAATAGAGACTGACAGTCGGGACTGCATGGGTGACAGATCGGATGGCTGGATGAGTAACAGACTGGCAGACGGCATGAGTGATGGATTGACAGACAGGCTGACAGACCAAACCACCAACCCACTGACCGACCAACCGACCAACTGACTGTGTGGTTGACGGACTTAGCAACGAACGTATCCTACATGCAAAACGTGAATAGACGACCGTTATCCTACATTTTAAAATGCCCAGTGCATAGAATAAGGCTACGGAACTTGCATAAGTGTGTACAATATCACGTAAAATCGCTGAAATCACCTGCACTTTAAAATAAGCCACCAGCGTATTACAATTGTATCATAATAACAACAGCCAATTATGGCGAATTGGCACTGGGGCGAACGCCCCTCAACGAGATTGTTTTCGGCTTCAATCGTGTAAATATTGTTGAATGTTCTTATTCTAGCGCACAAATATCTTCATATGATTCAATATCAAGCTGTCACCGTTTGACATTCCATTAGATTGCAAAAAAATACGCTAAATACTCCTGGTATATTTTGAGTTTGCTATTATTTTTCATTTAACACCACTTGGTGTGACATAGTACCTTTAATTCAGGGTTCATAGTATACCAGCTGATTACACCATGCTTACAGATTGATTCTAGTACACAGACAAACTACAAAGTAGAAGTTTAGCTAGTAACAGACATGGCGTGACCATAGACGAATCCCAACAATGACCAGATTCCAATCATGTTAACCCCAAAACTTTCAGCATCTTTCCTGTTTGTTCGCTATGAGATTGAAATATGTCGAGCAGTACCTTCCAGTAATATAAAAATTAAGAATTCAGGATTCATAGTATATAAGTCTATTCCAGCATGCATACCGGTCAATTTTTTAACTTTTCGATTCAAACATGCATACAAGTAGATATTAACATGCATGCAAATTTAGCGAACATTAGCTAGTAATTAAAACTCAGGATTCGTAATGTATAAGTCGATTCCAACATGCATACCAGTTGATTTTAACTTGGTCGATTTCAACATGCATAACAGTCTGATAAGATCCACAACGCGCATACACATTTGGCAACAGTTAGGTCTAATAATAGGTGTGACATAGGCACATAGCCATACACAAATCCCTTCAAAGTTTGCAGATATTAAACGCACAGCAACATATTGTGGTGCATCAAATAGTGGTTAATATCTTGATCTTGATTAGTTTATGGCGAAACATCCAAAGGACATTATATTCGCCGTACACTCGTCAAGTAGCTGGTTTAGATACGTTTTTTGTCTCTAATTAATTCAGTAAATTTATTTGTAGGATTTGCAGTTTTCTGGACTGTTTAGAAGATCTTGTAATAGTTTGTTCCAGTCCCTAATCGTTCTGGGAATAAAGCTGAATTTAAAGACATCAGTTCTTGCCTAAATTTGGTTGAAGTGGCTGTTGTGCATGTTTTTTATTTTCCGAATTGTAGTCCGTAGACTGTCTAATGATATCTTTGCTTGTTGCTGTAGACCTTTATAGAACAAGATAAGGCGGTTTTGTTTCCTTCTGTCTGACAACGATGGGAGTTTTAGGGTTTCCATTATATTTGTCATACTGCCTGGTTCGTAACAATAATTTGAGGTGATTAATCTAGCTGCACGTTTTTGCACATTTTCTAGTTTGTCCTGAAGAGTTATCTGATGAGGGTCCTAAACTGTACTTACATGCTCCAGAATGGGTCGTCCCATCTATGCTTGAAGTCTGATTTCTTGGGAACAGAATGATAAATTTCTCTGCAATAGTCATAAGGTTCTGTATGATTTGCTGCAGATCTCAGTGATGTGTTTGTTCCAACTTAGTTCAGGTCCTTTGTATAGGAGTTATATAGGATCCAGCACGTACATGAATCAGATCAATCTTATCAAGTTTAGCTATTCTTGTGTTGTTCAGTACTAGTATTGTCTGATCAGGGCTTCTAATCTGGCCATGCAGAAGCAGGGCTCCTTCCTCACGTATGTAGATGGGTTCACGCGGAATGTGGTTAGAGTTTCACTGTGTGACCAGACGTGGATGGAATTTATGGTACATATGTCACAGAGACCTGAATGGAGACAATTTCCTCCGGGCACCCTTTAGAGCATGGCAAGCAGTTAGGAAGTGTGAGCTGTTTTCTGGTCCCTCGTAGCATAGAAGACAGGTCGGATCAATCTCGTGCTTATTGAACTTTGCCCTGTTTGATTGCAGGATTTAACAGCCAGTTAGGATTCGTATCCGGATGGAGTCTACAGATATCACGCGGGCATGTGGTTAATGTAGCAATTGCTGGATGTGATATATGGCAGCTAGCTGGATAAGAGTGGAGAAACTGCAGTGACGAGTATAGTTGTATTTGCTGATTTAGTTGCATGGTCCAAATTCTGTTAACATTACTTGTAGCTGTGCGCTTCCATGGCCCTCTGTCAGGTGGATTTTTAATAAAGTCGTGTATGGCGGGTAAATCATATTTTGCGAGAATTTTTCTTATCTCGGCAAACGAGCTATTTTGGAAGAATCCTTTGGCAATCTTCCCCCAAGTACTTTACTAATGAAACAAAACGTAGACTCGTAAGAGGCAATGATTATGATTAGGGTCACAATGTGGGTAATTTGAAGGAGCAGCATGATCTTCAATATCAATATCAATATCAAAAATCTCGGGACATAAGCCAAGTCTTCTTATTGTCCCGGTAGTATCAATTGTGTCTTGACATAGTTACCTCCGGCTTCCAGCGAGGCAAAATGGATTATTTACACTATACAGAAAAGAATACAATATATTTACGTGTA
This sequence comes from Chaetoderma sp. LZ-2023a, assembly GCA_034401795.1. Lineage (NCBI taxonomy): Eukaryota > Metazoa > Mollusca > Caudofoveata > Chaetodermatida > Chaetodermatidae > Chaetoderma > Chaetoderma sp. LZ-2023a. The sequence continues at coordinate 37,152,745 of CM067370.1, read as the reverse complement.
CAATTGTTTTGCTTATAGTCTTGAATTAAATAAGTTGTGTCTGGTTTTAGGTTAGTTACTTATTTAACACTTACATGACTTAGTTTATGTGTCTAGCTATTTGGTTATGGACAATATTTTTGCATTCTTGTTTCGTATTAATGGGGGGGGGGGGGGGTGTCATGATTGAAGTGTAAGCTGTGCTAAGTTTTGGTGGAGAAGCGCATGATGCAGACCGTTAGCTGCGGTGTGCCGCCTACGATACTGGACCACTGGTCTAAACGTTAGCTGCGGTGTGCCACTATATACCTGGACTTCAAAAAGGCATTTGACACTGTTCCACATGCAAGACTGTTAAATAAACCCAGAGCTTATGGTATTGGAAAACAAATAGTCAAATGGGTTGGAAGCTTTTTGGCCAATCGTAAACAGCGTGTTCAAGTAAATAATGCCAAATCGGACTGGAAAGATGTGATGAGCGATGTGCCCCAAGGAAGTGTCCTCGGCCCAGTACTATTCCTTATATTTATAAATGACCTGCCAGATGTAGTACTCCATGGCTACTACAGCATTGAAGCAAGTAAGCTACTAAGGAACTCCTAGGTGGAGTCCACACTCGGCCACATATACAAGCTACATAAGCAGCAGTTTAGCAAAGACACTCGCAAACACTTCAAACAGAGTAATCACCCCATTGAACTCCCTGCCAGCCAGTATTGTAAATGCCAAGAACATAGACGTAGAAGTTGGTCAGAGATTGACACTTCAGTGCGGTCATAGATAGCCTCGTCCCTAATTATATAATGCTAGAGGTCACCATCGATTTTTTTTCCCTGGGACACATTCCCAGCCTCGATTATGTAGATGTCGGCCCCGATTAATTTCCGGCCCCGATTATGTAGACGCCAAATTGTGTTAACTATATAGGCATCAATGCGGCGACGCTATTAATATGGTGTAACCAATAATGTTATATTTGTTTTTCTGTTTTCAGAAGACGCTGCAATATGCCCGTATTCATGGCTATGACCATTATTACTATTACCAGAATGCATGTTTAGTTAGTAAGTTTAGGCTAGTTGGTTTCATCTGATATGCATACATATATATAAAAAATGTGTACATATAGACTACTCATGACTCTCACTGCGAGGTCAGCCTTTTGAGAGCCAGGTTAGTGTAAACAAGTGCTTGTGCATGCAGTGATTAAAGTTAATATTAAAATTATTACTATTATTATGCATGCTTACAAATCATCATGCTTCAAAATTAGTCCAAGTATTAAAAAACTTACTCATAATTAAATCAGTATTACGCTTATAAATCAACATCATCATCATTATTATTATTATTATTATTATTATTATTATTATTATTATTCTTCCTCAAGGTAACTATACAGGTAAGCTGTTGAATATTTTTGATAACAAATTTTACTGGACATACTTTTGCTGTCTCTGGAAGCAACAGCGCCTAGTCAAATTAATTTCAGAATATTCACCATTGTTCATTATCCATACCCTCTCTGAAATACAATTTTCAGAAAGCTATACAAGTAAGCGATTAAATATTTTGCCAATGGCAGCAACAGCTCCCAGTCAAATTAGTTTCAAAATAGTCAACATGTTTATTAAATACGAATATTAAGTACGAATTTCAATTCGTACAATGTGACGGACTAGTACTTCAGATAATGCAGCTTATTGGGCCCATGCCGGGCCGATACTTTAACAGCCCAGTATCGGTCTGGCATCGGCCCAGTAAGCTGCATTATTAGGGAAGTGGTTTACCTGGTTCATTATCCATACCCTCTCTGAAATACAATTTTCAGAAAGCTATACAAGTAAGCGATTAAATATTTTGCCAATGGCAGCAACAGCTCCCAGTCAAATTAGTTTCAAAATAGTCAACATGTTTATTAAATACGAATATTAAGTACGAATTTCAATTCGTACAATGTGACGGACTAGTACTTCAGATAATGCAGCTTATTGGCAGCCCAGTATCGGTCTGGCATCGGCCCAGTAAGCTGCATTATTAGGGAAGTGGTTTACCTGGAAAAAAACCCCACATGATTAAATTACATGCAATTATGTATATACGACTATATATAGTCAGCGCCAGTAATAACATTTTGGAACTATTGAAAAGCCGGCCATTTCAATTGTAAATTTTCAAAAAATACTATTCCGAAACATTTGAGTGTTAACGCGGTTTATAATAATGTAAAGATGTGAAGGGTGCATATTAATAGTGCCAGCGTTAGTAAGACCTGAAAAACACAACAGGATTAGTAATAACATTCAACCCATTTGGCCTACTCCTCTTTGTCGTCATCATCATCCATCTCCATCATTGGTCTTGGGCAGATGAGATGACTGCCAGCCGCCAGTTGGCATCATATTCATCCCACAGTGTCATCAATTTCTGGTTCACATCTGACGAGTTAGATCTTCGCGCTGGACCAGTACAATTGCCATAGTTACCAGCTTCGCCTCTGTGTGCAGCAGGTTGCGGAGCAGGTAGAACGGGAGTTGTCCTATAGAATTAATTCCAATCATAATACGCGAATATTAATAATAATAATAATAATAATAATAATAATAATGCGTGCATGCGTATTTCTGGTCAGATATACCTTTCTTGCCATGGTGGTTACGGTGGTAGTGCCAGCCTTCCACATCGTTGTTCATACGGATGGAAAGACCGAACACACTCCAATCCACCAGGGTGAAAACACAACCCTCGATCCACTGCATCCGGATAAACTGCACAAGAGCACGAAGAAGAGCATGGTCTGGCCCAACTTGTAACTCAAGTCCCTCGAATATGGAGACGATTTGTGGGTGTGGCAGTAGCGGCAATGCCATCAACCTACGGCAGATCTAATAAAAACAACAATGATAATAATAATAATAATAATAATAATAATAATAATAAAAACGACATGAACAACGATAATCCCAGGTCACATCGTGACATATGTGACACAAATGTACATAATGCATATTAAACATTGGAAGTAAAATGTACATAATGCATATTAAACATTGGAAGTCTTAGCTAACATCGTCATCACAATTATTATTTTTATTATTATTAATTATTATTATTATTATTATTATTTTAGCGTTGTAGTAGCGGTAGCAGTAGTAGTTGTAGTAGCGGTAGCAGCAGTAGTAGTAGTGGTAGTAGTAGCGATAGCAGCAAACGTGATTAAATATTCAATAGGAAATAAATGTGGCTGCAGCTAACTAGTGACGTAATTTTTTATGTCGTCATATCCAGTAGTAGTAGTAGTAGTAGTAGTAGTAGTAGTAGTAGTAGTAGTAGTAGTAGTAGACGTTGTAGTAGCAGCAGTAGTAGTTGTAGTAGCAGCAGTGGTAGTAGTAATGGTAGCAGCAAATGTGATTAAATATTCAACAGGAAAAAAGGTGTACAGTTTTCAACAGCAACATCTTGCCACTAATCTGAATAAACTGAATGAAAAAATACTTTAACCGCAGCAGCTGGAGCTTGGCACTAAGTACACATTCAGGCTAAAAAAAACCACGCCAGCAAGCGGCGCGGTAATCAGCGTGGGACAATGCTGCCATTGGTGGAAGCGCTTGCTGACACGCACCAACTTCACGTGCGCAGCTAATACAAGGAAACATAATTGATATTTGATGAATTAAACTGATGAGGATTATTGCTGAAGATCGTCTCGTTTGAAGACAAGGTTAAGATTTGAATTATATTGCGTAAACAACAGAATAACAGGTTTGAGGAAAATGAAGTTTAGATCTGGTTTTTATACATGGAGACCTTGTGAAATTAACTCGGCAAACATGTTTTCTTTAGGATTATATTCAGAATTCAATAAATGTGGCAAGATCTAAGCCTTGTAGCCGGATGCCGATAGTTAATCTTCGGCTTGGCATGTCATTGTTTTATTTATTAAAAGTTGCATATGAGTTAGAGTTACAGAGATGGACGAAGTTAAGCATTTTGCCTATTTTATGTCCATTTTGAAATATGATACCCTATCCTACTGCTGGGTTTGCTTCCAAAAGGTGTCTAGAGCGATTTTAAAGGCATTTATGGTTTTTGATTTGATCACATTTTCTGGTAGGTTATTCCATTCGTTCACAATTCTGTGACTGAATTTCTTTTGCCTGATTTGCGTTCGACATCGAGGTTTGAAGAACCTTAGGCTATGACCTCGTTGTCCAGATCGTTCTACAAATGAAAAAAATTGTTCTGGATCAATGTTTTCTTTTTGTGTAATAATTTTGTATGTTTCTATTAGGTCGCCCCTGACTCGACGTTGTTTTAGAGTTGGTAGAGCAAGTATTTTGAGTCATTCTTCATAAGTTTTGTTTCGTAATCCTACTACTAATTTGGTGCATCGGTGCTGTACTTGTTCTAAGTGGTTGGTGTCTTTGACAAGGTATGGTGAGGCTTGTACACACTATTCTAGATGTGGGCGGACATAGGTTTTGTATAAAATAAGAAATGTTTCTCGGTCGAGGTGGTTGAAAGGCTTGTTTGATTTGTCTCATGATATACATGGCTTTATTTGCTGCTTTTAAAGTCTGCATAGTTGGTTTAAGGTCATTTTTTATCCAGATTCCTAAATCTTTTTCATGCGTTGTAATCTGCAGTGTATGTGTTTCGCTTTTGTCTTTCATGGTATGGTTATGCAATTGATTATTATGACCTAGGTGCATTTTCTTGCATTTACTGGCATTGAATTTTAAAAGCCACTGGTCCGACCATCCATTCAGATAGTTTAGGTCGTTTTGTAATTTTTTACTATCCGGGTCATCTTTAATGTGGGTCCAGAGTTTTGTGTCATCTCCCCTGCGTCTGGAATGTCGTTTACATATACCAGGAATAACAGTGGACCCAGGACGGAGCCCTGTGGTACTCCACTGTCAACACTTATCCAATCTTGAGTAGTTTCCTTGGATGTGAACCATCATTTGTCGATCTTGGATAAATCCTTGTATCCAGGTCAATATGGGGCCAGCGACTCCGTATGCCTCTAGTTTGTGAAGTAATCTTTTGTGTGGTACAGTGTTGAATGCTTTTTGATAGGCTAGGTAAATTATGTCTACATTGTTGTTACTGTCAAGGAACTCTGTCCAGCTTTCTAGAGTTTCTAGCAGGTTTGTCAAGCAGCTTCGCCCTTGGACGAATCCATGCTGGTGTATCGTTAAAAGGTTGTTGGACTCGAAGTGTTGTACAAGTTTGTCTTTGATGATTGATTCTAATATCTTGCATAGTACACATGTAAGTGAAATTGGCCGGTAGTTTTCTGCAATTTTTTTATTACGTTTTTTGAAGATAGGTGTTATTATTGCATTTTGGGGATAGTTCCAGTTGCTATTGAAAGCTTGAATAGTATGTGTAATGGTTCCACTAAATTGCTGGCACCTTTAGGAGTTCTGGTGAATATTATCTGGGCCGGGGACACTATCTGGTTTTAGTTTCACTAGTTTTTTTAATGATATCACTGCTTGAAATAGATATAGTTTTGATGTACTTTTGTTTATTAAGTCTGGCTGGAAACTGAAGCATGTTATCATTTTCCTCTCTTACAAAATCCGATTTGAAAAAATTATTTAAGAGATTTGTATTTTCAGTATCATCTGTAGTGTAGTTTCCTCCTTTCACAGGTTTGGTATCTTGGTCTTCTGACAATCCCGAATGTAGCTATAGAATCTTTTTGGTTTATTTTTTAATTCTTTTACAAGACCTTTCTCATAATCTGTATGTGCTTTCTTACATATAATACTTGTTGCATTACGCTGTTTTAGATACTGATTGTAGTCTTCCCTCTGTCTACTAGTTTTGTAGGTTTTCCATAGCCTATGTTTTTCCCTGATGGATTTGAGGTCAAGGTTAAATACGACCAAACTATACTCGACGATTGTTGATGGATGGATGGATATGTGAGTGGTTCTCTAAGATCATGTGTGCCTTCACCCTTTAACCCAGGCGAAAAGAAGATAATTTGTTTAACATTTACCACTGGAATGACTGGCTCGATAACGTGTGCCTTAACCCTCATATCAGCCAAAACGACTTCTGCAGTGGTCATGAGAAATGTCCATTTGCAGACGAAAAGAAGATAATTTGTTTAACATTTAACACTGAAATGACTGGCTCGATAACATAGCCAGTCATTCCAGTGGTAAATTTTCAAAAATAGTCTTCTCTTGGTCTGCAAATGTACATTTTCTATGGTAGTTTAAATTTTCTTGAATAAATTTGAGCGAGCCGATCCAGTCATTCCAGTGGTAGATTTTCAAAAGTGCTACTCGCTGTTGCTGAAAAGCCATTGGTGTCTAACGCAGCAACACATTTCAACAATATTGTTCAGCACCTCCATCATCATGTACACTGTAGTATGTGCATCTGTCATTTATCTCAAAGATAGTGGTCCTCTTATATTATATAGATGGTCGTCCTACACAGATGGATTTATTTGCGTGAGAAAGAACGGTAGAAAGATTTAGCAAATTTTTGGCGTTAAAACAACACAAGGGGTTGCAAATTGTGCACATTGTCATCACCCGTCGGGTTTAACTAAATGGCATGAATACACACATGAACACGGAGCAAAGCACAATGACTATTGCTCGACCCAATCAGCTATCAGGAACAATTTCAGCAAATCAGAATGCACGTGCGCAAGAATATCGTACATCAGATTCAGATAGCATATCAGTCTGTAATAAGCTTTCCACCCTTACAGACACAATCTTGATAGATTAAAATTTAAAACTTGTTTCTAAATAAACCATCAAATTAGTAGTAACATTCTCTAACATTCAGTAAATGGACGATCTTTACAGAAATTCTATGAAATCAACTCAACTCAAACTTGCAAATTTTCTAAATACTTTTTATTGAATGGTACATAATTCCTTTAACTTGCGGTTTAAATTTATGCATTCAGTATATCTTTAAAATAATTTCATGAAAATTTCAGCAAATATAATTCTTCTAAATAAGTCTAAGAACACAAGATTTTAACAGAAAACAAATTAATTGGCCTAGTCTCGGTCTAATACAATTCGGAAAGAATTAAATAACACAAGATTTAAAAAGAAATCAAATTAATTGGCATAATCTATGCCTTATACAATTTGGAAAGAATTACGGTTTCAGCATTCAACACGTGTGTGTGTGTATATATATATATAAGCATGAGTCGTATCATTGCCGATTTTACGCGTGTTTGTTCAGCCCTGTCGTTAGCACAGAGCTTGCTTCCACTTTGTTCGACGGCGCAAGTTTCGATTCGTTAGCCACAGCCATCATCTTGCTAATACAATCTGAAAAATAATTATAGAAACTTAGATAAAATATATAAAATAACAACCATTTATGAGTAGAATAATATTAGTAGTAATAATAAATAGCAATATAGTGGTAACAGTACAAGGGGCCGAGATATACATGACCGAGGCCGACATCGATTACTAAGGCGGAAATGTATCGGGGCCTAGACCACGCTGGGCAATCCAGTCCAAGTGACGGGATCTACAAGACAGGATTCTTGCATGTTGCATTCCTGGACAGACAAAAAGCATTTGACGTGGTCGACCATAATTCGCTAAAACGTTACTTGTTTGATCAGAAGGTCGACTCGCATCTTTGGCAAATCATTGACCACATGTACAACCACGTACAGATAAGACAAGGGGTTCGTCAGGGAGGAGTGTTGGATTGTACATAGATTAATGACCTGCTGATTCATCTTCAAACTCAACAAATGGGAACACATATTGGAGCAACATATACGGGATGTCCGATGGTTGCAGATGATCTTACACTATGTAGCCATTCAGCTGAAGAACTACAAGTCATGCTTGATCAATCCTACAGCTCCCGTACAACATTCACCCCGAAAAGTCAACCATGATCAGCAAAGGCCAAAACCCATGCCGATGAGTGACAAAGCAACACGTCTCGGACTAGTTCGCACTTCCAAGAATGAAGCTTCAGCTAACATCGAAGAAAAGATCTCACTCGCCATGACGGCTACTGGACTCCACGGCTCCAACGATTTATCACCCAAAGTATGCCTTCATCTGTATGTGATGTACATCCTACCAAAGCTATTATATGGTATGGAGATCTTTGTACTCTTATCCAAGCAACTCCTGGAATCATTCCATATTCGTATGCTTAGAAAGATACTAGCCTTACCCATCCGCACAGCTAAATGTGGAATCCTCTTACTTATCGGTACGCGACCCATCATAGCAGAATTGCACATCAGACAGCTGTCTCTGCTCGGAGCGATTATCAGAAGTAAAAATGCTACATTAGCATGAATTATGGAACGGCAATTGTCTATCGGCTCATCTACGATCAAATCCACAAGCTGGTTCATCTACATCCAGACAATTCTACAAAGATATGAGCTACCCGGCCTAGAATGTTTATCTCCTAGTAAGCTACAATGGAAAGGCATGGTCAAGGGTGTTGTGGATAAATACTGGACACTGGGACTCGGTCAGCAATGTCTTCTTTTGCTACACAGCCAATCTCTCAATAGGAAGCACTCATCTTGCAATAAATAGCATTCAAAGTGTAGTTAAAGATGAATGGCATGCAAGCATAAAGCTGAGACTGCTTACCGGAACATATATAGTCCAATCCAACATAGCCAGATTCAATCAAAACCTAACAGATCCAATATGTCCACTATATCATCAACAGCCTGAAGATTATCCACATATGATTGTTACTTGCTGCGCCCTGCTTAACTACAGGAGGAATAATCTCAACAAGCTCAAACTACTCATTAAGCAAAATCTTGGCGAAACAACGTGGATACTACTATGCAGCGATGCACATATGTTAGCCCAGCTAATCATTGACTGCACAGCACTAGTGGGCTCTGGCATAATCCCAGATGACTATGACCTCTGTCATAAGATTGAAAGCATCTCGAGACAGCTATGTTACGATATACAATGCGGAAGGACATACATGCTAAACTCATCATACAGCAGACAAGAGTCAAGATTATTTATTTTCGTATTTAGTCGTCAGTATTAGAGATTACAATAGGCAGTCCACATAAGGCAAGCCTATGAAGTGGTGGACCCATAACATATAAACGTTAATTGCACAATATATTATGACATATATAATAGGATGTAACATAAACAAACATATATTACGTGATACTATATGAACAGTAGGTACATACATGTAGGATACAACGGTAAGACAGGACAATTACATTCATAAACATAAAGGAATGGAGGGATGGGGGGGGGGTCGCTGGAGCTCATCTGTTATATATTGCCATATTATTAGTTGGCATGCCTCCAGGTCAAGACAGTAAGTTAACATGTTAATTAGTGAGAAGTGCTCCGCTGAGCACTCCGAGCACAATCAGATTGGAAGGCACTGCCTCTTTGGGAAGCAATGTCTTCCATCACCGTGCCCAGAATGCCCAACAGGACACCTCAGCTCACTCCGGAAGCATGCTAAGTGGTTCCCTAGCTGCGCTGTGTAATGGGCATGGTGGTGGTGGTTAGTGGTGTGGTTTCTAGTAGTTGTCAATAATTATGTTTTTGATTAATTTTTTGGATGATTTTAACGTGAGAATTTGTGTACGTATGTCTGTCTGTATTATTCCATAGTTGTATTGCTTGGTAGGATGGTGTTCGTGTAGCTGCCTCTGTTAGGTCGCATGTGACATGTAGGTTGGAACTTGGCGTATGTATGTCTGCATTTATTGAAAAAAGATTGGATAGAGATGAGGGTAGGTTGCCATTGTGGTAGTCCTTTAGAATTGCATATAATTGAACCCTTCCAATGTCTTCGAGTTTTAGGATTTTGTTACTTTTGAAGGTAACTTGTCCCCCTGCTGTTTGCGAAAATAGTTTGATAGATTGCTTTTGTAGTGATTTTGCTTTTGTAGTGATTTTATTTTTTTTGTTTATTCTGATATGTATTGCTCCAGATAGTATTGCAGTAGGTTATGTGTGGAAGTATCAGTGTGTTATACAGAGTTTTTAAGATATGAGATGGAAGATATGACATGAGTCTGCGCATGATACCAATATTCGTTGCTACCTTGGATGTGATTATCTCTATGTGCTGATCCCAGATTAAATGTTTGTCCAAATAGACTCCTAGGAATTTAACATACTCGGCCTCCTCTATTTCTTGATTGTCTATGTAAAGTTTTGGGAGAGCAGCTTCTTCAGGTTGGCTAGACCTTGTAAAAAGTATAAAGTTAGTTTTGTTAACATTTAGAGATAATTGATTAATTTTGAACCAGTTTATAATTTTTTCCATTTCATTAATTTACATTTTTGTATAGAGTATTTATATCCTTATGTCTACCAAAGACATTGGTATCATCTGCAAATAGTATTAATGACAGTTGGTTAGTGGCATTGGGTAAATCATTCATGTATAGTAAGAACAGCAGGGGTACACTACAGACTAATTTCTTGTTTCCTGAAATAGCACCATTAAATTGAACACATTGAATCCTGTCAGTCAAATACTTTTGAATCCAATCCAACGCAATGCCTGTTATACCGTAATGTGATAGTTTTTTCAATAAGATTTCATAGTCAGTAGTGTCGAATGCTTTAGAAAGATCCAGGAACACCCCGAGTGTATGTTCTTTATTTTCCAGGGATTCAGATATTTTTTCTATCATATCCACAATGGCAAGCATAGTAGTGTTTTTCTCTGAAACCATACTGAGATTTGTAGATAATTGAATATCTATTTAGATAATTAACAATTCTGTTGTAATATAATCGCTCCAGGAGTTTCGAAAAAGGTGGAAGCACTGAGACTGGTCTGTAGTTAGTAAAATCAGATGGATCTTTAGCTTTATAAATAGGTGTTGCTCGTGCTATTTTTAGTCGTGATGGGAATATACCTTGTGAAAAATTGCAGATGTGATTTAGTGGGGTGAGTTTTTCTGTTATACAGTGTTTACAGATTTTCCATTTAAAGTTGTCAATACCTGCACTTTTGGTCGGGTTAATTTGCATCAAGATTTTATAGATTTCTTCTTCATCTGTTGGTGTTAGGAACATTGAGTGAAAGTTCTTATTCATTGAATTTGTCTACTATCTCATTTTTATCTGTTATAATTGTGTTATTACTAATGAACCGCGTTATAATTGTGTTATTACTAATGAACCTCGCTGTTTCCAAGCTGCTTTTTGGTTTATTCAATAGTGATTTAATTAATTTCCATGTTTCTTTTATATTATCTTTTTGCTCATCAAATTTATAATAGTAGTTGTTTATTTTTGCTGTCCTGATAATTTGGTTCAGTTTATTTCTATATTTCTTAAACTGAGTTTCATTGTACACAGTCGGGTGCTTAATGAAGGTTAAATACAGCTTGTTCTTCTTATGGCAGGCAGCTATCAATCCTCTTGTTAGCCAAGGTTTGGTCGGATTTTGCTTAAATTTCTTAACTGTTTTTAGTGGAAATGCAGCTTCATAGGCATTAGTACATATGTAGTGGAATGTGTTGTAGGCATCTTCACATGAGTCGCGGTTGGTTACCTGATTTCAATTTATGTTCACCAAACTGTTTCTAAACTTTTCTATGTTCTCATTTCTAAAATCTCTACATTTTGTTTCCTCTTTTTCGAATAACTGTGTTCTAACCTGTTCATTTTCCATGTAGTAGATTAGTAGGTGGTCTGAATTCATGTCTTCAACAAAGATAGCAAATTAGGTTTTGGGATTTGCAGTGTTATTTGAGAGAATATTTTCAGTTATTCGTGTCGGTTTGCTAGTATCCAAATGTTCTTAATAAATTTACAAAATCTTGAGTAGTGGTTTCATTTTCTCTAAGTAAATCAATGTTGTAATCACCCAATAAATAAACTGTTTTATTCTCCTTTTGTATGGTTTTAAAGCATCTTTCTAATTTTTCTTTATCACTTTCTGGAGAACTGTAAATGACACCGACAATTTTGTTCTTAGCTTTTTCCATAGGTATTTCCATAAAAATAGATTTTAAAAAGTTCCATTATTGTCAGTTCTCTCTTATAACACTGTACATTTTCTTTTATGTAAATGCCTACCCCACCACCTGGTTTAATAGCCCTGTGGTTTTCCAGGAATTTCTAGTTTTGCATATCAATTAAGCCAAGTGCCGTGTTAGTTTTAATCCACCTCAATTGCGCCAGTGTCTAAAAAGTTGCTTAATTTATCAAAAATATTTGGTAATGATCTTATATTGATGTGCATAGTCGAAAAGGAGATGGTGTTTTTGTTAAATTCACTGTAGTATATAGTTACATTTAGGTTGTGGGAGAGTAATTTCTTGATCATCAGTATAGGTCTCAGAGAGTATGAAGTTCTGTGATGAGTTTAGGTTAAATGGATTTATAAGTATGCTTGGACCTAATATGTTAAGTTTAAATTCAGTGTCGTTGTCATGGGGTGATTGAATGGAAATTGAGTCCGCACCACCATGGCCCTGTATTGTTTTCTAAGGTTCGGTGCACCCATCCACCACAGCAATAACATAATAATGCTTACTGATTTTTCTTTACTGGCTTGTTACAAGATGAGCAGGGGTATTTGATGGGCTTTACAGTACCATTATAGCTTATATTATATGTAGTAAAATAAGTTAAGATTACGGATACATTACATATTCTTACCTTAGATTGTCTAATTTCATTGTTTTTCTTACCATAGATCTTTAGCTTTTAGGATGTTCTGAGAATATAAAATAGGAATGGCTTAATTTAGCAATGTACAAGATTAATAACAATAGATAGTAGTATATTTGACTAGTCCTCTCCTGGTCCGCAAATGGACACTTTCTATGAGAAAATTTCGATTTTCTTGCACAAGTGTGAGAGTTAGAGGACTAATCTTTAAGTTGTCTTGAGATACTGAGATTTCAGGTGCTAAAAGGTCAGTATGATTCAGTGTATATAATTGCCCAAGTGACATACAGCATATGACCAGCTGATACATTTAAGTGAGGTGCGATTACTAATTAAGTGGCATATTATGTGATAAAGATGATATCAGTTGGAGCATCGGACATATCAGGATAAAATTAGTGATCATAATATCAGACATAACTTCTGGATATCTATAACAGTGATTGCATAGATACTGGATTTTCAGTTTCTGATAATATAATATAGGAATTGTCAGAATGCTATTCAGTAAGTCAGTACATGCAAAGCAAATACATCAATGGGCAAGAGTAAGTATGGGGACAATATTAGCAAGCAAAACTTAAATAAAAAGTATGCTAAGAATATGAGGTGTTAGGAGTTCAGGAAGCTCCAAGCAAATTATATGCATCTCTCTATCCTCAATGGGTATAATTAGGTATAGGACTAGTATAAGCAACATAAAAGTAGAAAGTAAAATACAGAACAGGTTTTTGGAACAGTCCAATTATAGTTTGGATTAATCGTTTTCCTGCTGGATTTCTGCAGACTGCATATCCCATGGGGGTTTAACTCTGACAATGACAGGTAATCATTTCGATCCCTGAGAAGTTACATGCAGTATGACCCATGGAACTGTACATACAATGATACAGTGAAAGGACATCTGACAGCAGGCCTCGGGCCTCTAACGTCAGGAATAACAGTTTCACATCAGTCAACTAGTATTGAAGTAGAATTGGAAAGACATGTAGGTTTAGCTTCAAAATTGAAGCGCATAGAGTGACTTTCCCATAGTTTGTCCAATCTATGTTTAAAAGAATTAATTGAAGGTACACTGATGACATATTCAGAGAGTTTATTCCAATGATCAGTGCACCGCAATGGGAAGGAGTACTTTCTTATGTCTAGTCTGGGTCTAACTTTCATGAGTTTTAACCTATAGCCTCATGTATTAGTATTTGTGTTGTGAAGTTCAATGAAGTCTGATGTTCCTTGGTCACATTTGTTGTTGAGATGTGTATAAATCTCTATCATATCGCCACATAATCTACAAAATGCTTATGTCGGTAATTTCAAAGTTTGTAGGCGTTCACTGTATGATAGATGGTGTAGGCCAGGAACGAGCTTGGTGGCTCGTCTTTGAACATTTTCTACAGCATGTATGTGTTTTTTCAAAATGTGGGGCCCAGGCAACATTAGCATATTCACTATGTGGTCTAACGAGGGCCTTGAATATGTGGGTAAAATTATATTTATCTATATAGCTAAACGTACGTCGGATTAATCCCATTATTTGGTTTCCTTTGTTTATCTTTTCATTTATGTGCTGGTCAAAATTGAGCTTTTCATCGATTATTACACCAATATCTTTTTCAGCAGAGTATGTTAAAGTATGGCTACATAAGTTCATTGTATAGGAGTGTGGTTCTGTTTTTTTGGTAGAGATTCGCATATATTTGCATTTATCTGGTTTTAATAATGAATGTCCATGAACACATCGAATTTATGTCTTTTTGCAGTGAAATACAATCTGTTGGATTAAAAATTGATCTGAAGAGTTTTGTGTCATCTGCAAACAACAGAGCCCTGTGGTATGCCACTTGTGACCCATGTTGTTTTAGAAGGGAGCCTGTTAATTAATACCTGTTGCATTCTACCGGTTAAAAATGCCTGTATCCAATCTAGCAATTTACCTTCTATGCCATATATAGACAACTTTTTTATGAGACGTTTGTGAGGAACCTTTTCAAATGCCTTCATAAAGTCGCAGTAGATAACATCAATCATCCTGCCTTTATCAAGTGTCTGCCGCCATTTTTCAAGTACATTTAACAATTGCAGAACAGTAGATCGGCCACTGATAAAGCCATATTGTTTATCTGAAAGCATTTTATTTGGTCTTAGATGGTCCATTATTGCATCCTTAATTATTGATTCCATTATTTTCACACTACCGACGTTAGGCTGATTGGGCGATAATTTTCAGGTTTCTTTTTGTCCCCCTTTTTGAATATGGCTGATATATTGGCGTTAGTCCAACAGTCTGGTAATTTCCCAGATTCTAGTGATCTATTAAAAAGCAATGATAAAGGATTGCAGATTACTTGCCTAAGTTCATATATTAGCCTAGGATGTAATCTGTCAGGACCAGGAGATTTAGAAATCTTGAGTTTGGATAATTTTTCCTTCACAATGTCTGGAGTGATATAAACAATTAGTGCAGACTGCATAATTATATGTCTAGTTGAAATTGGCGGTGCCTCTTCATCCGGTTCAACTGTGAAAACAGAATTAAAGTAGTCGGCTAAAACATCTGCCTTTTCCTTATCATTTGTAGTAAAAACACCATTATTATTAGCTATTTCCAAATCAGGGATACCAATTGTTGTTTGTGTCAGGGATTGAACATATTTCAAAAATTTCTTTGGATTTTGTTTAACACATTTCGAGATATTATGTTCATGCATTCTCATAGCTTTTCTTGTAGCTGTCCTGACTTGATTTCTTATTTTACAGTATTCAATATATATGTCTTCACTCTCAGTTTCTATATATTTTCTCCAGAGACGTTTCTTTTTATTAATCTAACTTCTGGTTCTTTTATCGAGTGGGTATTTGTTTCGCTTACTTTTAATTTTTTAAATAGGAATGAATTTCACTTCAACTTCGTGATATTTTGAAAGTATTGTTTGCCAAAGATCATTAACATCATTGAACCTTCCCATAAGGTTGTTCCAGCCTATGTTCAAATATGCAATCATAGCTTATTATAACAATATCGCAATTTTGTGGTTGTACTGCTGACCAGGTCGAGATGGATTGTAACTTGTATTATAAAACCGTCCTCTAATGGGAGTTGTTATCAATTGCTGTAGGAAGCAATCTCTTATTGTCTCAATAAAGTGATAAGTAAAATCTAAATTAGTAGCACTGGTATATGTAGCTAGTGACCAAGTGATATGCGGCATGTTAAAGTCACCCAGTATAAGTGTGCGTCTGTTATCAGAACATAATGTGTGTAGTGCATGGCAAAGTTGTATGTTGGTCAAACTCTGAATGTGGTCTTCTATAAAATATACCGATCCTTAGAGTTTCCTTTTCCACAGTTATTCTACAAATGCATCGTTCGTGGTTATCAGGTTATAGGATATAGATTTCCGTATGAATAAAAGAATGCCTCTCCCGTGTTTGTCAGCAATATTAGATTCGTCAATGTTGTATCCTTCTATGTTGTAATCAGCTAGTGCTCAATGAACTTTATAGTTCTTTGGTTTTACCTCAGTGATGGCTATGATATGCGGTGGTTTGTCTTGGATTAATTGTTTGAGTTCAATAATCTTGTCTTGCGTGAAGACATCTGTTGAAATTGGCATGTGTTGGGCTAGACGGTTTCCTTGATGATATATTTGGTCTACATTTGTCACTTACGGGCATGTTATGGTTTTTAGTTTTGTTCTTTGCGTTTATAAGAGGTGCACCTGTAACTAAACTAGTTTTTACAATCTTTCTTAGAGGAATTATTAGTTGTACTTAATAGTACTGGCTTGGTGGATTGGGCTGGGCTAGACGTTTTCTTTGATGATATATTTAGTCTACATTTTGAAGATTTCTGGATTATCTTCAGAGGGTCGGTTTTCGACTTGTCGGGAACTTCTTACTTTCTAAGGATGGATCCCGCTTCTCTACTGATAACTGGATAGGGTTGCTGCGACAACGGCTATCGGTAACAGAGAAGGATGACGGCAGTCGGCTCGCCTCGTCTGACTGATGGTGAATAGACGATATTTGTATGAAGACTGCTGGGCCTATCTAAATTTCCAAGTAAGGACTGGACGTGCTCAGATTTCTAATTCCTATCAACTTGACAAACTCGAGTCTTACATAAACGTAAGATTAAGCTTTTATTTACAAAGAAATAACAATTTGTAGCTAAGAGCAAAATCGCTCAATAATATACTAAGTACAAAACGTTGTACAATCTAACAATTAACTATCTAACTCTAACTTATTCTATCCTAACGAAGCCCATTAAGCGTAACGGCTATGGCTCGTAAGGAGAACCTTACGGAATCACAGATGGTGATGGATTAATTTATCTAAGTTAATCCTCGCTTTATATACTCTTAGATTCAGATCTCTTGCCAAGTTCTATAATAATTATAATAACTATATTTCTCCTGAATCTATTCCTAACTATTCCTACAACTCTTCTAGATATTCCATAAGCACACTGACTGGCTGAACAATCAATCCACCAATCAACCTCTGCTTATTTCTTCCTAGAAGTTCTGACCTGATCGTTCCTCTCAACCAGTCAGTGATTCCTCCATCCTTTGCCTGGCGCATAAATCTGTTCTTCATTATTCTTTACTGCAGAGTATGATCGATCCCGATTGGTTATGACGTCATTCTAACCAATCATACCATGCCTAATTCTTCCATGGAGATTGCGCGCCTGCATGGAGCTCCACCGGTTCTGGTTTGATGTGATCTGTCAGCTAACTAACAACATTACGGAATGTGTTGTTGCATGACATCGAATGAGTGACATATAGTTGATATACAAATTTCGATTATGTTATTAATTCCTAAAGGACGCTACAATGTCCATGTCCTGTCTATTGCCTATTGATGGAGAAGCCTCGGGAACGCTAGGGTGCAAGGCACACGTGCTGGATGATATCATTACCAGGTGGTGCTGCTCTAGCCTAGTGTGAGAAACTAGATTGCTTACGTCATCGACTAAGTCCGTTTGTCACGTTCAGTTTCACTCATCCCAACACAGATTACTATACATTGATTATTTCCAAAACTACGATTACCAACGACTGCTGAATATTATAAAGGTGAATACCGACTGAACAGCAACAACCTTTATCTAAACTATTTTCAAATACACATCAACCCAGAACCATGGAATCTTTTCCAATCAATTCGTCCATTTCAAATATTACATTAATTTCATCTGCTGGTTTCATAACGTTAAAACTAGCATCCTATCTATTTAACATTAGTACGTTCCTACTACATACAAAGAGATGACCCGGCCTGCTCGACTTTCCACCATCCCAATTTTTGACATGTTTACATAACAACTGGTGGTCGACACAGCCATAGTATACTTAGTCATCCGTGCGTCGAATTGTATGTCCGTGCGCTACTAAAATAATGCTGCACATCTATAGCATCCATCTTATGCTCACCTGGACTTTTAGCTCACCTGGTATTTTCAAAACAATTTCTTTTGGGACTTACGTGAATTATAACACATCCTGCGGGGTCATGACTTCCCACAAGACAATCCCATATTTACAATTTGTCATTTAAGGGCATGTCACGGTTTTTAGTTTTGTTCTTTACATTTATAGGAGGTGCATCTGTAACTAAACTAGGTTTTACAACCATTTTCTTAGAGGAATTATTAGTAGTACTTAATAGTACTGGCTTGGTGGAGTGCCTGTGTTGTAGTGTGTAAGGCGTTGATTGGGCATGTTGCTGATTCGTGTATGATGTGTAGTATATGCTGGTGGAATGCGGATTGTAAGCTGATCTCTCAGCTGGGTAAGTCTTTCGAATAGCGGAAGCATAGGTGTTGTAAGAATTGTTGATAGGGGTACTGTTGAGGTAGTTTATAATATTTTCTGATAGGATACGAGTCCCCTGCACATTTGGATGTATGTGGTCATAAAATAATGTACATGCAGGGTTAGCTTAAAATAAAGTTTGTTGTCAGTAGTACATGGGAAGCAGATAACAAATTAGAGAAAAATAAGAGAAAATAAAATTACATGAGAAGCAAATAAATCAAAATAGGATATATAATGCAGCAAATGAATTAGCGATGAAGCACATGTTTCACCACAAATTAAATAAGCAAATAAACTTGCGGGTTTAGGCAGTTTAGATGGTCAGGTTTAACATATGTATAACATAGGTAGAACATAAAAGTAGAAAGTAAAATACAAAACAGGTTTTGGAACATTCCAGTTATAGTTTGGATTAATCGTCTTCCTGCTGAATTTCTGCAGACTGCATATCCCATGGGGTTTAACTCTGGACCCCCTGCGTCCAGCGACAAAATAAAATATAGAAAGTTATGTACGATATCATTTTGTACGAACAATGCACGTATCCTAGCATGGATAACAGCTCTATCCATGATATACTTTGACCAGTTAGGCGATTGTGATAGTTTCTCTATCGATTCGTTGGACAAGGAGGAGGCCAAAGAGTCATCCAAATCCTACAAGGTACTTTCAGAGACTCAAATCACTGTACAACATAAAGGAGACAACTCCGATGACTTTGAAAAAGTGTTGACAATCACTATATACTACACAACACTGACAATTATGGTGCAGGGAAATTCAATGCGCGAGTTCGTAAGTAATGAGTTCTCACAACTAAAGAGTATCATAGACCACATCATAGACAATCTCTGTTCGAGTTCTGAGGCACCAACAATCAGGCCTGGCTTCTCACATGACAGTGCACATGATTTGTTTGAAGACATTGACCACATCATTGGGGAAACATTCCTCAAGGAAGTCATGGTCCAGCCAGACATGACCAATAATGCCAAACCTAGTGAGGAAACCACCTTGGATCAGTCAAATGTTGGCGCCTATCCACTAACTACTATGATGTGTCCAGGCGCAATCTGATATGTCATCTCAAACTGAACCAAACCTATCAGCAAATATGTTTGCAGATGCAGCTGTGCAAACTGAGTGTGTAACTACTCAAATGACTGACAAAGAGATCTAAACCATTCACAATCTAAACAATGATAGCACTAATGAAAACCAACGGTTAAAGCCAAACGCTGTAACAGAACATCAGAGTAATGTAGCAGCTCTTACAGAGGCTGTACAACATCTTAGATTGTTAAGTGACTTTGGCAGCACAATACGTGACCTGGAATCCAAACTTGCAGACAAACTAGTTAACACCACAAACGAGAACTAGACTGAGAATGGAAATGAAGGAAAAGGATTTGAACATAGTGATTAAGGAGAGGAACGAACTCCTCTCTCAAATTAAGATGAAGAATGCCTGCCTCAAGGATCTCGAAACAAAAGTAGTGTCTCTTGAATCAAAGTCATCTAACAAGGACTCGTGTGTAACACAACAGTGCCAGAGTTGTGCCAATCTTCAACATGAACTGTCAAAGAAGGATTTTGTATGCGAAGCATTAGGATTAGACAAACAGAGACTTACCGAGGAAGTTCAATCACTCAAGAACTCTAACAGGGAACTGTTTATTGTCCAGCAACCTATCTACCAATTCACTGGAAGAATATCAATAAGTGCACAGTTAAGCAACACAACTTCCATGACCGAGGAACTGAGGGAGAAACTAATTACTGCGGAGAATAAGATATGCTCCCTAAATGACGATATTATCAATATAAAGCAACAACAGGCTTCCCAGAGTGACACAAGACCATTCCTGTACCATGCTAGGACAGCTGCAACAACCATGAGCAATCAGGTCACCGATCAACAGACTATCGAGAAACAACCATTCACAGCGAATCGCTTTCAACGACTACAGAGCAGAGACTCCCAAGCAGAACGCGACAAATGGCACCATACAGTGCGACAGAGGAGCTATAAACAACCATTCACAGCGAATCGCTTTCAACCTCGCCAGAGCAGTGAACAACCAAATGACACGTCGCAACCCACCAGTCCTTCCGTAATAGACGTGCTAGTCATAGGCAACTCTCATGTGCGCACGATTGATTCAAACCAGATGTTCAAATTCAAAACGTAAAGTAGTTTGTCTGAATGATAAAAGTATCAATGGTGCCCACCAGTATGTTGAAAATTGTGCAATTAGGGCCAAGTGTGTCATCCTTCAGGTTGCTGACAATTGTCTTGTCAGCAACTCTGTTGAGTCTTGTGTAAATTCAGTGAATATGTTAGCTAGCCTGTGTGTCACAAAGTTTGCTGGTGCATCAGTGTGCATTTCACATGTTCTCCCACGACATCGTCAATCAGCCGAAAGTACAGCCACCTATGGCAGGAAGGCTGAAGAGTTTAACTCAGAGATTGGAAAGTTGCTATTCACGGTGATTCCTCAGCACACAATTAGTTTGAGCGACAATAGGTTATTCGTACACGATGGTGTTCACCTGACAGACCTTGGCCTTAGCAAGCTGGGAATGAATTATAAAACCATTGTAAATCCGCTGATCGGTCTAAGGGACTACAGTGAGTATAATCTGCAGAATTCTGATAACACCCCAGCAGGTCATCAGTTTTCGCGGGCCAATCCACACAACAGCAGGTCAACCCACAGAACGAGCCATTCTAAATCATGCAATACAAACTATTCAAAACGGAGTGAGGCACCAGCGAACAATAGACTGCAACCTGTGCATACGGATGAGCGTAGCTTGTTTTCTGCATTTAAGAGCTTTCTTTCACAGGCTAGAAGAAACTAACGTACAAACACTGCATATATCTGCTTTTGTTGCACATATTGGTCTAAAGCCATAAATAAATGTTTGTGTTTGATAAGTGTCTATTTGCGGACCCAGGAGGAGACTATTTTTTTGGGTTTTCAACGGGAATGACTGGCTCGATAACCGAATCAGTCATTCCAATTGTAGATTTTTCGGGGGTGGTCTTGTCATGGGTCTGCAAACTGCCACTTTCCTAAGAAGAATTTGAATTTTTTTAAAAATTCTATGCTTAAAGAGTTAAAGATCTAAACCCATATATGTTTGTGAAACAGACACTCAAATCTCACCCTTGTCTAAGTCAGCCCAAACCGGCTGCAGTAGTGGTCTTGAGAAATGTCCATTTGTAGCCCAACAGAAGAACAGCTTTGAAAATTTTACAACTGGTTTGACTGGCTTGGTAACAGAAATAACTTGGTAACCGAGCCAGTCAGTCCAGTTGCAAATTTTTCGGAGCATCTGCTTTTGGTGTGTAAATGAGCAATCAAAATTAAAACTTAAAGACGATACCGGCCAAAATGACTTATGCTGTGGTGGTCTTGTCCATTTGTAGCGCAACAGAAGATCTAGCTTTGAGAATTTGCAACTGGTTTCACTGGCTCGGTAACCAAGCCAGTCAATCCAGTTGCTAATTTTTCGGAGCATCTACTTTTGGTGTGTAAATGAG
This sequence comes from Chaetoderma sp. LZ-2023a, assembly GCA_034401795.1. Classification (NCBI taxonomy): domain Eukaryota; kingdom Metazoa; phylum Mollusca; class Caudofoveata; order Chaetodermatida; family Chaetodermatidae; genus Chaetoderma; species Chaetoderma sp. LZ-2023a. The sequence goes on along the minus strand of CM067370.1, from coordinate 37,130,705 downwards.
CAATCAAATTGAGAAATTTCTTTTATAAATCTTGGGCATTAGAGGGTTACCAAGAGTAACTATATACTCATTTGATTCCAAACTTATATGTAATCTTTCTAGTTGTTTATTTATCGGTGTATGTTGATGCGTGCAAGTATATGTGGATGTATATAATATACATATATTATCTAAAATTGAACTTCCATCATAGAATATTGATTGATCCTAGGATGGCATTGAACTTTGACCCATATGACATATTTGCTGGTATAAAATTCCACACCCGATCCAAATATTTACGTACATGTCTGAATTAAACAGCCTTAAGCTTGCCGTCTGGAATATAGATGGTGCTTTTACAAGATGCAATGGCCAAAGAACATGCAAGATCGACGACCCAGACCGTCAATCAAAACTAACAAAATTTGACATTATCTGTTTTGCAGAGACCCACTGTGGTGAGAAAGATATACTTTCTCTCCCAGACTTTATTATTAAACAGAATACTAGACCCAAGCTAGTTACTGCGAAACGAAACTATGGGGGAATGGCGGTTTGCATAAGAAAGGAAATACGCAATGGCATAAAATGTATTACCCCCACTAGCTGCAAAATTATGTGGCTCAAGCTTTCGAGGGAAAACATTTTTGATATTCTAGAAAATGATATTGCCCTCTATTCTAAATCTGGTAACTGCCTAGTCTGCGGCGATTTTAATGCCGGAACTGCAACTCACCCAGATTTTTGCCTTGATGACCAGTCTCCTATAACAGATTTGCAGCATGGCTATGTAAGTGATGTGAATCTTCCAAGAAACAATATGGATCCGCATCAAGTAGATAGTCATGGCAAGCTATTATTATCCCTTTGTAAAACTACAAACATGCATCTTCTCATTGGCCGCATCTTGGGTGATTCTTCTGGTCATTGCACTTGTTTTAGTCACACTGGCCCACCTAGTGTCATAGACTACATGTTAGCGTCTACTGATGTACTAGGTAGAATAGGATACTTTTATGTAAATAACCCCACCCACTTTTCTATTCATTGCATGTTAACTATGGTGCTCGATACCGGCGTATATATACATGAACCAAGTAATACACCCAATCCACTGTGTCCAAAATTCATATGGCCAAAAGGTGATGAGTTAAAATATATGAATGCTATGACAAATCCCACAATTAAATATGAAATTGACAACTTCATGTCAGTACAGACTTTACAGAGTGATACGATTGAGCATCTAGCTGAATCGGTGACTAATATTATAATAACGGCTGCAAAAATCTCAGGCATAACGCATTCAAATCAAACAAGAAACAACAAGAAGAAAAATGCCAAATTTGCAAATTGCAAGAGAAAGAATTGGTTTGATGCAGAATGCAAGGCAATGAGGAGAGATATTGGATGTTTGAGTCGTGAAATTCATAAAGACCCACAAAATCTCACTCTTAGCAGATTCCGCTGCCTCCATAAGATATTTAAGAAAACTCTTACAAGGAAGAAATCAATCTTTACAGAGCAGATCGTGGATCAGATGGGATTGTTGCAAACTAGAAATCCTCAAGCTTTCTGGAAATTATATGACCAACTTAAGGATTCAAGCTCAAAATCAAAAACTAACCCTGTATCATGTACAGAATGGCTGTCCCACTTTAAGAAGCCTGTGAATATGATGCCTGTATAAAGTGATCTGGATTTCCAAAATGAAATTGATACATTCCTCTCATCTAATAGAAACAAAATCTTAAATGAATTGAATTTCACGATTTCCACATCTGAGATCTCTCAAGCAATTTCCAAACTAAAAAACAACAAAGCCAGCGGTCTTGACCAAGTACTTATTGAAATGTTGAAAGCCGGTCAAAATGTTTTGTTACCTATCCTGCATAAACTATTCAACTATCTTTTGACCTCGGGCCATTTCCCCGATAATTGGCGCTGTAATTTCTTAACACCACTTCACAAAAAGGGTGACCTTTCCAACCCAGAAAACTACCGAGGGATTGCTGTTGGTAGTAACCTCTGTAAATTGTTCTGCAGTATATTATGCAACAGGCTATCAAAATTTGCAGAAGCCAATAAACTAGTACCCCAATGCCAGATCGGTTACAAAAAAAAATGCCACACATATTAGCACTGAAGTCAGTTATCGACAAATATGTCAATGCCATTGCCAAACAGAATGTTTTTTTGCTGTTTTGTCGACTTTAGATCCGCATTCGACACTGTCTCACGAAAAATGCTATTATTTAAATTATTAAAAGCTGGTATTGGAGGTAATTTTATAAATGTCATCCAAAATATGTACTCCGATGTCTGATATGCTGTCAACGTATCAGATGGACACAGCAATAGCTTTTCTTCCTCTGTTGGTGTTAAGCAGGGGTGCGTTCTTAGTCCCCTTTTATTTAATCTGTACCTGCACGATCTGCCTGAATGTTTTGATGACACTTGTGATCCTGTTCAGTTACACAATATGGCTATCAACTGTCTAATGTTTGCAGACGACTTGGCTATATTGTCAAAATCTGCAACTGGTATTCAAAACGCATTGAGCAAACTAGGTTTATACTGTAATAAATGGGCCTTAATGTCAACTTAGACAAAACCAAAGTAATTATATTTAATCGAAGTGGGCATTTGTACAAGAAATACCGCTCTATGGTCGAGGTTGTACAATCCTATTGCTATTTAGGGATTGTATTTACATCATATGGCCCTTTTAACCGTGCATGTCAAAGACTTGCAGATCAAGCCCAGAAAGCTTTATTTAAACTCAAGTCGATCAATGTCCGAAACAACCCATTAATGGCATTTAAGCTATTCAATTCCTTGATTTTGCCAATCCTGTCCTACTGCAGTGAAATATGGCCACCATTCTATATAAAGGGTATTAATTCAACCAATTTCATGCAGTTAGATGACAAGTTACCCACTGAAAAGGTTTCCATCAATTTCTGTAAGTATATATTAGGAGTCAGTAGGAGAACTACATATGCTGCTGTTCGAGGTGAACTCGGACAGTATCCCTTACTGACCACACACCTAGTGTATGCTGCAAAATCTGACAAAGAGTGTGTGCGCTAGACTCCGAAACTGTAGTTTATCAAGCCTACGTTGAAACATCTATGGCTCAGGAAACTGCAGACTTTGTGGCCCGAATTTGGTCTTGCAGACATATGGAGCAATCGTTGTCAGGATCTTAGGTCAATTAAATTACTAAAAGATGCAATGGAAACTCGGTTCCAGTCTAATTGGTCGTCCCATGTAAACAGGGACTTTATCAACCAATCTACTAGGGATAGGCCTACATTACAACATGGATCTAAATTAAGATGTTACCGAACATTCAAAAGCAAATTCTGCATTGAAAATTTTTTGATTATAGATAGAAACGTCAACAGAAGAAGGCAATTTGCCAAGCTAAGAGTAAGCGCACACAATCTTCAAATAGAATTGGGCAGACACACTTCTCCCATAACTCCTGTCGCAAACAGACTCTGCAAACTCTGTGACTTGCAAGAGGTTGAGAACGAAAAGCATTTTGTAATGACTTGTCCTGTTTATCAAGAAATGAGATCAACATTACATAATACATTTATTGACTTTACAGATTTCTCTTCTCTCTCAGAAGATGACAAATTTGTCTTCATAATGAGCTGCAATGATGGAGACAGCGAAATATGCAAGCCGGTACTTAATTTTGTATACGAATCCTTCCAAAAGAGGCATAATCTCCTCAACCCCCCAAAGTAATTGAATTGTTGTTCATAGTGAATGGGGTGCATTCTGGAAATGTGTCACTGTAAGTACATTTTGCAGTTGCACGTTTTCAGAATGTACCTCATTGCGGCCTACATCCCATTATGCGGTATCGAGTTACCCACTATTGTATATATTAATTCATAGTATTGTTACTACACAGTATCACATTCTGTGTTTGGCTATATCAACATGTTCATGATTTTGTGCCAATAAAATATTCTGATTCTGATTCTATGATTTTGTGCCAATAAAATATTCTGATTCTGATTCTGATTCTATGTATATAGACCTGCCCTGCATACTTCAACGTTTTCAACTGCACATCAGAATGTGAAAATCATTCTACACTGTGTTTAATACAAAGTAGCACGAACACTTAGAAGCCTAGATTTAAAGGTAACCGTTGTTCTCTAGAACCTTTATTTAATCATATTTAATGCGACCATATATGTGGGTTCCTAAACCAATTGGAGGAATATCCAGACAAGAAGAAGTCTCACACCAGAATCAAACTAGACAGCAGGATTTGAACAAACCATCAACAACATTGCCAATGACACTGTCCGATCCCACATGCAAACTCTACCAGAATGAATCTCAGCCAGTGCCTAGCAACGGGCTACAGGATGCAGCTTCCAACTGTCGCGTAGTAGTCAATCCAGTAGCTGTAAATATAACGAGCGAAAGTCAAGCTCTGGCAGAAAGTCATCAAAACCAAGACGTAACCTCCAGAGTCATAGCCACAAATAATCAGACCAATAAATCAGAGGTTCTTCCTCCTCTAACTCCGACAGACGAACGGTCAGCGCCTGCGTTTGACAATAATAATGAGTCAGAAAGAACATTCCGGCCAAATATCTAACAAATCATCCGCAGATAAACAATATTGCAGTGAACAAGCCTCGCTAGATAACAACCAGCAGCAAGTCTCACCGGCTCCAAGTAACATTAATTTTTTAGAGTCTCCTCAGGGGACAGACAAACCACCACCCCACAGAAACGACTAGACACTACACAACTCTGATGTACACCTAAGGATTGTTTCCTGTAACATTGAAAATATCACCAGCAACAAATATCACCAGCAACATCGCCTATGTGGAGGAGCTATTGAAAGGAAACCAAACCATCCTCTGCCTTCAGGAACATTGTCTCTTTAACTACCAAGCAGATCGTATTTGCAAAGCATTTCCATCACATGAAGCAGCCATAAAATGTTCAGACGATGATGACCCTCTACCTCCCTCGTAAAGGCAGTGTTGCAGTCATCTGGCATAAAGATCTGTCAAGGAAAATTGAAGTATTACCGGTTGGCAGTAACAGAGTCCTAGCAATACGCATAAGCACAGAGGAAACACCCTTAGTTCTCATTAACACCTATCTGTCTTCCCAAGGCTCTTCAGACCAACACAACTATAAAAGCATCTTGGATGAAGTTTTTGAAATTCTAGAACAGTACAGAGAGGACAGCCATATTCTATGGACAGGTGATGTAAATGCAGACATAAATAGAGAGAAAACTTCAAAGAATGATGTACTTTTTAAGGAATTCTGCACTTCTGCCACCTTCAGAGTGTCTGATAAAACCACAGATTGCCCAACACATTACCACTTTTCAGGGAACATTACAACACATATTGACCACTTCATTGAACCGACGGATCAAGAAACAATAATCGTTATTAACCAGAGTGCACACGACTCAGTCACTGCAACCTTATCACTAACAATACTCCCAGGGAGGGTAAAGAAGATAAACTGCCCTCCGCAACCACGCGTTAATTGGTCGAAAGCAAATCTGGAGCGTTATAAGTCATTGACTAAGACCAGACTTACCAAGGTCTTAAAGGACTGCCCGCCAGACACTTCTCCAGATATCATACTTCAAGCCACTAACTCTATTCTAAAGAAGACCGCTCTTCAGTGTGATCCTACATATGCTAAACCTCCTCGCCGTAGGACAACAACTAAATGGAACTTGACACTAAAACCGCTAGTCTCTAAAGCGAAAGCTGCACACTGGGCCTGGAAGAAGGGAGGCCGTCCTACAGACAAAGTCAACCAATTAACTAATAACAGGATGCGCGCTAAACAAGCCCTACGTCATTCTCAACGCCAACTGTCAGCTGACTTGCGTAACAATCTTCACAGTGCTATCATGTACATGTCAACATATGACAAACAATCCATGTTTAAACTTGTACGCAAACATCGACCTGGTAGCAGAGCATCAAAAATGTCAGCCATCGACCTCAAGCAGTTCTCTTCAAGAATATCAGAAACTGAAGGATGGGCCAACTATTTTGAGGATTTGGGTACTGCCAAGCATCATCCTAGTTTCAGTGAAGACGCAAACAACTCTGCTAACATGATCCATGCTCTCCTTAGCTCGTTGCCATCAAACGAAAATGCTGTTCAACTGCTCACAGAAGCTGACACAAAGAGACATATTGATTCAATTAAAAAAAGGTAAAGCTGCAGACTCATTTGTCCTATCGGCGGAGCATGTGTAGTTTGCCTCTGAGGAAGTAATAAGTGTCATCACACGTCTAATTAACGGAATACTGAAACGGGGGACGATTCCAGACTACTACAGAGGGACTTTAAAAAGACTGCAGCATCTACCTGCCGCAACCGCTAATGCTGCTGTTTACCTGCTCCTTGGCGTTATCCCAATTGAAGGTCACTGTTTCTCAACATGCTGCGATGACCTGACTCAATTGAAGCATTAGTTAGTAGACGACAGTTGGCAGTCAAAAGCTACAACTCCCATAGCTGGGTGATTGTTGTTAGAAAGCTCCTGATTCAGTATAAGCTTCCATCAGCGTTCAACCTAATCTTGGACTAATCTTGAAACAGCCTGTGCATCTACATGAACATGCACACATGAAGATAGCTACACGTGTTGTATCCAGACCAGGGTTGCCTGCTCTACCAGTTTAGCACTGAGGCAATAACAAGCCAATGGCTTATGCCTTGTAAATTGATGGTGATGAACCTTGTAAAATCCCAACCTACAAAATGTTCCTGGAAGAAGCTGTTGCATGCTAATGTGAATAACAACTGGCTAGAAATCCTACTCGAGGAAGCTGCAGCGAAAGTAACATTGGGATGCATCAACTTATCGTCCTGCAAAATAGGAAGTTGCCACTCAGTCTGGAATATGGCAAACACTGATACCCTTACGGTCATCAAAGCAACAGTCAAAGCAAAGTTGCTCACTCAGCGCTACAACTTGTATGCCGGCTCTACTCGAAACCGTGCCTCTAACACTGATTGTCCACTCTGCGAATCTGAACCACTGAACATTTCCTTCTTAATTGTCCATGTCTGGAAGAAACCCGCAAACCACTCATCAACAAGATTGAACACATCATGTTAGCCGGTAACCTCCAAACCAATTCTCGCCACCTCCCATACATTCACTAAATGCAATCCGCTCGCGACCATGCTAGAGGAGGCCACCCGTGACCTCTGTTTCAAGCTGCACCACAAGAGATCTTGCATACTAACTGGAAAGTCTCAGTACACTATATTTCGTCCAAGAAGGCATGATAACACAACGCGACAAAATCAACACTACATCAGCTAGGAACTTAGTGCCGGCTGGAGGGATTTACAGAACAATAAACAATAATAGAAGAAAGATATATCTAAAAAATATTTAACGATTACTTATCTGGCACCGTGTGTAATAAACTTACAAGATTTATCGAAACATACCATTCTAGAATGTCGCATCCACAAACCGTTAAAGCACATCAAGTATATTAGCGTGTATGTTGGATACAATGTTACCAGTTTTCGTTTCTATCTCATTTGATCATTTTCAAATCAATACGCGGAATTTAGGTTTTCTACATTTACCGGATTTGTATTATTGTTGTCAGTCTGTCAAATTGCACAGTTTAATACCAAGTTCGAAATGGGAGCAGAACATAAAGTAGCAGAACCTCAGTAGCATACAAAAGTCCTATAGTATATATAATAATAATAAACCACTCCAAAACTAAATTTAAATAAAATGAATGATGTAATTAGGGCGTATATGTATAATAGATGTTTATTTAAGTCAGTAAATGTGTATGTGTGTATGTCAGGGTTCGCACGGGTCATGGAAATCCTGGAAAGTCATGGAATTTGAAAATCTAAATTCCAGGCCTGGAAAAGTCATGGAAATTTGTCAATTTGATAAAAGTCATGGAAAATGATAATCTCCATAAATAAAAATAAAATCTGATGGCATACAAATGTGAAATGGAGAAATAAAGCTCGGAAATACACATTTCCATATCTTTATCACGGCGATCACATGATTTCATTCATTATCAAAGTCATATGTCCAACCAAAATAAAATGACCCAAAACAACGTAAGAAATAAAATGAGGTTAAATCCCTTCTTATGTTGGTAGGCCATATTAAACTCTTGTGATTGGAGACATTCCACTGAAACTATATCTGGACTGGAAGGATGCCTCCCAAATAAAAACGGGTTTTGTAATGCCGCGAATGTGAATATCCCAAATTAATAATAAATATGTACAGAAGAATGTTTTAAAAACAATTTAAGCGATAAATTCACTATTTCCTACTCGGCGTATGCATTCGGCAGTATATTTAGTGGCAAGATTTTTGTTCATTTGGGCGATTTCTTACAGGCCGAATTGGTTACATTATGATAATTAGATGGCGATGATATCTCGGTCTCGCTAGTGTATCGAGATTCCCCTGTATATTGAACGTATTTCCTGCTCAAAGATGGTTTTATGCATTCTATTACGGTTAAAGTATGAAATAAACTTGGTAATATTAAAAGAATAACAAGATATTTAGCCGATAAAGGATTATTATTATTTTGAATCTAGCGGTAAAGTTACCAATTTTCGTTCGTCTGAAAAATGTGTTTTGCAATATTTCTAAACTCTGATTGCGTGTTATATACATGTATAAGGCTTTTTTGGCTCATATTTTGTCAAATTTTCCCATGCATGTTATCTATTAGTGCGCAACATATTTGCGAAAGTAACAATTTTAGGGATTGGATTTAAATTTGTTCTTGAACACCTTGTCCAAATAGAAGCCTCGGCTCTAAGCCTTAAATTTGTTCAAATTTAAAAAAAATTAAAACAAAAATGTCAATTTGCAGACCAAGTGAAGACTATTTTATAAAAAATGTTCAATAATAGTCTTCTCTTGGTCTGCAAATGGACATCTCTCAAGACCACATGTGACAGAAGCCGGCTTTGGCTGATATGAGTGTTAAAGGGTTAATAGACAATTTTTGGGGTCAAAATCTTTACTAGAAATGGCCATATTGCTTCTTACCATTTTGACCGATTTCAACCATGTTAGGCTGAAAGGATACTACATGTATGATCATAAGGCTCTAGAACTTCCATTCAGAATTTTTATTCATCAATTTTTTATGTGAAAACCTCAGATTTTATTAAAAATGTACCGGATATTCTCACATGTTGACCCTTTGCCATAGATAAAGTGAATTCCATATGATTCACTATATGCTGTTGTACATTTTGAAACAAATTTGACTGTCTTTGACCTAGCTATTGATTCTTGGAGGTCATGGAATTTCTTAATTTTAGTCATGGAAAAGTCATGGAATTTCAAATACTGAAAGTTTGAATCTAGCGGTAAAGTTATAAATTTTCGTTCATCTGAAAAATGTTTTGCAATATTTCTGAACTACAGCTGCAGAATTACATATACAGATATACCTGTATACGGCTTTCTTAGCTCATATTTTGTCAAATTTTCCCCTGCTTGTTATCTATTAGTTCGCAACATATTCATGAAAGTAACCATTTTAGGGAATGGATTTCAATTTTTTCTTGAACACCTTGTCCAAATAGAAGCATAGGCTTTAAGCCTTAAATTTGTTTAAATTTTTTTTTTACAAATTTCAAAGAAAATGTCAATTTACAGACCAAGTGAAAACTATCTTAGAAAAATTTTCAACAATAGTCTTCTCTTGGTCTGCAAATGGAGATCTCTCAAGACCACTACAGAAGCCGTCTTTGGCTGATATGAGTGTTAAAGGGTTAATTTTTTGTGTCAAAATCTTAGGGATTGAAAAAAAAATTTACTAGAAATTGTCATATTGCTTCTTACCATTTTGACCAATTTCAACCTATTTAGGCTGAAAGGATGCTACATGTATGATCATAGGCTCTAGAACTTCCATTCAGAATTTTAATTCGTCAATTTTTTATGTGAAAACCTCCGATTCTATTAATCATGTACCGGAAATTCTCACATGGTGACCCTTTGCCCTAGATAGAGTGAATTCCATATGATTTACTATAATGCTGTTGAACATTTTAAAACAAATTTGATTGTCTGACCTAGCTATTGATTCTTGGAGGTCATGGAATTTCTTAATTTTAGTCCATCGCTCAATAGGCCATGCCTTTGATGGACTGCCTGTTTAGATTTTATTTACATGTATAGAAAAACCATGAAATAAAGCAACTTTGAACTTTGAGGCATTATGCCTGCGTTCTGAAAATAACTAGCAAATTCTTACCCCTTTTTTCTGGGCATGCCGTACCTTAATTTTTGGTGAACCTAGCCTAAATTGGATATTCCGTATCCATCTATTGGACAGAACAAGTCATGTAATGCACTATTTAATCCATTTTCACATTCGACCCCAGGGGTTAATATCACCGACTACATATGAAAAACAACTATCTTAGGGAGTACAAATCTTTATTATTCGATTATTTATTTGGTGATCTGATATTCGCTTTCTCAATGGATATATCAGATTTCGACACTACTATAAAATATCTAAGTCACACCTACCAACAACTTCTCACCCCAATACTACTGTGACTTTGTCGAGCATCCCTCCCCACCTCAATGTACCATAATGATATTTTAAAAAACCCGTCAATGTACCATAATGATATTTTTTAAAAACCCTGTATCTGCAATCAAAAAGCCGAGTTGGAATCTAAAAGATTTGGAATACGCTACATGTAGAACAATCATGACAATATCAAGGTGTCAAAAATCACACGTTCCCTATGCTACGCCCTCCACCATAAATGATCCGAGCTACTAACTGAGTGTATATAGATGCACTGACTCTTCTGTCGCTGCTTTGTGCATTATGTTTGCTCCATGTTAACCCTGTACATAATATATGGCTGTACAATAAACACTCGCTCTCCATGTAGAACCGATCGCTTTGAAATAGCACTACAGACTTATCGTTATGGGTTAGTCTTCCTCGACGGATACATCGTCGTTACAACTTGTATATCGCTGTGTATAGGCTGAGCTAATTTCGGATTTCATGAACTGTACAGTTAATATTCATATATTCGTATATTTTTTTTAATAGACATTGAAATACAAACTTTATTCGTCACTACTTACCCTGCTGGAGTAGGGGTTAGCCCATCGAGGCTGGAGTTACTGATACAGATATGATACAAAAAATAGATATGCCGTCCTGTGTTCGGTGTTTACTTAGTGATGTTTGTATAATTAACTGTCACCATATATATTGTAATGTTTTGTTTTATGTGTAGGGGTCCATCAACTCATAGACTGCCTTTGATGGACTGCCCAATTATGATGTCAATATACAGACATCATAATTGGGCAGTCCATCAAAGGCAGAGTCTATGAGTTGATGGACCCCCTACACATAAAACAAAACTACAATATATATGGTGAAAGTTAATTATACAAACATCACTAAGTAAACACCGAACACAGGACGGCATATCAATTTTTTGTACCATGAACTTAACCTTCTCAAGCCATATTCAAGCCCAAGTTAACAAGGCGAACAGCATTATGGCGCTAATTAGAGAACATTCGCCTACTTAGGTGAGGAAATGTTTAAGCAGCTGTTCCAGGCCCTGGTGAGACCTCACCTAGAGTATGTAGTATGTGTGTGGAGCCCTCGTCTGAAAAAAAGGAGGTAGTCCTAATAGAAAATATACTACGGCGAGCATCCAAACAAGTTCCAGCATTAAGCAATATGAGCTATATAGATAGGCTGAAGAGACGGATGAGAGGAGACATGATTGAGGTCTATAGACTCACCCATGAGATATATGATCCTGAAGCTTCTGAGGGGCTGCTGATATTGGCAGAGACTAGAGGCACAAGGGGCCATAGCTTGAGACTGACCAAGCACCATTGTAGAGCGGATATTAGGAAATATATGTTCACAAATAGAGTGGTAGAAAGTTGAAATAGCTTGCCTGGCACCATAGTAAACTGTAAATCTGTCTTTGCCTTTGAAGTGTCCTTGGATAAATTTTGGGAACAAGTTCAAACAAGCCATTAAATTTGATTTCATGTCCGAATATAGGATGCCGGGAAGTCAGGAACGTGGAACATTTTTAATGGAAGCAGATGCGGACATAGAGGCTGAACACAGCCTGAGTCTTCAGAAATATCCTAAGAAGTTCTGAGAAATAAACTTTATGGTTCCTCATCTCAGATCCTCTGGCATTCGTAGCTTTATGGCGATTTGTTCTAAGTCAATGGCTGATACATCCATCTTAGACGGCCAGACATGCCAGATAAAGTGGGCAAGACAAGCCTTTTTAGAAGTGTAGAAGTACCATTTCCTATGAAATATTTGCTGCATTTCTTTCCAGAAAATGTCAACAATACCCAATCATCCTTTTGAACATCCTGCTCTGTTATCGAAGATTCGATTGAAGGGTTTTAGTATATGTGACAACAAGTCTCCATCAAATTGCTTTCAAAATAATCAGCTTAAATCAGACTATTTATTTATTAATATGTAATAAGAACGATGTGGTCTACAGTACATATTTCAGCTTTTAGGGTGAATGTGTTATATTCACGACTTTGCGGTAGACCTGTTATCAGACCGATGTCAAAACATGGGCAAGTTTGAACTGATCTTGGGTGGTGGTTGTGGGAATGGAATAAAAAGTAAATTCCTTGTAACATTTTCCTACAGTACATAGGTGTCAAAGTGAATCTTAGCCAATCAGACAGCCAGATTTACTGGAAACACAGCTCTACAGCATGTTCAACTGGCAAACTATAGATAACTGGAGCTGATTTTATGGTGCATTTGACTGTAAGATGCTCATAAATAGTTACCTATATTTGACTAGTTGAACATGACTTTCAACCTATTTCCGTCTTAGTTAAGCAGATTTGAGGGCGAATGTCTGTTTTAAAACAGAAATTTGTTAAGTAGTTGAATACAACAGTGAAAACGGCATAAAATACAAAGTGTAAGCTTGGTTTATAACCATGCAACAATTGAGATCAATTTACTCCATGCTTCTGGCTAGTAATGTTCTAGATGATCTGGTTGAGGTACATGTATGAGCCAGGATTTTCATGAGCTGTGCGGGTTGGGTTTTCGTGGCAATTATTACACATTTTAAAATACACCTTATCCTCAAGCCCAATCGCCTAGACGATATATCGTGATATCGCCATATTTTCCTAGATATCATTATCTTCTAAAAGCCAATATCGCCCTGCCCTGGTGCCTATATAGGCCAAATCTGTGTGCGTATGTCACTGTACACTTTGTACATTGATAACGATCAACATGTGTTGATGGATAAACTTTGAATGGGAGTGATAGTTGGTTAATTTATGTTGGTGTGGATCAACGTAATTAAATTGCGTCAGCAACCTTTAGAGATCTAAAAATATAAAGGAAAGCTAAGATAGTTTTAACTCTTATGTCAACTTAACCTTGTAATGGTATTACCTGCCATAAAGGTGATCTCTACAGTTGTCTTGAGGAATATCCATTTCTAGGCCTACAGAAGGATACCAGTGTCAGTTATTGCAGTGGTAAATTTGTTAAAATACCGCCTTGGCCTAGTGACGCTGGCTAAGCAAAAAACTTGCATTGTCTTGAACATTAATTACTCCCATTGATTGTCAAGGCAAAAACGGCATCTGCTATGTTTTTGAGGACAGAAGGCAATCTTTGTAAATTTCTCTTGTCCTGCAAAATTTTTAAACTTTCTTGATTAGTAAAGTGTTTTTTGACCGAGAAGCATTTTGAGCTTATTGAGGCGCTGTGGGGTTTAATATTGTTAGTCTGGTTCTTTAAACTTTGAGAATAAATTTGTGGTCTTGCTTATATGTATGATTTTAACAGCTTTGTTTTTCACATTATTTTTAGAAACCACGATGCTTCGTCTAAGAAGGAATGTTCTTGTTGTGTTGATGATACTGGGAGCTCTGCCAGTGATACTGCTCTGCTATCTCACCTTCATTCATGATGGTTAGTATGTGGAAGCTTCACCACGTAAAATATAAATATAAATTCTGCTTTTCTCCATACAGTGCGGGACAGAAATAACTAAATGTTTACAAAACAAAATAAAATGTACTGTTGACTATTTTGAACGTAATTTGATTGGAAGCCATTGCAGCATAAGGCTAGGCTTGCGCGATTTTTCGATTTAATCGCGACGTTTGATTTATTTTTTAAATCACGATTTTTACGATGTAATTAAGGAAAAATTGGAAAATCGTCACAAATTTAATTTTTGTTTAAAATCTACGGTGTGTACTTTTCCGTCGCATTTTAACAGTACATGAGTACAGTCATAATCAAACAAGGTAGCAATAGAGAGGTAATACCTTTGTCATTGAGAAAACCAGCTAATTACTCCGTCGAATAGCCATATAATTTTCTTTATTTTGCTGCAGACCCTGAGTCTGTCGTGAAATACCAAGTATATACTTAGTTGCAGAGTGTTAGGCAGTAAACTTAATTCTTTTTAATTCTAGAGTTAGCAATTTATTTTTCCTTTTTGATTCAGTTGTCATGTCTAATTAAAGAAAATAAAGCAGCAACATTCCAGATTGTTGTATTTTAAACTGTGCATTCTGTTGATTACTCTTTATTCTGAAAGCAGCTAAACTGCACTATAGGACAAGTTTACGCCATCACTCTTGTAGCTACTCGAAGCTACCGTCGTATGTATGTGGATTTCGCAGTATCTCCCCGGCTACTAATATTAGCGGATTCGCGCTACTCAGGTAATGACCTAAACTCGTCCTACAAAGGAAGGCTATAAGCGGATCCTGATACATCATGTGATTTATATTTTTCTCGACAACATTTTATGTCAAATTTTGATGAAATAAATGATGTTTATTCAGCTATGCGTAATATTTAGGTGGTCCCAATTAATAATTTCACTCCCGCGATGATGGATAATTTTTCACAGCAACCCCAATGTATTAGGCATGTAGGAAAGTACACATTGTATAACGAATCCCATTGTTTTTTAGATTAAAGGCGTATTAACATTAATTTAACATGGTCAGCATGCTTTAAAATTTTTAATGTATATAAACATATCATGCCCTCATGGCCTGTGTTTATCTGTTGAGCCCAGTAGATCAGCCTAATCCTTTTAACTCTGAATTTCAGGAAAGTACTCTGATATGTGTGATGAGAGATGCACAATATTTTGAAAATAAGTTAATAGCTGTTTAGCACATCACCAACTTGCAGTCAAATTATTTTAAAGAACTTAGTTCATATAGTGTAAGTAATACTAACTTAGTATGCCTATTGATATGTAATTTACCATGTAAGTACACCAGCGGTCAATGGTCAGTAATTTGTTGTGGGAGGTGGGATTTTATCCATTCGCAAGTCTTTTGATGACTTTATCGAAGGTTTTCTGGACACCCTTTCAACTATACAGATGAGATATTACAAATTCCGCTTACAATATAAGAATTATTTGATCAACAGCTTCCAGTCCAATTATTTTCAAAATAAACTAAATAAATTTAATACCTCTTGGACTGTTTTCTATAGGATGCAGTACAATTCTTTAAAGCTGAAGATTTGTCAAGAAAAGAAATTTAAGTGAATTTATGTACGTCAAGAAAAGGCTAAATATTCAACACTGAAATGGCTGGTGGCTAAGTTAGCGAACCAGTCATTCCAGCGGTAAATAGGCTTCTCTTACTTGCAAGTGTCGATCGCAAAGAAACTGGTGTACATTTTTCAACAAAGTTAGTGGCCGATGACAGCAACATCTTCCACCAAATTTGTTGAAAAATGAACAACAGTCCATCTTATAATTTAATTTGAAAATAAAAGAATTTAACATCAGAGTGGTAAAGCTTTGAGACAGATTATTTTCTCATATAACATATCCACTTGCAGACCAAGAGATGCCTATTTTTGAAAGATTACCACTGGAATGACTGTAGCAGTTTTCAAAAATAGTTTCTTGGTTTGCAAATGGACAGTTCTCAAGACCATGAATAAGCCGTTTTTTTGCCAACTTGGGTGTTAAGAGTTAATATAATAAGTATATAATTCTCTTGTTTATTTCAAAATAATATATGACTGCATAAAATTCTTTGTTTATTTATTCATCACACTCATGCACTTGTCATTGCTTAGAAACCAATTCATACACACACATATTGGTAAAAAGTAATTGTAATTAATTACTTTGCAAAGTAATTATCCCCACGTTTTAAAAAAACGTCGGGTATATTGTAGTCGCCTCTGTCCGTCACGCTATCTTCACAAACCATTGGGTGGAATTAAAACAAATTTGGTATGTGGGTTACCCATATGATTCAGGTTTGCAAGACAATATTTCGATTTGGCTCTGCCCCCAGTGGCCATGGCAGGGGTCAAAAGCTCAAATCAGTTGTAGTGCAACTCCTCTAAAATCGTTAGATGGAATTCAACTAAATGTGATATCTTGAGTTACCCATATGATTGCGGAGTCAAATTTACCCATATCAATGTGGAGTACATGAGCACATTTACATTTGGCCCCACCCCCAGGGGTGGGTGAAGGGTGGGGGTCAAAAGGTAAAAAAAAATTGATTGAAATACCACTGAAATGACACTGTTGGACGGAATTCAACCAAATTTAGTATGTCAGTTGTCCATATCAATTTGGAGTATATGAGCACATTTACATTTGGCCCTGCCCCCAGGGCGTGGGGGGATGGGGTTAAAAGGTAATAAAATTGATTGTAATGCAACTCCTGAAATCGTTAGATGTAACTCAACCAAATTTAATATCTGAGTTACAGGGTTGGCAAGTTGTGGACACTAGTGGTTTAAACCATTGTTTAAACCGTCCGCCCAAAATAGGTTTTGGACACCTTAAATTGTCCAAAACTGTCCAAAACCTAAAATATTGGTATAAAATTTTTTTTTCGGAAATGTAATTTTCTTAAAACAACTATATAGCATTTAGACACATACAGGTACATGTACATATTGATGGATGGTTATCTACATGTATTTTTGGATACTTTATTGCTATATAATAATAATAATAATAATAATCTAAAAGGACACATACGATTTCAATAAATTAGGAGTCTTATTTGCTTCTTTCTATAATCCATGGGTTAATTTTTTTCAACTTTTGTTTGTCTTAAATGTTTTAACTCTGTATATTTCGACCAGTTGTGTTAAACCCACAGGAACCCTATTTAATCAATAATGTAAACATTTTAGACTACCTATGTACAGCTAGATGTTTATATTATTGAGAACTGTCTCTGTGTCGAAATCTATTTCTTGCAAAATGTTCATGGCCTATGGAAGAATCTTAAACTCATAGAGAAAATATAGTCTGCTAAGATGTTGTTTCAACAATTAACTGATGACCCTTGCTTTCTAAGGCTATTTTAGAATGCACTACTCAGTACACACATTAGCTATGTTTACATAAGATCTTATGCAAATTTGGGATTACGGCATTAAGCTGATAGAATTCAAATTAGATTCTTCATGTTTTCATCTATCCTCAGTTAATGCTAGATATCAATTAGACAATTAGTAAAAAGATATCCTTGTGCTACATTAATCTTTGAATTCTTCTGTTGTCCTGAATATTTATGTGTTGATAGTATTTGAAATAGTTAATATGTATTTCAAAGGTGGTAGGCCTAAGGATCCAATTTGGAAGCCCTTTTTGGAAGTTAAGATTAATGGCAAACAAATGGCTAAGTGTAGAGAGTGTGAGTACACAGTTGTCAACAAGGTAGCAAGGATGAAAATACACTATGAGAAGCATGAGAAGTCTACTGAAAGTCCTGTTGAACAGGCTGATACAGACAGTGCAGACACACATATCAGCAAAGACATCAAGATTTTGAAGGTAAATAAAATTAATGCTTAACCCCTTGCCCACTAATGTCAATAATTAAAAATTCTATATTTTATTGTTACTATACCAAGGAAACTGGTTTTCATTTTTCAACAATTTTGTTGGGCGATGACAAATTTGTTGAAAATAAAAAAACAGTTTATCTTTTAATTTTATTTGAAAAATGTTTTTTGTTGACATTGGAGTGCTAGGAGTCCAATATATCTAATACATGCCTTAACCCTTTCACAGATGAATTCCTCAGCTATCATTTTCAAGGACACCATGCGGGAAAACTGCAGAATATTTTGAAACTAATTTGACTGGAAAACAAATTTACTCGTGAAATGACTGCCGCTTTTACTAAGCCAGTCATTTCAGTGAAAAATTTTCAAAAATTTGTGCTAAGTTGTGTTTAAAAGTCATAATGTACAATGTAGGTAAGGTTACTATTCACTGTAATTGTCTTGGCCGCATAGGGGTTATCAACAGGATGTCTCACCTTTAGTTCAGATACCTGAGTTAATTATTCTCTTTGCCATGCTAGTAATAGAGCCAGGTCTGATAATCTCTGATAACCACAATCACATGCTGAGCCTCTTTACAATTCAATGGTATAGATGTGATAATTGGCCTGTGAGGGCGCTGGCTTAAGATTAGAAATAACACACAATGATCTGCTTAACCTTATACCTTCTGCAACCCAGGGTTTTCAGAAATACTCTTGCCTGAATACCTTTACTACAGTAATATTATGAAAACAATTTGGCATAGCACACTAACACCCTTCAGATAGACTGATGCAAACAGTCAAACTAATATTCAGCAAGTCCCAAAGTTTTGAAAATAAATAAAAACATGCATTTATTTGACAGAAGGGTGGTCTATCTTTAACTCTATCCATTCCAAATTTTAAATGTAATGAATTATGACATAAAATTAATTACTTTTGAAAATTCAACATAGGAATGACTGATTTTGTTGCAATGCCAGTCATTTCAATGTAAATTTTTAAAAAGATTATCATATCTTGTCCCCAAATGGCTTGGACCAGGTAGGGTGTATATCTACATTTGGCTTATATAGCACATGTAATATCCCTTTTCTTTGTTTCAGCTGGACAAACCATCAGCTGCACCATGCACAAAGCGACTAAGAGAAGAATTGCCATCACAATCAGCACCACCCTCACCAACCTGTCCAGTTCAATTCTCAATTCAACCCGATCTGAGCCGACATTGTATCACTACCACCTCAGCGATGAAGTCAGCAATAGATATAGAAGTCGCGAGGTTGTTTTATGCTTGTAACCTTCCATTTTCAATGGCTGAACATCCGCAGTTCATAAAAGTTGTTAGTATGCTACGCCCAGGATATAAACCCCCTTCACGTAAACTGATTGGTGGAAAGCTTCTAGATGCTGTGCATGATCAGGTGACAGAGGATATGAAGGTGATTCTTGATGGCAAGACAGCAACATTAGTGGAGGATGGGTGGAGTAACATTCACAATGAACCTATCATAGCATCCTGCTTGCAAGTAGAAGGAAAGAGCTTCTTCCTAAACAGCTTTGACACTGGTTCTATGACTAAAAGTGCTGAAAACTGTAAGGTGAAGTGTCAAGAGACAATACAATATGCTAAGACAAAATACAACTGTACAGTTAAGAGCATTGTCACAGATAATGCAAAGAACATGGAAAAAATGCGTGATGGTTTGAAGGCTGATGACAATGATCTTATTGTCTATGGCTGTTCTGCACACTGGCTAAACTTACTAGGGCAAGACATAACACCGGATACGCTAATTAAGCATGTAGTTGAGATTCAAAAATATTTCAGGAATCACCACAAGCCACTATCCTGGCTCTCGGAATGTTTTGCTACAGGATGTTGAGAGGGCTGTCTGATTTGGACTACTAATTTAACCTAATTAAGCCTTTTAAGTGTTAATTGTATGTATTTGATAAAAATGTAATAATAACTCATATAATAAATGGATTTGTTTAATATAGTGCTTTTGATGCAATCTCTGATTTCTTGTTATTTTTTAATAGGATTATGATGCATACGAGTATGGTGATATGTCCAACATAGTTTTGGACAATTTTGGACTGGTTTAAACCATTTAAGACAGGTTTTAGACAGGTTTTGGACAATGTCTGCTCAAAGTTAGTTTTGGACTGTCCAAAACCCAACCCTGCTGAGTTACTCCTATGATTGTGGAGTGTAAGAGGCCATTTAGATTTGGCTCCGCCCCCAGGGGCGGGAGAGGGGTAAAAATGTCATGAAAAATGCAAAATGACATTTACATTTGGGTCCGCCTCCGTGGGTGAGTTGTGTGTGGTGTGTGTCAAAAATTCAAAGCAGTGAACTTGGGGATTTGCGATGACGCATCATCAACCGATCCATCTAGTTGTAATTTTAATTAATTACATTCACAAATTTGAGTAATTGTAATTTAATTGCATGTTTTGAAAACTAATTGTAATTAATTGCTTTGGCAATGTAATTGCCCCACATCTGGTGATGTTGCCGAGTTTGGGGTTGAGATGTATGATTGCATAGGCTAGGAATAAAGGAATATGGTATCTCCCTTGTTCGTCTGCCAGTGGTAGTGTAATTATTGAGTTCTAGCATCCTCCTTTAATTTGCATCCAAACTGGCTTTTGATTGATTGACTCTGTCTGGTTTGCTTTAATAGGTAATTTTAATATCTGATTACCGCGAGAAAATTCCAAAGATTTGGCTTGAAATTATAAGCTGGAACTTTGTTGATCCATGATGTATTGGAGTGCTAAACTCGATCCTGACTATGGTAATTATTCCATATGAAATGTTGTAGTTAGACATTTGCTTTGTTGTTATAACTTTCACCCTGTGTATTTTGAGAAATCTAACGTGTTAGCAGATTTTCTATATCTATTAATACGCCTTACTACAGAAGTGTTTCTGTTACAGATTTAATGTTATGTCTGGCAATTAAATAATCTCGTATGGTTTCGACAATAAAAGCTATGCAGCTAACACATTGCTGATTATATGTTATTATTGCAGACAGTTATGAGATGGTGAGTGCTGCTGGTCTGAATCAGCTGGAAGAAAAGCTTGTGCATAGAGTACAGGAGTCTGAGGCACAGAACCACCTCCTTAGAAAGCAGCTCAGGTAAATATGCACAAGCACACTCGCGCTCACACACACCGCACGCACGCACGCACACACACACACACACACGGCCCAGAATCACCTCCTGCGGAAACAGCTCAGATGAGTTCACATAGTAATCATTTAATGCCAGACATCTTAAGAAAATCTGAAGTTGTGTCCTGAGAATGTCTATTTAACGGGCCAAGTGAAGACTATTTTTGTCTCGTCCGCGAAGCAGAAAACGAGACATAGGGATCACTAATTCTGGCGGCGGTGGCGTGCGTCATTTGTGCAGTTTTGTTTAAGGTTTTTTAATCAACTTAATTTTTCAACACTGGCTCATCCGTGTGTGTGTGGGGGGTGGGGGATGTGTCAAAATTGGCCATTAATTATCGATGCCAAAGGTTGTCATGTCGCATATCATTTTCAAGCTAATGGTGAGTAGACTACAGTGCAAAGAATTATTTTGATCGTGGGTCAAACTGACGGTAGGGGGTGGGGTCAAAGGTTGGCACCATTTTATTGTAGCGCAACTCCTAGACCATTTCACATAGAAACTTAAAACTTTGGGTATGCTTGCACATATGGCCAGGGATGTGCGTGGCACTTTGAAATTTTGTTATGACCCCCAGGGGTAGGGCTCAGGGGGTTGGGGCTGGGGTCAAAAATTTAATTTGTCCAAAGCCCATGAGTTGTAGACTACAGTACAAGGAATTATTTTGAAGATCAAACTGAGGATAGGTGCGGGGTCAAAATTGGGCACCAATCGATTGTAACGCAACTCTTGGCACACCATTTCAGATAAAAATTCGAAACCTTGGGGATAATTATACCTATAGGCAAGGATGTGCAATGATACATTGGAATTTCGATATCACCCCGTGGGGGGGGGGTGTTTGGGGGGGAAATGGTGGGCAAAAAATAAATTTTATAAAATGTGATAATCTCACATATCATTTTGAAGCTTGTAGTTAGTAGACTACAGTACAACAAATTAGTTTGTTCTTGAGTCAATCTGAGGGTAGTGGCCAGGGGTCCAATGGGCAAATTGGGCATCAGCAAATTGTAGTGGAACTACGCGCCCACCATCTCAGATAGAAACTTAAAACTTCAAATGGGGGATCATTGCACCTAGTATGCAGTAATGCAATTTTCCAAATCTGGTCTTGATTTATGTCATTCTGAATCCCATGATTAATGATTAGTGGACTACATTTCAAGGAATTTATTGCGTTTTGTGTCAAAGTGAGAGTAAAGCTCGAAGTGTTGAATGATTTGCAATGGCATCCCTTCGACTGCGCATTCTAGTTTTGACTATTTTTTTCACGGTTTTGGACTTTTTTCATATTTTCCTGGTAAATTTTTTCTTCAACAATGGCTCACCGGATATCAACTAAATTTTATAGCAGCATTATATGCTATGAAATGGTACTGTACGTATCATTAACAATTTCATTTTGGAAAATTTCTCCTGCTTTTTCATAGCTTTGGACTTGTTGGGTTAAGGTTGTTTATGAATCATGTAGCTCAACTATGCTCAATCCGATTTCAATGAAAATTTACAGAAATGTTGTATGCAATATAGGGATATGATCTGCATCATTAGTGATATGATTTGGGGCCATTTGTACTACTTTTTTCACAGTTTTGGACGTTGAACTTTTTTCATGTTTTCTTTTTTGGATAGTTTTTTATGGACCACTGATTTTCAACAATGGCTCACCAGATATCAACACTATTTTACAGCAGAGTTATATACTATGCAGGGGTACTATCTACATCATTACTAGTTTCAAGATCAGACTATCAACAGTTTGGTAAAATTATTCATGTTTGATTCGTTACACTGGTTTGTTGGTGCCTTACTGAATATGTGTATTGCGAACCAATTCAAGTTTGCTTTGACAATCCACACTATCCATGCCTTTACAGGTGAGACATTGTATGCTTCAGCGTTCTTGTTTAAAATTACCAATGAAATGACTGGCTCAGTTATGTTCTGCCTTCCGATGGAAATGTTATCTCTGTCGGTCTGGCTCTTTGCTGACCTAAAAAACTATGAATGCTGCCTTTTGGCAAAGGCCAGTGCTTCAGGTCACACAAGCAGTTACATAAAGTGGTTATTAGCTCAGATTTTTTGTTTTCATATACTTATACTGACATCCTCGTCTTAAAGTAAACATCTAGGTAAGGGAATAGGGTTAGGTTTACAATGAAGGTTGCATCCAGACGATGAGATGAACAAGGCCTTAATGCCTAACATAATCGATGGCTAACAAGCAACACTAACTCAAGATGATGAGGCGAATAAGGCCTTAATATGTAACATATTCATCAATGGCTACCAAACAACAGTAACTCCAGAAAATGAGGGGAGCAAGGCCTTAAAGCCTAACATAATCAATGGCTAACAGGCAAAGTAACTCCAGAAGATGGGAACAAGGCTTTAATGCCTAACATAATCAATGGCTAACAAGCAAAGTAGCTCAAGATGGTGAGGTGAACAAGGCCTGAATACTTAACATATCATCAATGGCTACCAAGCAACAGTTACAGTAGCTCCAGAAGATGAGGGAACAAGGCAGTAATGCCTAACACAATCGATGGCAAACAATGAAAGTAACTCCAGAAGATGGGAACAAGGCTTTAATGCCTAACATAATCGATGGTACACAATCAAAATAACTCCAGAAGATGGGAACAAGGCCTTAATGCCTAACATGATCGATGGCAAACAATCAAAGTAACTCCAGAAGATGGGAACAAGGCCTTAATGCCTAACATAATTGATGGCTAACAAGCAACAGTAACCTAACCCCAGACAAACGAGAGCTTCATATTAACAATGGCTAACAATGAAAGCTAACTCTAGATGATGAGGTGAATGACGGACTTAATGTCTAACAAATCATCTATGGCTAAAATGAAAACGATCTCATATGACACATTTCATTATGTTTGGACTATTGCAGAAAGCCAGTTGTACACTTGAGTTATACACACCTATACCAAGTGCTGTGCATGTTGTATATGTCTCTCACCCCTTGTCTGTTTGAGTCATTGCACAGGTTTTTTTTACTCGTCTGTCACAAAATCCTCGGTTCTCATCAAAGTCGATAATAAATCCATTGGCCCCCAGCCCTGA